>CM075852.1:98044940-98667440 GCA_037975125.1 Latrodectus hesperus | reverse complement strand
CGCCCATTCATTGGCTGACTTCTCGTCTACACTTACACTTTCACCACACACAGTTTTGAATGAAATTCCATTTCTTTCCTTGAATCCATCCAGCCAACCTGAGCCAGCTTTGAAGTTGTTGTTTCCCATGATGGTAGAAAATTCTTCTTCCTTAGCGCGTAGAAGAGTTCCACTCAGAAGGATGTTTCTGTCTCTCGATTGTTTAAACCATTTTAATACACATTCATAGAGATCTGGATTGTCCGCATCTCTTGCTCTTTTCCTTTTTCCGTTTACACTAGAACAACTGCTTAGAATTTTTTCCTTATTTTTCAAAAAAGTTGAAAGAGTATTTGCCGCTATTCCGTATTCTTTTGCAATGTCGCATTTCTTTCTTAAACCTTTTTCAACTTCACGGATGACGGAAATTTTTTGTTCCAAAGTTAAGGTCTTGTAGGGAACGCGTGGTTTACTCAAAGACATGCTTGCTGTTCTGAAGTTTCAAGTGAAATGAAGACTAAAAGTTGCCACACACGAAAGAAAAAACATGTGACCACTACAGGTTTTTTGGAAAACAGGTGCATGCAACGTTAAACGCCTGTCGTACAAAAGAGGGGTTAACAGTGCAGTCCATTTACACTAATTTTCTCCCATTCTTTCCTCCCGCCCTCAACAATCTTCCTCCCCCTTAATCCTGTACTCTTAGCCTGTAGTGCGTCTCCCCTCCCTCTCAGAAAATACGGAAAACCTGAAAAAGTTACTGCTTTGACAGTGTATTTCTTCTGGAGTAAAACTTCGAATTAAGGAAGTTGGACTTCGAATTATCCACGACATTTTAACATTAGTTTAATAATAAGTTTCAAGGGACCGAGAGAAAACTTCGAATTATCCACGAATTCGAATTAAAGAAGTTCGAATTATCCAAGTTCCACTGTATATATATAATATATATATATATATAAAATATATATATATAATATATATATATATATATATATATATATATATATATATATATATATATATATATATATATATATATATATATATATATATATATATTATATTATATATATATATGTATGTATGTATGTTCAGAGAATGATTGCTTTTACTAATTGATTTGAATTTAGGAAATGTGCATTTTAGAAGTTTTTTTTAATCAAAACATGTACATCTAAAGTAGGACTCGAACTCACGAATTGTTGAACTGAAGGTCAGAGTGACTTTATCTTTTAATTACCCTGCAACATCTGGGATTTCGATTGATAATCAAAACTTTCATTTATTTATTTCTTGTAAGTTGCAACTTTAACATTTTTCCAGAGTATTCATATTCATTGCAGTGTGAAACCTATAAGCCAAATTGTTTCCAAAGAATATTCAAGTAACAAATAATTCGCTGTTCTATTTTCTACAGTCGTTTCTATACCACTCTGTTCTTTATTTAAAATTCACTTAGTGAATCGACCTAGATATTTCATTATCAGTATATAATTTTTAATTAGTATCCAAAAACTAATAGCCGAGCTGGCAGCCGAATGGTTAGCGCTCTTGCCTTCGGTCCAACAGTTCGTGAGTTCAAATCCCACCTTAGGCATGGATGTTTGTAGTGGTTCGGAATCCATTTTAAGCCGTAGGTCCCGGTCTAATTAGCCCTCGTGTACAAAAAAATGACCGTAGCGACAAACCAAAACCAACCAAAAACTAATAATTCATTAAGAAAGAAAGAAATACTGTATTTTTTAGGGGAGGACAAGTATTAATGGACTCAAAAAGGTGATTATATGAAGTTAATTTCAAATTAGAATACAACTATATCATGTGAAATTGGACTTTATCAAGTCGTATTTATTGAGATAGATTAATGTTTTATCAAAAATTACTTATAATTGCGGTAAAAAGCTATGTTTTCATGGCAATAAATTCAGGAGTTAGTTAGCAATATTTAAAGTTTTCAACGAATCTGGCAAAACAAATATCGCAGAGCATTGAAATAACGAGTTTTTTTTTCCGGCCTTATTAATTGATAAATTATAAGGCGTAAAATGACACTCAAAGAAAATCCAAAATTATGTTTGTTTTGAGCGACTTTCAAACGCCAGTCATTTGAATGTTGAACTATATTTATCGATCAAAAGCATGAATCCAAATTTTATTGATTTAAGTGTAGATTTTGTAACAATTTTTTCATTTAGTTTTATAAACAAGAAAAATACATTGAGAAAGAATTTCTTGGATCATTTGACGACTTTGCTAGTTTTAGAGCAAATTGAAAAGAAATTTTTGATACGAAAATATAATCATTCAAAAGTTGCTTTTCAAAAAGTAAATGATATCGAAACTAATTCAATTCCTATTGTCAAGTGATGCTCACTAGACATTTTTCTATCGTCACGTTGATTACTAATCGAATTGAATAGTCCTATAAATCACAAATAATCTTTGACAGATTCTCTCTTTAATCTTTTTATACTAATCATTGTCTTTGATAAACAGTGGTATCTAAATAAGTTTTTAGACCAAATTTTAAATATAATTGAGACGAATTTTTAAGTGGAAAAATTTTTTATAATATTGCATTCCCTATTTTATGAAATCCAAGCTAAAATTCCTATTTTATTAAAATTAAATTTGTATTCTCAAACAACAAATCACAATTTTTTTACCGCTGCTATACGTTCAAACAAGATCATTACAAATATTTGCATCTATATATGAAAGTTTTCATAGGTAGATGTATCTTAAATGAGTCATACAGATACTTATTTTTTCACAATACTGTATTCAATTTAGAAAATAAATATAATTTCATCCTTTTTAATGAATTATTTTACTAAGAAAGAGTAGAAAATTATCGTTTTATTGATATCAGTGTGTAATTTCCACATTAAGCATTAAAGTTTAAATATATATGAATATCTCTTGTTTTTATTATAACATAAGCGTGTTTTTTTTAATTTGAAATTAAGTTGTAATGAAAATCTATATTTAATTAGACAAAAATAAAATTTCTTACTAATGATGTGGTAATTACAGTAAGACCCCGCTTAACGCTGTTTCGGTTTAGCGCTCTTTTATTTCAACCCGGGGATTTCCCGAAATCGCTCGCAGCATACGGGGATTCCTTGAAATATTATGCAGCGATAGGTTTCAAATACATATCCGAAAGAGTGTACTTGTATTTCTTGTTTGGTGCGGTATTGTACAGACCTATTTTTATTATTGGAAACACTTGTTGACATTATTGTAAGTAGGTACTAATTTACATATTTAATACTATATTACAGTGTCAAATATTTTGATCGTATTTGTTTTTACTATGGGTGAAAATGAAAAAGAAAAGAAAGCAACCAGAAAAAGCATTTCACTCAAAACTAAAATGGAAGTGATTAGAAGATTAGATTCTGGTGAACGTCAAACTCTAATTAGTGCTTCATTGAATTTGCCATTTTAACAATGAGGACCATCATGAAGAATAAAGAAAAAATACTGTCATCGGCAACTACAACTACGTCAAGCTCTGCAACTAGAATTACCTGTTCTAGAAATAATATCATAGAGGAAATGGAAAAACGACTGTCTATATGGATTGACGACGAAATTGACCGCAATATGCCATTAAGCCAATCTATCATAATGGAAAAAGCTAGAAGAATTTTTAATTACATTCAGGCTGAGACAATTGACACTTTCGTTGCTAGTCGAAGATGGTTTAATAGATTTAAACATCGAAATAACCTTCACAACATAAAGATTACAGGAGAAGCAGCGGCTGATACAAAAGCGGCGGTTGAATTTCCTGCGATATTAAAAAAATAATTGAAGAAGGAAACTATCCTCCAGAATTGGTTTTTAATGTTGATGAAACAGGCTTGTTTTGGAAAAAAATGCCGAAACGAACATTTCTATCCCGTGAAGAGAAACGGGCACCAGGATTTAAAGCTACAAAAGATCGCTTAACCCTTCTACTAGGTGTTAACGCAAGCGGAGATTTTAAATTAAAACCATTACTAATTTACCATTCCAAAAACCCAAGAGCGATGAAAGGCATATCTAAATCAACTTTACCTGTAATTTGGGAGTCTAATAAAAAATCATGGATAACTGCGAAAATTTTCAAGGATTGGTTTACTGAACATTTCTGCCCGTCTGTTAAACGTTATTGCGAAATTAAAAAACTTGAACAAAAAGCACTTCTGTTAATTGATAATGCTCCAAGCCACCCAACAAATTTATCAGACTTAACAACATGCATTCCAGTCGAAATGGTTTTCTTGCCGTATAACACAACTGCCTTAATTCAACCAATGGACCAAGGCGTTATATCAAATTTTAAGGCTTATTACATGCGGCGAACCTTTAAGCAAATGTTTGAAAAAACAGACGGAGAAGAGAACCAGTCCAAAGAGAATTTTGGAAAAACTAAAACATCGTGGATGCTGTAGAAAACATAGGCCTTTCTTGGAATGAGGTAACAGAAAGATCTTTGAAAGGAGTATGGAAGAATATTTGGCCGGATTTAAGTAAGAGCGATGACATTGGTCACTCTCTCGATGTGGATGAAATAGTGGAAGAGATAGTGAAATTAACGAAGCAAACCGGTTTTGAAGGGGTAAATGTGGAAGATGTCGAAGAAATAATTCAAGAAGCAGCGGCTAGTCTTTCTAATGATGAGCTCAAGGAATTAACTGAACAAGAAGAAAACAAAAATGTTGACAGCAGTGATTCAGAAGAAGAGCAAAAAGAACTTTCGATGGCGTTTGTAAAAAGGAGTTTGTCTACCATAACTGAAATAATGGATCAATTCATTGAAAATGATCCGAATTTTGACAGGAGCTCAAAAGTAAGGCGTGGTGTTAGAGATGCTATATCCGCTTATGAAGAACTTTTAAGAGAACGACGCAAAAGAAAAAGGCAAACAACATTAGATGCTTTTGTCACAAAAAGGCAGAACACTGAAAACGCGGAAGGCTAACTAAATATGACTGACTTAGAATTTTATTTTTATTTATTTATTTTTTTTTAAGAATATTCGTTTTGTTATTTATATTTTGTTTTTATTTTTGCAAGAAATAATAATGTGGTATTAATTTGGGCTTTAAGAAATAAATGTTTGGTTTTATTTTTATTAAAAAAACATACTTTTTAAATTTAATACCTAACCAATTTCCTAGCCATCTTCCCCTAACCCCAATATTTACATGTAAAGATAGCCTCGTTTAGCGCTGTTTCGCATTACGCTCTACTTTGATGGAACGTATCCCCCGCGTTAAGCCAACACCCCCTAGAATACAAGGCCTGAGCGCTCGAACAGGAAGTGGATGTGACGTTTCGAAGAGAAGACCTGTTTCTCTCGACTGGAGTGAGGGAGTTTTTGCATTTTCAACGTGAAACGTGTGTACAACGTGGTGGCGTTTTAATTATTTTTAAATATTTTCTTCATAAGCTTACTTTTCAATTGATTTATTTTGATTATTTTTCCTGGATAGTGCATTTTCTACAAAAACTGCTGAATCATGCCATCTAGGTGCTGCGTTCCTTATTGTAAAGGAAATTAGGACAGTAGTAATACTACTGTTAAACTTTTCAAGTTTCCAATGGATAAAGAACTTTTAAAGAAATGGATTCTATCTATTCCAAGGAAGGATTTTTAACCAACGAAATCATCAAGGGTAAGTTTCATACATTTAATTAAAATTTTTATTTAGTATGCATGATTTACTCATATGATATTAGAAATAATTGAATGTTAAAATTAAATGTTTCATGAATATTTTAAAATTTAAGAGAAAGAACGATATATTACTGATTTTATTTTGTTAAGGAAAAAAAATGCTTGTATAAGCGTGTGAGGGGAAATGTAAAAAATCAATTTAATAATAGATAAATGTTTAAGCATATGGTATATACATCAAATGTATAAATATATATGAATATTAATACACATTAATATCTGATTATTGTGAAAACAACTATTATTACCATAACGCATATTTTTAATGAAAAATCTAATGTTGAAATTGCATATTTTAATTTTATTTATAGTTCTCTGCTGATTCGCCAATTAAAAACTTAATATTTTATAAAAACTTAGATATTTTAAAAACTTAAATATAATTTTTTAATGTTATATTTATTAAGAGGAAATATTTTTAGCATGAGAAATAATGTATTTACTATATTATATTGGATATTTACTTATTATATTGGATATTGATTGGATTGTATTGGATATATTACTATATTATATTGGATATATACATGGATATTTACTAAATTCGTTCTCTTCTATGGTACAGTTAAATGTTTCAAATTTACTAATTGAAAGTGGGAAACAATTTCAATTTGTAAGTTTGAAATGCTAACAATTCTGTTTAGTCTAAAAACAGAAGTATTCTTCATTTATATAATAAAAGAATTTACAAAGATATAAATTAAAGATTAATTAGTTTATATGATGAATTTTAATTTTTCAATTCATAAACCAGTATACCATTTTGATTTTTCCAGAAAATATATATATATTGTGATAAATAAATTTAAATAAAAATATTTCTTTCTGTTCTTACATGTATAGGTTTTAATATTTAACATCTTAATTTTAAATAAAGAGAAAAATACAAAAAGTCTAAGAATTATTTAGCTTTGTTTGGAAATGAAATCATTTTCAAGAATGTTATTTGCTTTATAAATTATCATAAGATTAATTAAAAATTAGTTATTTAATTTACTTCTTATGCACAGTTGTTTTATTAGCCTGCTCTTGAAAAATTGTGGTATAGAAATGATGGGATTAAGAAATTAATATTTACTTGAAACAAAATTTAGACATATTTATTGCTGATATGATTAAGTTAAAAAAATTGAAAAAAATATTAAATCCAGTCATCAAATTTTGTTTCAGGTTTGTGAATTGCACTTTAAGGAGGATGATATTGAAAGAGAGACATATGTGTTTGATAACAACACTACGTAAATTAAAAACATTACAAAAATAACATTTCATTGAATATGTCTAATTCTAATTAAATTTTTATTACTGATTCTTATAATATTTTTCATTACTGTTTGTTGTAATTATAACATAAAATATACTTTTAAGCAAATCATGCACAAATGAGTTGAAGAATAAATGTAATAAATGTATGATCAGATTATATATATAATTTCACTTTTTATTTATAAAACTGTGCTCCTGATGTATATTCTTGAATTGCATCCAGTTGTATAATAATGAATTATCTGTATATATGTATGCCTGTATATTTTTTCAAATTTTATAAATAAATGCTTTTTACTTAAGGGTGTGTTTTATTTACATACTGTTTAAAATCAAAAATATGCAATTTGATTTAGTTATGCCTTTAAAATTCGAATGTTAAATTTCATAGAAATATTTTCATAACAAATAATTTACAGGATAAACAATCTCTCTTTATATGTCTTACTATTTTTTCATAAATTCTTCCAAGTACAGTAAAACTATTATATCTCTACTTAATGATATAATTCATTAAGTTAATTAAATGCTACTTTAACAAATCTAAAATTATTTTCTGCAAATAAAAGTAATTTAAGTTTGTTAATTTTAAAGTGATAAAATAAAAAATTGTTTATTCTAATATTTTTTCTGTAATTGCTTACAGTTATTATAATGTTTTGGTGATAAAAATCCTATACATTAATGAGAAGAAAAAATTTAGTCAACTCATATTCCAATGCAATGTTATTAATATAAAAATTGTATTTCCTATATATACGCAATTCTATTTATAAAACTAAATTTATATTCCTCGCGAATGTTTTTCAATTGTGTCTAATTATATTATGATGGATAATCAATATAAAAATGTGTATATTTTTTTGAATTAATAACTATTTATTAGTTTTACTATTTGTCTAAAAAAAATAATATATATATATATATATATATATATATATATATATATATTAAGTAAAATTGTTCTACCTTTATTTATATTTATATAAAGTAAAATGCTTCTATCTTTAACAAATGAACTAATTCCTTAAGTTTATTACTTTAACATATGTAATCATATTTTCTAAAGGTAAAAAAAAAAAAAAAACTTTTGGTTTGTTAAATTCAATGTAATATTTTACTTAAAAAAAAAACTAGACATTTGATGGTTTCATACATGCAAATTTTGTTTATCTTTTGCCGATGTAACAGCGACGGCGAAGATTTCAACGGGTCTTCTCTTGATGACTCATAACTCTTGCGCTCAGGCCTTGTATTCTAGGGGGTGTTGGTTAAGCGGGGTCTTACTGTACTTCATAGCTGTTAATTTTCAAATATAAAATCGATTTTCCTAAATTAAACATGCTTTTAATTTTGGATGTCTATTTTTTATTTAATACTATTTTTCTTTATTTCCATTTGTCCTTCTATCAAATATTTCATAAACACTTGATTTTTCAGGAAGTATTCATACTGGAAAAAGCAATTTATTATTTTTCACCTTTAATGTATATGTCATTGTACTTTTTATTCTATCATTATTTTTCTATTCACATTTCGACCTTCAATGCTTTAGAAAACTTTTCAAGCAAGGCTACATTTTTGCGCCAAAAAATTACGCAATTGTTTTGCACGACTTTAATTCTTAATTGTATAACTAACCCTTAATTTTATTTTTATCTTCTGGCGGTTCATGAGTTAAGGTCTTGTTTAACTCTCTTGTTATTCTGAATGATGATCTTAAAAACTTTGAAATAAAATAAATATTAAAAAAAGTATTTCAGGACGGCTACTTTAAAATGTATTTTTTCAACGTTTTGAAAAATGTCATTAAAACGTATTTGCTTATAAGAAAAATCGCCGAATTTTTATTTTCTAAATCATTTTTTATGGGCATTCGGCATACGTTATTCTAAATCTGTATGTTTTCTTCCTTATACCTAGCCCTAATTTCTAGCGATCGAAAGTTTATTCGAAGATTATTAGAAATTATCTTTGTTTGCGTAATACTTAAAATTTCTAGATTAGAATTCTTCATCAATATTATGTGACGCATTTTTGTTAAATTATTTTACCAATTCTTTAATCAAGAATTTTTAGAAATGTAAAGAAAATTTATCAAATTATTTTAACAAATGGAAGGAAATTATCCAAAGTGTATTGTAACTTAGTTCACGATGATTTAAATAATCAAGAAAAAGGCTATCCTATGGTAATCACCTGAATAAATAAAAAATAATTATTGAAAAGTATTTTTTTACGGGTATAAGATTTTAAACATTCTATAAGTTAAACATATACCTTAATACCATGTATAGATTGCTCTTGATATTTTTTATACATTCTAAAAGCCTCAAGAATTAATGATTTGCAATGTTAAAACTTGATTATTTTACTTTTCACAATTTGAACATTTTTCGATTCAATTTTTAATACAGTATTATGGAAAAACAATTATCTACGAAAAATTAATTAAGCTATTGACGACGGCATCTTTTGGCGAGTTTCGAGTTGAACATCACGTGTTACAAGAAAAACACTTTTTACAGTGACGTTACAATAGTTCTTTTATTGTAAAGAATTTTATAATTAATTTTTTTAATTATATTTCTATAAAAACATGTGATAAAGCGTACATTTTTCTAAAAGTAAGCGAGTTTATAAATAAGTAAATAAAAGCAATTGCCATTTCTTTATATTGTATAAATTCAAGAGAACAATCAGAAAAGTTTTTTAATCGAATAAGAACATCAATTTCTCCTCCCTATTACATAAAATAATTTTATTTAAAAAACAAATGTGTTCCCCTTTCATCGAGAAAAAAAGAAACTTACTTGAAATACCAGTTTTGAACAAACTGAGAAACTAGTTCTTGTTTTCATATTTCGAAAAATATTGAGGCCAATATCTAATTTTCAGATCTCTTTTTCTGGATTTATTTATTCTTTGCAGTTGTAAAAATTGTTTTGATTTTTTTATGTACAATAATATTTGATTTAAAAATAACAGACATTTTATATATATAATTTTTATGCGCAATTTTTTTTTCAAATAAAGTAGTACTTAAAAATTTGGAAGTAAATTTTCTTTCAATTGATTTAGTGTGTTTTCATACTATTTAAAGAGATTAAAAATTATTTTATTCTTAAGAAAAAACTATACTTAGCTATTCTTTTTTTGTATTTATATTAATTTTTAAATCTACATAAAACATAATTATATTTGATTCTCGCAAGCTAATGCATTCAAAATATAATTTAATACTTTTTAGTGACATTTATCATATAAAACAAGATTAATAACTTATGCTCAACATTACTTACATCAAATAAACTTTGAATTATTATCTTAATTAATTTGATTTATATGGTAGAAATCATTAATTTAATCTGAGTGTGTTATACATATTATTATAATTTAATTTTAATCTTACATTCATAATTATAATTATTTTTTTAAAAAAATGAAAATTATCATTTAAAATATATAAAAAATGATCATTTATAATGATGAGAAAATTTTCAAAACTTATATTAAATTTCTTCTCATGTTCTAATTGGCTGTTGGCAGCTGAACGATTAGTCATTTGACCTTCAGTTTAACAGTTCATGTGTTCAATTCCTATCTTGGGCATATAGTTTTTAATGATTCAGAATTTAGAACTAAAAACTATATCTCCCGTGGAAAATAGCCATTATATTTTTATATTTAGAAAGAATAACCATAGGCCAAACATAACTAAACCAAACATGATCTTAATTATTTTCCCTGTGTTCCAATCTATGAGTTTTCCTCAGCTTTTGAGAATTTCCCTTTAAACTGAAAATGTATTTTTATTCATCATATGTACCTCATTTCATTACTTATAAAGCATTAATCAGTATATTGTAATAATAAGTATTTTGTGAGATTTAGTGATAACTATAATATTAATAAAAAATTTAATAGTAGATAATTAGGAAGTATTAAATTAATGAAAATGTTTAATTATTGCATAGTGAAAACGCATATTTATAAATTAATTTTAATCTTTTTTTAACAATTCTGCTTCAAATATCCTGGTTTTAAATTTAAAACAAAATATAAACTTGTACATGAAATTTAATTATGAAGGTTCATTAAATTTTTATGAGAATACAAAATGCTTCCGTTAATGAACGTTCTCTTCTCATCACATCCGATTCTAGGAAATAATCTTTGAAGCACATAATCACTAAATCTCACGAAAAAAGCATCGCTTGTGTAAAATGATATTCTAAGATGAAATATCTTGCAAGAGGAAGAGCAAGATGGCACACCAACACTTACAAACATTGATTTCTTTACTCCGACGCCCACGCTCATTTCCGCTAACCTCTTCGTGACTTCCGTTTTATTATACCGTTTTTTGAATTAGGATCTTCATTTCCTTCCCTCGTGTGCGCGCATCTCCTTTAACATTTTATACTTAAATAAATTTAGAGGAAAGCAAATAAATATTTAAAAAATAATCTTCCTTATTCATCTTTTAATGGAAAACTTTCTTTATGTATGAATGGAGATTTATTAGTGGTTAATTTTTTAACAAAACGTTTGGATTTTGTATTAATTTATTTACATCATTTTTATTAATGCTTCTGATTTCCAGTTTAATCAAATAAACATTCCTGAAGTTAAATATGTAAATAATAAATATGATTAGCTACAGATGAAATTTCTATCCCCAGCTTAATGGAAGTTTTACATCGCGTTGTAGGCAGTCGAAAGCCGTTTGAAAACCTGGAAAACTCTTTTTCACTCACCCGGACTATATATACAGACTGGCATGCAGAAGGCAGAAGCAAAACATCCCTCTCTTTCGATCGAGTATCGAATTGCTTAAAATATTTATCACTATTACAACATCTTGAATCGTATTGGTAGATTGGTTTGGTCAACAGTGATTGGGGTCGAACCCGGCTCCTTATAGCTCCGAAAAGGGATGTCCTGCTACTTGGCCACCATTAGTCCCAAGTTATTAAAAATCAATCGAAAAAAGAATTTTTCTAATAATTTCGATAAAAAATATTCATTATAAAAAGTGTTCAATTTTCACTTTTAACACTCATCAAGCTATTTTAAGTTACAAATCTATAATTTAGACTTACAAGGCAAAGTATACATTCGTCTCCTTTCATAGAACCATATTCAATGGGCAAATATAATTGAAGAAATCTATAAAGCTATTAAAAATAAATTAGAAAAAAGTTTGCTTTTTAGTGTTTTCAATTAAAAAAAATAAAATATGCTTAATTTTCATTTTTAACTCCCGTAAAGCTATTAGGTTGGGGAATAAGTTCGTAGCGTTTTTACCAAAGACTTTTATTTAAACAAAAAACAATAATTATATCAATAAGTTAATCAACTATATATTCGCCGTTGCTGTTT
The DNA here is from genome assembly GCA_037975125.1 of Latrodectus hesperus. NCBI lineage: Eukaryota > Metazoa > Arthropoda > Arachnida > Araneae > Theridiidae > Latrodectus > Latrodectus hesperus. The sequence goes on along the minus strand of CM075852.1, from coordinate 98,655,073 downwards.
ACCTCTTCTCACCTCTTGACCCAATTTGTTGATGCCGTTCCACCAAATATCACCTGGTCTGGTGTCAAAGAAGTTGTTGAGCCAGTTTTTAAGGACCTCTTTGTTATCGAAGGTAACGCCCTTCATATGCTTTGACAAGGAGCGGAAAAGATGGTAATCGGTCGGTGCAAGGTCCGGAGAATACGACGGATGCTAAAGGACCGCGTAGTGGATAGTCTAATGGCCGAAATCCGTTGTACTATATTTTATTATCTACGGCATAAATTGCTTGCCAAGAGGACTTTTCATAGATAGTGGACCATTCTCAGATGTTGCAAAGGAGGATACCCAGAAAACTCCCAAGCACCCACCCCGATAGATATGCATGCAAAAATCAAAAGTACAACATTCATCATCATCATCTGAAAAGAGCTGTCCTGCCATTAGACTACATTGAGTCTGACTCGATCACAAATACCTTTCAATTTTATTTAACAAAGATATTTGGCTTGAAAACACACTTTAATTTAATTTAATATCATCATTTGTGTTACCTGATTTCAGTCCTGATAAAAATTATTATGTCATCATTTACCTCAATTGACGTAGTATTCCAAACCTCTTTTAATTCTTAATTATAGTTTTATTTTCTTAATAGAAAGAAAATTTGAAAGATTCATGATCGGCAAAATGAATAAACCCTTCATAGGTTTTGAGAAACAATGAAAATTTTCCACATTTTAATCTTTAACTCATCACACGCTTAATACATTTATTTGCTCTAAAATATGAAAGATCTGGTACAGGTGCCGTATAATCCATGACGCCAAATTCTAAGATTGGTGGTTTTCTGGCGGATTTTCTTATGTATCTGGTTATCTCGTTTTTATTACATCATACATATGGAGACCTATAAGTATTATGCAGAAAATTCTACTTTGGTAACCCTAGTATTTACGTCATCGCGCACTTCACGATACGTCATCTAGGCAACATTTCTTCATCGCCAAAAAAATTCAGAATTTGGAATTATGGATTATATGGCACCTGTGCCTCAGATCCTTACACTTTAAGTTACAAAAGTAATTAGTTTCGGTGTAAAAGTTTATACTTTTACTGAAAACTAATTTTAATAAAATAAAAATAAAGAAAAAATCTTCATTTCTAAATGATAGGGATTTTCTCACTTAATTTCAAGACTCGGGTCCACTGAAATGGCGCTTTTCCCCACTTCATTAATTGTTGCAATGAATAATTTCTCCCGACTGTGAAGTAAATAATATTCCTCTTAACATCAGTCTCTAAATATCTTTATGATTGTAAAATAAATGTTTTTGAAAGAATGTTTTTTTATTTCCTTTTAACTTATCGTGAATGGTATCTCAAATCATTATGGAATTACCATATTGTTACGAAACGAAAATTTCGTAAGAGAACTTTTAATAGATAAAATACTTGTAAAATGGAATAAACCCATTAAGTGAAAAAGAATAAAAAAAAATTTTAAACGAACCTTTCAGTCACGACATATTTAAGTCATGAAACATTCTTTTTTCTTGATTCCATTAGAAGATAAGCCTTTCAATATGTTACTTAGAATTAAAGTGCTTTCTTTTTGTTTAAGATTCTATTATAAAATGAGACCATTTTATTCAAATCACATTTTAAATAAAAAATCGTAATCCTTTAATATATTTTCGTTGGAAATTTACGATGAATATTGATTGATGTAGCCCTAAGGTAGAATTAATACCATATTGTGTTCATATATCGATAAAAAATAATATAATAATAATTTGAGGGAAAAAAAGTATCTTATTTACGAATAATATAGTAGATATTATTTACAGGTAAAGGAACATTATCTACGACATGCATAAATAGAATAATATAATGAAAAATTAAATTAAATTAAAAGAAAAAAGACCTTTTTTATTAGTTAAGAAATTAGTTAAAAAAAAAAAAGTATTACTTCAATTGAGTTTTAAACTTAGATTTCCTTTTAGATTGCTTCCGAGGTTATCAGCAATAAACTCGTGTGCAATTTTTTTGCTTCTTTAATTCACAAAATATAAAAATATAAGGAAAATTTTGGGGTTTTGGGCAACTGTTTTTCCAAATGACTCTTATGAAAACAAGGCCTTATTTCCTAATATAATTTTAAGTTATTGTAAAAAGGAATAAAATATTTTATCTATTATATTGTGTGAATTTTTTTTAATTTTTACTTATTTAAATCAAACTAAACAGATCTCAGAAAAGAGAAATTAACTACTGAGAAACTTGCAATTATGTATATCGAAATAAATCGTTAAAATCAAAATTCAACATAAATGATTTATTGTGATTTCTCTTAAATTTTAGGAAATTAAGATAAAGTATAATCATTATTGAAATAAAATAATATAAAATGTATCCTTATACATGGTTTCTAGAAAAAATATTTTGCTCTAAGCAAATCCTAAAAAACGCCACTTGGGTTAAATTTAATTTTGAACTCCAGAGTACAAATACTAATTAAATTTAACTTCAGCCGAAGATTCAAGATTTCAGAAATTACAAAGCAAAATACCCCTTATGTCCTAATTATCTTACGTGACTTGTATTTCTTTTCATTCTCGAAACGTACAGACGTTTTAGAATTGCGTAATGAATGGATGCTTTCGAAAACATTTTTCATTATTTCCTACTAACACAATCACGTTTTATGATGCAATACTTTTATTGCTATTTTAAATATAAGTGTCTAACTCATTTCCGATTGATAGCAAAAATAGTTACATTTTCTAAACTTTCAATAATGACGATTTTTTTCTGTTGAAGTTTTCAAAATATGTTTATCTGGTCTAGAATAAGTCTTAGTGGTCTTTTTTTACTTGTAAGAAATGATCTAATTTCAGGTCATTATGGGTGGGTTTCCCTAATATTCGGGCGTCGGCCGCGCTATACTGCTCCAGCATTCATAAAATGGAACACAAAATGAAATGAAACATTAGTTTTAGAGGTCAAGATGGATGTGTTGTGAATTGTTTGCACTATTCGTGCTGACATGCATAATAATCATTAACTCGAAGCATTCAGAGAACTTGTTTTTAGAAAGTGGTGTAATCATCTATCATTAAAGAAGAGTGTTTACGTGATCATCGTCTCGACACAGAAAATCTATTTAAATTTTGTAGGAATGTTCTAATAAGTTTCTTAGATAATATTAAAAGAAAGTAAAAGTAATATTATAATTTTAATAAACACTCTATTTATCAATTTTATTAATGCGATCGCATATTTTAACATAAGTCTTATAAAATAATTGTAAAATTTTGTAGCTTAATTGCTTTAAGAATTTTATTGCATTTTAAAGGGAAATGTCTAATATAAATCAAGAATTGAATTTTAATTTCATTTTTATTTGTTACTTTCGCTTGGGAAAAGAATAGTTTATTAATTTTAATTTTTTCCATTTTTTTTAAATTTACCTATTTACATATAATATTTTTAAAGGGTAAAATTCGTTTGCATTTAGATAATTTATCTGTTTTCTCTTCTTAAAGTGAATTACGTTGTTCATGAAGAGAGTATACGCACAAATGGGAATAAAATTTTTAATCCAGGAAACTGCTATCACATATGCATTTATATATACTTCTTAAAGTTTTATGAATATAGTTTTAAAATTATTTTTTGTAAATTTATCTTATAATTCCTCGATTTTTCTGGAGCTATCGGAACGTTTGCAATAGCAACACCAGTCTTATTTTAAGTATTTTTGAACAACTTTATTGAAAGTCATATTGAAGACAATACAATACTAATTATTTTATTAAAAATGATTCTTCATTTATAAGGCATAACAAAATAATCCAACACTTCCCAGTAGAATACTTCTAAATTTTATTTGACAAATATCTGCTCAAATTTTTGAAACATTTTACAGCATCTCTTCGTTGTTGTTACTTATGACATTTGGACAAGCCAAGCTCGCTATGCCTTGGCAATGCGCATTTAAGTCAATAGGGGCCGCCCAACTTGTCTAGCAGTCTAGCCAACCTGACTGCGGATAAGGAGGTCCTGGGTTCGAATCCCGGTTCGGGCATGGGTGCACTTTCTCTCTCTATCTATCCTGTCATTGTCCTTTCCTTGTATGAATGAGGTGTGAATGGTTGCCTACCCTATAAACGGGTACCTGTGGCAAGTGTGTAGAGCAAAGTCGTACTTTCACCTTCATGGTGCTCTGATTAAAACGAAAGACGCTCCCTATTGACTTAAATTCGCATAGCCAAGGCATAGCGAGATTGGCTTGTCCAAGTGTCATTAGTAACAACAACAAATCAATAGGGAGCGTCTTTCGTTTTAATCAGAGCACCATGAAGGGGTAAGTACGTCTTTGCTCTTTTTTTTTAAATCCTCCGATAGAGGCCACCACCAGAGAATCCACTCCCTCAATTTTGACATTGATCTGATGGGGGAGATAATTTCTCCAGACCATTGCACCCATGGTAACTGCTCAACGACCGACCACAGGAGCATCTCTTCGAAAATTTACTCTTAAAAAGAACAAACTTTTATATAACATTTAGAAATGCAACATTTGAGCAGTTACTTTAAGTTATTTTATATGAGCTCAATCAAAAAAATTCGCTTTAAAAAAACCCGAAGATATAATCCTTATTCTGTTCAATCACAAGAGGACATTATTTTCAACTAAACTGTTTCAGTTATCATTAGTACTTCTTGATCGACTTTATTTTAACTTTTACTTTATTGGCTGTTGCCTAAAGCTGCATAACGGGCTATGACCATTTGCCAAAAACCAGCCAGAAGGTCAATTCTCAACAATAATCATGATAGCTCCTGCTATTCCAATTCAGGCTAATTATGAAGAAGAAAATAATTATTTGCATTCCTTTGCAAGATGAGCTATTGGCTGTATTTAAGAAACTGCTAAAAAAAAGTACGATTTTAACAAAAAATAATAATTACAGTATATTGATTATTTCTAGTATTCAAATTTCAATACTGTGACTAGAAGATAAAAGAAACCGAAAAGAAGTTTATGAGTTAAGTACGAATCTAATTTATAATATGCAAGTTTAATATATATTCCAATATCGTGTAACATACAGAAAAAGTTAATATAAATAGTATAGTTAGACGTAATTAATAAAATTAATATAAATAATTTAATATATTGTAGTTGTGTGATTATATAATATGATAATTTTACACATAATTTATGCACTTTTTACTGACTTGGAAATGTTAATTTGCATAACATTTGAAATTAATATACTTTTTTTAATTATTGGCTATTGTTAACATTTCAAACTATTCAAGAAAATTCTTGTTTTTTTTTATCTATCTTAATCGACAATTTTGTGAACTGCATGTTTCAGTATGACAATTTTCATGTGAAATTAGAGAAATTTAAAAAATATTGCACTTTTAAAGAATTATTTAAAATCCATGAATCTCTTATTATTTCTATTTCAATCTTTATTCTTTTACTATATATGAAAATACTTACTTTTTTAAAGTACTTAAAAACTTTTTTTCTCCATTTAATCCACACTGAGTCAGTAAAAGCAAATGTTTTATTGTCTTTTACTAGCAAAATTTTTTCAAGTGTAAGTATAATAGAATATAATTTAATTCTCATTGTTTCGATTTAAGGCTTAAACTTACTGATTTCTGTTCAAATATGAACGGTTGAATTACTATTTCAACAACAGACTATAATAAAAAAAAATAATACGCTGCTCTTCGGCTTATTTAAGATAAAAGCAACTACACTTCAATTTTTCAAATAGTTTAAGAAATGTATTTCCTTCTTTTTTAATTTAGATTCCTGTACTTTTGGCCCCCTTTTAAAAGTAACAAATTATCCTTAATGCAACAATTTTATTATTTAAAAAAATTCTATTTATCTTCCTGTTCTTCATGATAAATGTGTAAAGGAATCATGTTTTATACTTTTTGTAACAAACATTATTAAAAAAATTCATTTTTTAATTATTTTTTTACAATTTTAAATATTTTAATAAAATTTAATTTTATTTAATTAAATATTTTAATAAAATTTATACAATTTTATTATTTAAAAAAATTCTATTTATCTTCCTGTTCTTCATGATAAATGTGTGAAAAAAATCTGAATATATGTTTTATACCTTTTTGTAACAAACATTATTAAAAAAATTCATAATTTTCCTAGTTTATTAGAACGTTAAAAATATTAACAAATATGTTAATTGCGTTATATTGCCAATCGCATATGTTAATTAACTCAAATTCGTTACATATAGCTAACCATTTTCCAGTTTTGAATAACGACATGATACAATTGGCTTGCCACCTTATTCTTCAAAATTCTACAACATACCAACACAAGAACTGTTGGGAGGCGTATTTAATTAAATTAAACAATTTTAACTTACATAATTAAATATAAATAATTTCTGATTCTATGAAGTAATAAATATTATTTCGCAAAGCTTATGTTACCTCTTAGCTAATTAACCAAAATAAACTATAAATTAAATAGGAAAAGAATTGTGGTAACTTTTCCTAATAAAATTTATTCGGACTACTTTGAATTCACATTATCTTACACTCAACATAAATGCTTTAATATGAACGCTAACAAAATTGTATTAAACAGATAGGATTAGTTTTATCTCATTTATCTCATTTAAAGTTTGACCGATGATATTTTTAGTTATCGGAATAAGCTATGTTTCAAGCACCCCTTAAACACACTTCTTAATTCTTGAATTATATTTAACATCTTTTACATTTATTTCCGGGAAAGTTTGAAATCTGGGATTCTATGGATGACCTAGGCATATTGTATATAAGGGCTAAAACTACCCAGCAATTTATAAAATGATTCATATTTAATTTATTTCTTAGGCATTCTATATGATGCTAAATAAGAAATTAGGAGAAAGCATGAAATATTCCACTGATTCATTTCGAATGTCACGTGGCAAAACACGTAACTTTTAACGATTGCCTGGAATTTGCAGTTTTTTTGAAAACTTCAAAATACGCAATTTAGCTTAAGTTTATACAATAAAAAATGACATTTTTTATTGTGGTAAAAGAAAAGGGAGAAGCAAGCTGTAATGTTGGAGGAGTCATAGAGTCTAGAGACATAAAATAAAGATTCAAAGATGAATGGTCAGAAATTCGAATTAATGATGTAAAAAATAGTTTTTTCTTATCCGAAACTATACTGCTCAAAACATTAAAGAATATAGTAAGTCTTTTATAAAATAATGATATAAGCGATTTTTTTCATAAAATGGAAGAAGAGCTTCAATTTTTTCTCATTTTCAAACTAAAAACGGAGAATGATCGATATTCAGAAAGCACATAGTTTTATTTGGTGAGATGATGATTTTGTGTGAACCATAATTGCCAGCACTAAGAGTAAGTTAAGCTTGCAATGAGAATTTGTCTGCACTCTCAGTACACTAAAAGAAATCATGACCATGGCCTGTAGCTTTTTTATTGAAATATTTTATAGAAGTAGATAATTTCTTGAAAATATCGTAAGTAAAACAATATCTATTATCTTAACTTATCCTTAACAAAACTGTTCAACTAATTTAGATTTCGTTAATCTTTTAAAGTTTAGTGTTATGTTCTTCTTTCTAATCCCAGATGATGTAACTTAACTAACTAAACCATCTCCATAAAACCAAAAATTATTAAAAAGTCTAATAACAATATAGGATTCTCTAGAACCTCGTTTACAGTTAAATTCGGACAGTGAAGAATATGTCTCGGGGAGGGCTGATCAGCCTTGCACCAGTGACACTCCAGAAAGACTTTCTGGCCCTATTGAAAAGAAAGGAACCTAATGTGGCCTCTCAAAAAACGTGAAAGAGCAGTCTGCTGTATCCTAGGGATATTGAGCTGGTGACATCAACGAAGTTTTTTCACAAATTACCAAGAGTCGGCAGGTGGATCTGAGAGGAACAAAAAATTCGTCAATTTCTGGTTGAATAGTCGTGATTTTGTTTTACTGTTAACCAATTTCACTGATGAAATGCTTATTTTCATCTATATTCGTTCCAAAGTTAACTAAATAATTTTGTGCAAATTTTCTGAATTCTGAGAAATGTTCACAAGAAACTGAATATCAGAAATTAATTGCGTTAGGAACATTTTGATCTGGAAAAACGGTGCAAATTTTGTTATCAAAGCTGAATTTGTTTTCAAATCAATTATTTCCATTTGTATGCTATTAGACATCTGCATTATCTATTGTTTATTAAGTGGTAAAATGCTTATAAAGGTGAAAATAAAGTTATCTTTAGAAAAAATCATGAAAATTATTTTAAATTGTCTTTTGAAATATTTTGAATTTCTCAACAAATTGATATTGTTATTAGCGCACTCAATCTGTTCTTTTAAGCTTGAAAATTTATTCAAAAGCTCATTTTTTATTGAGAAATAAACAGTTTTAATTTCATTTCAATTGAACTGATACTATTTCTAAGCTGGGAACTATTCTTGCCTTATAATTTTAAAATTACACCAATTTCCAAGCAAAATTATACCCTTGTCATTGAATTTAGTTTGAGTAAAATTAAGATACATAACTGAAGATAATAAAACTAAAAGATAATAAATTATTTGTTTTGAGATGAAATGTGTGACATGAAGAAAAGTAAAGTCGTTGACTTTAGTTATCTTGATGTCATTCCATCAAAACACACAATGTTGAATTTACTGAATCAAAGATTTTCTCGGCTTCATTTTCCTTCTTTAAATATGGCCAAGAGACTCAGGATTTATTATATTTCTAAGTAGAAGTGCTCTTCAAGAATATTAAAATTATCACAAATTTCTTATATAAAAATGCTTAACTGTAAAACCTCAGATATCCTCAGATGTGACCTCAGATTATATAAAAGAAAGAAAGTACAGTAATTAACAAAACTTTCCAATTACTGGGGCATACCTTTAGCAAATTTTTCGATACGCCCCATCTCTATCTTCTTAGATTTAGTAATTCCTTACAATATTTTTATAATCAAGATGCAATAGAAACTTTTGATGACGACAATTTCTTCTCTAAAAAAAATTTTTATTTATTTTCCCCGATGCCAAACCGAACAAACAAAAAACCGATGCTAAAACTTATTTTGCGTGACCAAGAAAAGAAAAAAATTTTAAAATACGTAAAAAAAATATAAAATCTATTAAAAAATGTTAAAAAAAAGATTTATTGCATTACTTACATCGCATAGCACGAAGTTTAAAAAAAATGGGAATGCATAAAATTCCGCAAAAACTTTGTTTCGAAATTCGATGAAATGATCATTTACTCAAAAATGACATAAACGTCGTTTCTAATTATTCAATGTGCCACAATTTGGCCACTTTAGTGGTGAAGTCCATGAAAAAGTCTACAGATGTTTTCTTGAGGCAGAAAAGTAAAATAATTTCACTTCCCACATTTTTAGTAAGCTGTCACTTGAAGCACTTTTCATTATCAGTTCAAAGCCGTATTTTACGTGTATAGGTTCATAAACAAGGAGCTATTTTAGATTTGACAAATCTGTTATTAAAGATGGGTTATTATTTTTTCGAAAAATATTACTATATATTTTACTATAAAAAATATTACGAAAAATATTACTATAAAAAAATATAAGAAACTTTTACAACTGGAACCTCTTTCTTTGTCAGAATTCTGAACTATATATGTTTATAATTTTAGTTATCATCAGAACTAGTTAGGTGTTTATCACACCAGTTCCAAAGTTCCACACCACAAAAAGAAAATTCTGAAACCAATAAATTATATATTAAATTATTGGTTTCAGAAAATGTGTGTGTGTGTGTTAGTTAGTTAAAAGTTAAATAACTCAAGAAAATAAAATCTCCTTTTTGAATAACTATTTTAAACAATTAAGTAATGAATAAATCAATACATATTATCCATTACGAAATTTTTACGATTACAAAAAAGCTTCATAATGTTTAACTTGGCAAATAATTTGCGACTTCATCACAGAAATTAATCAAGGGTGTTAGTAATAAATTCTTAAATATAATTCGTTTCATTCGCCGTCTCACATTCAATTTGAGACATTTCTAAAAACATTTTCCGCTAACTTTTAGGACTAAATTACCTGATAATTTTAGAGCGGGTTGTTGGCTACATTGTATAGATCAACATGACGTCACTAAAATAAACGTGCTACAACTTTGTTGAAAACAAAACAATAAAAGTGATTGCTTTCATTTTTTATTGTTATTTCTTAATAGAAGAAAATCTTACAGCGTTTTACGTAGATTAACAATATAAACTTCTGCAATAGTGAATTTACTAATTGATAGCTAAGGAATAACCCTAAGAAAGCAAAAAAAGTTATATTTTTTAACTAGGTAGATGTAATAAAAATTCCTGATTTGCTTAGTTTGAAGATTAAACATTTGCATAACATTGCCTTGGTTATAATATTTTTTTTTTTTTGTTGCTTGGTCGTAATGCGGAACTTTTAAACTGAAAATTAAAAGCAATCCCGAATTGTTTTTTGCTGTGAAAACTCATATACTCATTTTCATTGCATTTTTTTAAGTAAAATCACAATTTTTTTAATGCTTAGTTGTATTAAATTAAAAACATTCTTTTCTTATTTTTCTTTTTATTTCAAAATAAAAATCGTGTAAGACTTTTTAGGACTGAATATTATCCTTCTAGAATGACAAAAAGACTGAATAAAAATGCTTATCAAATTTCATGAGTTTCACAATTTATTTTGGTCTGTATTATCGAATAAGACAAAATAAAATTTTGAAATTCATCTTTTGAATGTCTAGATTGAATTATATAAAGCAATGTCATATTGAAATATTTTTAATCTACCGAGATCTTAAATTTTACGTATTACACAATAAAATGGTTTCCCCCTGTATCCTTTAATTCCAAATAAATTCAACAAAAATAGTGAAGGAAGTATTTCCACAATGTAATGAATTTTGCATCTTTTCAACTAGGAGAATCTCTCAGTTTTCTGTGAATTCTTTTATAATGGATTATTTGTTCAATCCTCGAGTTGGATCTCTTTCCTTTTTCTCGACTTATTTTTTTATCAATTGCACCTTCAAAATTAAATATTTTTCCATTTTAACACATTTTGATATTAAGTATGTTCTCCATCATTTCAAAACAGTGAACGAGTTTTAAAATGTTCCACCGAGTATTTCCACAGGTATTTCGGAAGTAATATTTGCTTTACAGAAAAAAATTATAGATTATTGAATCTATTGGTACAAAATATTGTTAAAAAGGGTTGTGTAAATTATTATTACATTACTGTAATTACTTGCATACATACAACTTCAAGAATTTTTGGTTAATAAAATCCAAATTCATTTTCAATTTCTTTTGTTGTTCAGTATAGCAAGCAATCTTCGCTACTGACATTTGCAAAATAATACTAAAAACTTCAACTTGAATGTTTTGTAAATGATATACAGAATGATCTTATACAGATCATTCTCTATAAGAAAACACTTTCTTGTATAAAAAATACTACATACTTTAAAAAAAGATAGCAAATTAAAAGAAATTTCTCTGTCAATACATAACTTAAAAACATTAGATGAGTAAGTAAAAAATTGAAAAAAAAACTGCAGCACGATAGACATAAATGCTCATAAAAGTAACAAATATATGTTACTGGATACATGCAACGAAATTCAATACAAAAAATATTAAATGGAAACTATGTGGTTTAAAACAATAGAAAGAATACATGAAAAAGTGCTTTAAGACTTAATAACTTTTTACTATGCAAATGGCAAAATGTAGTATAGAAAGTGTAGTTTTGAATGAAATAAGATGTTTAATATGTCTTGAGATCTCTTGAGCATCTAAGACACACAAACACTTATTTTGCACAGATGCAATGTGATTATCTATAAGACTTTGGAGAATATTCCGCCCTTGAGAAAGGAAGTGCAACCTCCAAGTCCTTGACAATGAAAAAAGATCTTGATATCGCAGTAATGTCCTCTAAGAGCTTTTAACGGACACGTTCGATTGAATTTAAGACAAGAGATTATTCTAGCCGTTCCATGCTTTAATTTTTTTCAAATACAAATACATTTCTCATAAAACAAGCTATAAGAAGCCTGGAATTATCATGTATTATTAGGAAAGAATAACCAGTAGCAGTGACATGGTATGGCATGAAGTATCAGTATTTTATCTAAGTACTTTTGATTATCATTTTAAATGATTAGCTAGTCCATACACCCATCTCTGATGATCCATCCTATATCATCAATCCATCTCTTTTAAAATGCGATCTTTTTTGGAAAAAAATATGCGATTATATTAAATGTTCCCTTTTTTCACTCCATAAAAAACATTCAGATGACATACACTCTTTTAAATCAGGTCGTCAGTAAACAATACTTGAATTGATATCCCTTTGTATCCAAGTTTAATTTTCAAAAGCCCCATCTTCTTTTGAATCTATCATATCTTGAATTCAGGAGAATAAACAGCGCTGGGCTTACTTGCATAGACTGATGAAAGCTATTTTTGCTTTATCTTGAAACTTCATCCATTACTGGAATCTTTGCATTTGAGTAGTGCTATATTAAATGTGTAGCGCCCTCTATCTGCAGCGCCACCCATGGCATCGTCAACGAGAAGCCAGTCCCTCTCCAACAACCGACGGTATGAGACATGTCCATATGACTCTCATGTTTATTTTCTTTTCTTCAAATTTAAATGTTTTAGTTGTTATTTAGTATTATTTGTAGTATCTGTGTTGTGCTCAAATTGTACCTTAAATTGTAATAAAATATTTTGAGCTATTTAAGGAACCTATTTCTTTGTTCCTATTTAACCAGCTACATGCTACACGCTACAAAAAATGGCAGCCCAACGTGAGACCCGAGTTTGAGTTTCTTTTTGCTCTTGAAAATTCTACCCAGAATTAAATTTTGTTGTTGGAGGGGAACTCAAAATTTTACAGGTTACCTCCTGATGTGTATTGTTTTATGGATTCATTAGAAGTATAATCTCATCCGAGATCATTATTATTCGATTCCGAAGTGTAATCTCATCCGAGATAGTAGTTGTAGTTCGTTTCAGGAGTTCAGCGATCTGAAAATTCCAGATAAGTTGCTTTTATACTGTACTAAGAATTAAAATTAAGTTATGTTTAAGCACAAAAATGTTAATGTTTAAGCACGTATGAATATAAAACTGTATAAAAAGTTTCTTTATAAGTTGCGTTACATAAAAGTGTTATTATTTTATGTTCTTGAATTTTGAACAATATTATTACTTGCGAGTATAATTATTTGTTTGATTTGGTAGATATGTTTCACATATTATTAAATGAATAATATTTTGTATTAGAGTATTGAATTAAAAGATATATTTATTTTATTATTATATTTGAAGTATTATAGTATGTGTACATGAATTAATATCTCTGTTACTTCTGAATATTTTATATTCCTCATATTATATTTCTTAATTCTGAATAGTTGAAAATATATTCTTTACAGTGAAATAGTGTTTAAAATATAGTATCTAACAGAATTTAATTGTCTGGTGACTGTTCATTTTTCATGGGATGATACTTTTGTTTTGATTTAAAACACGAAACAAGGCGCCGCAAACGACCGTTGTTATTGCTTTCATATACGCCTCACTGTCTAGCCTTTCAGTATCTATGAATGCTATTTTTATTTATTCAATTTTTTTTCGTCATTCACTTTCTGTTTAGAATCTTTGTGTTTTATTTTTTTAGTAAGTGGTTTCATTGAATAAAGAACGAAAATATATTGTATTCCATGTATATATTTAAGGTTATAAATTAAGATTACAACATTATTATTAATATTTTGGTAAAAGGTATCAGAATTGATATTCTAGAAAATTGAAGAACTTTTAAGTTAAATAAAAAGTCAATAAAACATTTTGTTATTTTAATATAAAATATTCTTTGAATGCATATGATTAAGTTATCTCAATTAATATATTTTGAATTATTGAATGTGGTATTAAAGTATTGATAAAATATAATTTATAAACAAAGGTACATATTTAGTGATTATTGATAATTATAAAACGAAAGTAAAGAGTTATAAATGAAACGAAAATAAAATTCATGGTAGAATTGTGAAATGCTTTGTTTTGGTTTTGTTTGATTACAGTGAATATCATATGAATATTTCAGGTTTATTTACAAAAATTTAAGAGTTCATTTTATTTGCAGTAAATATTTGGATAAATAATAATAGGTTATACTTTACTTATGTTTAAAGTTAAAATGTTTATATTTTCACATAATATTGTATTTAAGACTGATGGTGTTTAAATTTCGTTTTAACTAAAATAAATAAACACATATTTTAAAAAATCAGTATTTTAAATCAGTTGAAAATAACTTTAGAACTCTTAAAAATAAACTCATGCTAAAATGGCCTTCCTTGGGAAAGGGAAAAAAGAAGATTTGAGAAACCTCGCTATAGAAATGGGGCTAGGGGTAGCAGATGATCTAAAAGTAATTCAACTGAAAGATATTATAACCAAATCAAACGATTATGATGAAGAGTTAGTGAAAAATATGCTAACTAATATAATAGAAGAACGGCTTGAAAAAGAAAAACAAGCTGAATGCGAAAGAATTGCCAAAGAAAAAGAACTGTGCATTGAAAAAGAAAGAGCGTATGAATTGCAACGCTTAGAACTTCAAGTGGAAGCTCAGAAAGTACTTTCCTCCACTGCCACAGCTCCAGCCAGTGAAGCAGAGAAAACAAATTGGGATCTGAATCGTATTCTCCCAAAATTCAATCCTAATAAAGATGAAATAGGACTGTACCTGACAGTTTTTGAACGTCAATTAAAATTAGTGAATATACCTGAAAGGAATTGGATGCCGTACTTGATAGGCTCATTGCCAGCCGAAATAAATCAATTAATTGCTAGAGAAAATGAAGAAGATGTTAACGACTACTCAAAGGCGAAAGAGATGCTCTTGAAGCGTTTTCGACTTACATCAGATAGGTTTCGGCAGATGTTCTCGCAACATAGAAAAAGTGCAGAAGTAACATGGAAAGACTTCTATTTTGAAATTAAATCATATTTCGAGGGATGGGTAAAGGAGTTGAATATCATCACTTTTGAGAAATTGCAAGACTTAATTATAGCTGACCAGTTAAAGAAAAGAACACCTCCAGAGGTAAGAGAACATTTTGTTGATCAATGGTCAGAGCTGAATGATCCTTTAGAACTTGCAGAAAAGCTTGACAGTTATGAAAATGTAAGACTGGGAATGAAGAAAAATTCACCTATCTTTGCTAAGAAGCCAAATTTCAAAGACTATGTTAAATCTATTTCAGAAAGAAACTATAAGCCTCCTAACTCTAGGGAACATAACAAAATAAAATATTCCAACTATGAAAGTCCAAAATTTAGTAAAGACAAGCCAGAAAGAAAATTTTCGGTTCATTGCTATGGATGTGGTAATCCTGGTTTTATTCAGTCTAAGTGTCCAAAGTGCAACATATTAAAAGAAGAGGCTAAAACAGTTGTTAATGGTGTAAAATTGTATACCGCACAAGCTTCAGATTCATTGTCTAGCTCAATTTTTTTAACTGTTTGTGGTGAAAAAGCAGCTTTTTGTGCCGACACAGGTGCATCAAATTCCATTGCGGGAGAGAGATTTTTTTGTTTATTGAAAGAGAAAGGTTTTAAATTTCAAAAGAAGAATATTACAATGGTACTTGCTGATGGAAAAGAAAGAAATGTCCCAGCCTTGACAACAGTCGTGAATCTTAATGTAGAAGGAAAGAAAGTTCGTATGAAATTTATTGCGTTACCAAATGCTAAAGGTAATAGAACATTGCTTGGCACTGACTTTCTCCAGGCTGCTGGTATTGTGCTTAACATCCAGAATGGCACTTGGCATTTTAGTGAATATCCACACAGACATTATCCATTTTATCAGGAAACATCTGAAACCGTAAGTGCTGCAAAAGTAATAATGTCGCAAAAATTGACTTCGCCTGATATGTCTGCTGAAATTTCAGAAACCTCTAATTCCGTGCAATTGAGAAATGATGAAGGAAAACACTTGACAAGAGAACAACGTCATAAATTAAATTCATTGCTGGAAGAATTTGAAAATAACTTCAAACCAGGGGGAGAACCTACTCCTTTTATTGAACACAGAATACAGACTGGAAATAGCCTACCTGTTGCTGAACCTCCATATAGAATGACACCTGCAAAGAAAGAGTTGTTGAAGAAAGAGCTAGATTCCTTACTAACAGAAGGAATAATTGAGGAATGTGAATCTCCTTATGCAAGTCCTGTGGTATTAGTGCCTAAACCGAACGGTACCATCAGATTGTGTGTTGATTACCGTAAGTTAAACTCAACTACTATTCCGGATAACTATCCACTACCTAGAATGGATGATTTATTGACTGAAGCCAAGTCGACGAAATACATGTCTACGATAGACTTAAGATCTGGTTATCATCAGGTCAAAGTTCATGAATCGGACCAAGAGAAGACTGCATTCATCTGTCCATTTGGAACTTTTAAATTTTTACGTATGCCTTTTGGGTTGCGCAACGCACCCGCAACTTTTCAACGTCTCATTGATAAATTTAGATCTGGTCTCAAAGATGTTTTTGCATTGTCATACCTTGACGATATCATTATCTTATCAGAAACTTTTGATGAACATTTATCAGATTTACGAAAAGTGTTTGAAAGACTTTCTATATTTAAACTGAATGCTAACAGAAGCAAATGTCATTTTTCTTGTGACAGAGTGAAGTATTTAGGTCATTGGATAACTGAAAAAGGTGTGGAAGTGGATGCTGACAAAGTATCTTCTATTCAAAAAATTCCAACACCAAAATGTGCTAAAGAAGTTCAGTCCTTCCTACAGACTTGTTCCTGGTTCCGGAGATATGTTCCCCATTTTTCTGAAGTTGCTAGACCCCTTAGTGACTTAACAAAAAAGAATAAACAATGGACATGGGGTGATACCGAACAGAAAGCATTTGATGAGTTAAAAAGACGGCTGATTTCACCACCTGTGTTGTCTCAGCCAGATGGATCTAAACCATTCCTCATAAGAACTGATGCTAGTAATTACGCTCTAGGAGCAGTCCTTATCCAAGGAGAAAGACCGGAAGAACATGTGATTGAGTATGCCAGTCGATTGCTCAGTTCAGCAGAAAGAAATTATTCAACTACTGAAAGAGAAGCACTAGCTGTGGTATGGGCACTTGAAAAGTTCCGTGGCTATGTGGAAAATCAAGAAATTATCATTGCATCTGATCACCAACCCTTGAAGTGGCTTATGAGTATTAAATCGCCATCCGGACGCTTAGCTCGATGGGCTCTTCAAATCCAGTCATATCATCCGAAAATTCTTTACACTCCAGGAAAATCTAATGTAATTGCAGATCTTCTGTCCAGACCAGTTGATAAAGTGGACAAATTTGTTTGTAACTTGAACACTATTTCCATAGATTTGCCATCCAGGAAATCTAAAGATATTCGTGAAGAACAATTGAAGGATGAGGATGTGAGAAAGATAATAGACTGCTTTGAAAGTGGTCGGAAAGATGAAAACTATGTAAATTGGACTAGTAGAGGGTATCTGATGAATCAGGGAATACTGTATCGATATTCGCCTGAAACAGAGTCAGAAGAAGCACAGTTAGTTGTCCCTTGTCACGAGCGAGAACGTGTCCTACAGCAATATCATGATACTCCCACTGCAGGACATTGTGGAGCTGAGAATACGTATCATAAAATTGCTTCTAGGTATTTCTTTCCTGGCATGAGAAAGTTTATCGCCGAATACGTGAAAGATTGTGCTGAATGTAATCGGTACAAATCTAACAACCAGAAACCTGCTGGATTACTCAGAACGCCTATTTACTCACAAAGATTTGAGACGCTGGCAATAGACTTGTTTGGCCCTCTCCCAGAGACCCCAACTGGAAAAAAATGGATTTTTCTTGTTGAAGATACAAGTACACGATGGGTCGAACTTTTTGCCCTAAAAGATGCTACAGCTATCAATTGCTCTAAAATATTGATAGAAGAAGTCTTCTTACGCTATGGCCTACCTAGAAGGGTAATCAGTGACAATGGCGTACAGTTCGTCAGTGCTGTAATGCAACAAACTTGTAAAATCTTGGGTATTAAGCAAGATCTTATACCGTTATACCATCCTCAAGCAAACCCTGCTGAACGGAAAAATCGAGACCTAAAACCCAAATTAGCAATTCTAGTTGGTGATTCACATGATACTTGGGAGGACAAACTACCCATGATACGTTTTGCTTTAAACACTGCAAAATGTGATTCTACAGGTCATACGGCAGCTTACCTTCAGTTCGGAAGAGAGCTTCGAACCACAGATGATGTCAAGCATGATATAAGAGCTGTCATTGATAACGATAACTTCGTCGCAGAGATAACACCTTACTTGAAAGAATTTGCACGTCTTACACCATTAATTAGAGAACGTGTAGAACAAAAACAAGATGCAAGAAAGGAGTACTTCGACAAGAAGCATAGACCCGCTTATTATCAACCAGGTGATAAAGTTTGGATCACTTTACATCCCATAAGCAAGTCTAAGACCAAAACAAGTAAGAAATTCATGCCCAAACGTGAAGGACCTTATATTATCCTAACAAATAGATCACCAAATACATATGATGTTGCAGACCCTGCTGCCCCTGATCAAGTACTCGGTACTTATCATACCAGTATGTTGATGCCTTATCAACAATCATCTAGAGATAACGGTCCCGTTTTCCCTTTGAAAAGTAGAGGAAGACCACGTCGACACCCTCAGCAGCTTCCTAATCTCAATCCTGTCTCCTTGCCGGGACGTCGGCGGAGCCAGAGGGGGAGTCTGTAGCGCCCTCTATCTGCAGCGCCACCCATGGCATCGTCAACGAGAAGGCCAGTCCCTCTCCAACAACCGACGGTATGAGACATGTCCATATGACTCTCATGTTTATTTTCTTTCTTCAAATTTAAATGTTTTAGTTGTTATTTAGTATTATTTGTAGTATCTGTGTGTATCTGTGTTGTGCTCAAATTGTACCTTAAATTGTAATAAAATATTTTGAGCTATTTAAGGAACCTATTTCTTTGTTCCTATTAAACCAGCTACATGCTACACGCTACAAATGTATTTTATAGATATGTATTTTATCAATAGTGATCAGTGTGTCATTAGATTTTGTCAATAGTTAAATAAAATAAAAAATAACGAAAAGCTTTTACTCAACGAATGACAGTAGTTGTGTGTGTATAAAATAATTGTTTTAAAGCAAATCTCTAATTTCAGCAAGAATTGATCTAGATAAGTGAAACACGCCATCATATAAAACCTTATTTTCATCGAGTATATATTCATATTATTTATAATTTTTCCTCATCTTAAAACCGTGGAAATTATTGCTTATTTTTTCTTATTGCTTAAAAATTTGCTTATTTCTTATATATTTTTCAATGATTAACATGTATTTAAATTTTCTCTATTCCAGGTTTGAGATCCATGAGAAGAAGAATGTAAATGATAAGCAAAAGAAATTTTCCTATATAACCCTTTTTAAATCTGTTCTCAATGATCTATAGAGAAAATATTCCAATTTTTTTCTTGCTGAGAAGTCTAAAGTATTTAATTTAACTATTCTACTTGCAGTAATGATTAAAACAATTTTCGTGACCAGATGATGAAACTGTGACTCACCACTTATCAGTAAATGCAAAACAGAACTATTAACTTCTGGTTAAACAAATAACATTTGATCCAGGTGCACTTTTAAATTTAAGTTGTCATGGAAAGCTTCAATAAATATTTAATTATTTACTTATACCAGAAAAATATTTTCGTAATGATGTTAAAATTTTATTTTAAATATGGAAATTCCAACATTCTTACTGACTGACATCCTTTCAAATACAACTCGAAAAAAAAAAAACTCTTATCCCCTTTATAATTTCCATTTTTTAACTCATAATGTTTAAAAGAAAGTATTCGAACGCAAAATTAATATTTAAAATTGAAATCATAAGCAATTCAGTTAATACATGAAAAGAAACTTTAAAATAATTGGTGTTTCGGTAAAAATCAGAATTTAGTATACATCCTTTTGATCTCTGTTAGTAAAACAATAGAACGGAATGAACGTCATTATTAACAATCTTTATCTTCAGCTGATTGAATAAAGATTAAAAAAATGTGATTTCAAATGTGCGAGCCAACTGTACATTCTAAAATGTTATAACAGGTCTCAAATTATATTTATCATCAATAAGTTCGCAATTCTTCATGGAGATTCTAAGGCATTTGGATACTTATAAAATGGTCCTTCTGTTATTGAAAATCATAATTAAATTGAGTATATTCGTTAATCATGAATAAAAAAACTTTTAATGTGTTGAATTTCATGACTACTCAAAATAGAAGCTTGAGACAATTTCAAAGCAGTATGTCATGATGAATATGCTGTTATGAATTTGCCCTGATCATGGCTTTTCTTAGGCAACAATACAGATGAAAATCACACCGGATATATTTTACGTAGGCATGTTTGTTAACTTTAAAATGATGAAATTCAGGATGCCTCTTGTTGTGCACATGTTATCAGCTCACTTTTACCCTTTTGAAGGTCATGATAATGATTATTCTGAAAGGTAATTTTAAGGTTTTTCTTCGAGACAGGCTAAACTTTGATGTTTATATGATGATCAATGTAATGAAAAAAGGCGAGAGATTACATACATTTAAGAGTGAATTTAAAATAATTCATACAAATACAGTGAAATTCATTTCTAAGCCTTTTTTTTAAGTAGTTGATTGCTTATTAATATTTTTGTATCTAAAATTTCTCCATGCTTAAAACAAACTTTATACGTAACAAATACATGCAAATAAAAATATCTGATCTTTAGCGTTATTTCATTTTGATAATTTAAAAGCATATTTTTCAGCTAAAATCAGTATTTTTGAATAGGTTATGAAGAATTTCCATTACTGAATAATAATAGCAATCAGAAAGGAAAATTCCGACTTAAAGATTCATATTGGTAAGTGTTATCAAATGATATGGTTTATTCCCAGATTTTGCAACTTTCTTCTTACACATTGATTTTTTTAAATAATAATTTTTGCCATCTATTCCCATAATATTCAGCATGCTTAGAGATAACAATGTATAACTAAGAGTCTGAAAAAAATATTAGAAAAAAGTATTCTTATAATCTTTGCACTATTTTCTGGTTTTAAAAATATAAACAAAATTTCAGAAATATGAATTGTAATTGAATAAAAGTTCTATTTTTTAATTAATATGGTACTTGTACTTGATGTATTGATATAACTTTTCTTTTTAATGTTTAACAGAAAACTGCTTCTGATTGATTGCATCGGGAGGAACCGTGTACTCTCTAAGGTCCAACAGGTTTCCAGCCTATAATTTTGGTACATAAATAAAATCCATCATTCCATACTGATACAAAAGCGTCATGACGTACGATTTCTGATACGTGGATCACTTTGTTCAACGCAAATGTGTTCATACATATTAAATCGGTTATTATCTAATAATTACATTCCTAAAAAATTACTTTTTTATAAAATATTAAATTATATATATTAAATATTAAATTTATATATAAAATATTAAATTTATATATATATATATATATATATTATATATATATATATATATATATATATATATATATATATATATACCTATTTACACTTGTCTGATAAATCGTAACACAAATTCTAATTTTTTCTAATCAGTCTAAGTATTTATGCATGCCATTTAGAATGGCATTGTCACTTTCATAGGCAAAATATATGATTCATTTTTTTAAGAAAACAATATACATAGTATTCTATTTTCTTAGAGATCTAAGTACCAATTCATTTCTATCATCCATTCAAATGTAAAACAAACATACTTGAACTTTCACCATCCCAATGAAAACAAAGTTTACCAAACACTAGCTTTCTGCGTTGTCCCTGACCAACATTATTAAAACATTCATGAATACTTTCTTCCATCGTTCAGTGAGCATTTCAAATAGCGGAGATCACCAACTTTGTGGTAGCTGGTAATTTCTTTCCAAGATGATCTTTCGCGTGACAAAGATATCGATTTCCATGCATAATTATGGCAATAACTCTTCAATAATTGGGAATGTACGCTTCCTAAAATAAACATGGGAAGAAAGGATGGAAAACGGGTCAACAGTTGGTCTTTCGAATAAATGGAACGGAACGATAGGGCGTTTGTAAGTTATTAAAGCCTTAGTATACAGATCTTCTCGTCTATGTTTTTTTTCTTATTGTTGCCATGGAGATAGGAAATGAATGGATGATTGCAGATTGACGTTAAAGTCTGATAAAACTAGCGTGATTTATTGTTCATTTCTAAGAGTGGATATATAAACTATTCACGCTATTTCACTTAGTAAAGTAAAGAAAATTCAAAATTCTGTCAACATGCTAATTTTTACTATGATTAAGATTTGCAAAAATTATTTTAGAACACTCAATTTCACATCCAAATTATAGATCGAAATCAGCTATACAAATATATGAAAGCATATAATATTAAATTTATAAAAAATATCATTTTAGAGAAAAAACTTTATTTAATGCTTCAACTATAAAGGTCAAATTTTTCGGCATGTCGTTTTATCGCATTTTAAATTAACACTGTATATTGTTTTCACCAGTTAAATGCGCTTGATTATATATTTATTTTGAACCTTAATTTGCTGTTGAGAAATGTAATGTGCGTTTTAAAAACTGTGACGTGTAGGAATAAATATCGAGTTTATAATCTTTTTTTTAATTTTATAAATAAATTTATTCATGCATGCATTTCGTGAATTTCATCAATTGAAAATTTATATTGAAAGAATGGCAATTAATTATATTGAGAAGTGATAATGAACATATTTCGAAGTGAAAAATTCCTAATTATATTCATTATTGCTTCTTTTAAAAACGTAGCTTATAAATAAGCAATTAATCAATATTTTAAATCATGATATGTAAAATTCCTTTGTGTGTTTAGGATTTACTTACATCTGCCTTAAAGTCTTGAATTTTACTGAACAATACATGTTACTGAAAAATAATGAGAACCAAATAAAAACCCGATGCGATGAAAAGAAAGCTAAAATAAAATCATGGTATAAATTTATAGTTAAAGTTACTTGCTTTGCTCAAAAATAAGGGTGATTGTGGTGTGCTAAGGTCTATATTCCCATGAAAAACGAGGCGGCACACAATTTGCAAATAAAATAAAAGATCATCTGATATTCATTTAAATAGTAAAACTTAATCCGACAAAGTTATCTAAAGTTACTAAAACAAATATTGTTAGATTTTGTTTTTGGAAACTAATTACATTTACACTTTACTTTTTAAAAAGTAAAAAAAAATTCGTTGTTTTAAGTTGCAAAGAATTGGAATTTATTGAGTTGAATTAAAAAAAATATTTTATGAGCCTTATATTTAAATCATTTTGGAGAATTCGCAAATACACCTGCTTAAAAGCTATAATAATCTCATCCATAAATTTTCATATGATATAGGTTGTGTTCTTTGAATGGATTTGAGGAGATCATTTAACAGATGATTTTGATTTCAGGATTATCTTGATCATCTTCCAACATTCGCAATAAATAGCTGAACTATTGAAATTTTATTCATATTTCTCCCTACTTCTTTGAATTATATTTTCAAATTTAGTGGCTGCGATATAAAATTTCTAGAAAATGATATGAATTTAGAAACTGTCAATGAGATTTAGTTGTAGAGAGAACATTTAGTAGAAGTAACATTATTTTATGTGTTTTGACGTTACTTTCTCTACAATACAAAAATAAAACAATATTTATATATAAAGTTAAAAGAAACTCTTTTTTGCGCTTGCGTAAAAGGCATTTTTATGTTGGATGACTTCTGTTTATACGAGAGTATCTCTCTCCAAAATTTAGCAGCCTGTATACAGAAAAATTTTATGAAAATTTGTGTGAAAATACCATGATAAAATTATTGGAATTTGATCTAGCATAAAAATAGGTGCAAAAAATAGCCCTAAATGGCAAATATTTTTTAAAAAACAAAAATAAATAATTAAAAAAGTATATCGTGTACACAAAATTTATTTACTATGCTCCGTCACATCATTTCGAAGACTAAATCGCATGTTTAAAATTAAAAGTTGAGTACGTGTGCCATGAAAAAATAAACTATGCCAGGCATATCAAACTCATGATACTCAGAGCCCTATCATCTAATTATTATTGAGTTGCGGAGGCTGCATGTTTCCAAAGTTAAAAATTTAACAAAACTAGACTTTAAGAATGATAATATTATATATATTTTTATAGTTTATACATATATGATAATATTATGTATGTATAAACTATAAAAATATTTTATATAGAAAAAAAAATAAATAAAAATTAATAGAAAGCAGCAAAATCAATTTGATATTGCTTTTTAGAACATAATTGTCATTTTTCACAAAGTGAGTCATCGAAATTTCATTGAATATATTGAAATGAATTAACTTAAAATTGGTTGTGCAGATCTAAAGATTAATCAAGACTTTTCTGAGTTTTTGTCACTTTTCATTGTTTATAAGAAAGTAAAATTGCTTGCATAAACAAATGCTTTTGAACAAAGACAATCAAGACAAGAAGGACAAGAAAGAACAAAGACAAGCGATAACATTTTAGAGAGATATTGCAACGATATCTAGATCTAGTAATAAATAGGTATAAGGATCTTCAATTTCAACTTCATGCATTTTAGCTTCTGCAAAGAATCACATTGGATTTCAATATATTCTGTTTGTTCTTGCACCAAGTTTTGCAACATATTGCTCATAGTTTCTTTGATGTAAGTATATTGTGCCTATAAGATTAAACTCCTTAGCGGCCGAACTTCTACACATCAGGCCTAATTATTTAGTTTTGAACACAATATACACTACCATTCTTATTTTTCTTGAAAATTATAATTTTCCTTTTCAGCTTATTTTATTTTACTCATTGTTTTTGTTTTGAAGTTTGATTATAAAATTAAATAATTTTTATTTTGATATGAATAAAAACCAAAATTAATTTTAGAGCTCAAAATATCATTCGTAAACGTAAGGAAATGCTGCATTTTGTTATAACTTGTACAAACATGTATGGATTAGATCATTCCGATTTCTATAGTGTTTCTGATCGCCTCACATTATCATAGCCGTATGTCCTTTATGTATACTATTTTCATAGCTTTCCATTTGAAATCTCAAGACAACCATAAGTTCAAACTTTTCAGCTTCAAGTGCCAAAACTTGATAAATCTTTAGGGATAAAAAAGTAAGATATTCTTTTGCAACTCATGCACTGACGGGCCACATGCGACCCGCGTGCTTTATTTGCCTGAACTATGCTGAAACTATATTTATAAGCCGTGTAAAATTACCATAATCGCGCGCGCGCGTTTTATAGAATTACTAATTTTCCCATCAGCTGCTGCAAGATATTTTGATACTAATTGTTTACAAATATCAAATTAAGCTCGTAACACCATGTTTGCCAGCCAAATGTTAGTTTTCATGGTCCAATATTGTGTCTCCTAGCTCTTTTTTTTTAACATTCTCTCTTTAATAGCTGTTGTAGTACAGCCCTTCATACGTATATATAGAAACAATACACATTTTTAAGATATTCTATTAGTAATTAGCTCGGGAATTTTCACAAAGCAATGGTATATCATTAGAAGCAATGAAATTTCAAAATACAAAATTTGCAGCATCGTTTTTCATTAATAAAAAGAAGTATAGCATTTCGATTAAATATATTATTTTTTCTTCTTAACCTACTTTTCATTTAAGAAAAAGAAATTTCTTTTGTACCTAAATCATTGACATTTCTTAATGGGTCTTCGACCTTAATTCTATTGTGTTATTGTTCTATTGTCTCACCAACTTCTTTTTTTCATACAATAAGTATACTCCGTATATAGCTTTAAAATTACTGACAAAAAAATGAAAAACAAAATTCTTTTTATAAGCATCATTTACAAACTTCATAACACATTGATATCCCAAATTTCAAGTAGTCAATATCGGAACTGACTTTTTCATGATTTACAATTAATTATTCCTCGAATGCAAAAATTGACCGTTGACAAACCAAATGAAACTAATTCTTGAATTACAAACAGATTTGACGAACATTTTAAAATATCAGTGTGAGAAAAATGTGAATTATATATATAAGGGAGAAAGAAATGTATGCATATTGATAAAATATTTTCTGATTTTGGAAGCTACCTGGGATAAATTTGTGATTACAATGACGAAATTTTTTATATTTCAGATATAAATTGACGTTTAATAAATTATAAGACTGAGAAATGAATTCTAATTTCATCAAATTAATCACAAAGTTGTTTTCACATTCAAATACTGAAAAGAATTTTGGCTTATTAAATTAAATAATTAAAATGAGAAATCATGTATTTTAATTGAATTCGAAAAATTCGGAAACACGGCTACATCAAAATTTGAAATGGTACATTTTGTATGGTATATTGATGAAATTTTGCTTTACAATTTTCAAAATCTTAAGCCAAAATTGTTTTTTTAAAAAAGAAAAGTGTGCAAACTGAAAATTAATGGTTGGGAACTTGAATGGTAGGTATGATACTTAGAAGATATTTTAGTTGGTCATAATACTAGTTTTTTGCCACTTGAGTGTAATATATAATGACATTATAAAACTACCAACAAACTTTAGCTACATTGTTGTTGTCGTGTGCCAGCTAGACTGGCAATATGGGGTGCGCTGCTCCACTTTTTCAACTGAACCATATTTTGGGTGTGGAGTCCGACTTCTTCAGTACACACATGCCATAGGGACCCATTTATAGGGTAGGCAACCATTCACACCTCATTCATACACAGAAAGAACAAAGACAGGATAGACAAAGGGAGATAGTACATCCATGCCCGAACTGGGATTCGAACCCAGGACCTCCCTATCCGTAGTCAGGGACTCTGACCACTAGACAGGGTGTGCGGCTTTAGCTACATTAAATTATTTATATAAAGTACTAGTACATTGCATAAGCATTCCATACATTTCTCATTTGCTTTTTTTTAAAAAAAATTAATTGGTTTTATATTGATGATAGCTATTTATATTTCTGGCCTAATAATAACAGGAAAAAAATATTTATAATCGAATTTGGGATATTTTCATTTTTAAAATATTTTACATAAACACGCTTTACATGGGTTTGAGTCAATTTTCAAAGTGTTTTTGGCTCTGAGTGATGTATCTTTAAAGCATGCGTTTATGCATCAAGCGCTTTTTGGGGTGTCAAGAATTGTTGACCACGTAATTTATTTTTGATGTGCGAAAAAAGAAAAAAAAATTGGTTTTCAAATAAGAACTATTCTGCGCATGACTCATCAATCTGATGTTTTACCCTGTCAAAATTTCCTTATGTTTGAGCCGGAGTGCGGAAGCTCGCATTGTCGTGATAAAAAAATGATTCAGTTTTTTTTTTTTTTGGCAAATAAATGGTCAAAGACATAACAAAAACTATCTTGCGGTGTCGTCTTGCGTTGTTCCATTGTCACCTATTTCTTGGGCATCACGTGATTTGTAATGGCAAGGACATATAGGCAACCATTTCCATTTACTCTCATATAGTTCTTCGCTGAATACCTTTTGTTGAATTTGTCTCGTCTTGGAAGACTCATGCTGCCAATTACTCTTTGTTGCAGGTTCATGTGCATAGTTCGTTATGTATATAGATGTTTAATGCAGTTTCTGATGCACCTCGAACGCATTTTTCCAATTCCTTATATCAATTGATACGAGCCTTCTTTTGAGCAATCTTTAGATTGTGCTAAATCCAAAAAAAACTAATATCTTTTCCTGCCAAATGTTTATGTAATGTCGTATTGTTGTTGCACATACTATTGTCTAAAGATGTCTCCATCTCACAGTATGTCCCATGACTATATTACTTTATTGTTTCAAGCACAGCTTAGATATTTTCTGGCAAAAATGATATTCGACGACCTTTATGAAATTTCAATTGAAGCGAGCTTGGACCACGATTGAATTTGTTAAACCGAATTGATTGAACCGGATTGAATTTGTTTGTTAATCTTTATAACTCTGTAAGATGGTAGTTTATCACCATATACATAAATAATTAATAGTACTTTGATTAACAGAGCCTCTTCTTCTCGTTGTCTGTCTGTCTGTAAATTTGTGTTGTTTACAGCAAATCGAAGCTCTCTGGTTTTGATAATCCACCATAAAATTATAAAATAACCACCCGAAAATGCTCACGAGTCTATTCTATTTCTTTCCCAAGATGAATCTTTCAATTTACTGTAGACAACACAAATGACTTTAGAATGGCAAAACGTTCTAAATAAATTACGGTTAAACTAAAATTATCAAACTATCACTTAAAAACTGTTGAGAAGGCCAGAAATATAAATAACAACTTTTATTCGAATAATTGTATATCAATAAAAATTGTAACATTAAAAATTATTGTAATATTCATTCCTCTACAAAGGATTCATAAGTTTCAATGGATTTAAGAATCTTGTTGGATTCACATTCGAGAAAGAGTTTAGGATAAACACAATCTATTCCTTTTAATTACAATTATCATTTGTAATAGTACAGTTGATATTTTATGTTTAATGAGGACCATATAGTAATTTTAGAGTACAATACATAGAAGAGATACCAAAAACGAAACAAACTTTTGTAAGAATGACATTTTGTAAGACTTTTAATAATATTGAACATTAATAACAATGACATTTTGTAAAACTTTTAATAATATCCTTAAATTAGTGGTAATATTTGCATAATAATAATTTTCATTAATCTCTTACTGACTAAAGAAACCACACAGCAACTAATGACTTGTTATCGCAATTTTATAAGACTGAGAATTTCTAGTAAAACGTGAAATACTGAGTACTCTGTGAATATGCTAACACGTGGAAACCAGATATCTTCACTTGCAGAAACTTTTAGAGTTCAAAAGCCAAGGTGACGAAGAGATAAGCATCCTTTTAGTGTAAATCTTTAATGATTTACCTGTTCAAAGGAATAAAACTGGAATATTCTAAATGGGAAAAAAATTGCTTAATTGCTTTCCAGATAAAATCACTTAGGATGAGTTCTTACACCATTTATTCTATTAAAAATATAATTCACTAAAATTTGTATTCCGTATTCTTTTTTAAATTTTAAAAAGATATTTCGACATTAGTGCATATGTATATATATATATATATATATATATATATATATATATATATATATATATATATATATATATATATATATATATATATATATGGAATTTATATATATAAATTCCTGACTTAGGACTCATAATTTTTAAAATACAATACAAAAATAATTTATACAAATGAAAATATATTAAAATTACTTTAGTAATTATATAAAAATCCAGTGGAACAGAATTTTCTTTATTTTGTTTAAATTATTAATTAATCAAAATTTTAAAAAAATCAAGCGACGTTGTGCATTTGAATTACTTAATTTTATTTCTCAACAGATTAAATTAACTTAAGTTATAGTCTATACTTGCTACCCCGTTATCTCTTTCTCTCTCTCTCTCTCCGTCAGACACACACAAATTATCCTTTTTAAGTCCTAATAAATGGTGAATACCAGTTATTAATCCCTAAATCAAATATAAGAAATGATGAATAAGCAAATTCTTAACCGAATAAATGTTATTAATACTTCAAAATTATATTTAATAAAAAACTATTCAAAAATTTAATTTTCAACAGATTAATAATAAAAATTAACGTTATGGGTTTTTATTTCATGCTAAGCTGATTTGAATCAAAAAAGAGTACAAATTACAAACGAAAGAAAAATCGATGAAGACATGCAAGAAGACCTAACGATTAAGAATATATTTTTTTGAAAATCTTATATTTTTATTTATTGGAAAATAATTGGATATATTCGAAAATGTTCTGCATGTTTGAAGTCTCAAGTTATATGTGCAGATGTCACAAGATATAAAAAAATATGAAACTTTTTCCTAAATTTTTCATTAATTGCATTTTTCAGAGATCCAACAGAAAGAAGAAACCACACGAGGAAATTTTTTGAAATTTATCAAAAGCTACAAGAGAATTAAATGGTTGTGTGGTATACGCGTGTATGTGTTAAAACTTTTTATTTTCATTTCTGTGTGTATCTTAATTAACAATTGCAAAATTATTAAATAAAAATTCTGAAAATCGAAAATTTAAATCTCTACAAATTAAATTTCTTATTCTACCGCCGAAAGTTTGTCTGTTTAAATTTAAAGCGCTTATTATAAATTTAAAACATAATTAATACTGATTTGAATTCTCTATAAAGTTGTTTATATTGATATATAATTAATTTAAGCAATGCAACATCCGGAATTCAAGGAAGGAGTGTGTTGGGGCTTTTTTCTTCTTTTTAAAATAGAAGTCTGCTTTAGTACCAAGAGTAGAAAAAAAATGCTTACATCAATTGTGTGATCCTTCTTATTTCTACATTCTCACTCTTAATTTTTTTTAAAAAATTTATAATATTTATAATTGCTTTCGACTTTTATTTTAAAAAAATATATTGTTTCCGCTTTCTTCACCGAATGCGTTTTCGACTTTCCCAATACATCGACGTCTTGAAAATGTATTTTACCATGAATGAAAAGAATCCCTATTTCAATATTTAACAAGTACATAATTAAAGAGTTATTTAACATTATATATATCATTCGATTAGTTTTTAGCTACTGAATGCATGAGACAACATTTCACAAATAAAGTTTTAAAAAGCTTTTTATTAAATTATTTTACAATGGTGCACTTCTATGTATTAAACTGTTGAGCTTTGTGTTTTCAGATTTAAATTGAAACTTCAGCTAATAGTTTTTTTATAGTTTGGGTTTTTATTTATTTGATATATTGCGTATAAGAAAACTAATGTAAATTCTGCTTCTGTTTTCATTGCATTCATTTAATGTTTATCTTTTCAGTTTATAACCAAACGGGGGATTACCGAAATTTACCTCTTTCTTGGTAAAATCTAAAGTAGTAAGCCGGCGGTACTTCAGATGTGAATCATTAATTCATTGAACCAGATACAAAACAATTTAAGCGGAACGAAGCGAAGTTGGTGCGGTCAGTTAATAGGTATATTTATACAGAAGAATTAATCTAAATATCGAATCTCAGTTTTATCAAATATTTTGAATCTTGTTAATGGAGGTACACTTAGGCAGCAAAGCAATTTAGCTATATCATTATTAAAAAACTTTTAATAAATATTAATAATGTATAAATATTTAAAGAAATTTTATCAGTAAAATATTTAATTGATATTAAAAAATTATATATTAAATGAAAAACTTCAAAATGCTCTTTACTTGCTTAGTTTAATTTTACAATTTGTTCATTCAATATTTAATTTAATAAGTTTTATAGGAAATATTTTATTTCTTGAGTACTCGATGTAATGTTTTTCAATTTAAACACCAGTTTTCAAAAACATAATCATGATATTTTACAAATATGTTTGAAATCTGTCAATGATACGCATCGTATCAGCAAAACGCATAGAAGTTCCGAAATATGGACAACAATATGGGCGCGGAAATCCTCCATTATCCACCGACTCAAGCAAAGAAATACTCAGTTGTAATGTTGAGAAAGGATATATTTAGTTTAGTAACAAAATAAACAAACATTTGTGTCTTACATAAATGGCCTTTACATAACTTCATAAAAACACGCCCTTACATAACTACTTATTTCTATTTTTCGAATGATTGTCAGACGCAGATAAAATTCATAGTTTTAAAATAACTGATGCCATTTTTAGGTAGCAAATATTATGTCAATTGAAATAAATAAAAAAGAAAATCATTTGAATTGAAATAACAGAAGTGGATATACTCTTGAAACAAACAGGATTTTCAAAATTCTTATGCTGATTTTAATTAATACATTCTTCGATGATTTATGAAGTTCTTGTAATATCTGAAGCTGTTTCGATAAATAAAATATGAAATTATTCAAATTTCAAAGGATAATTCTGAACTGATAATAAGTTGCGTAAGAAGATTCTTGCAAATTAATAAGTAACGTTCGACATTATAATAAAATAGGGACAAAAAATTTGCTACCTCTAGTAAAAGGATTCATTTAATTGTTCTTTTATAGTACACACATTTTATTAAGTTATAAAAATCTGATGCAATACTAATATTTCAACATTGTTATTATTGAAAGATTGATCAATAAAACTGCCTCGACATAAACGTATTTCAAACATAATTAGTAATAAAATTGAAGACTTTTGTAAAAAACAATATAACAAAGTTCCATAAAAAGCCTGTTTGATTGCTAACATGTGCGAATTGTGATAAATGCTACAGTTGTTATTATCACAGTAAATGTTCTTCTTTATTTGCAATATGGCGATTAATGATGTGTGTGTGTTCAATATTTCTACAAAAGAAATAACTTTTACAACTTGAAAGAAAACTAAAATGGATAATTCAACGAAAATATTATAACATATGCAGCATTACTATTAAATATTTTCTAAAATTTTTATTAAGAAATAAAATATTCGAGTTTAACAGTGACTTTAGATATGTTGGATATATGCCTGTAGGTAAGCTAAATTTGACTAGCGTATGTGAAACGTATGAAAAAATACTTATAGCCAAGTATTATGAGGAATTACATCTTTAATTAAGCTACTGAGAAATAGAAATTTTCTTAGCATCAAAGTTGTTTTACTGACTTCTAAAAAGGAGGAATTACAAAATAAATAGTATTCTCTTACCATAAAATTTAATGTATTATCCATGAGATAAATGTAACGACAAATATAAAATAAATAATTTGTCTGAGATGCTTAATGAAATAAAATTAAAAGAATTTGTGGGAAATACAAGGAAGTAATAGTTAAAATAATCACGATAAGTTGATTAAATCAGTTAGATTTTTAGCGAGCTCCAGTGGCTGAGTAGCTTCACGCCGCTTCCCGTAAGCTCAGCTTAGTGAAGCATCATTTGCCGCGGGCAGTGGTTGGGAGGGTGACCACGATGTACTCTCCTTCAATGGGTTGCTGGAGTTCCGTGGGTTGGGGACGTGTCCATGTTAATATGTGACGTCCAAAGTCCTTCCGCTGGTGTGGCGTGGATGTGGAGAGGAGGATACCAGCTCAGGTGTGTGTGGCCTCGTTATCTGAAAGTGATTCAAAATTACGATGTACCGTAAAAAGAGCAAAGTCGTACTTTCACCTTCGTGGTGCCCTGATTCAAACAAAGGACGCTCAAAGGCATAGCGAGCTTGGCTTGTCTAAGTGTCATAAGCAACAACAACAAATTTTTAGCATTCAAATATGATAATGTTTATTTTCTTCTTTGTTAACTCAAAATAACGTTTCAAGCATTTGTAAGGGAGAACAAATTAGCGAAATCTGTGAGAAATGGCGTATAGAATAGAAAACAAAAATAATTATATAGACCGTAGTATTTTCCTGTTTCTTATATAAAATACTTGAATTAAATTCCCGAAAATAACCTGCAGTTTTGAGGGCATTACATTATAAATTTCTTCAGTTCGTTTCTTAAGCACTTTTTTATTTATTTTATAAAAATTTTCAAGTTTATGATAAACTGGCAACATGTGTCGATATTTTGCATTCAATGTTTTGCAGTTTCAACAACAATCATTGATTAGTAATGATTTTTTTTAAATAATAGAGAGTTTTCACCTATTTCTATTTATAGACATGATAGTTATGAAATTCTTTATTTATATAATGGTTTTGATATCAGAAATAATAAAATGTCAAAAGCATATAATTATGCATATTTTTAGCAAGCAAAAATGCCAAAAACGGGGATATATTTCTATTTTTATTTATTGTCTTGAAGTAATGAAACACTTAGCTTATGAGTGTAAATAAAGAGAACACATTTTCAAATAAGTAAATAAATAAATTCCTCTGAAAAAAATGTAGTTGAGTAATTTACTTTTGTAATATAGAACTCTCATTAAAGCAATCGATAAAAAGGAAAAGTGATTTTCTTAAATTAATTTTACATAGATAAAATAAGATAGTTTATAAAAAAAACTAGAAAAGTTCCTTGTGAATTTTAAAAACTCTTCACGGTTTATTCATTTCAGTATTTAGCAAGTAAAAGTCTTTAATAAAAGAAGAACGGCTAAATTTCATCTATGTCAATGTTGATTGGAAGGAGAAGTTGATCGTTATATAAAATTAAATTCCTCTTTCTGATCTCTCTCTTGTCAACTATAGAAACTTTAACAAATATTAAACATGAAATTAAGTACAATAAATGACACTTTAGTTTTAGGATGATTCTGTAAAACACGGTAGACTTTTATATAATGATAAAAGAGCAGGAATGACCCAAATTATTTCAAATTTATATTTACCTGATGTGAAATTTTTTTACAAATCTTTCAATATTGTTTTTGCTTACTCTCATAAAAACAGACTATTTTTCAATACTCGTTAGATGACAGATTCGTCTAACTCGTTTTCTATCTTAAATTAATCTTTTTGTCTTCATTTATTTTTTCAGTATTAAATTAGGAATAAATGCGATTCCAATTAGATGAAATTTACTTTGATTTTTTCTAAAAGTTTATTTTAATCCTGTAAGTTAGTTGATTTTTAAGAAGCAAAAGAATAGAAACTTACTTCGATATTTTTAAGAATATATTGTTTTTTTTTTTTTTTTTTTTTGACATTTTTTTTAGAAACATTCTGTTGTGTTTTAATACTTTAATTTAAGAAGTGATAACGTTCAAAATTTCTCCAAATATTAAAATTTTATAACTTAACTAATAAAATATTTTAGAAATTCCTCTCGTATGAAATTTAAAACGATCAAAAAGCACTATGGGTAAAAAGTAAAAATAAGAAACTCATAATCTTTAACGTGAATATGGATTGCAATTAACGGAAATAGAAAACGGATACGATCAGTTCCAATTTTCATTTTGAGGAAATTTAAGCTAAATTTTATATATTACATATATAACGCGCGCGCTGCACTTCCTTTTTATTTAGGCAGAATAAGGTTCTTCCTCATAAAATGAGGAAGGATTCTTGTACTTTCATCAAAACCCGTTTTTCCACAACTGTCAAGATTTTGAAGAATTTTTTTAAAAAAATGAAAGGATAATAGAATCATTACAAATATCAAATCACTCTGGATTCAGTTTCATCTGATCAACTTGTTACTTCAAAATATTTATGTAATTCATTGGAATATTTATCCCCATTTTAGATACATTTTAATAAATAGAATTAATAAAAGATAAGGTTTTTTATAAGAATTGATAGATTTTTATATTCTCATTTAACAGGGAAATTAATTGTTAATAGTTGATCTCTAATCATATTTATATGTCGAAAATATTTAAATTCAGTTTTAATGTTTTCAGACACAGAAACAAATTAAATTTTGTCAAGAAATAAAATGCTTACCAAATGAGTAATAAAATTTTTTTATAATGTATGAATATTTAAAAACTATTCCCTGCATTTGTTCCCATTTACTTAACTAATTCTTTTTACTTTTTATAAAAGATTTGTTTATGATTGATTTCAAGTATGCATGTCATTAAAGAAACATTTGCATACAGTGGATTCATTCCGAAAAAAAATCTGAATTTTTTTCATTTTATGTTTAATTACTTTTACTTATTAAATGTGCCATTTAACTTAATAATAAATGTCTGCTGAAAACCTTTAAAATTCTTAAGATTGAATTGACTATAGGTTACTGTTATTATGTAAGAATAAATACTATTATTCTAAATGGAGACAATGGTGCTCTACATTTTTTATTTTGTATACTCTTACGAGTTAAATTTTTGTTTAAAAAATGAGAATAAATATTATTATTTCTCTCTCTTTTGAATTAAAAAAGTTTTATGAAAAAATGTGATAATTTTTTATATAAAATAACAATCCTTTATATTTTTCTCATTTCCAAGTCAAGCAGATATGAACTTTTAAGTAAGACATCTCGTTGTAAAAAAAAATATTAACACATTTTCATATTCCTTTCATTTTTTGTCAGTATTAATATTGTGTATATATTATAGATAAGCTCGTTCCCTAATTCCGACGGTACTTCCCTTCATCGATTAAGATTGTGATATTCAATTCTTATTGTTTCTTCAAATTTTCGATATTTGAAATTAGAGAAATATCTGTAAATTTTAATATGTAAAACGCGCTAAAGTTTTTAATATACTCCCAGAAGAAAATAACCAAAACATACATTTTATAAAAGTAAATAGGATTATGATCTTTTAAATTGTGACTGCATTATAACATTAAGTATTTATAAATATTTAGGAAATAACTAAATTATATTTTTTAATTTAATAATTTTTATAAAATTTAATTATTTTATAAAATACAATAATCACCTATTGGATTATATGCACGTATATTTCAGTCATATTTCCCCACATGTCTATTTCCATGCGTTTTCAGTTTAAAAAATTTTCAGAATAGTTTCAGAAGAGAAGTGAACAAAAGCTTCAAAGGTATAATATTGATGAGGTCAAAGTCATATTCTATTGTCTTATAAATTATATTTTTCTGTAATAAATTAAAATTATCTATATAATGTATAAAACTTCTACAAATACTTCTATTTTTTTCATTCATTCATTACACAGTTTTGTTTTTTGTTATAAAAAAGATTCTTATTTAATTAACTCATATTCTATAAGCTGTATTAATTTTACTTCCTTATTAATGTAGTAATTTAACTTAAATAAAATGCTTATTATATATATTATTATTATATTATTTTTCCAACGGCGGGCACTTGGGTGGCGAATCCTATGCCACAACAACTGCTACTCATTTGTCGTTACCCAGCGGGCACCTGTGAACCAAGTCACGGAGGCGAGTAGCGTTGCCCGTGCCATATCACCACAAATCCGCTTATAGGGTGGGCCACAATCATACATCATCAAAGAAGAAAGGACAGAGAAACACAAAGAGAACAGAAAAAGAAAGTAACATCCATGCCCGAACTGGGATTCGAACCCGGGACCCACAGCTCAGGAGTCAGGAATGCTAACCTGTCGGTCGGCATACTTACTATAATTTGCCATTTTTAATTCCTGATATTAATCGACGCTCTTTTTATATATATGTATCTTATTCAAATTTTCAATTGTTTATAAAACACTTTTTTTATTCATAAACTGAAATAATTTTCATTGATGAATAAAATATGTTTTCATTCAAATACTTTTTTTAAACTTTTAATGGATGACATTTGATATTAATGCAGTTTTTTCAAATATTAATTCATTAATTAAATTTAATTAATTAATTTTAGTATGGGAGAAACAAATAATATTTTCCTTTGTTGACATAAGTAGGAATTGACTGTCAATTATATTGACAGTAAAATTTTTCTTTGCTGTAGAAGAAATTGACTTAAAAATTTATTTGTTGGATAGATTCTTTTGAACTTACAGTTTTACACTTTAATTTCATCCAACGCGCGCATATGAAATTGTATAAATTCTTTATTTTAATAGTGTAAATAAGGTTAGTTTCATTAAATTAAAAAAAAAACATTTCGAAATAACCTCTTTCGTATTTATCTTAATTATTTATAAATATCTATATCTATCTCAATTACGTCACCTATAAACTACGATTATAAAAAACAATTTAAAATTATTCCAACATTTTTTTATTTCAGAGCAACTCAGCTTTAATGTTTCATAGAAAATAAAACCGAAAATAAAATCTGAATAATTTATGATTTTTAACGATAAAAAGATGAGTTAAAAAGAGTAATAAAACAAAAGGATTCTTGGTCTGTTGGGAAAAAGAACAGATTCGTCTTCGACTCCATTGTTAAAAAAGTTAAGAGGCATGAATTGTGCATCAAACGCATCAGCAGTTTCAGCATTTATTACGATGAATGACCTTAAAATAAAATGAAACTCTTAAAAAGTTTCTTTTCCTGTGTAAATCTTTGACCCCACATAAATAAAATATCGCCATAACCATTAAAATAAATTTTTGGCATGGAAATCGAAAAAACTCGAATAAAAAATTTCGTATTAACACAGTTAGCCAAACATCAAGCTCAATGAAGATTACGGGTGAATATAAAAATAAAATAACCACTAAAAGAATAGGTAAAAAAAACAAAAAAAACAAGTTATTTCAGTTTTTTAAACTATAGTTGATTATGTAAAGTCTCCATATTTATCAGCACAAACCAAATTTCGCTATAAGAGTTTTGTATTATTTATGACTAAACTCTTTTATTACAAATAATATGTTAAATATACATTATGTAATAGATAAAATAAGTTATTATATTATTAGGTCGAGACCTAGGATTTAAATGAGTTTCAATGATATATTATAAACGATGTTTTCAATATCAAGTTTTAAATCGAGAAATTATATTCTTGTTTAACAAATTTATGGGATTATTTCAAGTAATCATTCAAATTTTCTGTTTCTATAGATAGAAATAGTTTTGGAATATAGGCATATTTCAAAAAATACTTAATATTATTTGAAGCTAAATTTTCTTTTATACAACCACAAATTTTTACTCATGTCTCATTCATGTTTACTGAGCTTTGTTCAAAACGCTGTTTTACACCAAGAAATAGGTCTTTTATAGATAAGGTAAAAACAAAACAAATGTGTAAAAACTTGAAACCTTTCTTCAGTTATGAAATAATTAATAATAACGCGAGAAAAGTTCCGAAGCAGAGAATGTTACATCGCTTAGATTGATTACGTCGCAGCATAAGCAATTTTACAAGATGTTCAAAATCGAGTATTATTTAAAGTTTAATTTAATTACAAACACTGTAGTCAAAGTTTTGAAGTGGAATAGTTTTTCTTTTAAGTTAACTCTCTCTCTCTCTGGAAGGCAACATCTGGATACAAGTTTCATTCTATTTCCTGCACCATTTTCAATTCAACTTGAGACAAAAATTGGACAGTCAAACAGAATAAAAAATTTATTTATACAAGGATAAATATATAGAACTACGAAAGTACAGTGCAGCGTTTTTTGGATTCCTATAATAATATGTGTTGTTAATAATTCTACATAAACCTTTAATTTATTTGTTCAAATAAGCATATTCACATACATAAGATTCAATGATGCTCCAACAATAAGTTCAAGGTCCGTTCTACTTACTGCTGTCTTAGATTATTTTTATTGCGCATTTTCTATAAACCTTGGCAATCATTCAAACTTTTTCAAACGTATGTAGAATAACATGAACAGCTTCTATTCTTCAATAATCTTATATATTCTGAGAATAATATACAAGTAAAATTAACTTTTTAAATATGAATATTGATGGCGCCTTCAAATTTTTTCTAACTCTCCAGATAACATTTTGCAAACTATTTTACTTTTTTAAATTTTTACTGATAAGTTTTTAAGATTCTTAATATTCGAAATCACATATTAACATAAAAGTGTACAACTTTTTAATGTACTGTAATTATTTCTTAATTCTATATTTTATTTGTGTATACATTAACTTTTCTTGTAATCATTTTTTGTTTAACTTCAGTTAATAGGAAATTAAAATTAAGACTAAAATTTTTTCTCACAATGTCTATACCGTTACTATTTTAAAATTTAATTGTATAACATTAAATATTGTAAGTTAAGCTTTCATTCAAATATAAATTATATAAAGCTTTGGCGATTGATGAATTACAAAATTTTATAAATATTAAATAAAATATGTAAAGGCTCATCTATGAAAAAAAAATTTTAATTAAATATTGGAAAAATAAAAAGCTACTAAAGGCACAACTTCATCAAAATGGTAATTTTCAACTTTTTAATGACATAATCATTTATTACTTTTCTTATTAATTGATTTCATTATCATATAAAAAATTTAAAGATGTAGCTTGCTCCAATTGAGAAAAATTCATCAATTTTTCGTATTGTTCTCAATACGTACGGATTTTAACTATTATTTAAAATTGTATTAACATAGAAATGCTAAGTAATATATAACTATTATTTAGCGTTTATATGTAAAACATAAAATTTTAATATATATAATCAAAAATAAATTCATAATCATTCACCTAATATTAAAATACCTTGATTCTTTTTACTTCCTTTTTCATCGAATCATATATAAATTGTGATTTTATTTATACATATACTTTTATTTCACTTATTTCAAAAACAAATCTGTCCTGATTATTATAAAGAGTCAATTTAAAAGAAGATAATAAGCGAGCAAGTTCATTTGATTAATTCATATGTGCTGTTTACAGCATCTATCAATGGAGTGATCATAAAAAATTGAAAATGAATTTCATATTTCCAAAGAAAATTTCTCTTTAAAAATGTGGCATCGGTTGATTGACCAAACGACAACGAAGCTCGTCTAGAATGCTAAACAGACAACGCTTACTTAGAAGTCAAATTCCTGGAACGAAGAGTAGCAATTTCCTTTAGATGCATATCTATCTACAATTATCTTACCAATGGCTTTCTAGGGAAGAGGGGGAAAGAGTGCTGCGTCATATGGAATAGATCTCATTTTGAAAAACGCAAGCAAAGAGAAAAAAAAATTATTGTCGGCTTCTGTGAGGAATTGTAATTGATATTTTTTCAGATTGTAAAGTGATCTTCATTTTATCCATACGTAATGAGAGAAAAGTTAAGAAATTTGAGAACATTTAAAATCTGGTGTGTCCTTGATTTTATCCCATTTCTCTAACAGGAAATAGATAAAAGATTATTTTTTTGCAGTATTTTAATTCTAATTTATGTATTAAAAGGAAATAATCTGATTGGATTTAAATAAATACACGAGAAGAATATTCTAGTAAAATTGAGAAAAAAAATAATGCACATATTAGAAAAATATTTTGAATCAAAATAATCAAATAACTTAGATGAGACATGTTTTATGATGATAATCTGAGGTGTTATGATGATTTTTCTCTTTGTAAACGAGATATTTTTTCGGAAAATTTATCAATAAAGTATTTTATGGCGAACTAATTTCAAGTACTAAAATTTTTGGATTTACTGAATGGTTTCATCGTTGCAACTACAGAATTTACAGATTTATTTATTTGAATTTATATGCATGAGAAAGAAACGGCTTTACGAAAATTATGTACATTTCTTAAAATTTCAAGAAAGGGAGACTAAAAAATTAAAATTCCAAAAGAAAATTATAAACATATTCATTTTTAAGTGATTTTGTGACTAACATTGTAAAGAAATATTTATAAGTACTTTTATTTTATATTTTATTGACAGAGCTGTGTGATGCAAATTACTGTTACAGTTTAGTTTAATATTTTGACGTAATCGAAAATAAATTTTGTTTCTATTTTGAAAAAGATTGCAAGT
Source organism: Latrodectus hesperus (assembly GCA_037975125.1). Taxonomy (NCBI): domain Eukaryota; kingdom Metazoa; phylum Arthropoda; class Arachnida; order Araneae; family Theridiidae; genus Latrodectus; species Latrodectus hesperus. The sequence goes on along the minus strand of CM075852.1, from coordinate 98,613,485 downwards.
TTATTATAAAAAATGCTAGCATCTCTCCGGCATATAAACTGACAAAGAGAACTTTACTCAAATTTTCTATGAAAGTATATTTTTATGAATTATTTTTAAAACAGGCCAAATATTAAAATGTATTATTTTCAAACTATCAAACTCTAACTTTCCGATATAACTTTCTTTTATTTCGTAAGCGCATTTTAATTGCATATCCTTTGCGTCGCATTTTATGCTTCGAGTTGTAGTTAGATGGTTGCCAGAAATTGGTCATTTCTTCCTCGATTCACGAATGTTACTAAATTTGACTTTGCGGGCACTCCGTGGCTGATTGGTCAAAACATCACTCCGCTAATCGCTTGAGAGCGTAGGAGTGTGGGTTCGATTCCCACCGTGGCCCTGGATGTTTTCTTCGTTATCTTCTGTGGTTGTACATCTGTCATTGTGCTATTTGTTCTATTATCGACGAAGACTTACTAGTGGATCTCAAGAATCAAACATACAAGTCTGAATATATGTAATGTAATAAATAAATATAGACTTTGCCTTTAGATTAGTAGCACAGTCCTTCTCAGTCTATGTCCACGTTTCAGATGAGTAAGTGAGAATAGGTCAAATCAAGTATTTGTATATCAAAATTTTTGTTTTTCGACTGACGAAAGTATATTTTAGGTACTTTTTAAGGCCGAAAAAGCATCGGTTAGCAGCTGTAACCCTACTGCGGATCTCAGGTTCGGTGTCGTTGGATGCATTCATTTCAGATCCCAAATATTTAAAGTTGCGAACAGTTTCAAACTTGTAGTTTCCAACCTCTAGATAGGGAGTGCTATATTTTTCGGTGGTCATGTATTTTGTTTTGTCTTGGTTGATTGCAAGATGCATTTTACTAGCCGCAGCTTCTAGTGACGTAAAAGCTTCTTTTAAGGCCTCGGGCGTTCATGCAACAATGTCTACGTCATCAGCATATGCAAATATCTGTACAGACTTGTTGAAAATCGTTCCTCGAGTGTTTATGTTAGAAACTTATAATTTACTTAAATACTAAAAAAAATTTCAATATCTTTGTACCATTTAAAAAGCTTGATATATTCGAAATTCACTTAGCGGTGAATAAGACACATTAAAAGCTTTTGTTTTTAGTTTCAATTTTTTGAAAAGTCATTAATTAAAAAAGTAACGATCTTGCGAATTTCAAAGAATGACCTAACATGTTTAGTCATGATAGATCATCGCAACTGTTTGCTGAGGATGAACGAATCTCATCCTGTAGATGGCAGATGGTCGAATATTATTCACATTGATAAAATTTTTAAGTTAAAAATTTACATCGAAAATTTTCAAAAGATTAAAATAAAACAATCCTTGAAATGGGATGGCAGAAGTTATAAGAAAGAAACTTTTAAATATATGATATTTTAAAGCTATTCTGGTTTCGCAGTTATAAAAAATTGATTTAAATCAATCCAATATTGTATTCAAAGTTAGTACTTTTTTAATGTTTAATTGTTATTACACGAAACAATGTTATTTCTGCGGCATAAAACTAATACAATATTAAATATAACAAAAAATAAAGACAACTTCTATTTATTTTATTTAATAACAAATATAACTGATAATGTAATGTCTTTTTTTTTGTTTATATATATATATATTAGAAAAAAAACTGAAGCTTGAAAAGGAAGCATATTTTCAGACTAATTTCACATTATAATAAAATTTTGACGCAAGATCTAACAAATCAATCAAAACTGTAAATTGTTTGGTGAAGCTGTATAAATTGTAAGCCATGTTAAAACCAACCAGTCTAGTTTGTGGTAGCAAATGGAAGAATTTAAACCATAGGTTCCCAAAGTGGTCCTGGTGAACCCCCAGGGGTTCATAGGAGACCGCAAGGGGGTCTACGTAGACATGAAAAGAAAACAGGGGTGTACAAGTTGTAGGTCCACGAAAAATTTTCTGGTTTTCATAATAAAGAACAAAAATTTTGTCTTTGATTTACCTAACAACGTAGGCAGGTAGCATCTTTCACTAGGTATGTACTTAAAAATATTCGAAATTCAGTTGAAACACAGAATTGAATAGAACAATAGATTACAAGAGTGTACACCACATGTCGAGACTTGCTAAGTGCCGCCCGTGCGCCCGCTCGTTCGGGATGCTTGTTTGGACCTGTAAAGGGATGAAATGCGACTTGCACTGTGCTTGTTATCTACATTAGTTTAAATACGAATGGCAAGAATAAAACGTTACTCATTTGTTTCCGGGATTTTGAACATAAAAGTAAATTGATGTCAGTGTTTGCAGTGTCGAAAAAATTAAGTATCTGCCTATTTGTAATTCATATTTTTATTGTATATTATAATTTATCAATCATATTATATTTGTTTTACTATTTGAGTGTAGTACGTAGTTTTGTAGTAAAAATTAAATACTAGAGATTATTCAAAACTTCTATAAAAGAACAAACAGCCAGGGAAGATTAAACTTTAGATGCCTGGCAACTTTTTTGTTTAAAAATATTTAATTACGTGATGACGGCGATTCATTAAAAGAGTGCGGTGTTTCCACGGTCATTTTTTTATTGCAATAATTCTATTCTGTTGTGTTATAAGCCATATTGTGGTAAAATCGCCTCAAAAACAAACATTTTTTTACAGTGACTATTTTTTATCGTTAATTTACATTTCAGAGTTCATTGTTGATTTTTTTGTCAATTGTTCATTATTTGTAGTAATAAATGTTTACAATTTTGTATAACCACAAGTATTATTTTAATAAATAGGACACAAGAAAATGTACTACTTTTTTGTTCTTAGCACCCCCAATTTAGGGTGATATTTTTTAGGAGTTTTGGGAATACAGTAGAAATGTAGCAGCAGGGGTCTACCGAAAATAGTAAAACTTTGAAAGTGGTCCATGAGAAAAAAAAGTTTGGGAGCCCATGATTTAAACGATGGCGAAAATGTTTAACAGAAGCAAAAATCATTTTTGATCAGAAGAACTTGAACGAGAAAAGTTATTTCTCCTTTATTATAACGTAAAAATGCAACTGAAAAAAATACACTGCTGGCCACTGTAAATGCAAAATCCTGAAAAAACATGCAAATAACATAAAATTGACAAAATGCATAAGCGGAGGTGATATATGCAAATGATTAGAATTACAGACAATTTCAAGTTCGGTAATTGTGTTTTTCTTGTGGTTTAAAAAAACGAGATCAATTACGCCTCATAGAAAACAGAGTTGATTTTTTGATCACGTATCTGAATTCGACAGAGGAAGGATAGTGGCCTACCGAGATTGTGGATTACCTTTCAGGGAAATCGGTAGTCGTGTTGTGGACGAAACCAAACAACTGTAATGAGGATATGTGACTGTTGGATGCTGGAGGGTACGACGGGTCAACGCGCGTGTTCGAGTCCACCTCAGCGCACCGCTTCACGTGATGATAGGCAAATTGTGCGCATGATCGATCCCTCAGCCACATCACGAACCATAGCACAGCACATTTAGTCTGTGACGCATTATCCAGTGTCTACGCGTACCATTCGATGCCGTTTACAGCAGATTGGTCTGTCAGCAAGACGTCCATTGCTTCGTCTACCAGAACCACAGACGTCTCCACCGCCAATGGTGCAATGAAAGAAGGACGTGGACGGCAGAATAGAGTGAAATTGTCTTTACTTAAAAGTCATGCTTCTGTCTCCAACACCACGATGGTCGCATTCGAGTCTGGAGACACCGTGGAGAGAGGATGCTAAGCAGCTGCGTTTTGTACAGCCACACTGTTCCTGCACCGGGTATTATAGTATGGGGCGGTATTGGATATCACTCTCGCATTCCTCTAGTACGCATTGCCAGTACTTTAAACAACCAGCGCTACATCTCCAAAGTGTTGGAGCGAGTTGTCCTTTACCTTCAGGATTTTCCGATAGCCATATTTCAACAGAATACGCAACCACACGTGGCACGCATTATCCAAGGGTTCTTCGTCAATCGCCAGATTGAATTGCTTCTCTGTCCGGCTCGCTCTCCCGATTTTTCATCGATAGAAAACATGTGGTCTATGGTTACTCAACGATTGACCCAGATTATATCCCCAGATCAAATTTAGCAATGTGTTTAAGCTGTTCGGTCTGCTGTACCCATAGAACACATACCAAGTCTCTTTGAAACAATGCCGAGGCGTGTGGCAGCGGTGATCTCCAAAAATGGCGGCTACTCTGGCTACTGATTTTGGCAAGAACCGCACTTCACAAAAGTCTATAAATTTAATCATTTGATACTTGATCAACATAATATCTACAAAATAAATTTTGTTGCGATATCTGTCTTTCATGGTGTTGCAATTTGGGTAGCCAGCAGTGTAAGTTCACTACAGAATTTTTAAATCATCTCTAGATAACTAATCATTTATTCGCTTGAATGTGAATGCTACCATTTTCCTTTCTGGCCATTCTCATACGCCCGTAATAATTTGAATAAACAATAATAATTTATGATTTGTTGGTATTAATGTTTTTAAATGCGTGATCCGTTCAACAAATGCGTAACTATGATTTTATTGAAAATAAAATTATCTAGGATTAAAAATAGAACATTTGGAATTTAATTAAAAAAAATTTAGTAACTTCAGAACTCATTTCAAAACTAAGGACATTTCAAGATATTGAAAAATCAGGAATTTTAAGAATATCAGGACAACTCCGACCCCTGCTATTAACCTCTACAACAAAATAACATATTAATGGATTAAAAATAATTGTTCAGCAAACTTTGATAAAATAATTTTGTGAATGATTTAATTTGTAGATCTATGATCACTTTTTACAAGGTGTACGTATTAAAATGTTTAATTCTAAAAAAATAAAAATTGTGAGGGAAAAAAAAATTCGCTTGGATCAGGAAAATTTTTAATAGTTCATCAGAAAAATTAAGGAAATACATTTTGAAATTTTCGTAGGAACAACATACAAATTTAAAAAATAGTTTCTTTATCAACCTATATTTATTTATTTGCAACTGACTTTTCCCATTGGAAAGTTAAATGGATTTATTTTTTATTATTATTATGCATTTTCCAAACTTAATCATGTTTTGTTATTCCAAATCAAAATTATCAGTTTCTAGAACGCTAAATAAAGATGAAGTACTTTTATAGTACAGTACAGAATCCAATTTCACAAATTAATCATACCTAACTTGTCTTGACAAATCAGTTCAGAGTGTACTTGATTGTGGAACTAGTATGATAGATATTAAATGTTTTATGATACATGTTTCGTTGAAGAAAAGTAGAATTTTATTTGAGTAACAAAAAAAATTATTTACATTATTTTGTAAGTAGATTCCCAGCGAATTTGCTGCATTAAAATTGATGAATTTTGACAGCAATAATTTCACATAAAAAGAAATTATCTTTACAATGTTTTTCATTTATAAAAAAGAAAAGCTTGCTTTTGTTAACATATTCCTGCACTTCCTTTCAACATAAATAAAATCCATCCATCGATTAGTTGATGAAAAATCTTCACATTCCTTTAAATGTAGTTGAAGACTTAATGAACACTAAATCAACTAATGGAAACCTTTTTATATTTTCAGATAATAAAATGCTATAAGTATTAATGCCAAGTATATACAAATCTAAAAATAGCTAGCTTATTATGTAAAATTTACAGAATGAATACATACAAATTTTGTTTTCTTTTTTAGAAAAAGCAACTCTTATACAGTAGAAGTTCGTTTTTACGAACTCGTAGAGACAGGTAAAACAGTTCGTAAAATAGAAAAAAATATAAATTATAAAGAGCTCATTTTTTTCTTTTACCAAACTGGTTTTCTTTATAAATAAAATACTATTAAAAAAATTATTTACAATGCACTATCAGAGAAATAAATGCAAAATAAGATTCATACTTTCAAATATTTACTTTCATTTTAATAAGGAAAATAATCATTTAACTTTTTCTGTCTAAAAACAGCATTTTTATAAATCCATTTTTTCAATTTATAAGGGCATTCCGTTCCCCCCCTCAAAAAAGTACATTAGTCCTGTTACCCATTCAGCTGCTTGTTTTGCACAGGCAGTCTTTGCACATTGTATCATTTCCTAGTTTGATATCTGAATGAGAAAATATGTCTTACATCATTTCCATTCCCTTTTTAGTTCTCATTCATTATATTCTTATAATTTTATAATATAGTATTTTTACCGTACGTATCACACGAGTCAATATTTATTAATTCTTCAAAATAAATTTCAGGCAGCAAATGGATTCCTTGTCGGAGTTCATACATGAATGACTCATCTTCACTAAAGTCATTAAATAAATTTGATTTCTTAATCTAGAGTAGTTTCTTCAATAAAATTTGCATCTTGAAATGCTCATATTGTCTTTCTCTCAACATCATATCAAGAATTAATTGACAAATGCATTGCTTCCAGAAGATCAATTTCACAAGGCCATACCACAAATTCAAGTCCATAATCACTTTTTACCAAAGTATCCTAGAATATTTGCTCTTGAAGCTATTGATTATGTCCCAATCCATGGGGTGTAAGACGGGAATCACATTAGGTGAGAGAAGCACACACAAATCAATTAAAAAGATCTGAGGCTTCAACATGAACAGTGCAATTATCTACAACAGGGGTGCACAACCTTTTCAGAATGAGGGGCCAAAATATGAAAAAAAGATCAAGTCGAGGGCCAAAGCAGCACGTAAATGTTAAAACATGTTATAAACGTAAAAACACTTTTTTGTGGCAATACGCATGTGAATTACAATTATTAATTTACTTATTTTACTCATGCAAACATTATACAATGAAGGAATAAAACACAAACATTATAGATATGCTTAAAATACTTTATTTCTAGAAAAAACTTGAAATTGAATAACCGGAGAAAACATTTTGGTATTTATACAAAAAACACAATTTAAATTTTGAAAAATATAGTAAAATTTAATGTGATGGCTGTGACTGAATATTTGAAGTTATTGATATTATGTTGGGCTGAAGATTCGTTGTGGCAATACATAAAACAGAAGAAAGGTTCTCATCTGCTATTCTATTTCTTATTTTTGATTTGTTTAAATTCATTAAAGAAAATTTTTGCTCACAAATGTAAGTAAGTTACACACGCAGCTGCATTTTGAACTCCTATACGAACATTCATACTCTCGGGTAGCCATGAAGGGAACAAACAGAAAATCCGCTTTATAAAAAAAATGAACTTAATGAACAGATGTAAGATATTTATTCTGATGTAGAATCGTTTTCCTATCAGATTTTTTTTTGTTTATTTGAAAGAGTCTCATTTCTTTTTAAATTAGTCTTATTTTATTAACAACATTCGCGGGCCAACTTTAAAGGCGACGCGGGCCAATTTTCACCCGCGGGCCATAGGTTGTGCATCCCTGATCTACAATTAGAAGAACTATAAAATTCTTCAATAAAAAACGTCAATTTAAGCCCCTCAGCCAATTTTCATATATGTTTTCAGCATTCCAAGCTTTAATGTAAGCAAGATATGCTGTGAATAGTTTTTGAAATATTTAGACTTTTATTTTCTTTATGTTGACTGCATTTGTTTGTTTGTCGCTCAACGGTCATTTTTTGCACACGAGGGCTAATTAGACCGGGACTTACGGCTTAAAGTGGATTCCGAACCACTACAAACATCCATGCCCAAGGTGGGATTCGAACCCACGAACTGTTGAACCGAAGGCAAGAGCGCTAACCATTCGGCTGCCAGCTCGGCTATGTTGACTGCATTCCTTATGCCATTCTCCTTATGTTGGCTATGAAAAACGCTGTAGTTTTTTTTTCTTTTAATCCCCAATACATTTATTGCCTTTAAATCTAAGTAATCTTTTGAGTAAGATTTTAAAAAGCAAGCTTGTCTTGTTTGCGTTGAAAACATCCTTTGGGCTGTACTACTTGGAAAGTAGTGATTCCAATGGACCTTCTTTCCATTCAATTTCCAAAATTGTATTCATAATTCCACTTTCACCACACAATCTTCGAAATATAAAATACTATCTGGTTTAAAAAAATTTTAAGCAGTTGTCTAATGTTTTGAAATCTTTTAAGTTTAAATTCATAGCAAAGCAACTGGATTCCTTTTTTGACACCACTGACCTTACCCATCAAATGTCTGCTTCCACAATGTCTGAATGCTTGCATGGATTGCTTTAATGTATAAAAATGAATCAAATTCTCGAATATTAATTTAAAAAAGGAAACAAATTTCAAAACATTGAAATATCAAATCATAAAAAAATATATAATGAAAACTATTTCTTAGAAACGAAAATTAGGAAGAAAAAAATTTTCAAGATTTTAGTTCTTAAATGGGAGATAAAATTATAATTCTCTTCTTTATTTAATCTTCAAAAATTATAATAATCTTCAAAAATGAATATTGTGCCTATAGTGTCAAGGTAGAAATAGCCACAAGTTTGTAAAAACGAGCGTATATTGTATGGACAGGAAGAATGTCTTGTTCAAAATAAATTTAGTCTTGAAAAATGAATATTATAAAGTGAACATTTTCAAATCCACAAAACAATTTTTTTTAGTATTTATATTGAGTTAGATAATAATGCAGTCTATTAATGTAGACTTAGATATTATTAAAATCGTTTATATGTAAACGCTTTTTAAATTTTAAGATTTTTCAAGTATTCTGTTATTAAATTACTTGTGAGGGAGGTATTTGTGAAATAATTGAATATATTTAGAAAAAAATTTTCCCTCATGTGTATAGTAAAAATATAAATTTAAAATTCTGGAAAACACACATTTTTTTGAAGCAACAGCATAACTTTGCTTCAATATTGATTAATACTTTGTACAAAATAAAAAATTTAAATCACATGAAGACTTCAATTTTTTTAGACATTTTATAATATCCAGTTTCATTTCAGTTAATACACTAAATAGTACTTAAAATGAATTATTATTTTATAAATAAAAATCATACTAACATTCAAACTATTAAATTCTTAAGTTCATTATGCAGCTTCTAAAACAAAATATTTAATTAAAAGAATGATTAATTCATTATCATTAACCAAAGATATTATGGAATGATTAATCATCATATTTAATAAATAAACGAAATGTACGCAAATTGCAAAACTTAATACATAATTGAATTCCCTAAGGAGCAAAACTAAAATTGCTTTCAAAAAATGTCTTTAGAAAATAAACAATTTATAAAATGACGGCTTAAAATTATGAGTAAAATTAATAAAAATAATAAGCACTAGACCAATTAATATACAATAATGCAGATAATTAACAATACCCTTAATTATGGGGGCAAAGTAGAAAAAAAAGTTAATTGACAAATTATATATATTGAAATGATAATATGAAGAATCTAGTATGATTCAAAACATAATCTCACAAGCAATTTCCAACTGGCAAAAAATAATTTCAGATTTAGATAAGACCTTCCCCCCACCTCAATGAATAAAAATAAAAGCATGTAAATCATTATTTATTGTAATTAAATGATAAAGATTTTTTAGAAAAATCGATTCTCATTATGTATGTTTTAAATAATCATAGCAAGCATAATTTCTACTTTGAAAACTTTTCTTCACAGTTAATAAATATGAATAAAAAAAATTCAGGAACTTTAATCCTACCATAGATTATCAAAAATATTTCAAAACATTTTTCAATAGGTTTCGTATTTTATTTTTTCAGACAGCATTAATAAGTTAATTATTGAAGCAGCAAGATGCTTGTTAAATTAAAATTATAACTGTACTACTCTGACTAATGTAATAAATAATTTTAAAAAATAAAAAACATTAGTTTAAAATTTGATATACACATTTTAAATTAACATTCTAATAACTGAAATTAGAATCAATGTAAAGAGACAGAAGAAAAGTCAAACATTTTAGAGAAAAGTAGCAGAATTAATTTTATTGATAAACAGGTTCTTCAAAAGATGTTTGCGATATAAAACAAAATAACAAGTACTATAGTCAACATTAAATTCCTTTTATAACTTCTTCTACTTCTGTTTTTGTAAACATGTGATAGCCTCTTTCTTTAGTAACTGTAGCTACCTATAAAAATTAATTCATAAATACCAATCAGTATAAAAAATAAATGAATGATTAATACAAAAAGTGATAAGCTTTTTTAGGAGGAAAGTAAACATAACAAGAAAAAATGCTTATACTTTCTAAATTAAACCAATAAGTTTAAATCTGTAAATATTTCAATGAATTTTGATTGATTAATTAACAAAATGGTATAATTTATAAATATAATGATTTACATTATACCTTAAAAATATAACTAACTTATATACAGAAATACCAAGTTTTACATATATAGGATGTATAATAAAATCTTTTGTAAGTTTTATCTCTATTTTATGAGGGCCTCCATCATGCTGAAGCTAGAACAGAGGATGTAAAGCAATAGGAATATCTTCTATAAACTCTGGCACTACGTTTTCTACCAATTAGACGTATCTTTGTCCAATTAATGTTTCATAAAAAATTGATTCAATTAAATGGTTATTCTTAATGCTAGATGTTGATGGATTCATTTGATGTGCGACTGGTTCCCCCATTATGGATTCTACCAGATTGCAGTATGACATGGTAAGGATTTGCTCTTTCAACGTGTAATAGTTGCTATACATATGCTTGTGATAAATTGCTGCCTACTAATTTCAGTGCCCTGCTATTTAGATTGGCTAAAACATGTGACAAAACCTCTTCCACTTTACTCCTTACTTCCCTGAGCCAACTCAATAAGTATTTGATAATATTAATATATTAATCAGACATGAAATCTGGATAACCACTAGCTTACTGCAGCCTGTTGGCATTTGCCTTAAATGATATCCATCTGTCTAAATTTGTTTGTGTATAATTTAGCATTATTAGACCATGAAAGCAACCATATCTTTTATTAAGTTACTCACAATCGTGGTTTTATCTTTTTGATTAAGTACTATGTCAAAATAGTCATTTGCATACTGATCATGTTTCATAATCATGCAAAACACAGTAAATCAATCAAAAAGTTGAATTTTGTAAAATTTTACTTATTCAGTATCTGTTGTTTCTGACATATTGAAATCATTGGCAAAAAAAATATTAGGGAGATGTATGAGAATTCATGTAATAATGGCACTTTATAAAACAATGTGAAGTTTAGTAACTAAGTTTTTAAAATTCAAAGCAAAGATAAGCAAATTTACACAATGAAAATCAGAATTAGCAGCACAGAAACAGATTAGAGAAATGCAGCAAAATAACATTTTTTTTAATTAAAAAAATAGCACATTTTTAATAGATTGAAAACACTCAGAATGAATGATGGGAAAATGAAATCTAATGATCAATGATTTCCAGAATGCATTTTTTTTTCAACCTCAAATTTTCAGAACATTTAAACACAGGTAGTGTAATTTTTTCCATACAATAGTATAAATAAAAGTTCATTAAACAATTTTTATTGGTTATCTTTCTGATCTCGTATTTGCACAGATTTCAATTAAGATTAGATGTAAATAAGTTAATTTAATACCAGAAAACTTAAGAAATGTGAGTTTTGTACAAATAATTTCAATTACTTTTGAACTGAAATAAAATTGAATTAACATAGAAGCTTACTTATGCAATAGTTAGTAGAAACCGGGTGTAAAAATACTGTAAGATGATACCCAATATTTCTGATGAATTTTGAGCCTGAGGGATTGTTGCATCTGGTTAAAGATTGAGTGCACTTCCAAGGCATAAGATTTAGCCCAGACTCAACATTCACAAATGAACTTGGCAGTATTAATACATGTATACTAGCATGTAAAGTGTATGGAATCATTAAGGTAGAAATACTGTAGTTATAAGTCCATCAGATAAAATGCCTTATCAGAGGTTGATTGATCATAATAGTGACAAAATTTCTATATTTCAACCAAGGTAGAATTTTCAAAATAACACATATGACATTCTATCTATAGTTCCACATAATAAATGGAAAGAAAAACTTTTTTCCAAATGGTTGTTTTCCAAGGATTTTACTCTACAAATATACTAATTAATTTTGTAACCAACCCCTAAAGACAGAAAGAGTTGCAAAATTAGAACCAAATATCTTCACTTTTGTAGTAGTAGATGTTATGAAAATGGCAAAATCTTTGTTAGTACAATCACAAAAACCCAAGAGAACTATATAAAAACTAAGATTTTACAATTTTCAGAAAATCATATTTTTAAATCTAAAAAACATAACATGAAAGTTATATTTCCTTAAACAAAACAAAAAAGGTTAATTCTGTCAATGATTCAAAATTTAAAAATGTAATTGAATAAAAATTTTAATGGTTTTCAATCATAATTTATACACATGAAATAGGGATTATTGAAATACTATTAGATAGTTTTATTGAAATACTTTTTGTTGATCCAGAAAGCAATTTTCTCATTACATGGTAGTAATATAGTTTCTAATTAAAATTATGTGACTCAATTTAATAATGATATAAAAGAAAACTATCAACAAAATAATTGATATTTGAGGATCAAATTAAAAGATAAATTGCATGTACTAAAGAAATACATTAAAAGGTTCTTATTCATTCTAATGTACTTCATGCACCAATGTATTGGAGAAAGATCAAATGAAAATATGTACAAGCTGTGTTAAACATATATTTATACAAGATTTATATATTTAAATTTTACAACCAACAAACCAAAGAAAACATAAGAAAAATATAATTTTGAGAAGCAATAGCTCTTTCTTAATTGGATTTGACAGTCAAAGACCTCTACCAGAAGCATTTTGTACTAAGGATGGATACTTAAAAGGATATAGTGTGATGGAGCAACAGAATTCAGAAAAATCAAGCATTCATATGAATTCAGAATGAGAGAAATTTATTCGAACATTTATTTTTCAACCAAAATTTTAAAGGAATAAAATTTTTTGGAATATTGATCTATATTTATAAAAGAAAGCATTGCTTTAGTAAAAAATTTCTATTTAAATATGACATTTTTCACCATAACCTTTCTTGATTTTACATCCATCTGCAGTTATAAATATATTAATCTGAAAAATCAAAAATTATTTCCAAAAACAAACTTTAAATTAATCATTTAATAATTAAAAAAAAAGAACTGAAATTTATGTAAATGGGACTTTGAAAGACATACTAAATCAGATTTAATTAGAAATTTTTTTTTTGTTGCAGGTCCCTTTACATATTCTTTTAATATTTAGACAAAGTTGCCACCAATTGTTAGAAAAAAAGTGTTGATGTTACTTTTTAATTGATGAAACTTAAAAAAAAAATATTTTTAGTAAGATAAAAGGCAATAGCAAATTTTTATACTCAATCTATTTAATCTAAATTTTCCATTTATTTTCAGAATTACTACACAAACTTACTTTATTTCTATAACATGTATTATTTCTTATAAATGTATAGTAAGGATAAGGAGAAATGAAAATAATTGTTTAAAATCTAAGTCAATTTCTAGCACAAAAATTTAATTTAAAAAATTGTATTAGTTAAAGGCACAATTAATTGAAAAATGCTTACTATTAATATACAGAGAACTTCATGAATTTAAAAAATAAGCATTCAAATCACAATTAACAACTAAATCCTTAGTTAAAATACATATCAGGAAAAGACATCTGATTAATTTTTAAACGAAAGCTATTTTCAACAAAGAATCATCCATTAAAATATTAAAATTGAACACAGTTGTAAAAGTAACCAATACAAACTACTTACATAAAATAAAAAATATTACTGTTTCCATAGATTGTCACAAAATATATTTTTAACTTTTTCAAAACTCCAACTAAATTCTTGCAGAAGATGGCAAATTTACATGTTGAATAAATATTTTTAATCATCTATTATTTTTTGTTGCACATATCTGTCATATCATAATTCTAAATTATTTTTTAAACAATGCTAAAGGTAAATATTCTTAACTGATGTAGATATATTTCCCTTAAAATTAGATTCAAAATTAATGATTTCAAAAGCACCAAATGAATAATCAAAAACTAAAGAAAACTTTCCTTTAAAACATTAAATATTGATAATTTTTTATCATTGAATATTTAAATATTTTATGCCGTATTTTATATTCTTAAAGTTTCCAAATTTGTCTATTTAACTTTTCCATTAATTTATTATGCATTTAAAAAAGGCAATCTTATTTTTGAAATAATTATAAAGAAATATATACACAAAACTGAAGACAAAACTAAATAGTAGATATTAAACAAATTATGTTACCTTCAAATCATTCCTTTTTCATTTTAAATTTGTTAATATTTTTAAGCAACATTAAAATTTCTCAAATTATTTGCTGCCTTTAACCCCCCTCCTTCTAAATTATAATTCATAGTTTTGTTTGACACAAACAGAATTAAATCGTTCCTAATTCTTAAAATCCTAAAATATTTTAGATACCAATATTTTCGGCTAAAATCAAGCACTTTTTCATTTAAATGTGGTTAGCATAAAAACTGCATTCAACAAAGGGATGACCATAAGATTAGTAAGTTTAAATTAACACTTCCAATAATTGACATTTTATTTATTTAATAATAAATTGAAAAAAATCTGTTTTTAATAAGATCAAAACAGTCTTCCACACATTACAACAATCATAGATTGCTCTAATGATTTTAACTCTTCTATGAAGTTACAAAATTCTTTTCAAGCACAGTCTTATTTTGATATGTTAATATTAGACGCATTTGTTAATGACAAAAGGAAGTTTTCTCATCTTAAATTCCTTTATTCATTATTTATTGAAGGTTTAAAAAAGAAATGTTTTCTACTTAAGAATATTTTAATAGACATTTTCCCATTACTTTAATATTGATATAATAATAAAATTTACAGTATAAATAAATTCCATCTTATATTTTTTTTAATAAATACTTTCCTTATCACTGTCCTATTTATATCAAGTGTTAAAAATAAAATTTAATATTTTACTGCAAACATAAAATAAATTGAAAAATTTACAAAATTGATATTACCTAACAAAAAATAAATTTAAAAACTTTTATGAGTTATTCACCATTTTTCAGTTTTTAGGGTCATTGAAAAAAATAATCAATTTTTAGGAGTTTCCAAGAGCTAATTTGATATGAGATATTTGAGATCTAATTCAAAATAATTAATCATTATTTTTTATTCAGAGGCCTTAAAAACTTAATCTTTATGATAATTTATAATATTATCAAAGAAAATTTGCAAGAGTAATAACATCACTATAATCCTGTATAATATTTTTCTTACATACTCAACAATTTGATTTAAAAATATGCTTCAAACAATTCTCAGTATAAATTATCAAACAAAATTGATTATATATACATACATACAAATATACTCACACATACGTACATATATATTTATACATCAAAGCTAAGAGAATGGAAAAAATTTTTACAGAATATATTTCAATATAATCTTATGAAATAATATTTTTAATAATTAAAAAATTGACCTACAAAAGTAACAATTTATAAAAAATTATAAAATGGTTAAATATTTTTAAAAATTAGAAACAATATAGTTAAAATTCAATAATTTTATCAATCCAAGAATATTATTTAAAAACAAAAAATTAAACTAAAGGATATAAAAATTATTTTAAAATGTGCAATAAATTCCATTTCATTAAAATTGCAATATTTTTTCTAGTTAGATGTCATAGCTCTTAATCTAGATTACTTAAAACAGCAATTTTTTAACATTGTCAGATGTAGGGATGCTGCTTTAAAAAATGTCAAGATTGAAAATATGTATTGATTCTTTTGTGTAGTTTTAAAATACAATTAATTTATATCATAAATATATATTCTCAAAAATATATTTATATTTTTTATCAAAAAAAACTAGTTTTGCAGAAAAAAATTTTTTTCATCTTAGGAAAGCTTAACAAAATATCACAATCCAGCATGTATTATAAAAGAAAATTTACAAATAAAAATATCTTAAAATGCCCATGAACAAATTTAAAAGGAAGTTATATTCTGATTAACCATATATAATATTAAAATACCATTTTTCCAAGATTTTGATTACCCATTTTCCTGGTCAGGCCTTAAAATTTTCTTTCATATATTACTTATCTCATTCTCTGTTCCTTTTACACATAAAACTTTGCTTGAATTAAATGCAATTCCAATTATTTCATTAAAAAGACAAAAGCAAAGCTTTGAAGAACTACACAATTTATAAATCATATTCCCATTTATTTCAAAATCCCCATTAACTATCAAAAGAAACTTTTTCACAGAAAAACATATCTATACTATCCTCTATTGTATGCATGGTTGGGTAAATGTCAAATAAACAGTTTATTTACTTGACAAATATTAGGTGTATTTTTCACTTTTTCCATTCATACATATTTTTTTGCAGTAGATAAATTTTTTATCACAAGAAACTTAAACCATATTATTTATAATTTAATGTCTATTATATGCATAATTGGAATATTTGATAATATATATATATATATATATATATATATATATATATATATATATATATATATATATATATATATATATATATATATATATGTATATTAATCTACTTGCTTAATAAAAACTCCCTCAAGTTTTTAACCACAACACATGTTATGTCCACACTAAAGATGGGGGCATAAAGTTAATTTACTATTAGTTAATGTTTATGCGAGCTCAATAATTATTAGAACTAAAGTAAAAATGTTTTCTTTCATAATGCAGGGATATTTGGATTTATGATTACTAGAACGATCACATAAAATGTAGGATTGACAGCATAACTTGTCTCATCAATTTAGAACTTGAATTGTATGAAAAGGATGATAAATTAAATTTAAGGTAAAACTAATAAAAATCAATTTTTTCTTATTGGCTAAAAGGAAAATGTAATTGAAAATTTCTGGTAAAATACTTTTTTTAATTAAGATCTCTACTTGAAAACAGTTTCCTGACTGAAATGCATTTCCAGGATAGAAAAATGGTATCTATGCAGATGTAATCTGAGTTAACACCTGACATTAATTTCCTAATTAAAAAAATCCTAAACATTATTATAGCTAATAACATTACTTATTTTCTGAGTTGCTTCAGCCAAAAACTTTTAAACAGGATACTGATTAAGAAAAAGGGGGGAAAACTGTTATTTACTCCTTTTGTGACGTTATAATGAGAATTTGCAACAAAGGTAAGACCATACCTTTTTTCTAGCTGTACCATTGGATCTTGCTTTGATTTCTCATACATGAAACATATTCTTACATGATATGCTTTAATTCCTTGATAAATAAAACTAAGTCAAAATATTGTTTTGATCTTTTCTAAGAACATCTAGATAAACATCCAAACAATGTTAGCTCCAATAAGTTTTTTTTTTTTTTAATTAGAATTATTTGTTGGGAAACTTTTCTTTGGGTGTGAATTGATATTTGATAGAAATAGACATCCTTTAATAACTCTAGAGAAGTTCAGATAATTAATACATATAGTCCCAAGCATCTTTTATATTGAAAGCTACATGCACATACATTCCAAGATTTACAGATATCTTGTCATTCTTATGCAGTTACAAGCAAAATCATATCTTCAAATATGTACACATTTTTATTCTTAAAATCTGTGTAAGAATTATAAGAGGAATATACTGAATTAGTCTATTGAATTCAATTTTGAATACTTTATTCCTATAACGAGGAGACAAACACTGAAGATTTTGAAGTAATCTTTGTCAAAGAAAGATTTCAGAGCAGGTGTTTAAAAGTTGTTAAATAACAACTCTTCAAATTAACAGCTTCAACCAAAATCAATAATTTGTAATAACTACACTTTTGCCCCCATTAATTATGTTTGGATTTGAAAACTTAAATAAAAAAATACATCAAATCAATTCATTTAGTTTCCTATAATTAGTGTTGTGTTTTTTCCCTTATATTTAATATTAAATATAATTCACAAACTGGAGGAAAAAAGAAAAAGATTTAGGGTTTTCCAAAATTTCAATGACGTTTAATTTAAAGACTGATTCTTTAAGAGAACATCCTTTATAAATATCACTTAATAACTCTCACACAAACAGGACCCACAGTACCCCAATAGTTCTCTGAATAAGAAAACTATGTCCAGTAAAAGTTTTCCTTCATATTGTAAGAAATGGTTCTCTTCTACCAAGAAATTACCTGAATGACTGATAATTAACAAGAGGGAATTTAACTTTAATCAGGTTTGTCAATTTGCATGCAATGACTCAAGGAAGTTAAAAATAAGTGTACCAAAATCAATAATTGGTTTTATTTATTCAGTTCATCACTTGTTTAACATAAATAACTTTCTTTATATTCATTTAGCTTACTTCACAGAATAATTCAGAATTTTGCAATATATTCTCAATAAAATTTAATAAAATCTTTGTACTTTTAATGGTTTCAACGTCTTCTAAAAAATAAGAATAACAATCGGCCTTAGTAGCAACTGTTTGCCAAATCAGTAAAATGCTTTTACATTATTATCACAGGAAATGTGATTTTAAATAAAGCTCTCAAATTGCTATCTTCTATCTAAGTGTTTCTAAAAACAAATAATAAAATTTTCTTTTAATTTCCTTTTAAGTGGAACTTCAGAAAATGAAATGGCACAGTGGAGGCACAGAGAATAATCTTAAATGGCCTCAATACTTTTTATAGAAAAATAGTCATTTTAAATTAACTTTTATTAATTTCTATTCACTTAAATTGATTGTTGAATAGTTACTGCATACGTAATCACTAATATTAAGCAGCTGGAAATAAATTTTAAACCAAAGAAATCTGCATACCTATTATTCAAAAATGTGAAATATTTTTTGATAGACAATATAAATCGCTTTTTTTTCTTTATTATATACATATATATACAGAATTTTATTGTCTCTAATTATATTTAAGAAATCAGAAAAGCAGTCATTACATATAAAAACTTTGTTATGTAATACATATATCGTAAATCATATATGATACAAATAAACAGCTATGAAAATAATTAAAATTATTTCAAAATTTGACAAGCAGATATAACTTTAACAAAACTTTCAGGAACTTAGAAATACTTCAGGAATAATTTAGAAAAATAAGGATATTTCATAACATTTAAAAGAATAAAAAGTGATTTTAGGAATATCAAGAAATTTTGATTCCTAGATTTCAGTGAATCAGGATTATTTCTGTAGTGATAAGTGATAATTTAGTACAAAAGTAATAATACACTGGACATAAGCACAAATACAGATACAATGCTGTAACAAAATATATTTCCTAATATAAATTTATTTCAACAAGAGATTTATTAAAATGAAAGCAAAACATAAAAAATGTCAACAAAAATATTGAAATCAATTTAAATTTATCAAATCACAGAATATAAATTTTAAAAAGAATTCATTTTAAACTACAAAGAAAGCCAAATTTAAAAACTAATATACTTACTTCTACATTTGATGAATTGAGTTTTTCTTCCATAACTTGTTTAAGTATTGTGAGAGCAGCTTTTAAAGCTTCATTCAAAGTCATTCGCTAAATATAAAAATAAAAAAATATAAATATTGCAAAGAAAAAAATTTTTTATGCTGGTGACCTAAATAACAATGCAGGTTTTATTTCAATATAAATAATATTATAGTTTTAGTAAAAGTATTCAGTAATGATCAATATTATTAACCATGAATTTTTACTAAATTTACCTAATTAACATTAATGGTTTAATAAAGGTAATAAATCTAGCACAATATATTAATAAAATTCACAGATGACTCTTGCTATACAATAACCATGCCCAAATTTTAATGCTTAAGCTATACTGAAATGGTAATCAATTTTGGTTAAAGAATCAATTCTGAAATTGATTAAATCAATCAGGATAAATATTATGCACAAGCAAAATTTTCTTGGAATAACATTTTTTGTCCCACACATAGAAATTATGAAGAAACTAGTCTGTTTAATTATAAAAGAAAACAATATTTATAGAAAAATTGTTTTTACACAAACAGCTTCCTTCGCTTCTCTACATTATCATCAGCTACATTTAACCATTTATCAATCAGCATCCAAACAGCTGAATTCACATATCATGCTCTTATGCCATCAGTTCATCATGGACAGTAATCACTGTATTCAATATGAAAAAGCTAAAGTAACTTGGCCAGCTAAACATTTTTTCCTGTCCCTTACCTTTATTTTTGTCTAGCGACTGAAAAAATTTGCCCATCCTTTGTATAAGCTTTGCTTCCTAGCTATTTTCCCCTTTTATCTAAGATGAAAGAATTTTTAGTTCATGTGTAGTGAATGCTTAGCTAGGTGGATTGGCAGCAGAAAAGTATAACATGAAATTCTGAGTTTTGTGCATATATATTACAAATGTTTAAAGGAGATAAATTTATGGAAAATTGAAAAAAGCTTTATACATTGGTGTGACTTCAAAACATTGCCAAGACACAAAATTTCAATTAAAATATTTGTGCACTGTTTTATGCAGTTTTATAATAATTAAGGTAATATAAATTAATGTTTTAAAAATATTGAAATTTTTCATTGCGAAAAATTAGCTTCCTTTGCACAGTCATATTATAGCATTCAAAACACAAAATTTGAATTCTTTTTCCTTGCTTTAATGGACCACAGATAATTTATATTAACATTAAGAATTAGGGACTTGGATGTTAAAAATCTATTTTACTGAAAAAATAGATTGTATTGTTAAGCACAGTAAAATTCTGATTAGTTTCCCCTTCTATAAAATTAATATTTGAGTTATGTATGGCGTTTATCCTTTTTAAGTTTTGACTCCACAAACACTGGATTGTGATATCCCTCTTTCATAATTCTCCACATTTAACACTGTCCAGTTATTAATAATAACAAAATCCATAGTACTGAAAAAGGAAGTTTCAATTTAAGATCTTGAAAATGCGATCAACAGCTTTCACAAAGTTAAACATTTACATTTTGAAACATCTTGAATCATTTTAAAAATATAATAAAACTAATTTAAGTTAATTCTGTTTGTTTTATTCCAATAGTATAAATTATCATGATTCACTTATCATGCACTGCTTAACTTTTAATTTTTTTCAAATAGCTTGATTCTTCTTCAGATATTACAAAAGGTAAGATTTGAGCAAAATGCATAAAATCTGACAAGCTTGTATATTGGTTTATGCATTTTGAATAAAATGCAAAAAATAAATCAAATACTTTTGAGATAAATTTCTCATCAAGTTTAAATTTGTTTCCTGATAAGCTGTTAAAAGAAATTTATATAATGATTTTATTCTTGAAGTTTTTTTCCAGCAATTATACAGTATTTGATATACAAGTATAACAAAATGCATAAATTTATTTGCATACTGCCTACAGAATCTTTAAAAGAGATATTTAAATCACTAAAGAAAATAATGATAGGAAAATATTCATAAAAATCACATACAGAAACATAGGTAAAAAATCTATATTCAACAGTTCTAATAAATTAAGTTAATTTGAGAATTCAAAAGTTGCAAACAAACTGCATTTCATTCAAGCATTACAACAAATGCTATTTCAATCATTTTTATGAAAAACCAAATCTTTTTACAGAAAAGCTTTTCTACACCATTCTCTAATATACACATGTTTGGGTAAACATCAAATATATTTATTCCTTTGGAAATATTAAGTATATATATATATATATATATATATATATATATATATATATATATATATATATATATATATATATAAAGGGGAAAATTTCATTATTTTTAGGTAGATTAACATTGATCTACCTGAAAGTATCAATCAATTTTAGATTTATGCTCATTGGAAAGATGACATTTTGCATTAAGAAAATTCTGTGTTTCTTGTTTGGTCTACTCAGTTGTGAGTTACAGGGTATTAAAAAAGAAAGCCAACAAAGAGAAAATTTGGTACGTTTAATGGTTGTTCTTTAATAAAGTTGAAAATACAAGACAGGCAACAGAAATTGTGCTTAAGGTCCACATATTGTATCAGCCAGTTATGGGCAATTTTGGTTTTGTCAATTGCATTCAAGTATTTTCGATGTTTAAGATGCACTTTTTATGGGTCAAAAATGTTGATGAAATCACAGAAATTATCAAAACTGACCAGAATATAAGCTTTTGGTTAACTTCAACAAATGCTATGGTATGGACCAGGAGATAAAGATTGATCATAAACAGATTTACATCTTTTGAACAAAACAACTCCAAAACAAGTTACAGTTTTTAAATTTATATAAAAATAGAGGATTTCATTTTCTACTATCTAATATACATATATATACATGCACCACAATCTAATTATAATCCTTTTATACACACCATAAGTCATTACACATGTTGCACAAGTTTTATCCATCTTTAGGCTGGTAAAAGTTAATTTATTATTAACTAATCTTTACATAAAATCTATTTTTCAGAACTAAAGTAAAAGTAAGAGGAAGTGTCTTCACTTGCAGTTGTTTTGTACCAGCTAGGCTAGAATTTTGAGGTACGCTGCTCCACTTTTCCAACTGAACCATATTTTAGTGTGGAGTACAACTTCCTCAGTACACACATGCCATAGGTACCTGTTCCTAAGGTAGAAAACCATTCAGAACCCATTCATATAAGGAAAGGAAAAAGACAAGATAGAGAAAGTACATTCATGCTCGAATTGGGATTTGAACTTAGGACCTCCCTATCTACAGTCAGTCACGTTGATTACTAGACAAGTTGGGTGGCATGTCTTTACTTAAAAATGCAGTTATAATTCTTTATATTTAGAAATATCATATACAAAAAATTTTCAGATTGTCAAAGGTGATATAATAATAACTATAATCACATCACACTAGTAATCAGGTTGTGGAGAGGATAAATATTGCTCTGAAATCAAGTTAATTTTCAAATAAAATTAATCTCAGATAATCTTTTTAACTGTATGGTTATATTTATAGGAAAGGAATTCAAGACTTATTTAAAAATTTCTCTTAAAACATAATTTGTGAATTGATATCTCAACATCAAAAATTTTCAAGATGAAAATCAATAATTATAAGTTAGAAAAAAAATATTATTTTACTGAATAAATCATTATTTTCTTATACTTTTTTTTAATTTACACAATAGTAGATTAACCATTCAATATAAATACAAGACCCAAAATTCAGATATCAATCTTACATTATCTAAACAGAATTGTAAGAGTTAAGTCATGTTTCTAAACTCTTGCATTCTAATAATTACATTACCTTGTCATAACGTTCTTGTAGAGCTTGTTGGGCACCTTCTGAACCAGATCCTATAGCTTTAGCATCATACTGAACATAAGTACCAGATGGATCCATGTGAAACCTATAAATGACATTTTAATTTTAAATATATAAAAAACTCTAAATAAAAGTAAATAACATTTTGAATGCTTTAACACTAATAACTCTCAAAATCAAAGTTCAAATATTAATTTATTTGAAAAATCAATGAAATACATTTCTAAAATGAAAGTTAACCCTACAAATCTGTAAAATCTAATATAATAAGATATATGCATGCCAATTTTTTTCCATTTATGAAAATTGTTATCCATAAAAAAATTGAAATAGGAGCAAGTGGTTTAAATTTTTTGAATTTCATTTTGAAAAATAAAGTAATTTTAAAACTTAATTAAAAATTTAGTCATTTAATTCATGATATAAATAACAGAATAAAGTCAAATTTATAAAATACTCAAAACTATTAAAAAAGGTTCATTTTTTTTCACACATATTGAGACTATTTTACAAAATTCTTAATTTTTTTTACAAAGCGTTCAATTTATTTTTATGAAACACTCACAAATTCCAGGAATCATTACATTCTTTTCAGGATTTTTTCAACATTATTTACATGCTTGACAAGTTTTATTCACACAATTATTATTATTATTTTGCAATATGGTTTTGCAAACATATCTTTAATCCCATACACATAATTTTATATGATGACAGAGATAAATATTTAAAAAACTAGCAAGAATATTTATTATTTAAATTAGACTTAAAAATTTCAAGGGTATTAAATGTATCTATGGATCCAACCAAAATAATTTTATTTGAGTATTTAAAATTTGTTTCAGTAATTACTGAAATATTGTATATGATGATGAATATTTTCAAACTTGCTTCTTTGGCTCATTTTTATTAATTCATTATGAGCTTTAAAACACATGAAAGCAATTTATATTAAAATCCAAAATATGTAAAAAAAAATCTTAGATTACAAATCAAGATTAGATAGGCAAATGCTGAGTCATAAATTTATAATTTAAATGATTTCTCTAATCAGTAGTACTTATTATAAAGTAATAGTTGTTAACTATTCAATACAAAATAATTGTTCCAAAAATTATAAGTAAATGAAGAAAATTATATATTCTAAATGAATATACAATTAAAGAATGAATACAATTAAAGATGTCTAAATTATTTTGTGAATAATTGAAAATATTACAATAATTAGAAAATTTGCATAAAACAAGAACTATAACATTGACTACTTCCTGGGTCAAGAATTATCTTTGCTACAAATTAAAGTTCAACTAAAACTAACTATTGAGAATACTATAGTTATTAACATACAGCTGAGGATCAGACTTCTTATCAGCACCTCCTAACAAAATGGCAACACCAAAAGGACGACTCTAAAAGACAGATTTTAGTATTAAGTAAACAATACATGAAATTATTTCAAATTATAGTAAAAATATAAGTACATTAGTAATTATCCAAAGAATGATTTTCAGCTTACTAATAAGAAAATTAATTACTAAAAATTAGGAAATTACTTAATATAAGCATAAGACAAATTTTATTCAAACATAAAATACTATATAACATATTTTAAATAATTGTTTACTTTGTTCATTTTAATTTTTAAGTCTAAAAATTAACATTTTTTAATATATATTTCTGTTTATTAAAATTATTTTAAAATAAAGAAAACCAAGATAATACACAAAATCATATTATTTTTAATAACTGCATAAGAAAATCAGAAATAAAACTATCAATAATTGAAAAAAGTAAAGCACTTTTTTATGTCAAAAACTATAATATTAGAATCATTTCAGTCTTTTATTTTTCATTTTTTAAGAATTCTATTAAAATAAATATCATTTTATTTAAAAAAATTTTTTATCGTAAATACAGTATACATAGGTATATTAAAAAATTCTTTACATAATTAGTAAGTGATATTCATGTATAAATAAATGATATTTATGCATCAATATGATTTAATTTAAAAATGCATTTTGCTTAAATAATAGGTTTAATATAGCATAGAATAAATATTATAAGCAAAATAATTTTTAAATTTGTCTTATAATATTTCTTCTTTCATATATTATTAGTATTATGGAAAAAATAAGGTGGTGCAAGGTACAGAGTGTTATTTATATTTGTCAATTTATTTTGCTAATATCTTCATTAGCATAATAAATTGACAAAATATAAATAACACTACCTTGATTAATAAAATACTTACCTGGCACTGGGAATGCCTTGATCACCTTGATTAATAAAAAATTAGGTTAAAAATTTAATTTTTAATAAAAAATTTTTTACCATAGCATTTCCATCATCATCACTATCTCCAAATTGGATGGCTACATTTGATACAGATTGTGCAATACTTTCCACAGCCATTGGCTCATCATAAACAAACCAGTGATTCTGAAAAAAAATATGTAATGAAAAAATAAAAGTAAGAAATATAAAAAAATTTATAAAAATATATTAAATTAATTTTAAAAAATAAAACAATTTTTCAATTATTGTGTAGAAAAAAATAATTTCTATTTATTATCTGTTTTTAGACCTATATTGTTCCCTTTAATTAAAATATATTATTAAAAATATTTGCCTATTTTGAATTAAAACTTTTCAGTAATATTTTCTAAATTATTAATTTAACTAAATATGGATTCCAAAAATTTTAAATTTTCTATTAATTTTTATAAACACTATCATAATTAAAAAATAAATTACAAAAGACAAAATTATTAACAGTGTTTCTTAAAACTTCTAAAATATATTGAAATATATATATTTTTTTAGAATGCCACAATAACACAACTTTCTACTTACTAATTTTTATTGTATTTTTACTAAAAGACTCAGATATAATTTTCAGAATGATACTGAAAATAAGCATTAAATAATAAGTGATAATATAAAATTAAGAATAATTTTTTTAGATAAACCCAAATAAATTTAATTAACTAAAATAATTTTTAAATTATTTTACTAGAATAACCAAAACAGAGAATTTTTTCAAATCTGAACATAGATATATTAATAACTAATATACATTCCCAAATATCGTAGTAATGCAGAGTTCTTATATTTGGAAACAATTTTGATAGCACCCCAAATAGAAGGATTAAATTTGATATACAACGTATTTAATTTCAAAGTAATATATTTTAAAATCAAAGGCAGGAAAGTAACAAACTGAAGGGAAAAAATCATGGAATACCTTAAAAAATTATGGAAAAAATAAACTTTTAGAGAATCAAAATAAAAATATATTTTTATATTTTCTTAATAGTTGGATAGCACTCCTATTGAGCATAAATTATAAATAGAAGTTCATTTATACATGATGGAGCATGATTTGGATTGTATGTTTGATTAATCCAAAGAGAAGCCAAAAAAGTTTCATTTTTATTTTTATTCACATATAATAGTACTGAGGTAAAAACAAGCTATAGGCATGGACAAAGTGAAAGTTACATTCATTCAGAGCATTAAAAGTGTCATCTGTAATACAATGAAGAAGATGCAATGCTATATATGAATTTAAAAAATTTTAAATGCAAGAATTTAATTAAAAAATTTTACTTTTTTCAGATACCCTAACAACTGTTTCATGAGAAAGTTATAATGGATAAACATACATAAAAACATGACTATGAGTATAAAATTTTAATCACCTGAGCTTCCACTCTAGCACGATCAACCAAAGTTCTTGAATCAGCCATCAATCCACTTACAGCACAGCCTGGTAGCAAGCAATTAAATAATCAATTATTTTTTGTCAACTTTAATAAATTTACTAACATCAAAATTTATACATCTTGAAAATCTGAATTTGATCAAATGAAATTTTTGTTAAATAAAACAAATTAAAAAGCAATTATTAAATATTCAAGAAATGCTGAGTTGTGCAAGCAACATACATGTTATAACACAGAAATGAAATTTTAGAAAAACAAATTATTAATAAGAATTTTGTTTTGCAGTAAAATCTTAGTTATGAAATGAATGGTAAAAATAAATTTGAGATTCTCTTAAACTGGTTCAATATAAAATTTATTTGTACAGATACATAAAGTAATTCAATTGATGACAGATTTGCTAATTGCTTTTAAAAAATATGATAAATCATCATAATGCCATAAAACAATAAATCATATTTATGAAAATCTATAAATTATTTTCATTAAACTGAATCATCTATTAACTATTATAAACATTTCTAGCATAAATAGATCAGGGAGTGCTTTGAATTATTTAAGAAATAAATAAATCAAATAAAAACTAACAAAACATAAAATGTTAAGTAGAAACTAAAACATTGCAATATAGACATTTTTTAATACAATTTCAAATTATGAAAGAAAATATCCTTTGCAATGCATTTTAAATATTTTATTAATTGATAAGCAAATAAATGTGAAAAACTTAGCTTGATTTAATATTAAAATCCTTACCAATATGTTTGTCAATTTCAACAATTTTCTCAATAGTAACTGGCTTCATTAAAGGTGATGTAACACGCTTTTCAACAGCCAAAACAACTCCTTCACTTGTTTGAATTCCTATAGCTGTTGAACCAAGCTGTAAATTATATAATGGATGTAAAATTCAATAAGACTTTTCAAATAACTCTATGAAAATATTATAATCCTTAGTTAAATATATTTAGGCAATGTAGCAAAAGAATGTATTAATGTAGACACCAAAAATTTAAACTTAATAAATAATTTCAATAACCAACAAAAAATAAAATTAAAATTTTTTAATTATATCAGAAAAACAAATTCAAAAATTAAAAAGGCAAAAATCAGTTATTATTCAAAAAATAAAAGATAGCTAAAAATATTTAATTAGTATTGAAATTTTTCTAAATCATGTATAAAAATCACCTTAATTGCTTCAATAGCATATTCTACTTGAAACAAACGACCTTCAGGGGAGAATGTATTCACACCTCTATCATACTCAGATCGTGTCATAAACATGCTGAAACATAAGCAATAAATATTGAATATAATTTAATAAAATATAATATAATATGAAATAATAGTATAGTATATTTATAATATAATTATAAATAAATCATAAAACATTTACGCTTTTTCTTTTTTAATAAGTGAATCTCATAAAATGTACTTTCAAAATTTGTTAGATAAATTAATAGAATCTAATAAAGTTTTGACAACAAATCATTTACTGGCAAATGATATTTTTTAAAAGTATTCCAATAAGTATTTGTACTAAAAACTATTTTCAGGAATTTTCATATTGATATTATTCGGATTTACTATAAAAAATCTAAATTTATGATTTTTTTTTCAAGACCTTACATACAAAACTTTAAAAATGCAAAAAACTTAAAAGCATTATTAACAAAATTATATGAATGTTGATAAAAATAAATACATCCAAATAAAAAATATTACATTTCTTCTAATTACAATGTAGTTAGGTGCAAATCTAATAATGCATTAATTATATATTAAAAAATAATAAGAAAATTATTTGCATCAAAAATTAGACTTAGTAGAAATTAGTTCAATGTTTAAATATAAAATCTATTATCGCTTATATGATAGAAAATAAGCATAATAAGACAGGAATTACAGTCGCTTTGATTTTTTGTAACTCTATGGTCATGTTTTGCACACAAGGGTTAGTTTGACCAGGATGTACAATTTAATCAAAGATTATGAACCACTATTAACATATACACTTAATGTCAAACACAAAAACTGTTGTATAGAATAACAAAGTGTGAATAGCAGTGCACTGCAACATCTCAGTGACTGGTCCTCTATAAACAATGAAATAAGTATATCTATTCTGCTAAAATTGAAAATGATCTTCCAAGACCATGATGTACATCTCCAATGGATTCCATCTCATGTAAATATTAGTGGTTATTTACATGAGATGGAATCCATGATGAATGAGACCGCAGATCGACTGGCTAAATAAGGCAGTGAGGAAAAGATACGCCCACAGGTTCATCATTTACATATCAGAAACTCAACTCTAATGAAAAATCTAGACTATTTTCAATCTGACAAATTCCCCCAACACACTAAACATACTCTGGAATATCTCCTGGAAATAAAATGTGACCAAAAATCTCAGACTGCCTTTGTCAGATTCTCAAGTGGACATCTAAAATGATTGTTTAAACGTGGTACAAAAAATGATCATACTTATAAAAAAATACTGAGACAATCCAGCCTCACTGAAACATTTTCTGGATTGCATCAGACTTTCCTGATAAGATTTATCCTCAGATCCCCTGCTAGTCATCAACTTTCTAACTCTCAACAATTTATTGGAGTTGATCTGACAAATGTCTTATCTTTAAAGAGGATAAATGTTAACCATTCAGTTGCCAACTTGGCAAGGAATTATTACTAAATAATATTTTAATAGAAAAAAATTTAGATGAATTCAAAAAATAAAACTATACAATTCACAGCATGAGTAAAATAAGATCTTTCATAAAGATAATTTGTTTGAAGAGACCATAATTAATTCCATCATGAGTAGCAAAACATCTTAAACACAGAATTACTTTTCGTAAAATAAAAGAAAGACAACTAGTGTAGCATAGTTTGTTAGATAAATATTAAAATAAAAATTTCATACGCATGCAATTCAATCAAAACATGACATTCTCATTTTATTAATAAATATAACTATATATTTTAGCATAACATACTTTGTTATCTATGGAATAGAAAATAATTTAAATAGATGTTTCTATCCCAATATTCAACTAATAACTTAATTAAACTAAGTAAATAAAAGAAAGGATTATTTAAAAGCACAGAGGGTGAAAAATTTAGTATTTCTCAAAAAAACTTATTTACTGTTGAGCAGAAAATGAATGTAAAATGTACTTTTGATGCAATATAAATATTAGGACATGTTATTTTAATATTATAAATATAATAAAAATTTTAATAGAAAATTCTAATTACAAATTTTACTCAAATGATCAGAAAAAAATTTTAATGGTCAATTAAAAAATGTGGTCTTTACTGACATTAAAAGTGAGAATTATACCTACAAAAATGGCAAATAAAGTAATTATTTAACACTAGGTGCTTTGTTGAAGGATGAAATTTGTTTCCAAATGAAACAAATATTCAGTGATACAGTAAATTTACTCTAAGATGTCACTAATCCAAAAAATTAATAAAACTGAGATATGGCTTATAAATGGGGGGGGGATATATTTTTAAAAAAAATTATCTCAACTTCTAAATGAAAATCTAAAAGAAATTTCTACTTAATTAAAATTGAATAGCATGAAGAATTTAAAAAATATATATACATATTATATATATAATACTTAGATATTTCTGACTTGTGAAAAAATAACTCCAAATATAATTTTTTTAAATATTTTATTTGGATAACTTATGCAGAGAAAAATAAATTTACATGAAATAAAAAATTTTTAAAGATAACATATGTTTTAAAACTATTTTATTCACTGTTATTTATTAAGTTTTTACAATTATTAATAATGATTTTTATAAACTATTTTTTCTTCTTACTATATACTTTTTCTCCCCTCCATTCCATAGCATTTTACAGGATTTATATTATGATCATATACATGTAATGCTTATATAAAGTAACAAGATCAATATTTCTGTACAAAACTATTCCATACAACTAATTTTTTAAAAATTTATAATTTCCATGAATAAATTATTTTCCTAATACGTAGCAAACTCCTTTTAATAAAAAGCTTTAATGCATCTTTCTCAAAATAATTTAGATTAATGAGAAAAGATAATTTTAATAATTTTGACACTGACTTAAATTTTGTGCTCATACCATGACAAAATAAAAAAAAAGTAATACATGATTATTCATCAATCCCTTAATACTATTTGATGTACTTAAAATAAAATCACTATTATCCGCAAGCTATATATCTAGATTATGTTAATTATTGAACATTTAAATTGTTCACATGCGTTTTTGCTATTTAAAAAAACACTTTTTTAGACACATCCGTGAAATCGACTATTGCACGATTGTCGTGGCTCTCAATTCAGCGGGTGAGCACACACGATCGGGAGTTTACAGTATACAATTCATTCACATTTCTACAAACTCTTCGGCAGGCCGCACACTGAGAGAGCATGTCTTCAACGCGCAACTATTGCTTCCCGAAAATGCTGCTACACGCGAGCGATATGTCGCAAAGTACTACACACTGAAGCGGTTGCGACTTTCTTACAAATTAGCTTTGCATCTTATACAATCATCTATTCAGCAACAAACTGTTTATCGTTATTTTTAAAGTAACGAATGCTCATGAATTTAAAAGTCATATTTAAATTTGAGGCTATATTGCGGATAATTTAACAGTTAAACACTGTTCTGAATTACTTGATCATACACCAAATATAGGATTAAGGAAAGACTTTTCATGAATAGTGGAGAATATTATCATGTCAAATTGTAGGAGACCCTAGAAACATTAAATCACTCAAACTGACAAATATGAACATGCATGCAGGGATTGAAGAGTAACACACATTTCCTGTTTTTCAGCAATACCAGAGATCGAACTCAGAGCCTTCTACTTCAAAAACCTTCAGTTTTTACCAACTAAACCAAGTTGAGTTTTTGTGTATGTGAACTTAGAGCACATAAATTTATTACATAATTTCTAAAAATATTTTCCTATATAACTTTACTAAAGATGTAATTTTTCCCTTACAAATATTAATTCTTCTAAGCTTGAAAATTTTTATATAAGGAAACTTAAGATAAAAATTAAAACCAAATGATTCTTGAATTTAATTATTTAATAACTAGTTTTCTTATTAAAATATTTACAAATTTTGTCATGATTCTATAAAAAAATAGAAAGATAAGCAAAGCTGAGTTGTTTGATATATATTTCATAATAAAAGTAATTTGGGAAATTTACTAAATAAAAAATTTGTACTAACATAAGTAATTTTCAAAGTATTCTTGACTATTTTACTATGGTGAGTTTATATTGTTTTAGAGAGGAAATTTTTTAACTAAAGTTAAATACATATCATTTCATTTAGGAAATTACCTGTCAATTTAAACAAGAGGAAACCAGTGTAAATAAAAAGAATCCTTTTAAATTCATAATATATTATTATTAAAAGGAAAAGATCCCAAACAATTTCCCAAAATGCAATTAACATAAATATTTTAGAGTTTCTAGTCCTTATATCTGCAGTTAGCATCTTCAGAAGTATAAATTATAAAGAAAATGAGTACTACGGAATTTTGACTGGCTTAGCCTGTTTCCTCGAGGTACCGGAAAAAATAAATTCTTGATTTATATAATTTCAATAAGTAATAAAAATTTAACAATTATTAAGTTTTCTTTTATCACGTGAAGATAAGGAAATTTCTAAATTTGAAATTTCATTATTTTAATATTTAATTTTCGTATGATGCATTCACCTTTTCTTAAATCGTAATAATTAAATATGTATATAAATAAATATCAGTAACATATTCGATAACAGCAATTCCTAATTGCAACAACAATTTATTATTTTAATAATGACTGGTAGCAAAATATTACATTATAACATTTCGATATGTTTAGAATGGGCTGTTATGTGATAAAAGAATTGATACACTTAATACCATTTCGTTATTCTGAAAATCATATTACATAAGAAACATCATGTTTCACTCAGTTTGAGATTCTTCACATCGCCTATATTATTGTTTCGGAGCACTTCTTATTACAAGATGATTAAAAGTGCTTAAAAGAAAATGTAAAAAAGCACTCACTAAATCTATTAAATAAAAGCTAATAACCGTGAAACGGATATTTCATTAGTTAGGCGTTGAAAAATTTTGGATATTGATGAAATAATGGCATTTGTGTAAAACGATTTGGTTTTCTTTAAAATAATTAGAAAAAATGGAAAACTGCTACGGTACTTTGTAAAAAAGTCTAACAACTAAGGGAAAACCATTAAGAAAAAATAATTTGAAATTTTAAATGGAAATAAATTTGTGAAATTCTAAAAACGCATATATTTAAAACTTTTTAAAGTAATTTTAATAAAAACACAATAATTAGCGTTACACAAAATACATATTATTTATTTTATCAAAATATATATAGTAAATCTCAATTAACATATCGATTTAATACTGCATATTTTTTTAATCGTAAAACTTCTATGAAGAACATTTTTTTAAAAAGACACTTTAAAAATTATGTTATAAAACTCATTTGTTACTTGAATTTTAAAATTTTAACAGTAAAAAAATTAATTATAGATTTATAAAGGTTGAGAAGCAATAAAAAATAAATGTTTCCTTTCAAATGCAATTTTTATTGAAGATGTAGAGAGTCGTAGTCATATAGGTAAATAAAAAATAATTTTTCAATTATTTATTATATGTTTTTCTCACACTCATACTCACCTATAATCATTTAAATTTTAACACTAGCTGTGACGAAGAAAGGCCTTCTATTAAACGGTCTATTAGCTATGCAAATTATTTAATTTCATTTTTTTTAAAATTATTCTATGTATGTTTTGATGAAATTCATAATGAAAAAGTAATAAAATTCTAAAATTGTTCATTCATAGATCAACTATAAACAAAATATTTCCACAATGAAAAGCAAACTTTAAACTAAACGAGTTTAAAAGAAAAGCGTGATTGATTTTCCTTTGCGAAGAAAAATCCTTAAAGTAGTTAAAAATACTTACTGATGTAAATTTTGAGAAAAATGCTTAGAAAATCATGGCTAAAACATGATATAGCAATATTTCTAAAAATGCTATTATCCAGAATAACGTTTCTACGATTTTCATAGAAGTTTTACAAGAAGTTTGAACGGTTAACTAATAATTTATCACTCAGTTTAAAATCAAATATTTTCATATTCTATTTTCCAACGAGCAATCCTATCCGAGTTGGCTCCCGAAATATTATTTAATACACTTCAATATCGCCAATAACAGTTCGTTATTGGTGTGTTCATGCATAAAACACTGATGTGTTCATACATAAAAATGAATAGTTTTCCGCTATTTTTAAGCTAATCAAAAATTGCCAATTTATTCGTTATTTTATAACAGTTATTGGTAACTGTTATCAGCTCAAAATATAACAGTAGTAACCGCTTTTTGAAAAATAACCGTTTGGCACATCTCTACGACTCGACCTCCCTTTCTCCCTTGCTGGAGCCGAACCGGTTATTGGCTATCTCGTTACTTCACTTCGCAATGCGCTCTCCATATGAACATACACAACACCCCTTCACAAATAATTCTCGTTGCCAACCTTAAGAAAATTAAATTGTATTCATTTGTGGTCAGCACAATGGTAAAACACTCCCTAGTATTTGCGCTGTCAGATAACGGTATCGAATTCGTGACATCCTAACACATGCGCAGTACATTGGAGCTGATATTGTTTACATTTCTACTCTTCTGTTCTGGCGTTTACTTGTCTGTTTCGTTGTCTCGTCGTTTGCCTGAGAATTTATGTGGCCTCTAAATCGTTGACATTGTTATTAAATATTAGAAGTTTTAAAAAGAAAATACTTTATCAAAAAATGATATTAATATGACTTATATTGTAAACACAAAATATAATTTCATTTCGTCTCGCATTTGAAAAATAAAATTATCAATAGGCAAGGTATAAAATTTAAGAAAATGTTTGATTGTTATTTTAAATCACAACTGATTTCTATTGAATATTATTTACTGTACTTTAAGAACAAAGGCACATTCTTCCAATTTATCAATTAACACAACACTAAATTTACACTGACTCATACTTCAGGTTTAAGTCCGACTAAAATGGCATTAAAATACAAAAAATAGATTAATTTGCAAAGGTTGTAAATTTATTGTTTGATTTAAAAGTATAAAGTGAAACTAAGTTTCATTTCTTTATGTAACATTAACATAAAAAAATTAAATACGATGTACTTTCCAATACTTCTGTTGTGAATAAGATCGTAATAATCTCTTGCTGGGATATGTAAATTGTAAATGCTAATAATTTTAAATGCTATTAAAACTAAAAATCATAAGTATTAAATACTAACTAGAAAACAATACGTTTTTTAAAGGAGCAAAAAATGTTATTTTTACTTGGTAACTTTCTGATATTTCTGCCCAGTTCACAATAGGTGTTATTTTAATGTTTCTTCAATTCATGGACTCAAAAATGATATTAGAAATATTAATTAAAGTTAAAGTTATTTTAAATATATTAGAATTTTTTTAAATATTTTAGTTACTTTTTAATGATATTTAAAATTTGTTATGATACCTAAGTATAAATTAATACATATTTATGCATTATAACAAATTAGTTCAATATGAATCAGTTCAAAACTAAAAGTAATTAAAAATAATATATGTCAATGGAAATTATTAAAAAAATATATAAAAAGTATTTTAAATGTAAAATAACTGAACAATCCAAATAGTAACTCTTATAATGGTTTATATTAGTTAAAAATTAGTTTGAACAATATTATAATAATGTACAACAAGAAGACATGTGAATACCAAAACCCATAGCAACTCATATGGATAGAGGTTCTTAATAGTACTTTAGTATTTAAACTAGTTTATTAATAAGATTATTTTAATTTGAAAATTTTTTAAAATTTAGAAACTAATAGTTCAGAAACATCTATGCATTTAAACAAGAAATTTAAAAAAACTTGTATAAAATTTACTTCATAAGATGATTTATTTAAACTGCAAATACTTATCGATTAAAAATTGTTTTTTGCACGGAAATTTATTAATTTTATCTAAATTTCGTACAATTTTTAAATTACATATTTAAATTTATATATAAATAAACTACAAATCATTAATAATTAGAATAAAAATAACCAGGAAATTTCATTTCAATAGATATTTCCATCAAAGGTTTTTTTGACTTAAATACTACTACTATTTGGATTAGAATAATCTTCGCTAAAATCATATAATGCAGGAAATATTTTTTTACAAAATTAATGAAACTGGTTAAATTCAGCATATTCTCTCATTTGTGAACAATGGAAATTTACTTCTGAGAAGAAATGAAATCAAACACAAAGATATATTCATATAAGCGACAAGCGATAAAAATAGCGCAAGTCACAAATGGTAGACATCTGTCACTTTAGTGACGCTGACGCGTCCGCGATAAATACTGCTCCAATGTGCGTGCGCAGCATAGGGAAAACCAGTTTTAACGGCGTGATATCGTGCTGCTCGTCTGCTGTCGCTTCAGTGTGCAAAATTTCGATTTCATCCTAATTTTTTGATTGCTTAATGAAATGCTAGATGACTATTTTTCCGGACAATTATGTTAGGCCTTTTTCTATTCATCCCTGTAGGATTAACTAAGACTTAAATGATTATTAAGATCAACTTAATATTATTTGGGTGAAGGGTTGAGGCAAAAAATATTTTATTCAATTTAATTTTGGCTAACTCCACTAATAAAGTTAGAGCCCCTTAATTACCCAGGCCGACGCATGAGATTTCCGCTGTCCAAATCTTGGCGACCGTAATGTATTTCTATGGAGATTTTTGCTATTTGCCTTGTGAAATAAAGGAATATAAAGCAAATTTTTCAGAATTTTTTGCTATTAAACGTTAGACATA
Organism: Latrodectus hesperus; assembly: GCA_037975125.1. Taxonomy (NCBI): domain Eukaryota; kingdom Metazoa; phylum Arthropoda; class Arachnida; order Araneae; family Theridiidae; genus Latrodectus; species Latrodectus hesperus. Next base: position 98,576,467 of record CM075852.1, on the reverse strand, counting down.
GGCCATAAGATTATTTTGTGTGCCATTAAATAATGAAAACGGCAAGATATAAACCATTAATAGTCAAAACTATTTTATGATGGTTAAGGTTTGCTATTTTCGCTGTCAAATCGCCCTTTTGGCGTAGTTTTTGTTTGCTTATTTTGATAAAGAAACTTACGTGTTAAAAAGTAATATAACTATTCTGAGGATAAATAATGTTTTTTAAGTACTGGAAAAGCTTATTTATATATAAAATATAATTAAGTTTAAAATTAACATTTTATTACATGGTATCTTGTTCGAACTTGCCTATCATTTTATTTAAATCTGAATTAGAGTTTGTGCACTAATTTTGTAATGTTTTTAAAATTTTGTATTTTTTCGTCACCAAATAATTTAATAACAAAAAATAATAAAAAGAAATAAATGGCTCAGTAAAATGCAAATCTTTAAAATTTATTTTATATTATCTTATATGTGTTAAGTTTGTATTTTTCTCAAATTATATGTTGTATATTGCACTTACTAGTTAGTTTTAATATACTTAAAAAAATTCAACTTTTTTACATATTATATTTTTGTTAGTTATGTGTATGAAAACTGTTATATATTCCTTATATTTATTCAGTTTAACATAATTTAATTATAAAAATGTTTCTCTACTAGTCCTTTTCTTTATAACACTATGTTAGTTTTAACATAGGATATTATATTGTAAATTATTATATTAATATAATAAATTATTTACAATGTACAAAAAAAATTTTTTTTTCATTAGTACAACACAATTTTATTCAATTCTTAAAACATTAGTAAGAATTTCTGTACATTGCAATCTTTTTTAAAAATTATAACAGGAGGAAACATTACTTTTAGCAAGAATTATTAAGAAAGTTATCCCCTTAAGTTCATTATTCTTAAATTGAAAAACAATATAAAAAATATTTTTATTGTGCTACTTTTATTGCTACAGCCCTAGAATGCTGAACTTTAAAATTTATTTTAGATATTTTATGCTTACTTAAGTAAGCATTATTCTTAAATATAATGTGTTGTAAGTATAGATTACTTACTAGTTAGTAATGATATATATTTACAATATGTAAGAATTGTTATTTTTATTATTTTTGTTAGTTATTATATGTGTGAGAAAACTTTTGTTATAATTACTCTCATAGTTTAACATAGTTTAATAAAAAATTACTTCCCTACTGCCATTTTCTTTATAATACTGTATGCAAATATATATTATTTATGTGATTTATAACATAGGTTTATATATAGTAAGTATGTATTATTGCTTGTCAGAGTAATAAAATACTAATATATTTACTATCATGAATAACTTACAATGTACAAAAAAGATTTATTACTGATATTATTATTTGGTAAATCACAATTTTATTAAATTATTAAATAATTAAGAAAAGTTTCTGTACATAACAACCCTTTTTAAAATTTATTACAGGAGAAAATATTACTTTAGTGAGAAATATTGTTCCAAAATTTATCCATAATTTTATTATTCTTCACTAATTAAAAAATAATAGAAAACTATTTTTTATATTGTTATAGCAGACCTTTTTCACATAACAGGAATCTTAAATAAAATTTTCAAATAACGTTAAAATTAAATACAGCTTAAAATGTAAGAATAGTGTTAAAATAATTAAATAAAAAATATCTTTCACACTATAAATAATTTATAACAAACAAGCACAACCACCCATTTTTATAAAAAATGGAGCAAAATGTTCAATGGTTGAAAGAAAACAAACGTATCAAATGTAAACTAACGAAAGTAAGAATGTTGCGTCATGCGAAGTTTTATGGCAACCATTGTGTTTGTGACAGGTCGGGAAGTTCATGCGTCAGCTCCCCTTTACAGGAGCCTTAAATAAAGTGATGACGTGGTACACATTCGCTCGCGGTGTACTTCAGTCGCGTGGTATGTTTTCACAACGTGGCTTAAAATCACAGGAAGTGAACAGTTATTACTTTTGAAGTCACAGGACTAAAAGAAAATCTAAAAAAAGTAAATTACACGCGTGATTAATTTCGAATACATCGTGTACGTTGATTTTTGTTGTACATTAAACATAAAGGGAAATCTAAATTTAAATCAAAAACAAAAATCTAAATTCTCGCAAATAATTTTTTTTTGTAAATCCGAAAAATATTAAATAAAAAGAAAATTGTTTAAATATTTATATGTTTATAAAATTTTATTTATACATTAGATAAAAATGCATAAAATGGCTCTAATTAAGCGCATTTTGTTTCACTGAAACTCTAAAGTTCATTTACAATATCTGGTATTTTGGAGAAATAATTAATAACATCCTGTTATCCACAAATACCAGCTACTAAGAACAGTTATAATTTTTTTTTATTCTTTCTTACTTATTCTTCCATTTCCAGTGTAGAGAGTAAGTAAACTGCTACGCAGGCCGACACTTCGTAAAACATATTAGATCCAAGATCCAAGAGTAAGTAAATTTTCAAAATTTCATATTAATCAATTGAAAGCAAAATAAATTTGACTGAATTACATATTTTGAGTCATAGGAGATATAAATATATTAATACATGATATTTTTATACTTGTAATTAATCATTTCTCAACTTATGTTTAGAAAATTGAAACTAGGCTTAATTAACAAGTAAATAGAAACTAGGCTTAAAAAATTAAATTAGAAACTAGGCTTAATTAACATTAACATCGAAAAAAACAAAATAATTCGAAATATTTTTCTCTTTAAAAGTACGATAAACTTGTTTAATATTATCTAATTACATTTCTGTAGTATTTTACATATATAATGGAACATTTAAATTATGTTATTACGTACAGTACTTATGTATTTAAATGTGATTTAAATATGCACCATAGATTATTTAAAATATGCACCATACTATTATAAATTATACTATTTTAAATATGCTCCATAGTAATAGATTTTCCTTTGTCCTTAAGAAAATATTATATCACGTAGTAATAAAATGTATTTTAATTCTAATTATGGTAAAACTGAGATCTGACCGTAATACTCAGTTTAGCCCTAATTATGATAGCTTTTAAAAGTTATTACTTTAAAAAATTAATAATCAAATCTAATATTTAATTTTTCGCTTAAATATATCAGGTATTTTTCAAACAGCCAGCATAGCTCAACAAATCAATAAATTGTTTTAGATCTTGAAGCTTTCAGTTATTCCTTTTTCTAGTAATAATAAAAAATATATAACAAAATAAATTAGTTTAAGAATCTTATGATAATTAGGGTTTTTTGGGGATAAGGGTGAGACAGGTGAATAGGTAAAGATATGAAAATCTCAGAATCTAAAAGGAACTAAGCAAATTCTTTTCAGATTTTAAATTTTTCTATTTTCAGTAGAAGTTTTTTTCTATAGCACTTTTTTATAGATACTTAAGACAATTTGTTACAGAAAAATAAAATTACAATCATATAATTTCTTTAGTTAGTTACAGGAAATAATATATGTTAATCACCATCTGTATTTAAAGTCAAAATTATTTGAAATAATTAGTACTTCTAAAAAGTATCTCATTATAAAAGCCTGTTAAATTTAATCAATGAACACTTACTTTTAAAATCTTGCAATATATATATATATGAAATAATTTAAAACAGTATAAAATTGTCACATTCTGTAAGGAAATCTACTTATTCTCAATGTGTTAAAATCAAAATATACTTGCTTATCAAAAATTACTATATCAAAATAATTTGATAAATTTAAAAAAAATGTGCTATAAAAATTAAGCAAAATAGAAAATAATTTCAAACATCCAATACATATAACACATTATATATATTTATACCTTCCACATTCTATTAAAATAAAATATATTCTTGGTGAAAATAAACATACATCATTCACACAAAAAACAATGAAAAATTATTCAGTTAAATTTTAATTTTAAATGTCTAGACATAAAATGGCAATAGTTAATGTTTTAGTACATTGATATTTTATTCCTTAACATAATTTTGTATTGATTTCTCCCACAGAATGTATAGCCATCAGATGCACCATGTTCTGATGCACCTTCAACCAGATAGTAGAATATATCGTGGAGTTTATGCTGCCAATGAGATACCTATTCTTGATCCAGACACAGCAGTAATAATCAACAATAAGCCAGCTTCACATCCTGGAGAACACTGGTTGGTAATTTATTGCAAAGACTTGGATACAGTGGAGTTTTTTGACTCGTATGGATATCCTCCTGAATTTTATGGGTCATACATCGAAAATTACATCCAGAGATACAAGTATATAACCTACAACAATTCTTGCTTCCAAAGTGCAGGATCCAATGTGTGCGGAGTTTACTGTATTTATTATATATGTTTAAAAGGAAAGTTTCATTGGACAATGAAACAAATTCAGCAGTTCTTTGTGGAACAAAATATAAATGATGACAAGATGCATTTACAGCTAAGAGACTGGAAAGTACAACTTCATGATGAGATGCCTTCAAATCCTTGAAGACATTGGTTGGTGATCCTAGACACTGCAAACTTTTTCTTCATTTCATATGGATTGAGTCCTGCAGTTCATAGGCCATACATGAAAATTACATCACTGAATATAAACACGTTATTCATAACAATATTTGCCTCTAAGCTGTGGGATCCATTGTGTGTGGAGGTTGCTGTATTTATTATCTATTCTTGAAGAACTGCTTTCACTGGACTATGAAGAAATTTTGAATCACTTTATGAAACAAAATATCAATGACAAGATATATGGATGTCTGATATATTATAAAGTACAATTTCAAAATTTTTGATATACTCCTATTTTTGTAATTAATTTCAACCAATATTTTAGCAAGACTTGTTTACTTTTTCATACAGATTAATAAAGATTTATTTATAAACATTGTAGAGATTTATATATTAGAATTCAAATCAACAATACATCGAACAAGGTTTGAATAATTAAAGAAGTGATAAATTTTATAGATATGGATAAAAAAAACCATATCAGGTGCTTCTTATTGCAGAACAGTGATAATTCAACTTCTATTATACAAATGAAATAAAATGAACATGAATTGTAATAATTTGTGAAACAAGCTGATTTTAAAAATTAATATTCTAAAACATTAAAACAAGCATCTAAAAAATTAGTGATTAGACATTATAATAAATATTTAGCTTCAACAACTATTGTGACTTATTAAGTGTATTTCAAATTGACATTGATTGTGCTACGTCATTATATATCATACATATACAGAACTATAAATTGCATAGTATATGGAATTCCATTTCCATCAACATACTAAACTGTATAAATGATCAATATCAGAAGCCAGTTTCTGCAACACTTTTTGCTATCTGTGATAGGTCTCACCTTATTCCACTAAATATTATTTGCACATTGAACATAGTTTAAGATCAAAATAAGTAAGAGTTACCAGTAAATGATAAAAAATATTAAATAAAAGGGAAGCATACTTTGAAACAATTAGAATACTCATCATACTGCAATGATATTCTAACTAGTTCAACTTAACCTTTGACTATGTATGAAGTTATGAAGAATTTGATATAGGTGACATCAGCCAATCAAGTCAGTAAATTTTTATTTTATGGGACAAAAAACTTCAGTGTGAAATTAAACACACGACACAACAGGTAAGATGTTTTGCTGAAACACACAACAGGTAAGATGTTTTGCTGAAACACACAACAGGTAAGATGTTTTGCTGAAACACACAATAGGTAAAATGTTTTGCCAAATGAGAGATATTAGTTTATTTAAATTTAATTTTGCGATAAATGGGGTTTTAAAGGCTCACATTTTTTAATGAAGTTATTATTGATCACACACGCACAAAATAATTAAAGATAACTTTTTGAAGTACATAAGTTTCATGAATAAAATATTAATTAGTATAACAAAATAAGTGTTTAAAATATATAATTTTTAAAAAATTAATTTACATTAAAATAAATGGAACAATAATTTTAAGCCCAGTAGCATAATGGTAAGTGCTTTGTGCTCTCAAGGCACAGGTCCAAGGTCCATTCCTCAAGCTAGAGAAGGTAGACACTTTTCAAGGATGTTTTTTTACAGTTTTCTTATTTTAAATCTTTACTTTTATTTTCATTCCTCTAAATGATTCACCTTATTCTTATTAAAAATTCTTCAATAATTTCTTCATATCTTTCCTAATTTTCTGAACTGCTTTGATTCTGACTGATTGAGTCTCTGACCTATATAAGAAGCTTTCCTGTTCAAATTTAAACATTTCTAGTAATTTTCCTTTATTCTGTTAAAAATTTCAAGAAAATTTACATTAGTTAATTCTTTTATTGGCCCAGCAGCCCAGTATGGGTCAGGGATTTAAAGAATTTGTTTCCATTCTCTCTACTTTGTAATGATTTGGCAATTCTTTGTTTTCAGTTTTTGAATGTCATTAGTAATGCAGTCTATCCATTTTGATTTGGATCTCCTCCTTGCTCTGGTTCCTATAACTTTGTACACAATTGACCACCATTACTAACTACATCAAAAATTTTCCAGAGTACTTTTTTTCGATAATACATAGCTGATTTGTATGGGATTTGGCAAGTGTCCAGATCTCAGAATCATAGATAGCAATGGTCTTATAATTGATTCATAAAATGTCAATTTTGTCTTTCTTTTAATTACCTTTGATTGCATAAAAGTTAATTTAGTTATCACTTAAATTTTAATCAAATATGTATATATATACAGGAGATTTCTAAACTACATCAGTAATGTAAAGGAGGTAGAAAGAACATAAATAATCAGATTTTGAATAGTAATGTAAATGCAAAAATGGTATAAGTTGGTACTGCTAAATTTAACGGAATAACACATCAAATACTTTGTTGGCTCAAACTGCCATTACCCATACATTCTGAGCAACATGCATCATTAGGCTAATGAAGCTGTTGCTAATAGACATTTCCTTGTCTGGAAACATGCACATTGAAATGGACAGTTGTTCAAAAGATATATATGTAATGATTTCTGGGTAAGTCTGTCAGATCAACAATTATTTGAGGGTATTCACTGAAAATTGTTAACTACTTTATGCTTCTAGGCATGATATAGGATTGAAAGATATATAATTCCCTGAGTTAAAGAAGCAATATTATGCATAGTAGATGAGCTTGAGTGTTGTTAGACATTGGATGTGAACTATATGACTATTTAAGACTCCACTTCAAAACAGAAAGCACTGTATAATTTGCAGTATACCAGTATTGACCCCAGAAAACTACCCTCTGTCAATTTTGCCAGCTAGTGCCTACAGCAAGTTTCAATCAGTTATTTTTTCTGTAAATGTTTTATTTGTGATGAGGTTACTTTTTTATTATTGGATAGATGTGTTTAATATCCTAAATGATTAAATTCATGTTAACCCACATAATACAAGAATGTATGGTTATCAAAAATTGTTTTCCATTAGTGTTTAGTTTGCCATTGCATGTGCAAAATAATTCAGTAGGACTGAACATTCCATCTAATTGTTTGATTAACCATAGATGCTTTTCATTTTCTGGCAAGAAATCTTGTATGAATTTCTAGTCATTGTTGCTACAGTTATTCACAAATGGATATAGTTCTAAGCACGATAAAAATTCAATAGCTCAATTAGTAATTATTAGGCTGCCTAATAGTTATCGTTAAATTATAAGGTACATATATTACTTGGCCATCACATTCCTAAGATTTAATATGCTTGGATTTTTTTCTTTTAATCACATTAAAAATATGGTATATGCTTCCATAACATCTTAAGATTTGTTAGCTTGATTGTATATTGCAGCTGGAATCATACCAGACATTTTAATTAATATATGCCTTCATGAGCTGCTGCAATGAAACTTATGTAGCTATTGGTGGTTGCAGTTTCAAATAATAATAGTGAAGTGTTGGAAAGGTAGTGTTGCTTTCCTTTATTGTTGAATTTTCATTTATTTATTAATACTACATTTCTGCACCCAATTCCTATACAAAATATACTCATTTTGTCCCCTCTACCTCCTTTTACATTTCTGACAAACAGTTTTAAGAAACACCTTGCATACATATACATATAGGTGCAGTATGGCTACTGGCGAAGTCTCGACCATACAGAGACAACGCATCACAGAGACTACCCCAGTGGTGATGAGGAAATGTCTCTTATTTTTTTAACATTTATAAAATGTTAATATTTACTGATCAGGAAATTTTTTTGATAAATATTAAAACAGTTGACAAGATGGTAATCAACCAGTTACAAAAATAATTCAGTTTTTTAAAATGGGATAAAAAAAAGTGCATAATATAATTACAGAAGACTTGATAGCTGAAAATATCAATCATAATTTATCTTAATCCTCCATTGGATAGAATAAAAAAATAAAAATCATCATAAAATATAATTAAATCTTAGGTATTGAAAGAGCTTGATTCAATATTGGGATACTTTAATAAGAAGTTAGCAATATATGTTTCAATAAGGTTTTAATTTTAATATTTAAAAAAAACTTTTTGCATATTTTACAATTTTTTTGATAATTTTGCAAATTTCTAATTACATTTAAAAGTATCTCTTGAGAAACGTCTAAAAAAACCACTGAATGGGAAAATCATACAATACTTACATAGATGAAAAAAGTATGTATAACTGTAACCTGTTTACTAAATTGCCATACCTGTGGATTTAATGAAATGAATCTAAAAAGATGTCAATAATTTAGATTAATTTAGAATTCTGGTTGATTGCCCTTTAATTACAAGGCATTTTTCGTGTCATCATAGATGGAGTGGAGAAGCTTAAATCATAGTTGCCCAAAAACCAAATTATAGTTTTATCTTTTAATTGGATCACTATTTAAAGTTAGAACTGCATCCAAGGTCTTGATAACTGATTAAGGAATCAAAAGTTTGAAAAACTAATTTTAGTTAAAGATCATCTAATATAGATAGCATCAGATATGATGTTATGTTCAAATGCATACCAACCAAAATATTTATATTTTTGAACCCTCACAATTTTTCCATCTTGTACAATGCATAAAATGACTTATATTTTGTTATGAGTATAAGCTATAATAAACACAAGGGAAAAAAATTGCACAACTTAACTGCAAAAATTTAACAATAGTTTAATTTGTTTATTTTTCATCAGTCTTTAACACTGGCAATTTATAACAAAAATAGAATTCTCAATTAATGAATGTTGATACTGAAATTCATTTTAATAACAAATTAACTGTTAAAGCACTCATAATTTAATAGAAATTGTTGATTTAAATAAGAAGCTTTAAACTAAAATGGTCTATTGATTTCGGGATTAAAAAAATATAGAACAGCAATAATACAATGTTAATATTAGTATTTCTACTTTTCTCAAAGCAAGACATTTAAAAGTTATTGATGAATTGTTTTTCATACTAATTTCTTTGAAATAGTGAAAAAGAGTTTGTAAGTACCATAAATGACTATATTTGATTCAAACTATGTATTTTAAACCAGGGGGTGGAAAACCTTTATGGATCAATGTCATTTTTTATAAGAAATGTTTAAAGATGCTTTAAATGAAATTTAATAATTTTTGCTTAATAATTGAGAAAATAATAAAACTAAATACTAAAAACTCAAAACTTTTTATCTAACAAAGGTATACAGTTATATATGTAATTCAAATTAAAGTAACATCTGTGATTTCTACAGTAGTAAATTAGACTACAAATAACTTGTTAGGGTTGTAAGATATTACTTTTTAGCAAAATTTATGTTAAAACTGAATCATCTACCAAATAGTTTTTAAGCGAATTTTTTTACATCAATAAAAATAATGGTTCACAAGCATAAGTAAATGAAAATATGGTTAAAATAGCATGAGTCAGCTTTTCCAGATAGTTAAAAGTGTCTTGAGTCGAATTCCATGATGCCAAATTTTTGTTACTGGCATTTTTACTTATATTGTTTGTAAATCATTCTGCTCCAATCAATTCCAATTTTCTTCTCATTTCAATAAATTTTTGAACCTATACTGACCAGATGTTTCCAAACTTATTCAAGTCGTGGGACATTTAATAGAATTAGAATTTTCTTAAGACACCCTCATCATATAATATTTACTTGTATATTATGTAGTACATATTACATACAATACATATATTTCATATTTTTACATCTATAAAGAAATTACAGAAATGGTAAGAACATAATCATAATTATAATTTGCATTTAAAAATCATGCACGTATTATACTTATAATTAATTGGGAAATATAATAAAACTTGTTAATAAAATAATTCTACAAATGCTTTTATATGTCTGTTTTGTTTTAGAATGGCAAGGGAGCTTGCAGTTTTGTTCAAGCTGCAGAATAAAGATTGATAGAGCCAATCTCATTCAACAGTAATTTTCAAATGATATTTGCTCTTTATAATAACTGCTGAGAATTCAACTTCACAGAGATATATATAGTTACGAAGGGAATAAGAGGTCTCATTGCTTTTTCACTTAGAATGTGGTGCAATAATTTTTTATAGATTTTCAAAACTCCACCAACTCAAAAGCCTGGAAGCAAAATTGGCTTGTTTGATCACTTGATAACTCAGATTTTCTTCTTGGGAAATGAATTCATTTGGAACTTCAACAAGGAATGCACCTTAGATCCATGCAGACTTTTTGATTTGGTTTTCTGGGAAGTACTTTGAGAGCCAGTCAGCGAGTCATGATAAATGCTTCGTGAAAAGTGTGAACATATACTATCTGAAAGCTTGTTTCCATTACAGACCATGTACTGCAGCAATATAGGAAAACAAATTTTGTCTCCATTATCATTAATCTTTCTTTTTTCACATGAGTATTTTATTTTTGAATGCTTAAATATTCTCTCCAAGCTTCAATATATGAATGTTATGGGATTGCAACATTCAAAGCATTTACATTATCATTTTCTTTCAAGAAATTGCAAATTTCTGGAAAGAAAAAAAAAAGAAGAAAGTTAAAAAATTTAAAACAGTACCGTCATATGAAAGCAAACTTGAGTTAAAGTAATATATAAGGAACTTGTGCTCAGTTGACAAATCCTGGCGTTTTTGTAAAATCTGGCCTAGTTTTTATGTAGTTTACCATGTCTATTGCACATTCTAAGATGATATTCAGTGGAAGAATCAACAATTTTGATGCCATTACTTCTTGGTGAATGATGTAATGAGCCTACAAACAATGTGAAGCTTTGCGATGAATCAATGCTCTTAGGCTTCAATATTGACTAGACCTTGATAGAGGCACCCTCAATGGACTTTATCCTAACCAAATCAATTTCTGTTATAAATGTGTCAAAGATATAGAATATATCATCAGTAGTTGCACTTCCAGTTATGTTTTTATGAAACAGAAGGTTTTCAATGACTGTATAGCCATCAATGAAACATACATAGCTATGAGAAGTGCATTTTTACTGCTACCTGTAGTATCATCCAGTTGTAGTTCAAATTCCTTTCCTTTCATTCTTTATATCAATTGATCATAAAGATCCTGAGCCATGTCTAGTATTCTTTGACTGATGGTTTTGTTTAACAAGGGGATATTTGCTGGAAGTTTCCCCACATTTTCTGCTTATCATTATATTAACTATGTCCACAGCAGCCAGGTAGAATTAATTCCTCATCAATATGTAGGGTTTTTTGCACTTCACTACTCTGTATGCCATACCATGAATGACACCAACGAGACATTTTTTGGCACTGACTATGAATGAAAACATAATTTTGTTTGTGCAAATCTTTCATGTTCCTACAAAAAATTGGTATGCATTGTTTGAAGGTGCTGCCTTAACTTACTTGAATTCATGTTCTCAGATGATAAAACTTTAGAACAGATCATAACACTGTAGTCTTTTCATTGTTGACTTCTATTAAAGTGAAACTAAAATCCAAATAGTGGTCTTCATATTTATGGCATTTCCTCTTCTTTCCACACATTTCACATGAATCAGTGAGAATTACATGTCAGTAAGCCACTATACTCTAAGTTGATTTCACCCAACAAAACATTAAAGTTTTGCAAAGTTAAGTCTGTGATGGTATGAGGTTGACTATTTTTGTGACTAATATCATTACAATATCAAGAGATGTTAAATCACTCTTAGCACACGAGACTTGTTGAATGATGCAGTGTAATTCTAGAATCCAATAACTTACATCTGTTTGAAAACAAACTTGTGAAACTATTTTTTGCCCACCAGAGTGAGCACCAGCAAGTATTCCCGAAATAATTTTTTTCATATCAACTTCATTCTCAGCAAATGAATTTTTAATAGCCATACAAATATCTGAGCCCTTTATAGTTATTACCAATAATATCACAATTAGTTCTTAAAGACATTTCCTATGCAATATTATGCAAAAACAAGTAAACATGTATATTTAATGACATCAGTACTTTCATCAAAACACTGCAGTATGAAATGAGTGGAATTAATGTCACTTATTTGTTTGTCATATTTTTACCAGTTTTGAGATTCTTTTATTTTCTTTTACTGAATATCTTTGATGCACTGAATCATTTTTAACTTTATTTCAAAACCATCAAAAAGTGAAGACAGATACAACCAAGTTTCCATCAAAACTCTCCCCCTTTAAAAGGTTTACAATGTGAAGCAATGACACTTGCAGCCGAATAACTGGATGTATTTGTTTCGACAATTTTTGACATATTTAATCACAGGCAGCAACTGTTTATTTTTTTATTGTACTTGCTATTTTTTTCCTTCTGATTAGCTTTATAGATAAAAAGATTTGTGATGCTTCAAAATGCTGTTCGACGGACTATGTTCTACATATCACAGTTCCAGAACATAAAACATATACAGCTTTGTCACCTTTACTAATCATGCCATATTTCTCAGTCATGAAATTTTAAACTCTATTTCACTCAATATCCCGCAGTTTTTGTTTTTTGTTGAACTAGTCATGTTAAATAACATTTATAAATCACAAAGATAAAGATAAGCTTTTAAAGTTACTAGATAAGACATAATATGCATAAACAAACAATGCAACATTAATAACTGTAGCCTATGAAGCAATTGATTAAAGAGATCTAGTTTGAATAATTAACTATCAAAATTCTCAAACTTAACACTATCCCATTTACCTAACTTTAGACTGAATCGAATGAGCATGCTTTCTGCCCGCTCTGACCAAACACGTGATTATTCTGTAGTGATCACCAGTTCGATCATAATACTTCATTTGATTTCATGGTTTCTGATTACCAACAGCATCATTCTTATTTGGTGAGTTTAAATCTCAAACTAACAGCATATCTATCATTTCATTAAAAGCCACAGGTGCCTGTTAAATATATATAAGTCATGGTCACAATTTCTTTCTTGGAGTGGTATGTCAAGTAATGTGGTCTTCTGCTTGATCTTTGATTCTAAATTATGATGAAGATTCCCAACCAACAATTTCCACTTAACTGATAAAGCCCAACTCTGGTCTAGGAACAGTGAAGTATGCCACAGCAAACACATTCATTCTGTGGGATATTTCACTATTATACAAAGAACTTTACTTTCATGCCATTTCTATGTATCTTACTTTGAATCTCATAGAACATAATTAATACAGGTGTTTAGTTCTGAAAACACAATAAGAAGTTTTTAGCCCAATTATTCAAGCTTAATAAATAAAAAGTTTGGAATACAAGTTTTTAGTCAATATATTTAAAAATTTGTTATTTAACTTTAAAACATGAAATTCCAAAGTTTGAAATTCTAATTTTTTAGTTTGAATGAATGAAATTGAAAGCATGTGGTAAAATAAAGCAGGTTATTTTTTTCTTATATAGTCATAAAGTGCTTACACATATATTATTTTTTAATATATGCTTGTTCAAATATGTTAAAGTTGACATTCACTTTTTAAAATTCACTAATTGACAAGCACTCACAACATAAACTCATAACTGGTACATTTTTATTTAGATTAGAATAATATTTAATGATTACTTCAAAAGCCTTCAATAAAGTTACAGCTATAACATAAAAAAATTTATTTAAATGATCAGTATTCTTTACATTACTGAATTATATATTTTATAAAATAATGGATAATTTTAGAGTTTTTAAACATCTTCATTAGATTTCTACCTATTAATTTATTGAATATTTCAAAATGTGTACAACAATCTCTTTTCAAATAAATATACTAATTAAAAAAATACAATTATTAGATAAAGTTTCTTGGATGTGATTTTCCCCCAATTATTATTTAATAAAAGCAATTCTAAATTTCATCTTCTGTTTATTCTATAACTATGTAATTTCACATCCATATTCTAGGGATTTCTATTTCCTTAATCATTCAATAGATTTTCAAATTTTTTGGTTATTTATACACACACACAATATTGCTATTAGAAAATGCTAACTTTCCATCCTTAAACCTTTGCTTTTAATTCATTATTAATACTGAGTAATAACTGTTCCTTCATTGAGTCACCACAACAATGTGTGTTTGATTAATATTAAGTTTTCAGTTATTTCAGCTTCCTCAGCAATTCCTATAGCAGATTCTTCCAAGTTCATAAATGTCATCTTCCTAACACTTCATTTTGATTTTCAGTTCATTAATTTTTTCAAGAAATGCTGTTTGCTTTCCTTCTGTTAATAGTGACTTTTTCTGCTGTTTTAAGTCATTCGTCTTACCGCAGCAGTAAAATTAAGAAGGTCTTCCTTAAATTATCAGATTGTTGGCACTTCTTATGTTTTGGACATGGTTGTCAATGATGCACTTAGCTACAATTGATTGTTTATTTAATTTTCTACCATCTTTCAAATTTTTGTTCACAGAAAAACCACATTCAACAGAGGCTCGATTATTAGAGAGTAGTAAAAGCAAATTAACTACTTTCCATAAGTGACAATAATTTTGTCTAATTGAGAGTAAGAATGTATACTTTTTATTTTAAGTACCTTTAACAGGATCAAATTTCTCTTCAATGCAATCTTGAAATCTTACAGTCAACTGTATTTAAGCTCTTCAGAATGGCACTCTCATTTTCTATAAAAGAGTATGCAACTGCTTTTAGTTGGTGAGATGTAATAGCCATTTTTATCACACCAACCAATATGATCTAAAGCTACCTAATTGCCAGTCAGTTAATATTACATCTGAACCTTGACAGGAAATCTTGACAAAGTATGAGTCATCAACATAAAGCCTACTTTTAATATAAGAAGGTAAGATAGTTAAAACCTTGGAAATATAGAGAATAAAAAAATCATTCTAAGGACACTATATTGAGAAAGATTTTAAGAAATGTTCTAGACAAGGTAGTTCCAATGCACACTTCAAAACTTCTTTTCTTTAGGAAGTTTTGAATAAAAATTGGTAAGTTTCACTGAGATGAAGGCTATGTAATGTCTCAAGAATCCCATAACACTAGGTTTGATTGCAGGTTTTCTTGATATCCAGGTAATTAGACACAAGGTGGTTCCTATGAACAGTGATTCTAATCTCATCCACATAATAAAATACGGAGCCTTGAATTTTCCCATGTAAATAAGAATTAATGTTGGTTTCTTGAAGAGAAAAAAAGCAAGAGATTAGTCCATCTATAAGGTCTTTAATGTGAGATACATGCAAGAAGAAAACATGGAAATTCCAAGAGAGGAAAACCACCATTGTGACAGGTCCTTATGTAGACAACGGAATCAGCCCCTGCCAATTGTTTCAAAAATTGAAATTCACGTCTGCATCTATCTTGCTATGACTACTTACATGAGTGTGAGTCTTAAGAATAGTACCATCAGAATCATGTTTAAATTTTCCCTAATATCAGAGTCATTTTGTAGCTTTAATGGGATTGACTTATCACAAGTGGGTTGCATTTTATTAAGCCTGTTTTGTTACTTAGATTGTAAAAGATAAAAGTTTGTGTAGCAGTTGATAGTCTCTTCATTAAAGAATTTATGGTATTTTAAAACAGCTTGTAATTTGAATGTATTTTAGCATCCTAATAAGAAATTTTTTCATTGTATTCATACTTTGAATTTCTTTTAACACTTCCATTGTAGGCAGTTTTTAGACAAATCAGAATTATTTCTTCTGCATTTTATGTATAATGGTTCAGATTAGCAATTAATTTCTTGATGTTCCAGACTGAAACATTAAGTACAGGTAAGTACAGGCAGCTTTTGATCTACAATGTATTTTAGAATGTCCTAACTTGTTTACAGTAAGGAGTTTAGAATGTAACATTTTACAGGGCAGTTAAGATAAGTTGCTTTCATAAATTATGGAAGATTAGGACAGTCAAAGATTAATATCAATGTGCTAGTGGAAATTATTTCTTTACCATGGCAGATGGTGATTTGGTAGACAATACACACCATTTGTTCTCCAAGTTCTTATTGAATATCAGTATCAGAAGCTTGTAAAAGATCTAACTCTGAAATAACACCACAGCTTTAATTCAATTATTATGTCATGAAGCAATAGGAAGGATTTTTCCAAATGTTTTCAAAGATGAGAGGCTTATATTATTTTATCAAAAAGATTACAATCAAATCTAAATTTTAATTTCTTATATTAGCAGGTTCTCCAGTTACAGCTTTATGCATTTCAATGTTTGGAACAGGGATATTTGTTTTAGTATATCTTCGCAGTTTTTTAATAATATAAGCTTTGAAAAAGTGTTGGTCTTGCTGAAAAATGTTTAAAAGTAAAGGCCCTCTTTTTTATGATTGAATTTTAACCCTGAATTTTTTGGACACATGAAAAAGAAGTGTTCATCCCAAAAGGTCACCACCCATCACAGAGACCAAGAGAAGGCAGTTAATGACTCTGAAAACAACCTGTCTTGGTATTTACCTTAGGAGTACCACCAGAATATAGTACTACAGATTGGAAAGAGAACCTAGCAGACACTTCTAAACCCAACATGCAGAACTAGCCCTACAGTGCTTTGAAAGGAAAAAGGCATCTCTAACACAGTAGCAGCCAAATGAATGAAAGCAGGCTCACTCCAACCACCTGTCTACAGAGAAGCCTGGACCAAAGGAAACACAAAGGGGCTCTAAAACACAAATTTCCTTCTTATTGGATGCCATATATGCCGCACATGTGAGGTGTAAGACTAATGGGAACAAGGTAAACAAGAGCAAAGAATAGAACTTAATAAATAGCAAGGCAGAGCACAAGCAAATAAATAGACTTGATTTCAACAGAGAAAAAAGAAGAAAAGATATGGAAAAGTAGAAGATAATAGAAAAAAATGCAGGGGTGCATTTAAAAAGGTACATTTTTAGGTATGTTTTCCCTAAGGCAGGGATGCACAACCTATGGCCCGCGGGTGAAAATTGGCCCGCGTCGCCTTTAAAGTTGGCCCACGAATGTTGTTAATAAAATAAGACTAATTTAAAAAGAAATGAGACTCTTTCAAATAAACAAAAGAAAAAATCTGATAGGAAAACGATTCTACATCAGAATAAATATTTTACATTTGTGAGCAAACGTTTTCTTTAATGAATTTAAACAAATCAAAAATAAGAAATAGGATCCTTTCTTTCTTCTGTTTTAGTATTGCCACAACGAATCTTAAGCCCAACATAAAATCAATAACTTCAAATATTCAGTCATAGCCATCACATTAAATTTTACTAATTTTTTTCAAAATTTAAATTGTGTTCTTTGTATAATTACCAAAAAGTTTTCTCCCGTTATTCAATTTCAAGTTTTTTTCTGGAAATAAAGTATTTTAAGCATATCTATAATGTTTGTGTTTTATTACTTTATTGTATAATGTTTGCATGAGTAAATAAGTAAATTAACAATTATACAATTCATGCGTATTGCCACAAAAAACAGTGATTTAACGTTTATAACATGTTTTAACATTTACGTACTGCTTTGGCCCTCGACACGATCTTTTTTCATATTTTGGCCCCTCATTCTGAAGAGGTTGTACACCCCTGCCCTAAGGAAACCACTTTGTATCATCAACTGGACTGCAAAACCAGTACCAGTGCTGAAACAATTTTTGAGCTATCAATGAAAGAGTATAATTTTTACTGATGGAAAAATTATTTGTCTTCTTATAAGGAAATAAGTTATCTGGACAGCATTATGTTATATATTTGCAAGAGCTTTCAAAATTAAATGAAGTTAACAATTAGAAACATCACAACAACTAAAATAAAAATTATGAATTCAAAATTTAAAAATCTCCATAAGAACTTTCTTGATAAAATAAATGATTTTCATATTTTATATACTGGAAGAATTCAATGATGTAACACTGGCTTTTTTAGATTTTTCAAACAAACTCTTGCTTACAACAAAACCCTTTATTTGAAGATTTCACAATATGCAATTTTCTAAATTTTTACTAGTTAGCCAAGTTTCTATATTCATTACAATTCTTTTTTACTAAACTTTTTCATTCATACATATATATATATATATATATATATATATATATATATATATATATATATATATATATATATTTCCATTGCAATAAGATATAAACACGTGAATTTAGATATTCTATCATTTTTTCCTCACTATTATCTACTCTTAATTTCATCAATTTCAAATAACAGAGAAGCAATTTTTTAATTTTCAGCTTTTAACTTGAAGAAATCTTCAACTTGAATGAAGAAAACTAATTTCTTTGCTCATCCACGACCACATTCTCAAATTCACAATCTTTAACTGGCAGCAAAATTGGGAACATTTGATCTCACTCTCGAAAATTTGTACAATTTATCCACATCTAGCAATTGCAAATGATTTAAATAATCTTTTATTTGAAATTTGTTTAAAATATAATCACAAGAAATTGTGAAATGTTTCTGAACACATACATTGAATTTTTTTTATCAGATAATATTGCCAAAACATCAAATGTACTATTTCCTATGACTAAATCACAAGATTACTATTGATTATTACAAGAAGAATAATCTTCTTCAAATAAAGATATACTTCTAATTATGGATAATTCAACAAACTTAGTTAATAGTTCTTTCAACAAGCTATACAACTTCAGTTTAAGAATCTTTGAAAACTTTTCTGTAGTTTAAGCCAACATGCAGAAACATATTTAAGGATTTAGAATACTTTTGTCACACAATTCTGGAATTTTCTATTCTTCTTGAATTCTGATTTAAATAATAATAGATGTCAGCTATGACCTCATCAGTTTTAATTAGTAAGCTTAAAGCATCTTACTCACAGGCAAGATTTAACAAATGATAAGAACTAATAGCTATTAAATTTTCTTGCTTTGTAATTAAACAGATTATCACACTTTTTTTTTCCTTCCCTTGTATTACTGCTGCATCATCAGCATCACACACAAAAGCTATACAATATTTAAAAAGGAAATTTAATCATTCAAATTAATTTAAATCGAAAACTTATATTTTCCCCTGTTAAATTTGGAAGTGAGAATAAGCAGCTTTGAATGGATTTATGAATAGAATTTAAAAAATTCACAATTAGTGGATACCATTTCAAATTGCTGTCATTACTCCCATCACATGCAGCAGCAAATGGTGAAATTTGCAAAATGTAACAATGCTTTCCTCTTTGTTCAATGTTAACTCATTGATAATAGCAGAAGTTTTGGTTCGAACACATCCCTCTAACACTTTGCAGTTTCATTTTTAAGAAACATTTTACTAAAAAGAGGGCCAAGCATGATAGACTTACATGTTATGCTCAATCAAGAATGAAGTAAAATATAATTCCCAACAAGTTACTTCCACTTGAGTATTTTTAAAATAAATGTCCATTTTAGAAATTATTGCTGTACTTTCTGCTTGAACATGTTTTAGGACTTTGACATGATGAGAAATATCAGAATGACCACTATGATATATATTAAAATCATAATTGCAAACTTCAATATGAGCAAACTTAGCTCCATTAGATTATGCTTTGATACATGGAAAATTGACCCTGTAACTATTTTTAAAAGACTGAAAACAAGATTTAGTAGGTTTACTATTAACCATTTTTTTACAAAATTTTGACAACCATGCAAGTCACAATACAGACAAAATGCTGACTTTTACCCAAGTGAACACTACAGTTAACTACACCCATCAACAACAATCCATCAATCGCCGTCGTTAAAATAAATAGCATCAAGTTTTGCTTTGTTATTAAAGGAGAATAAGATTACACCTCTACTTTTTTATGTCACCATCTATAATTTTTCGAGCTCATACTTTCCACCCCAGATTAATAAAGGATCAGAATATGCTTTCTGAAGTTTCTTTTTCTCCAACAGCTTGGCACCTCCATGACAACAGAGTCTTGGAAGTTATTTCAGGGTTCACACAGATTTCCCAATAATCAAATTCCAGGAGTCAAATCAAAAATTTCATGAAGGTATCGACATTCACATTAAATAATTTTTATTTTATTTTAAAAATTGTTCTTAACCAAATATGCATATAATTATGTACATGCAATATTTTTCAACCATTTCTGTAAATAATAAAAATAAATAACTGCAAACATTAATGAGACTATTTTTTATTTGAGTTAAAAGTACTAATGATAATTCCAAAAGCTTTCAATGAATTTACAGCTATAACAGAAAATGTTTTATTTAAATAATCAATATTCTATATAACACTGGATTATACAGTGTATAAAATAATGAGTAATTTTAGAGTTTTTAAACATTTTCAATAGATTCAGATAAATATCAAAGATTAGCTAGATAGCAAAGATTATTTTAACTCCTTAACCGTCTGGGGTTCTGTGAAGAAAGTGCTTCATTTTTGCTTTGCGGTGGCAACAAAGTTTTGGCTTTCACTGCAATGCAAGCTTTTCCCTCTTTAGCACTTGTCAAGAATACAAAAGATTCTAATTCTTGATGAGATGTATTTCTGCTGTACCCTGGACCACCTCACAATAATCACATTCTAATGACTTACAGCGGGAAGCCTATCAATTGCTGTCAGCTGAAGAAACCAAAATGGGCTCGCAATGGGCTTTGTGAATGTTCAGCTCGAAAATTTCTTCCTTATTATAAGTCCTAATCATAAAAGTCCTTATTATAATTTTTTATTACACTAAATAAGAATTTTTATTTAACTATTTTATAAATTATTATCAGGAAATTTATTATAAGCAGTTTTTGTATTTAAAATATTAAATAATTAAAAAAATATAAAATAGCTTTATCACAATGAATATCATATTATATATAATATCATATATATAATTATTTCAATCATTTCTTTTATTAAAAATCAGAAAAATTTTTTAACTTTCCAGAGAATTAAAAATGTAATGATTTTAAATAGTTGTAATAATTAGTTAATTTGCTGTTTATTTGTAATTGTTAATCATTGCAGATACTCTTTTCGAAACCAATATTGTATTTTTAAAATCATCAAATAATTTTCAAAATCATTAAAAGAAATGGTTATGTTGCTTTAATACATACAAATTGAAGAATTTAGACCTTGTATATTTTTAATAAGTTAAAAGCTAACTTAATTGCCTAACAATAGATTTTATAGTATATAGTAAGCTACTGACAACAGAGGAAATTTTAGTGAAAAATTTTGAATGCAAATTTTTCATATTAATTTCCTTTTCCTATATAATAACGGAAAGATTTCCGTTTCTAGTTATGAAAAAATATCACTATACAAGAAACCGTGTTATTATGTATTTTTTCTTCTTCTTAGAGTTCTTCTTAGTTCATTCATGTATCTTTTAGTATTTCTTAAGTTGTTTTGCACAAATATTAAAATTAATACATCTCGTATGAATATTTGTTTTTCAAAAGGAGAAAAATGGCAAAAATATAAAAACAGGGAAATCTTAACGCTATTGTTTACAATAGTATTTTAATAATTGAATATTTAATATAGAAATTGCTAATATCATATTTTTTCACATATTCAAATTAGTCCTACATTAAATATTTTTCCCTTCACAGAATTATAACTGCTTTGACATGCAAATCAATATAAGTGGTAAATTTAGAGAAAGATTTTTAAAAAAAAGTACTTTAGTACAATACTGATTTAACTTCCTCCTTTAGATTGTTATAAATTAAAAATATTTAGCTACTTTTGATTTCATTAATCAAATATTTTTAAATTGTTTTGATTAAAGATGTAAATATTCACAAAATTAATTTTTGTAAGCATAAATTCACTATCCAGAAATGAATACTTTATCTAGTTCGACAGTTTTAATTTTACTAAATTTAACCTGTTAAAAATATATATCATAATTCATTAATTTATTACAAAAATAAAATTTATTTCTTATGTTATAAAATCTTATGGAAGGTCAAACTATTTAGCTTAATATATTAGAATTAAGTCATTGAACTTTGTTTTCAAAAACACACTAAAGGAATAAAAAATGCCATAACATAGTGCTTATTTGAAATATTCTGTTTTAAAAAGGTAAAAGTATAATCTTTAGTGCAAAGCTGTTAGATATTGAAGTATATGAGAAACAAAGCGTAATACTTAAAATGTGATTAATAAATTAGTAAATGAAAATATTTCTTTTGCATGATAATGGAAATTTCATATTTTCCGGAATTTGTATATAAGTAACTTTAACTCAATGATTTTAAAATTATATATATGAAATATTAGTTTAAAATATCCTTAATTTTACAAAAAAAAACTATTAAAGTAATTTTAAACCCCACAATAAAGACATTAAATAATTTAACATGTTCTCTGCTGTTTTCTTTATATGGAAAAATGTTTGTGATTACTAAATTCAACCATTTTTTTAAATATTTCAATTTGATCATTAATTATGGTAAAATTATATTATAATGTCTGTAAAACAGATATGCATTTCTTAAACATTTAAGGGAATATTTCTCGTAATTTTTTCTGAAATTAACAATTCTTAATGTATTTTGATATCATTTGCCAGTCTTATACCAAAATGTAAGATTAGTGAAAATTTAAATCAAAATTAAAATTTTCTCGCTAAAAATAGCTTTTTTGTAAAGTTATAGACCTTAATCGTAACAAAATAAATAATTTTATGTGGAATAAAGAGTATCACAAGTCCCATTTTAAAGTTCGAAAATACTTATGTAATAGGATTTATTCTTTCATTTTTTGTAATTACCTTGATCTTGGTGCAGTGAAAATTTGAGTAGTGTGAAGCTAACAATATGAAAAATTTCAAAACATGTTTTGTCAAATTCTCGAGTAAATAGGAAATTAATGCACACGTAGTAAATTTTAAATTATTTACAAGTAGAATGAAGACAGCAGAAAAATCGATAGGTGTTTCTGATTATATCAATTTGACATTAGGATTGACAAATTCCTCACTAGTGGAACTTGGGAGTTTTCAAATTCTGTGGGAAACCGATAAATGTAAATTTAAATCAAATGCAGCATTGATGTAGTTAATGCACATTTCCAAAAATATACAGGTGAAAATATTACCGGTTTACTAAGATTATGTCTAATTCAAGCAGTGAAGAAGAATTTTATTTTTATTATGAAGATAACTCTTCGGACACAGACTTTAAATTGGATGATCTTTCTGGAGCTCGCAATTGGTACACAGTCAACAGTTAAGCAGTTCCGATTTTTTGACAGTCTTGTCTTTTATAAATCATATAAGCATTTAAAATGATAATTCTAGTAACAAGTTATTCAATTTATAAACTAAAATTAGGTACATTGTGAAATTAATTAAAACCTGAGAGATCACAAAGATTAATTATTCGCAGAACAAAATATATAATCTAATTTTAATAAATGTAACTCTAAAAAGTGAAAACTTTTTATAGTTACAACTTATTAAAATTAGATTATATATTTTTTAGACAAATCATTGCAGAATTGTTTAAAATTCTAAATTCATTTAAATGTTAAAAACATAGCATCTAATTTATTACTTATTTTATCCCTTCTATTTTTAAACAAAAATTTTAAGTTTAAAATTTTAAATTCAGTAAAAAAGATTTCTTATATTTTAATCTTGTTGCCAAGTCATACACTCTTATACTATGAAGTTTACAACTAAGCAATTTATGATGTAAATGGATTATTTATGACAATCATTTAGATTTTTTTCACGTTACGGCAATTATCAAAAGCTGGAGAATGGTTTGGTTTGTTTGTCGCTCAACAGTCATTTTTGCCACACAATGGCTAATTAGACTGAGACCAATGGTTTAAAGTGGATTCCGACCCACTACAAACATCCATGCCCAAGGTGGTATTCGAATCCACAAACTTTTGAACCGAAGACGAGCGCTAACCATTTGGCAGCCAGCTTGGCCAAAAGCTGGGGAAAGTAATAATAGAAAAGTATCTATATATGTATACAGATATAATTACATAAAAAAACTAAAAATATGATAATTTTAAAACTTGATAAAAAAAGTGAAAATACATTGCAATATGTTTTATACTATATTATATATGTTGCTTATAAATTTCGATAGTTAGATAGCCTTTAATTATGAAAATCTAAATGTGAATAAATATAGAAAAGTAAAAAATAATAACTGTTGCTTCTGAAACACTTTTGATTTTTGCTAGCATTAGTTAAATTAACCGTAACCGTTCAATAAACAAGTTCACCAACTACAATTTCACGGTAATCGGTCAATTTTAGAGGTTGAATTTAAAGCATTGCAGTGAAGCCAGTTGCCCCTACCATTCTGTCCGTTACAGCTCGTGATAGCTGTAACGGACGGAATTTTTTGCCAAAGTTAAATCGAGATATCCGGTTAAGCGGCTAAAACCTTTTCCATCAAACTTTTCTACAATGTATGAAAATCTTCAGCAACAAAGGGCAACATTGATCAATTTGATGAAGTGTGAGAAAAGGTTCAGCTTCCTGAGCAATAATCTTATGTACACTTCTGCACAACATCAAAAGTTTTGGTACCAGGATAAAGAAATTATTTGTTTTGAACAAATAACATATGTTTTAAGATAGGTAACATTTCAAGCAATCTGTTGAAAACACTTATATTTTCAACCATCTATGTTTGCAAAACTTTAAAGGAAATTTTACGCCAAGTCTCTGGTTTTTTTTTTTTTTTTTTTTTTACAAGTTTTACGTCTCTGGGCCAAGGATATCAAAGTCAGCCCTACGAGTGAGTTGGTCCTTAAATAGTCTGTAAACTGCACTTGTTACCTCAACTTCTGGAAATGAGGAACATCCATGGCTGTAAGCGTTGTGTAGAATGTGAAGGCTGCAGCTTCTGACATTAACAATATTTGAATAATGTTCGCTTTTTAAAAATTGGCTATTTTAGTCAAAACAGACCAGTTCACATTTGGACCATCCATTGACAACTGGAGTAATCCACTTGTTCCTAATTCTAAGCTCTTCTCATTCACTTTTCCAAACTAAATATCTCCAATTGAATGACCTAAAAAATTGGATGGGTAACACTGTGTTTTAATTGTATCATTATCCCAAAATCTTACATGGCAGTCCATTTGTTTTGTCAGCAGATGATTATTTAAGCTTTCATCAAAGAGAAGCACATAATTAGAAATACACTTAACTTTTTCTTTCAATAAGTAGAGAAAATAAGGTGCAATTCCAAAAACTGTTAAATGAATTGCACATTCTTCAGCACAACTGAATTGCTTCGCAATAGCACTGTCTGGCAACATTGCTTGAAACAGGCAATTTATATTGTTACAAGAACTGTAGCTCAATTCACTGTTTCTAACTTTAAGGGTCCATAGAATTTCAGCCTTTAAAAATTCTTTTGAAAAAACAAATGAATCTAAAATTTCAGAGCATGCTTAAGTTCACATTTAACAGGATCCACAGAAGTGAAAAAATCTTTTAAATAAGTAGATTTTTTAACAGATATAGCTTGTTCTAATAAATACATATGCTTTTCCTTTTCATATGGGATTTAATTGATTCGCCCATATTTGAAATACAGAAGCCTTTTTTGAAAAACAGACAATGCGTATGTTTTTTCTGAACCAAGTAAAAACCAATTTTTGTATGGCTTTTCCAGAGTCCACTGGTCATTGAAAAGACACTTTCCACCAGGCATATTAAGTCATTTATTTCATTAATAAACAAAATTTATCCCAATTCAATTAAATTATAAGCAATTTTCATCAAGGGAGACATGGAAAGTGTTTATCTCAAAAATTTTATACTTAAATATTAATTAAATCTTTAGAATTTAAATATTAATTAAATATTAATATTCAAAGAATTTTATACAATAAAAGGAAAACTACAAACAGAAAAAGAATCAATTAAAATTGCTCGTCTTGATTGCACAGCATACTGATTTTGTTTGGTGATTACTTCACTTCACTTTACATAAATCTAAATAGTACTAAACCATATTACCATGAAATTATTGTAGCTGCACTAGCTATTATTGTAGCTAAAGTTAATACAAGTCAACAGTTAAGAATACAAAAATTTATTATCAATCATGCCACCATTTAGTGGCAATATTAAAAACCAATACTGAACTTTTCCAATGATTGAATATGTTAAAATATTAAAACAAAAAAATCCAAAAAATTATAATAGTTTCTAGAAAAAAAAATGCATCAAGGTAAAAATTCCAGGAGTAATTCACGATTTTCAATAAGTCAAGTCAAAATTCCAAGAGTTACACCGGCCCTTAAAAAATTTTTTTGGAATGAAACTTTAAAAAAAATTCTTTTCCAGCAGTTATCTTAACAATCTAAATTATATCACTCCACATAATACTCGGTTTTCAAAATTCAACATAGAATATTGCAGTCTTGTGCTATTTTAGATTTCAAATATATCATTTTTAAATACTGCAGAAGCATAAAAAAACAAAAATAAAGTAATTATAAAAATCAATATTATACCTATTTAGTCAATAAAATATAAATAATCAATTTTTTTCTTTCAATTAATAAAAAGAATACAAAAACTTAACAAATACACTGTATATAATATCAAGCTGGTATTAACAATTGCACTATAAATCTAAATCAATAACATAAATACATTTTTGCATAAACTTATATTATAATTAACTGGGCAGTGATGCCCACCTTAAAAAAATATCAGTATAAATGCAATCAAGCAACAAAGCTAAATAAATAACATACATTTTATGAAAACTCTGGTCTTAATTAACAAGCATTGCAATTCACAGAAAACACAAATAAATATTTCTACACACATACTTAATTAATTCTTACATGTAACAGCAATTTTAATTGAATAACACATAAAGCAAAAGCATTCATCTAATTACTCATAAAAAAATCATCAGCACTGGTGGACAATTCTCACACTACAAACTTAAAAAAATAAATTCTATTTATAAGCATTTATGTTTCTGGAACTAGCTTCACACAAATACGAAAAGTTGAATGTTTGAATTTTATTCACTTTTAAAATAAAGTTTTTTTATTATATGCCAACGTCAAACATAAATGTATAAAATTGAAGCACATAGCAAAATCTTTCAAGATTACTATATCTTCAAACAAATTTCCAATATCCGCACATTAGGTTATGTCATAAAATTTCAAGAATCTATTCTGGTACAATAATCTACAGGTTTGGCATATTTGCCACCCATGACAGCTCACAGGATTTAGCCCATTACTTTCCAATATTTTCACATGTGCTTTTCTTATTCATGGAAGCCTTGACTCAAGATTATTATAAAAAAAGCAACCATTCATTAGGAGATAATTATACACATCCATAAGTAATCTAATTAGTAACAGATAAAAGTAAGGATTATTTTTCTTAAGAGATGGATAATGACCCTAAAGAGTTAGAAACTGATTCTAGCAAATTCTGATACATAGTCATAACAAATTTTACAAATATAAGCAAGGATTCATTTCTAAATAGTTAACAATTGATATTTCTAACAAATTCTCTGATTCCTGACCATAAAAAAAAATAACAAATTTTACAAGTGCACTTTTTTGTATTCTGAAACTTTTCAGTCTCTTCATTTTAAATTTTGTCATTTCTTGTAAATAGATTTTACCAATTCAAACTTATAATAATTAAAATAGAGCTTTCAGAAATTACTTCTTAAGCTTAAAAAAAATATCAAATGTTACTTTAATTAAGTGACAGATTATCTAAAATGATAACAAAAATTATAGCAAATTTTAAAAATGTATAAAAATAATAAAAATGTAAATATTTAAAAATGTATAAAGATGTCAAAAATAAAATTACTGTAAATCAAAATCATATGATTACTTATAGACCTAAAATAATGATTAAGATCTGATCAAATGATAAATATTCTTTTTACATAAAATGGAATGAACTCATTAATAAAAATTATAATTTTTTTTAATTATAAACAAAAACATTTTAGATTTAAACAATCTGAATTTTAAAATATTCAATATTAAGGTTCCAAAGACTTTGTGTTCCTTCAAAGCTCAAAGATGTACAGCAAGAAGCATTTTGCAAATGAGATATCTGTAGATAGCTCTGTGATCTCAACTATATTGAAAATAGTTATAAAGAAATAAATGAGGATTTCTCGGATCCATTAACAGATATTAGATTAATCAGATGGTTCTTTTTCTATTTATAATATAAATATATATGTTGTAAGAATTTTACATATTTCTATCAATAAATGTTTACCTCTGCATTTCATGAAATAAATAATTAATCTATGATTATTTTAAAAATTTTGTCTTTTTATGTTTATTTTATAATTTCAAATTAATTGCTCTACTATAATTCTATGTTTGAAACTCAAACATTGGATAATTTTGTATATTTTAACTCTAAAATATATGTATAAAATAAAAAAATTTATAATTTTTTAGCCTATTTTGAAAAAAACAATTTATACAGCAAGAGTTAAAAATTCCTTGACTACAGAGAAATTTGATATAGATTATATAGTGGATAGCCATACAGTCTCTCTCGAAGGTTATCATAAGTTTAATATGCTTAGCACTACTGCCTTCAGAGAGGGTTTTTCATAGACTTTGGGTTGTATTTGTGTTGTAAATGGATAAACTTTAAAAAAAATCCCAAGTTTTCAGCCTGAGAAATAGAGATGCAAAAAACATTAATAAAATTTTTGATACAACATAGAGAGCAGCCTTAAATTTTAGAAAGGCATTTTAATAACCGTCACATAAATGGCCTTCTGAGAGGAAATTGTAAAGAGTGTATGAATTTTTACAATTCGTAACTTATTCTAGATTTACAAAATTGAAAACAAAATTATAGGCATTATCTATTCTGCTGCCTATAAAGAGAGCAACTTATAAAAATGTTAAATTCTTCAACATAGATCAATTAAAAGTTCTTGATAATAAACTTTATTATACATTAATTATATATTATTAGCTATAAATTTTATTCAATAATTGCTTATAATTCAAATTCTGCTTTATTTTGAGAACCAGAGATGATAGATTTCATCAAATATTAGAAAATATATTATTCTATATTTTTTTATATTGATCCAAAAAAGAATATAAACATACCCTACAACTAAAATAATAGCATTAGAAAATAGGTAATAGATCTTCTAAGGCAAAACTTGTTTTTATATTAAATGAAATAACCACAGATTATCATAAGAGGATAAAACATTTTTTTCTCTATATTAAAATTCATACTGTTTCAGTCAGCAAAACAATATTATGAAGAGTAACAGTTGTGAAACTTTCTTTATTATTGAAGGTGCAGTTTATTTTCAGAATATTGGAAGGAAATTTTAATATAAAATCAAACACTTTTTTTAGCTTATAAGAATTAGAAAACTGGCTTGAAGGTTTATGCTTACATATATGATCTGAATCATATATGTTACAAGGTCTCAATCATTATGAATTAGAAAAAATATTTTTCAGATAAAATTTTTGAAAGTGATGGAACAAATTTACACCAATATTATGAATGGGTTTACAGCCTTAATTTTCAACAAATTTTAAAATTAGAGAAGTCATACATATAAATATATAAATTTTACACCCTTTTCCTTAAAATAGAATGGAAACTTACAAATGTATTAGCTATTTATAATTCTATATAATAATGAAATGTAAATATTATGCATTATATAATAAAATAGATATAAAACTCCATGATGCAAAGAAAAGAATATTTTATAAGGCTTCTTTTTTAAAAATTTCTGGGATTAAGATACAAAAGTTATAATCCATAAAGAATTTTAATTTTAAAATTAGCCGGTATTTCAAATAGCATTCTTTGAGAATTTCTTTCATGTTTAATAATTAAAAAACGGAAAATTGCAGCTATTGAAAGTTAAAAAAATTAATTAATAAACTGCGCATAAGTACTCACATGACAAATGAAAAAGCAATCAAACTGGAGAGTAAAATCAAACTTTTAGAGATATATAAGTATAAATATGCCTTTTCAGACAGCTTAAAATGACACAACAGAAAAAATTAGAATTTGTTGCCACAATTGTAATAGTAACATTTTCCATTATGGGGAGCTCTCATACATTCTTAAACTGTATTTCATGGATTAACCGAATCTGTTTGACCTTTTCTAATTTCATTATATTTTGTAAATTGAAATAAAATTTTAAATATATGAATATCAGTTGGTTTTGAATCCGTGAAGTTCAGCATCGATTTTGTTTTTTATTGCTCTTTTTCCAAGGATTTTTTAAAAATTAGAGGTGCAAGTCTCCCTTTTTGGTATTATCGAATATTTAATCATCAATCAATCAATAGAATTTTTTTAGCATGTGTTCAAATTCGAATTCATTTTCAAGTTTTTGTTCTATTTCAAATTCATGCAAAGCTTTTCCTGATTAACTCAAGTGAAGATAAAAAAATAGTTAGATTTCTATTGTGTTATAGTAAGATTTCGTAAGAAAATAATTCACTTTTATTTATTTATATGATAGAAAATGACATTTCCCGTTAATTCGGATGAAATTGTAGATTGTATTGAAAATCATTTTGACAATAAAAAAATTCATTTTCAGGGAGTTCAAAATGTTAATAATGATATGGAAGAACTTAATATTTGTAAATTATGTAATAAACATTTTAAAACTAAAGCTATTCTAAAAACTCATCTGTTTACTCATACAAAGAAGAAGCCTTTTACATGTGAAATTTGTAACAGAAATTTCAATACTAAAGGTAATCTCAAAACACATTATCTTATTCACTCTAATGAAAAACCTTATGTTTGTGAAATTTGTGATAAAAGATTTGCAGTGAAAAACACACTAAGTGTACATTATCTTTATCATAAAAATGAAAGAACTCATCAATGTGAAATATGTGAAAAAAAATTTAATACTAAAGCTGATCTCCAAAAGCATTATTTTTCTCACACAAAAGAAAAACCTTTTGAATGTGAAACTTGCCATAAATGCTTCAGTGCTAAAGGTGATCTAAAAAAACATTATATCACCCATACTGATGAAAAACCTTTTGCGTGTGACTTGTGTAATAAAAATTTTAAAAGGAAATTGAGTCTTAGGAGACATCATATACTTGCTCATACTGTTCAAGGAATAGAAAAAGCTCATGTATGTGGTATATGTGAGAAAAGTTTCAACCAAAAACATCATTTGAAGAGACATTATGTGGTACACTTTAAGAAACTTGAAATTTTGAAAATAAATAATAGTACAAAAAACAATTTTGTTGAATTCAAAAAGCAAGTATTTCATACATGTGGGTTATGTAATGAAAGCTTCACTGAAAAAGAAACTTTACAATCACATTATCTTACTCATTCAAAAGAAAAACTTCATGCATGTAACATCTGTTATAAAAGCTATTTATGTAAGGAAGAACTACAAAAACATCAAAGCAATCATACAAGAGAAAGACCTCATACATGTGAAATTTGTCACAAAAGTTTCTTTACTAAACAAGCATTAAAAAGACATTACCTTACCCACACAAATGAAAAACCCCATTCATGCACAATTTGCCAGAAAAGTTTTAAACGAAAACATCAATTAAAAACGCATCATTTTACACACACAAAAGAAAAACATTTTGCTTGTGAAATATGTGCTAAAAGATTTAGTCTAAAAGGTTCACTAATAGTTCATTACCGTACTCATACAAAGGAAAAACCACATGTATGTAGTGTTTGTAATAAAAATTTTAGTCGCCTTCATCATTTAAATAGTCATTATATTTGCCACACAGATGAAAGACCTTATATATGTGATATATGCCAAAAAAGTTTTCGGAGGAGTCAGTGTCTAAAGAAACATTATATTTCTCATAAAATATAAAAAATTTTATGGTATGAGTTTCATCTTTGCCACACAGTTGAAAAACATTTTATATGTAAAATATGCTAAAAAAGTTTTCAGAAGAGAGATTTTTTAAATAAACATTATATTTCTCATAAATGATTTATTGTACGAGTTTCATCCACAAATAATTCCTTTGCATTCTAAGAAAATTCACGAGCGATTGTTTTCCTAAAAATACAGGAATGTTCTGTTTATAAAAAAAAATGAACATACTGAAAAGTTTCAGAAACCCTATGTTTTGTTTTTGACATTCATGATGGTTATGTTCCTTGGTATAAAAGTTATTTTAAATGTATCCAGGGTTATAAGCATAGTTCTATTTAGATATATGAGGATTTAATATTAGAAAATATGTATGTAAGCTTCTGTAGTTCTTTTCAGTAACATTTTGATCAAATAAATATTATTGAAGTGAAACAGTTTATGTATTTTAAGTGAAAATATTTTTATTCTTAAATCAAATTGTGAACATATTTGTATGCTTCAGTAGAGAATGAGTACCTAAATATTAAATTTAATAAAATATTCTTAAAATTCGTTTTTTTTTTTTTTCAAAATAGTGTTTGCTATTCAATAGTTCTTCAATTAAATTTACTGTATATATTTGTTATTTTAAAATTGTTTTGTGTTTGTAAAACTTCTATTAGATTAAAAAATCACCAATTTATTGAATTTTTAAATAAAATTTCAGGAAAATTTATTTTAAAGAATATGATATGACTTTTGATTTAAAAGTTTTGTTAAAAAGGATACTTGCATTTATAATTTCTTTTAATTAATAAAATATAATTGTCTATTTTTAACCAAAAGAAAATTAATAAAAAAATATATTTTTGCTTAATGGCCCCCAAATGTTGCCACGATAAAATTCTAGTATTAACCATTTGAGGGACATTAATTATCCCTTTATTTAAATATTAGTGTTCATTGGAAAATTCAAAACAAAAAAAAACTTTCATGAGCAATTATTTCATTATATTTATACTAATTATTCAAAATAAAGGAAAACAGTGAAAATGTAGTAAGTTGATAATATAAAAAATTTAATTTCTGTATATGATTGTGTCTTCATTTGAAGGCAAAAAAAAAAAAATCTAAAGTTGCTAATGTATAATAATTCCATAAAATTTGCTACAATTTTGTCTTTTGCCATGCTAATGACAAAAATTTGAAAATGCATTTCCCATATAAAAGTTGTATTTATAGATTCCAATGTATTTAATCCAAGGCTTTTATTTGTTATTCATAATAATAATTAAATGATAATACTGAAACTTTTGTCTTTAAATTATTAAAATTATCTTTTTATTTAACTAATATTATCATGCATGGGATAAAGATATATAGAGAAATCTAAAACATTATCCTATGTGCAGCTTTATAATTTAGCTTAATTTATTCTAAGTTATACCAAACACATAGGAATTAGATTTTCTAACACTTTTATTAAAAGGAATAAAAAATGGAAGTTCTGATAAAATTTACTTTCATCATTTTTTTTAATTATTGTGTTTCTAAACTGATAAATATTTTATTAACTATTTAATCTTACATTGTAAAAAATTCATAGCAACAATGTATATTTGTGTAAAAGTAATGTAATTGCTAGTTGTTAAATAATAATAAAGATTGATTATCACATTAATATTACCACCACATTTAAAAAAATTATGTTATTAATCATAAAAATTCTCATCCACAAATTTTGAAAAAAGTAAATTTGTTCTAGTCTGGTTTTTGTTTTCTTTTAATTAACATTCTTATTTCAACCATGCTATCATTACTAATTTAAAAACAAAGGAAATATTATCTTTTTAATATTTATTTAAATTCATTTATATTAATGAACAGTTTAGCTAAGAAACCAAAAATGTGCATTTTAAATACTGTAACTTTTGTAAGAAAGGCTGTATTAATGTAAGAACATTTGAGAATAATGGTTAGAAAATATTTTGAAATGCAATAAAGCACAGCAAAAATTTCCTTTCATTTTAAAATTGCCATAGTTGTTGATAAAAAATTATATATGTGTTTCAGTAGGATTCTTTTATTAGAAAAAGATCTGTATAGCACTTTTTCTAATAAAAGAAGTGCTGTACAGATTTTTTTTAAAGATACAGATAAATTTTAAAGATAGTATTAAATTTTCAAATCACTTTTATTTACATTTTATTTAATAAAAATCTATCTTTTTTCTAGGAATGAAAAGAAAAGATTATTAATTTTTGTTAACACTTTTCACTCTATTTAGAAGGTTCTAATTCAAATACATTTCTTTCCACAAAGATTAATTACTGTATTTAGCTGCCCTGATATAAAGCTAATTTATTATATTTTACATTCATCTTAATTTCACAAGTATCTTTGATGTCAAATACATTTGGTCTTTAAATTCTTGCGTGATGTATACTTTTAAATTTAACTGAATAAAATATTTATCTAGACAAAAGAGTATTTATAATTATTGTGCTACATAATAAATAAATAAAAAAAATTCAATTTTGTAAGGGAATGCTACATACAATAATTTAAATTCATAATTCAAAAATTGTTCTTGAAAATAATTTATTTTCAATATTTATTTGAATCTGCTTAAGTTAAATTTTCATAAGCTATAGCTGTGTCAGCTTATAAAAATTCAATCAAATATCTCTAAATTAAGATTATTGCTGCCCTACTGTTGAAAATATTTTTATTTTACTGTTTAAAATTTATAATTACTCTTCTATAAATATGATTAAAATAATAATCTTTATTTATATATATTGTTTCTTTGCATTTGTGTGTTAATTATTGCTCTGAGAATTAATCTAAAATTAATTCTCAAAAGAACAATTTATTTATCCAACAAAAAATTTCTGTAAATCAGGTTATGTATCTATTATATTCTATCAAAATCAGAATAAAAATTTATTTATGTTGATATATTACTAAAAAGTATCTAGATTTTTTGGAAAAAAATCTGTATTTTTACCTTAAATGTTAATGAAAAAAAGTTGATCCTCAAAACTCTGATTCAGGCAAATGCTTCATTCTGATCAATGTCAAATTATATAGTGATGGAAACATGCTATTGTCATAAAAGCCTTCGAACATACTATAAATCGTCAATCTCAGTCAATTGTAATAAATAAGCCTACTCCAAACTAAACTATGACAAAACAACAGTTCTAAATTATGACATTGCTGCATCATATTTCATGACCAACTCAGTGCACTCCTGAAAATACTTGTCACCAGAAAATACTAGTCTCTTAGTCAGATTATTGCAACCTTTTAACCATGCAAATGTGCCTCCTATAACATACTTGTGATTTATGTCTTACTGGTAATAGCATAAGTATAAAAAATAAGTTTTGCCACTTCAGGCAAAGAGATCAGTCAGTTGTTTTGCACCAAATGTTTTTAACGTTCCTCACTCTCGATCAATTATTTTCTTAGCTTTACCAGATCAAAAATTTAATTCAGTATTTCTATGGTGTTACCATAAAAATACTGAATAGACTTTGACCTATCTAATAGACTAGGGTATATTTAACTACTAGGAAATATTTATGACTGAATTTTGTAATTTCATATAGTATCTACAATCACTCCCCTTTCAAGTGCACTTAACTTTTCCTATTGACTCTTTATGAAATAAAATATGCATGTGGTATGCAGGCATTTCTGCATTCACTTACTTAGCATCAGTAAGGTGTATTGATGCGAGATTATGATAATACATTTGAAATGAATTTTGGCCATATGGTGTATAAATTTTTTACTTTGATACTGGCATTTTAAAAGCAGAGAGAATCAACCAAACAATATTTTTCTGTAAGCAAATTATTTTTAAGAATAATCAAAGTGTATCTTGAAATTTTATAATTTTTTTTTCAATTCAACTGTTAAGTAGACAATGCATATTGATATATGCATTTATAATTAAATTATTCAATTTGTGCACTCTGTCTATCTAAATATTTAATTCCTTTTTATTTCATGAAATTTTGCCTTGAAAGCATAATTTCTTTATTCTTGTAGTACATATTTTGTGTTCTCTCTTTCTAAAGACAAAAAACAATTCCACTTATATATGTGCTTTGAAATTTGTCAGATCTTTCACCTATAGCTTTGATACAGATCATCCTTGGTTGTAGTGTTTAAGTAATTAAACAAATGTTTAAGTTTTAATCTCATAAAATCATTCATTAACAGCAAATATTAACAAATGGGTTGAAAAATTACTATTGAGTGTAAATGGTGACTAATATATATTCCTAGGCTTTCTTCAAAATTCCACTCAATGTTTCAAGTGTGTTTCATTGAATAAAGAGTTCATAACCTGAAATATTTATTACCAATGAGATTAAATCTTAGTAAATATTGTGCATGGGTTTAATATTTAGCTAAGGATTTTACTACTCCTATCTTTTTCTCATAATATTATCTGCAGAAACTGTTTCATAATGTCTTTATTACACTAGCAAGTGATCAGAACTTCTAGCAGTATTGGCTAAAAGATAGCTTATTCTCATAAAATGTTTTCTAGAATGTTCCACTAGTTAGTACTTTTATAGATTTGTGTTTCTCAATAGCATCTGGTGATTGGGTCAGATTTATTTGTAATTACATACATAAAGCTTCATAGATTAGAAGCACTAACATTTTCAATGAGGACTCAATTGGCATTTGAATGGTTGCATTCTAGCTTTCAGCTCAACAATTTATAAATTTGACTTCCACTATCATGTATATTTTTGTGATTCAATTATTATTTCATATATGCGAAATTATTTATTTCGATACTTTCTGAAAATACTCTTTATTGTTCAAGTATCGCAAACTCAGTATATTATTAATAAGGACTGTCAATGAAGAATAATTTCTCAGTCAAATACTCAATGTGCATCATTGATTTCTGTGCATTTCTCAGTCAATGTGCATATTGTTAAAGATTGTATTTGACATCTTTAGTTTAAAATTTCCAAAGAAACCATTTCAAGTTTTCAATATTTTACATCCTTTAGAAATAAATATATTAATTTAAGTACCAAATAATATTTTATATCATTGAGCTTTTTATTGTTGCTATTCACTGAATAAAAAGTTTGTGAAATCTTGATAAATGAAAATTTTTCAGAATTAATGTCTAGTTGAATTATGGAGGCAAAGAAAAAAAATTATTAATCTAAAAAATCTTCAATTTTGAAAAATAAATACTTAATTTAATCAATTTTAATATTGTTACTAATATTTTTCTTAACTTTATATGACTTGTATATTATAAAATGATTTTTATAACAAAAGAATAATATAAAGCTGTTTGAATTGAAACATTGTATTTTTGTAAACATAAATCAGATCTAAAAAAACAACTAAAGTAATAAATTCAAAAAAACTTTAATGAATAAAAAAAAATTTATGAGAAGAAAACTCAGTATTTGAAATTGCTATTAAAATAAATTTTCAGATTTCAAGAGAAATTGCAAATTCTGAAAAATATTGTAAAACTCTGTATCCAACATTTAAATAGTTTTGTTGATACGAATTGTATATAAATTTAATTTCTATTAATAGAGTGCATTTTTTTACTCTTCTTTCTTTCTTGATGTTAGAAGTAGAACAGCTAAACCGAAATAAAAAAATTCAATCTTCCTTTTTCTTCAAACTTAAAATAGGAAAATTCTTTTGGTGGATTGATATTAATCCTACTTTCCAAGTAATTTTACCCAAATTAGTTTTTATGGGTAAAATATTATAAAAATTGGCATTTTTTTATAATTATTTCATTTATTTTTTCTTTAGTTTTTATAATAAAAAACTTTTGTACTTGGAGAATATTCATAAAGTATCAGTTTCAAAAATTACTTTCACAACAATTCATTCCCTTCCAAAACAATTATTTTACAATACTGAAAATTTTTATTATTGCTGCTATGTAGCTATACAATTTGATATGAAATTAAAATATAATACAATTTTTATTTAAATATTTTGCTTTTATGCCATTTTAGCTATTTAAATCTAATAATTATATAGATTATATCAGTGATTCTCAACCATTGTGCTGCAAAAGTCTTAAATTTAGAAAAGTATATAGTAAACATTATAATGCTTTATTATTATGAATAAAATAATAAATGTTCTGTTGTTTTTGTAGTAATATATTACATAATTTTACCTTGAAATTTATTATTATCAAACTATTTTCCACAGTGTATTATAGGTAAGTAAATAACTTTTAAACTTATCTTCTTTGTCTGCACCCAAATATTAAAATTGTTAAAAGTGTGCCACAACAAAAAAAGAGAATCTATGGATTTGGTAATAAAATTCTAAATTCAAATATATTTGGATTTAAATGTTTTATTGTACATCATTAATATTAATGTTTTATGGTGTATTAAAAATATACCACAAAACATATTAATACAAAAATTTATTACCTATAATTTTGAACATTTCATTCTATATTTTCCATATATTTAGATTAAGAAGTGGTACCATAGGATTTGGAATTATTATGTTTTTCATTTATAAGTTTGTATACTATTTTGTTTTTGTATTAATCCAGTTATTATAATAATTTTGATTTTTTATTTATATTATTATAATATTTTTACAGTAATTATTTTTGTATTGTTTTTGAATTTCATCCAGTTTATGCTAATTTATTTCTGTAAAACTTTGCTATCAATAAACATTGGCTGCAGGTATAAAAAATTATTATTAATTAAATTATGGAGTACCAGTTGTTCATTTGTAATTTTATGCACGAAAAAAAATATTTTTGTGATTCATTTTTTTATTCAATGTATATTGAAAGAATTGCTACAAAATCCTATTTGAAACTGTGTAAATCCTGAATTTTTCTAACTATTATTAGCATTTTATTTTATCCACATTTTATGGCTGTTTTATATCAATGGTTAACTTTTCTCATAAGTATAATAAAATATTTGAATTATCTCCTAGAAATTTTTATTTTTTGTTATACATAGTTTTATTTATTATAAAAAGTAATTAAAAATACAAATTTTATCATATTTGAAATCAGTTATCACTTCAACGAAATAGCGATGATTTAAAAAAAATTGCATAAATTTGGGCCATATTAGATAATTGAGAAACTAATACCTTCTTCTGCCACTGTAGTTTATTGTTGCAGTTAATGAGTGTGTGACAGCAAAAATACAGCAGACACAAGAATAATATTCATGAAACAGTTTACTATTTTTTTAATCCAAAAAAACAACCCATCTGTGCAACATCTACCTCTATCATATACTAATGTTAATTGTTAAATATAGTACCAATTTTTTCCCACCTTGAAATAAAAATGGCATTAGCAAAAAACAATCATAATATTTATAAATACGAAGGTAACTATCTAAGCTACAATGAAAATTTAAATGTGGATACTCTTTTATATTCATATATAATTAAATTTAACATTCATTAAAAATAAATTTATTTAATAATTTTTAAAAAGTACACTTTTTTATAATGTAACTAGTTATGTTTTTCCTCACAACATGGGTACGAATTTTTTTCTTCCTCTTTTCCTAATAACGGCGGGCACTTGGTAACCAACCCTTCGCCACAACAAGGCCAGATACTGCTACTCATTTATCGTTACTCAGCGGGCACCTGTGAACCAAGTCAGGGAGGCGCGCGAGTAGCATTACCCACGCCATACCACCACGAAACCGTTTATAGGGTGGGCCACATTCATGCATCATCTCAGAAGAAGGGACAGAAATAAAGTAGCATCCATATCCGAACCGAGATTCGAACCCGGGGTACGAAAAGTAACCATATGTGTTATTTGGTTAAAATAAAATTTATAGTAATATTCTTAAAAATATACATTTCCCTACATTTTAAACTTTGAAAATGTTTACTTAAGGAACATTCAGAATTAAATTCACCGCCAAATATGGAGGCACTGAATTTGAAAAGGAATAAGATGGTAAATTTATTTTTATTAAAAATGAAACGTCTTTTGAAAGTTAATATATTTATTTTTTATATGAAATCTAATCAAGAATTAACTTAAAGAAAATGTTTTTAGCAACAACTTTTGGAAAATATGTCGCCCTTATTATCTGATAATTGAGGCCTGAATTTCTGAAATTTTTATAATATTTAATAAATGTTTACCTTTGATGCAGCGGCTTAAGTAACTGATATTTATTGATGTGAAGTGTAAAAACAACGTTTGAATGGTTCAGGTGAAATACTTTTATTCAAAAGATTATGCAAAACATAATATATAGCATAGAATAAATAACGAAATTAAAAGTGCACTTCTTAATTTTAAAAGGGCTACCAATTTTTAGTTTTATTGCCAAAAATCAATCATAATATTTATAAAAGTGTAAGTATCTTCAAAGTTTCAATAAAAATTTATTTTGCTTAAATATTTAGGTCAAAATAAATGCAAAGACCAAAATAATTCTTGTTGGCAATTTTACACTGTAATACAAATTTCTTTCCGATACAAAATTTTTACATTCAGAATCGCTATTTTCTATTTTTAACTGGAAAATTTAATGGTTATTTTTTTACAATTTTCCTGTTTTTCAGAAGAAAAAAAAATCTTACTATGTCATTAAATATTTATTGTATGATCATTTGGAATATTTAAATAATTTGTTAATGTGCTAGAAAATTTAAAACGGAACTGGGCAGGAATAGAAGTTAACATAAAAATTAATAATTAAACTTTTAACTACATGCTGAGATATGTATGTAAATAAATACATAAACATTAAATATTATTACGAATTTCATCTTATAAATATACATCAGTGGTTTCATTAAACATCTAAAATGACTTGAGTTGTAAATTTATTAATAAAACAATGAAATTTCGTGAAAAATTCTGCTTCAATCAAAATAAATAAACCAAAAATAGTTAATGAGTCATTATTTTTAATTCAAAGCAAAATTGCAAATGACACTATTTTTTCGATTACCGATATAACTACAAAAACAAAAATTCCCTATTTCCTTGTTTCTCTTCGAGATGAAAGGAAAAATTCCTTATTCTTTTTTCCAGCAAAGAAAAAGGCGGAGTTTAGCAGCCAGATTCTGGCCCTGGTTATCGATCTTCTAACCAAAAATAAATGAATGAGTGATGTTGCTATGGAGACATTTAAATTTATATTTGTTGTTTCTTACCCAATTCATCTCTGCAAATAAATTTTCTTTTGATGCTTGACTGTTTCGTGTCGGCTGAAGGAGTTACAAACTCTATTTTCTTGTTTTATTTTTTAGAATAAAATCCTTTCTGTCAAATTTAAAAACAGTACATATTATTTATTTACAACTTTGTAAAATATCTCATTTAATATAGTTGTACTGTGTGTGGCTTCGGGGAAAATGCAGCCGTTATTTTCTCATAGAACAGGAAAATTGTGTTTCCATTCTAATTTCGTGAATAAAGCAGTTTTTGAATGAGAAAAAAAAGCATCAGAAATACTAATGATGGATTGTTAAAATACAGGAAAAAGAAGAAATATTTTCCTTTTTATTCAATTAAGAAATATGCATTGGTTCTGATACCGTAAACAAAATATAAAGTCTTATATTTAATAGACGGTTATACCCTAAAGTTCATTCATTATATCTGTCGCGTAAAACCAAGTACAATTAAAAGATAAATTCAAGTAACACAAAATGGTATAAATATTGT
Source organism: Latrodectus hesperus (assembly GCA_037975125.1). Taxonomy (NCBI): domain Eukaryota; kingdom Metazoa; phylum Arthropoda; class Arachnida; order Araneae; family Theridiidae; genus Latrodectus; species Latrodectus hesperus. The sequence continues at coordinate 98,534,484 of CM075852.1, read as the reverse complement.
TCAAATTATTGTCGGATTCCATCAAAATTAAAATTTAAATTATCGAAGATACAAGAGCTAAGTCAGCCATATTCAAAATATAAATAAATTACTCTAATGTTAGAAATTTCTTAACAATTCTTAATGTATTTTAACATTAAAGGCATTGTTACAACCTTTAAAAAAACATTTTAGCATAGTCTTAAATTGAGAATAAATGATATATTGAAATCCTCTATATAGATATATGAGATTCACCAATTTATAGATTATAAATTTTTACATCTTAGATTTTAATAATATTTTAATTATATATAATAAATATTTATAAATATATTGGGGATGCATTTTAATAGTGAATAAAAATATTACTATTAAAATTCTGTGAGTTAATGTAGTATTAAAATATTATATTCAAAAATAGATATAAATGTATTATAAATAAGAAAAACTTTTAAATGTAATTTTAGATCATACCTAATTAGGGTTGCATTTTTATTTATTTCACAGATATTCTCTAAGATGAAAAATATTGCTCTTCAGAATATTGCAAATTTATCAGTCACTTATATTTAATTGACGCAAAAAGTTGCTTTCAAGAATACACAGAAAACTGTATTAAAATGATACTTACAATGAGAGAGAGATTTGGAACTATGCATAGTACAAATCTCTCACATGATAATTATCAAAGGAGAATCCAATTTCTTTTCAACGTAAATTCTATTATAAAACACTGAAGGAAATTAAGTAATTAGTTATTTTAACAATTTCACAACGTAGTGTACTCTTTTAAAACTTTTTTATTTAATTTCGTTATCAAACATTTTGATTAAATTATAAATCAAAATACCTCTTTTTTCTTATTTACAAAAAAATTAAGAAGACATCAATAACATTTGCGAATTCTTAAATCTTAAAGTAATAATAAAAATCCTCAATATAAAATATAAAATAAAATGCAATTCTAAATTTTCATTTGATGCATTATATTTAGTTATGATTTTTATTTTCATGCAATACAAAATATTCACCGAACGAACAACAAATATATGTCGACAGGGTAAATTAATCGAACTTAATATAAAGTGATGATTTCTGTTAACTGTATTTATTGTTAATTTTTTAAGCTTTAAAAAATAAAATGCACTTTTCTAAAACAATTCCATGTTTTTAAAAATATTCAATGAATTGTAATTTTTCTGTTAAACACTTATGAAACAACCGGTTACTGTTTTTGCATTTGATTTTGAAAACCATTATTGCAACTTTGTCGTATCACATTATCATGATTAGTCAAGACACTAGAGATAAAAATAAAAATATTTATCTCATAAGTAAAATAAAAAAGGAAGTCTTGACATTACAAGGTCGCGATTATTTTTTTACAACGTCCTTGTTCTTATTGTTCATAGATGGCGTCACTGTACTATAATTCACAGTTCTTACTGTCAAATCAAAACTTTTTACAGACATACATATAAAATCCTCTATCTCAAATATTAAGAGAGGGTACTTGTGATCTTTATGATTAAGATTTTTAATTTTATGGCTAGATATTTTGTTTGTCAATTTTGAAATTTGATTTTTAAATAATGGTGTCAGGTGTTTATCGTTAAGATCGGAATTGGTGGACGTCAAAATATAAGGTAAAAAAAAAAAGAAGTACTTATAATATATTTAAATGTGTAAGAACTTTAACGAAAATATAATTTTAGTAATGTTTGATAGATAAATAATTTATAAAATGCATACAAAAATTTCAGTAGTTGAAAAATTTTAATTTAAGAAAAAATAATAACATGGTTTTATTACCCCCCTTTCTTTAACTCAGCTATTTTTTTCCCCTTTTTTCATTTCTTGATTAATTCACTTTAATCAAATTTTCATTTGTTGCACATTGGAGTGTTAATAAATTTTATTGAAGTTTTTTTGACTACCGACTATCCAAATCATGATTATCTTCCACTATCTAGCTCAGTTCAAAACACTACTCAATAAACTAACAAGATCGATCGAATAATTTAAAATATTTTTTGTTAAAAATTAAATATTCATTGTTAAACTTTTTATTTAACGTTTATAAAGTAAATGATTTCTTGTTTACTTCAGGTAACTAAAACATAAAAAACATATTTATGTATCAACTTAGTCTTGGTTACCCTTTAAGAGGTAATATCTCCGGGTTATCTAGTTTTTTTATCTGATCAATCGGTCCACTTCATTTGGCCACGAATCTGTAGTATAAGTAAAATTTTCTGCATCTTTCAATGATTTTTATTTCTTACACATTCAAGCATAACAAATATTTGGGTAGTTTCTAGAAAGTTTCATTTTAAATATTTTGTAACGGATTGTAAATAGATTATTTTCATTTACTAAAATCATAATGAAACAAAGAGCTTGAAAAAAATTCGCTTTTATTTTCCGGAAGAAAAATACTTCCATGGCTTAAAAAATATCGTTCTTTCCCATGTGAATACATAAAATTTACAATTTTATGAATTATTTAAATTATAATGAAAGCGAATTCATTTTTAAACAACAGTTTCATCATTTGTTGGACACTTTTAGTTTGATTTTTGTTGTTTTCTAACATTGAATTTCTAAACCATGATTGATTTCAATTTTTTATATTCACACTAAATGATGAGAAAATTTTAATCGGTTAGTAACAAGAATTCAAATTAATCAAGTTGTTAAGAATGAATTTAACATTTATGCATCACATTTTCGAAACATACATGGAATTTTTATAATTTATATTTAATAAAACTGTTTTTTTACGAAACAATTTCGAGTTTCGTAAAATCAAAATAACACATGTCCTTCTATTACCTTAATAAAGACACTTAACCGCAAGTCCAACTGAAAAAAAAGTATAAGTATATTCCTGAATCTAACTTCATCGATAAAAACGTTACACATTTCAATACTCCATTTTGCATAAGATGTTTGAACAAGCGACAGCTGCATAAGTTTTTTGCTCACGTAAGATAATAACCAGGTTAACGCTTTTGGCTTGTATAAAGAAAAAGGAAGAGAATTCCAGAAAATGAAGAGGCCGTGACATTAGACATTCGTTAGTTTTAATATTCAGAATGGGTTTTTCGTCACAAAACTGGTTCTTTCTCACCTGAAAGAACCTTGGAGTGGGAGCAGACGATTCTTTTTTTTTTTTTTTTTTCACCAATTTGACACAGTTGAAGTGGCAACAATCGGATTTCCATGAGGTTGCCTGCAGCGAAAGACAATAGGTTGTTCGAAATTATCCTTTAAATTTTCCTTTCATATAAATCAGTCAAATTTACTTATGTTACCGATTTTCCACGAACGAGTACTGATTTATGGCTCACAAGTGAACGTACATATTGAAAATAGCGAGAAATTCAAACTCGCATGGTAGAACGTTTTTCCGATATAAATTGTAAATGGACGCGCCATTTTCCTTTCTTCTTTATTTTTATTGGAATTGTCAAATTTTTGATATTCATTCTCCAGAGAAGCCTAGGACGGAGACCTGTCACAGTAAGACCTTGAGTTTGCTGCGGGGCAATGTTTTCCAATTTCGCACGCAAAAATGGCACTAGGGTGGGAAAAGAAAAGTTCTAAATAGCTAACTTCCGTTTTTTTGTCTGTCAATCGTGTCATTCGTATGAACCAAAATCACGAAGCACTTTTTTTCCTAATCCATTGTTCGAAAGCTACTGTTGAGTGCATGTGATCCTTCCGCTAAATGCACAAAAATGTTTTTTCTGAAAGTATTTGGCAACATGAAGCTTTATTGAAGAAAATATAAAAAAAATTTCCTTTTATCAAAGATACATTTGATGAAAGAGTTAACATATTGATCGAAATGTAATCTGTCCATCCAAATGCTGACCGTCACGCATGCGTGAGAATGAAAAATGGATTGTAACCGTTATGCAACAATCTAAAACAGTGCAACGAACTTATTACACTGTGCATTTCAAGTCCTTGTCATATACATCTTTTAAAAAGAAATGAGATACCGTATCCTTGAATAACGCCTCCACTGTCTCCTGTAACTTAAAAAAAAAAAATCAAAATAATTGTTCCTTCACAAACGGGGCAATTTATCACAAGCGTAGTGAAGCAAATAAATTTATTTGACCTTGAGACTCACATTTGCCTTCTTGGGAATTAATGGACAGTTAAACTTATCACTCCAGAAAATCATTGATTCAAAACTATAAAATTTATAACGTGGTAGTTATTTTTGAAATCTTTTCACATCATCAGAAATCTCATAAAAATATTTAAAAGATCGCTGCTTTAAAGCGACTATTTTCTTTTATGATTAGTCCTTTTTAATGGATATATTTTTAATATAAGTATGACGTTATAATCCTCATCCTTATGCTATTATCAAATATCTGCCATAGTAAAAGAATATAGGAAAGATACATTCCAGATATCATTTATACGTTCCAGAAGATGCATTCCAGAAATCACTAACTGAATGTTGAAAAACTGCTACCTCATCAGCTCAAAATTGCTCACACAATCGAGAATAGATATAAAGAAATCCAGTACAAATATAAAAACTATTCTAAATCAATTCATATTCTGTGGAAGTGTATAATCAATTGCTTAAAAGAAAATTTCGTATGATGAATGAAATTTAAGTCTTTTGCTGTTCATTTTAATGAGATTTTACTATAAATGTGTTCACTATAACTAAAAATTAAATTTTCCTAATTTTTCTTCAAAATAAAAACAATTCTTTATACTGTTTATATAGCAATTTGGAAATGGAAAATTACCACCATAATTTTTGACAGCAATGTAAAATCCAAATTACAAATGCATATGAAAAATTTATGAAGAAAAATTATTGAAATGTTGAACTAAATAAATGCCTAACATAAGATTAAGAAACAATTTTTGCGTTTGTTTCTATTTAACTACGTATTGTAGATTGATAGAAACGTGTATATATATAAACTGTGTATTATCAACTTTTTATCATCTTGAAATATGGCCTGTAATTTTTATAAGCTTGCTCAACTTCGGAAGCAGACATCAATTATTTCAGATAAACATTTGATGTGCATTCTTTCCTTAGGCTACGCTGACTTTGCAAAGCTGTTCCGAGCTGAGTTCAAGGCTCAAACTGGTACTTGTCTAGTTATATTCTACTTAGCTTGTCTCCGGTATGATTTATGTAACAGGCTTTTTCATTTTTAGAATTCTCAGCTTGTTCGAAGGTTATTGCTTTTAAAAAATGGCTACAGAACTAGAAGTTTGAAACTTTAAAACTTATATAAGTTTTTTTTATTTCAAATTTTGAAGATATATCTACGTGCTCCAGAAAATAATATGTTAAAATTAGTTGTTATTTCTACAAACTTTCGAAAAAAAATTTTTTCTAAACGCGAATTCTAAAAATGTTCCTAATTTTGTAATGAATTTTCCTAAGTATTTACAAAACTTAATCACTTAAGAAATTATTATGAATTTTTCAACATGATAGATTTAACATTTTAAATATCTGCTCATAACAAGTAGCTAAGGGTAACTTATCGTCAGTTATATCTAATTTGACTCTGTTTACAGAGAGCTGGAAAGTTAGATAAAATGCAGCATGTTTTTGCCCCTGAGCTCAAATATAAATAGTGAAAATGGCTAATGTTACAACTGTGGACTGTCCAGAAAAACTCTGAAATGAGATTTTGCTGCAGGCATTCAAATATCTTTTGAAAGCTTTGACTGTCTGTGAGATAATTAAAACAAATTACTTTAGGAATTATTTATTATGAGCAGATCAGAGGTTCCCGTGCGGGAAACCTAAACTAATACCCAAGGTTTAAATAAGGAATGAATGAGTAACCTCTCAGTTTATGTATAGTTTTAAATAAATAACCCCTAGGTCTTCTTTAAAGTTTAAGTCCACTACAACCAATGTTTAAGACCCGTATCATGTATATTTAGGTTTAAATGTGAAGATAACCTTGCTTATACTCAGTATGCTTAAAAGCTTTGAAAAATTGCATTCTCTGTTGACGAAGCATATAAAGCATTTCCTAGTATTACTTTGCGATTGGCTTTTGCAAGCAATAAATACAAGTATAATCTTATTTTTGCAATTTTTAACAGTAGAAAATCATGGATACAGACAAAAAGAAATCTTATTTTAAGATACAGATTCTTTGTGCACTCAAATAGTACATTTAAGCTGTGTGTCAATTGCTAATATAAAATAATCTGGTATACAATCTAAGAAATCTTGAAGCAATTGCTCATTGTTTTGAACCATAAAACAGATAAAATGGACTTCAGAATTAGTATCATCTTTAAACCTTTGATACTCGCAATAAAGACATATCAGGTTGCTGTTATGACTATTTTAACCACGAATTATTGAAATAATCGGGGTTAATGGTCACAATTTGTTCCGGGGGCTTATAATTCGACTAGGATCTACAGTTTTAAATGGATTCTGAACCCTTACAAACAACAAAGCGTTAGGAAGAAATTGAATTCATAAACTGTTAAATTGATAATATATCATGATAAAACATTGTGTGTATACATAATACTGGTATACATGTAGCGTGATATACTTATCATGTCACAATAATGCACTTTTCTAATATTTTCATTAAGAAAAACATATGTAAACGAATTTTTTAGTTGCATTTTAAAATAATTAAGTTATACTGATATTAGACAAAATATATAAATCAAATATATATTTAAATAAATATTAAAAATTCTTTGTTTGTATACTTTAAAAAAATATTTTGCATTTTTTGGAATAATGGAGTTGTGATAAAAAAAATTAGGCTTGCCTTTCTATTCAAAAGGAAGAAAAGGAATTGTGATATAAAATTTTTGCATTAAAAAGTAAAATTTGGAACTTTATATAATTTATTTTTTGTTTTAATGAATACAAAAACTATATTTAATATTTGAACTGTTTTTATATAATCATCTACCTTTCATTAACCGTCGTTTTTGTTATTAAAAGCTGATTAAAATTTTTATAGTTCCAATTTAAATTTTTTATTTAAGTATGTTCAGAGTTAGTATGAGTTAAATTTTTAAAAAGAAAACATTTTATATAGCATTTTAATACATTTAAAGTTTTTTTTGTTTATAGTGGTTAATTAGTGAATAAGAAAGAAATACAAAATCATAACTTAAAATCAAAGGACCAAAAATATTTCCACCAGTATGTTCCAGAAATTGATAATCGTAAAAAGTTGGATGTTTATGTTTCAATAAAAAATCTCTTTTGTTTCTAAGCGAGTCCACTAGAAATATAAAGAATGTTGTTGGGTAATAAGTTACAATGAAGTGTGAAAAAATTCTGACCAGAATTATATTATTGCATCGATTCAGTTTCCAAAAATTAAACAAACTTTATTTTTAACTTTTGATTGATTGATCATCTGCATCACCTGTATCAAAATATTATTTATTATTACTATTGACTTAGAAAAAAAATTCTCACATATTTAATCTTCAGTTAAAGAAAATTTCTCCTATCGGTGAAAAATAAAATTATTTCGAACAGTTTTTCTGGGTTCGAGATATAAAAATGCATACATATGCCATCTTTGTCAATAAACCAATTGGATCTCATTCTTAGCTTATCCGATTAGATTTTCTTAGATTTTTTTCTAATTTTTGTTCAGAAGAAATTTTTGATTAATCATATTTGTTCAAGTATATAAAATAAGTGAATTATATTTAAGTTAAAAAAAATAATTAAATTGAAACATTGAAGTGGTATTTTCAATGTGATTTCTTCTTCTTTAATAGCGTAACAATCTATTACAGTCTCTACAGCACGCCTTTTTCAGCGTAGTCTGTCCAGAGCGACACTTTGCCAGTGCCTAGCTTTCAGTATCTTGAGGTCATTTTCAGTGTCAACGAGCCATCTTGTTGGTGGTCTTCCTTGGGCACGGGATCCTTCGGGGTTCTTAATGTTAATATTCTAGTGGAATTATTTTCTCGTCTTCTCCAGACATGGCTAAGCAATCTTATTCTGTTGCTTCTAATAACCTGGGTAATCTGGGGCTGGTTATACAGCCTATACAATTCGAAATTATATCTGGTTCGCCAGCAACCCTGTTCCTATACGGGCCCATAGATAGTTCTTAATACCTTCCTATTAAAGGTTTCCAGGGTCCGCTGTATATCGACATTTAATGTCCAGGTTTCGCTTGCATATAGCAGCACGGGTAGAATAAGTGTTTTGTAAATTCTCAGTTTTGTTTTTCTGCTACGCTTAGATCTTAGTTGCTTTTTCAGCCCAAAAAAGCATTTATTAGCTGATTTGATTCTGAATGTAATTTAATAAATATAATTTTAACCAGAGAGTGTGTTTCCTTCTACTATAATTTTTCTCTCAAACCAGCTGAGTCGTCAATGATTTCGCTGTAAGTATAAGATACCTAAAACGTGCTTTAAAATCTTTTCACATTGTTTTAGAGTCATGAAATTTAAGCTCTTGTTCAGTCTCACTAATTGCGGATTCCTTGCTACGAGGTACTCACAATGCAATTTATATTTCCGATAATGAATGACAAAAATAACATCTTTCATGGATTTACGGAGAAGCGTAAACTGAAATTTTAATTGAGAGGAAACCGCAAAACTTCCGGGCGCAGTCAGATTCGAATCGCTTTATGTGGTTTTTGAGCTCTGACAGCCTATTATAGCTTTACGAAGTTCTCCTTCCATACTTTTTTTTTTATTCCTCACGTTCGAATCATTATTCGAAGTTATTTGCTGCGCGTTAGGTTTTGACCTTAATCAAGGTCATTGCTTATATAGTATTTCACTCTTCACATTGATTCAAAATTAAATCATTTTTTACTTTATTTCAAAATTCATGTCATATAAAATAACATGTGTTAAAAATATGCCTTACATTTTTTTAATGTTATACTATGGAGTAAATCTAGTATTAAAGTCAAAAATATTCTGTAACCAATTTGAATTATTCTAATTTATTTTTTGTATTTCTGCAAACTTCATTTCGTTTCTGCAGTATTTTTCGAATGATTTAATTCGAGGTATATCCTCATAAGAAAGTCAATCGATAAAGTTATTTTCTTTAAACTTTAGTTTAATTTAAAACAATTATTTTCGTTTAAAAATTTGCTCTGTTTCAATGACCTTTTGTCTGTATACGATACAAATAAATACAAAGCATTCATTTTATAATAAGATAAATCTCTGATTTCTGAGCAAACTTTATTTATAATTTAGGACTTCTTAAATAATGTTCAATTTAGAGTTATTTATTGAGTATAAAAGAGAAACATTTTTTAAAAAACAAAATATAAAATTAATCATAAGTTTCGATCATGTGGATAGACTGCGTGATCATGTGTACCTGACTGTGGATACAGAGATCCTGGGTTCGAATCCCAGTCCGGGCATGTATGTACATTCTCACTCTGTCTATCCTGTCTTTGTCCTTTCTTTATATAAATTGGTTGTGAATGGTTGTCTACCCTATAAACGGATACCTATGGCATGTGTGTACTGAGGAAGTCGGATTGCAAACCACAATATGGTTCAGTTGAAAAAGTGGAACGGCGCACCCCATAATGACAGCCTAGCTGGCACAAGATAACAACATATGTCTAGAGAAGAAAAGTATCCGTACCTCTCCCCATATCCATATCACATACATGTCATAGCTTTATTTCTCCAAAAAAGTTTACAAAAAAATGTTACTGTGAAACTATCGTCTCATAGAATAAGCAAACTGGAAAATAGTTTGGCTGATAAATTAACCTTTAATTTGTTAAACATGACTATAAATGATACGTAATGATTATACGATTGCGCAGAATAAAATTTGGGTTATTTATTTATTATCGATCATAAGTTTTAGTTCATAATGCAAATTTAAAAAATATATTAAAAGGAAGAAAGTACCTCATCTATAAACACGTATACTAAGATCTCAGAAATCCGAGCCCCACAGATACAAACAGTTTGAAAGGTGAAGGCCAAAAATTAGATTTGAAAAAAAGAAAATAAATGACTATGATTCAAAATCTAAGATAGATTTTAATGATAGTTATATACTTTTAGCAAACGTTTGAATACAGTATAATTTTTTACCAATTACTGTCATTATATCTACTTTTCCAGCCATCCAACCATCCGCTGCTGGTTGTAAATGCAAAATCACCATTCACAGGCTTGTTCAGTTGTAAAGCATTTTTTTAAATCAGTGAACTCATGATAGAATCAACCTTTAGGATTTCCTGTGTAAACTACAAAAATGTAAGTTCCATGAGTTAGTCGTGAACGGAAAATTTTGAATCTTGGCGTCATTCAGTTGTTTTATCCCTTGTCATAGCACAGAAACGTTCATCCTTAGCTCAATTTTCCTTCCAATTTCTGATCCATGCCTTACCAACACCGAATTCAACAGCCAATTTTGTAGGACACTCTTCTTTGTCTAGGCGTTTGAACACTTCAATTTTTTTAACTGTGCAGGTATTGCGCGCGCGTGTACATATATATATATATATATATATATATATATATATATATATATATATATATATATATATATATATATATATATATATATATATCGCGCCGATATTTTATTACATAATTACTCTGCTATCAGCATGAATTGAAAAGTTGATGACGAATTAAGTACTCGTGCTTTATAAGGGGGAAAATTTTGCTTTATTATTAACTTAAAGCAACGATTTTTTTCAGATCACTTTTCAGTTAATAACAGGAATATGCTAATAGACTACACTGTAAATCCGATCAAGGCTCCCCTTGTTTGTTCGAATTTTTGAGATTCCAGTGTACATCTGTGCAACTGATTGCTCATAAAGAATCTAAGAACATTGATTGATTGATTGACTTGTAACTCTACAATTATTTTTAATGGGGCTAATTCAACCGGGACTTGCAGTTTAAAGTGGATTTTGACATACATTTAGGCCCCTTGAGAGAATTGAATTCACGAACTATTGAATTAACCTTCAAGGTTAGAACATTTTTTCAGCTCCGCAAAGATGTACATACCTAACTTCTTAGAGTTGGATTTATATGTCATTGAGCACCTCTGCTTTATCAGCATTTTGTACTAACATACCTAACTTAGTATTTGATGATAAATCCTTTCAATAGTGATAACATTATCTTAAATACCTGACATTCTGAGTAAAAGGTGTCATTGCTTTCAAAAAATGTGATATTTTTATGAATATATCACTTTTAAATTACAAAAACATCTTACATATGACAATCTCATATTTTACATCAACAGAGGTTTCTGTGGAGGCAGTGACTTCAACTTTAGAAATCGGTGACCTTTTGATTGATATTCAATTATATTAATGACATGAACATGACATTGGAAAAAAGAGTGATTGGTTAACTCATTGACAAGCAAATATATTGACCATTGACTTTAAAAAGATGAGTGATATAAGACAAGTCACATTGTCTTCGATTCTCTTTCTTGTCAATTTCTTTTCCAATCACAATAGCGTCGGCAATATTCAATTTATGACAACTGAACGGACCAAAGTTCTTTCCACTTCGATTACCTTTCCTTAACCGAGTCACAGAAATGTATGTATTTTTAACTAGAAATGGTAAATGCTTACATCACTAACGTAATCGTCTGACTCAAAGGGTGTGCCAGGAGTGGTGGTAGAAGGGGGACAAGATTACTTCTTTCAACTGTATTCTTTTGAAAGTAAAAAAGCCATAATAAAAAGTCAACAAAACAAAGGCAGCATTAACCTACGGGGAATTGGGCGTGTCTTGACTTTTTTTCTTTCTCTCTCGTCAATCAATGTCGGTTACGTCACAAAAAATCGTTACTGCACCTCGTGGCAGAATATAAAACTGGCTGCGTCTGCATTTTTATCTCTCCGTCAGGTAAAAAAAGAAAGAATATCGCGACATGAGACTCTTGAAAAATAAGAAAAATGATTTTAGAGAGAGTTAATTTTACTGTGGGTTTATTATATAACATAAAAAGTAATAGACCAAGATACATGATATCTTATTTTTAATCGGAATCAGTTTTCAACTAAGTTCGAATCAGTTGCAGTATTTCCCTTTTTTTTCTGTTCACGTGCAATTGCTATTCGTGTTCCTTTCCTGTTCCGTTGACGCATGAGTCACGCTCAACTAAAATTATCTCTTATTTCAACTTGAGCGGTCTTCTCTTTCACGAAAAGAAATCAGCAAAAAAAAAATTCCTTATTTTAAATTTCTATCATGCTACCTACCACCTGTGTGTAACTCACAATCCAAGAAACGCACTTCGTCTTACAGTTAAAAAGTTATAAAATTAATTAAGTATATTGAAAATATCAATTAATTAAACAAATATTAAAATTTGTTAGAGTAGAGTTATTTCTAGTGTTAAAATTGGTGATATAGTTAGGTAATTTAACTTCCACATATTCTTATATATTAAGAGTGAGTGCATTATAATAAAAAGTTAACCAATTTATCATATTTCAATCGATTATATGCCGCCGTTTATTCAAGGTGAGTGCATATCATACGACCAATTTATCATTACTCATATTCTTGGGAATCATAATAATCCCAGCAATAAGTATGTTTGTTTGTCACTCAACGGTCACTTTTTGCACACGAGGGCTAATTAGACTGGGACCTACGGTTTAAAGTGGATTCCGAACCACTACAAACATCCATACCCAAGGCGGGATTCGAACTCACGAACTGTTGAACCGAAGGCAAAAGCGCTAACCATTCGGCTGCCAGCTCGGCGGTATAAGTATGATATATATATATATATATATATATATATATATATATATATATATATATTTGTGTTGTTATTGTTACTTTTGACACTTGGACAAGCCAAGCTCACTATGCCTTGGTAATGCGAATTTAAATAAATAGTCTTTCGTTTTAATCAGAGCACCACGAAGGTGAAAGTACGTCTTTGCTCTTTTTTAAATCTTCCGATAGATGGCACCACCAGAGGATCAATTCCCTTAATTTTGACATTGATCTGAAATGGGAGAAAATTTTCTCCAAACCACTACACCCCTACGATAACTGCTCATGTACTCGGTGGGTCTTTGGGGCATTAGGAATCGAACCCCGGCCTCCCGAATGGAAGGTCGGTATCCTAACTACTATGCTACCACGGCCCTCTATCTATCTATCTATATATATATACATATATATATATATATATATATATATATATATATATATATATATATATATATATATATATATATATATATATATATATATATATATATATATATATATATATATATATAATGTCTTGTATCACATGCAATTTTTTCGCCAGTGCTTTTTAAGCTCTTTTTAAGTTATTTTTTCAAAATTAACTATTTACTTCAGTGTATTTACTGAAATGTTTTACAATCATTTTCTTGGGAATCATCATTGTTTTATTTATATACATCTCTGCTTCTATATGTATATTACTGTTTATTATATTTAGACTGTTCTTGTGAACCATCTAGTTGAATCTTAGTGTGGTGAAAGCCTAAACGTCATTGGACTGTACTTTTTGTTATTTAATATGCTTTACGAAAGCATTTGCCTTTCCTATTAAAAAAAAAAGTTATCTTATCCTTTGCCTCAGTTAAGAAAGGAGAGGCTTAGTTTCCCACTTTTAGAGCGGATGTCTGCGGTTGCGAGACACGACGTCTGGCAACTCGTCTGTCTTTCCAGGAATTTTAACTCGACCACATAAGCCAGGATGCTTATGATCACAGAGCAAACACCTGTCGCACTCATTAAAGTTGGTTGCAAAGCTAATTAAAAATGTCGACAAGAGTAAAATCACGTTTTATTTGTTTTTTACCCACTTTTTTAAGGAAAAAATTTTTAGAACTAAATATGGCTCAATTTTTTTCTTAATTTTTAATGTAATCGCGAAGGTAATACAATATATGTATGTCTTGTTTGATTAAATTACTTTTAATTAATTCAGCTTATGAATTGAAAATAAAATGATAACAAAGAAAGAAATTGATTAGAATGTTATACATTGTTAACAATTCAATATTTGCTAACTGCACTTTCAGTATTTGCTATGTTGATTGCTTCGTTACATTTCAAACTGTTTATTTCTACCAACTTGAAGTTAATAAGTACATTAAGTTATTTCGTTATTTATAGAATCTTGGACTAGTAACAAATCGACGACTGACATGTTTCAAAAGTTTTTGTAACTCAAAATATTTTGTATATAATGTTTATTTTTGATACAATAATAAAACTAAAAATATATGCGTCTATATATGTTTCTAGTGGCTTGGAACAACGCTTAATCTCTTAAATCCTTGTCAAATTAGCCTTAATAAGCAAAAATTAACCGTAGAGTGAGACAAGCCACCCAATTCTCTCTTTATATATATATGTGTGTGTATTTATATATTATTTATGCAATTATATATACAATGAACTGTTATCTCATTTAAAATATTTTGTTTATAATTTGTGTTATTTGCTCTTTTTAACCTAATTTTTAATATGAAAGCACTTTTCATTGTCAATTTTTTTTTTAATTATTTTAACAAAACTTGATATGTTTATCATCATATCAAGTCATGTACATAGAATGAAAATGCTCCGTGTGTGACTGCTAAAAGATCCTTTTTTTTTAAAATTTTTAAATAAATCATGGAGGAGATGTTCCATCCGGTAAATTTGAATGGAGGATGTCCATCCCGAATTTTATTTTTAGCCTGAAACATTTACAATGATGGCAGCTTCACTTTCCAGATTTAACTAAACTAGTATCCACCTTTCCGTGCCATTTTAGCTGACACAGTGCTCAACTAACGTGCGTTAACTTACTCAGGCGAAGGATGGTAGCTTATTATTTCAGGAAAAATAAAAGGAGGTCAAATATATTTTGTAATTTAAGTTACTGTTGTTACAAGCTATGATTATTCAGCAAGGAAGTAAGTAGCCACTTTCCCAAATACTATTCACTTTTAAGATCGTATAGGTCATGGGTTTCCGATGTACTACTCCATGTCCTTAATTTTAATGGGCAATCACAAAGGAGACAGGTGAAACATAAAATCCATATGCCCAGTGTTGCTTTTGAGTGGCTCCAGGACACTTTTCTGATTTTAGAATGTTCTACTTGCTATCTAAATCTTTAGTCATGAATATTATTGAGTATATTTGAACTATCCTGCAACGTGCTGTTCAATAAAGAGAGAGATTTATCACCTGGTATTCCTACAGATATGTGAATTGCCTCTTGTCATTCATGATGTGATTAGCCTCCAAACATTAATTGAGTCCTGTAGCGGTACTTCTGCGTGCTGATAAGGGTTGTATGTGATATTCGGCAAGTAAATCAGTTCTTCTTGAGTATAATAATAACGAGTTTACTGTATGCGAGCTAGATGCAGTAAATGCAGAAAAAATACATTCATAGGATGCATTAAAATCTGTATTTGAATTCAAATTCCTTTGCAATATGTCAATTATTTTCTACACATATTATTTGCAATCTGACAATTATTTCCCATTTCAGAAATAATTCATACATATGAAGTATTAAAATTATTTTGCTTTTGTGAATTAAAATTCCTTGAGTGTGACAATTATTTTCTCTTTTCGTAAAAAAAAATTATTTTTTCTTTGGGTTTATTGGTTTAAAATTTTAAACTTAATGAGCCTGATTAAACCTTCTTCTGATAATTTGTAGGGAATCTGGGAAAAAACAAAAATAATGTGAACATAGTTAACGACACGTGCCATTTAAAAATTCCCTGAATACCAAATTTCTCAAATATCGATTAATTCTAATGGAACTAGATCAGAATAAAATGAAAGGGATGTGTCATCATGCTTTACATGTTCTTCAATAGTGATTCAGAGACTAATCAAGCACCTTTCTTTCGGGCTACATTATCGATTACTTGCGTTTTTACGAAACAAGCTATGAGGGAATAAAGTTAATTGACGTACATCCGTTTTATAAAGTAAAAAATGTTAGTTTTTCGTTTGGAAAATTTTTTCTGGGAATCTATACACAAAATTTAGATAAGAATGTCTTAAAAGCTTGTTTCATATCATTAGTTCTTTTGACACATCCAAAATTATTATATATATATATAACTCTGCCTTTTTTTAATATATATTCCTACTGATGTTTTACTATTAAAAATATAATATATTAAAACGCTGAATTTTGCATATTTGCCAATAATATATTCATAAAAATTTGTTAGGAGTATAAAATTTTAGAATGGTTAATTATTTGAACAAACATGTTTTTCCTCTCTGATTCATTGAAATGAAAATTTGGAACTTGGATACTAAAATATATTTAAAGTTCCAAATGACTAAAATATTCAAAGTTCATTCATATAAAGATTCAAAAGGTAAATTGCCCTGAGGACTTTTGATTTATATTTTAATAACATATTATCATAATTTGCTTATAAGTTGATATTCCTTTATTTAGTATTTCAATTTTTTCAAATAATTTGCGTTTGTTTTATTATTGAATTCTCCCATTAAATGCAGTTTTATTATCATCATATATTTCTTACATCAATTTTGTTATTCTTTCATTTTTAACAATATATTTAATTTTATATTATTACATTATTATTTACATTTTCTTCTTTTTCATACCTGTGTTCTCCGCAGATCATTTATCTTATGAAACTTGTTTAGTGGACCTACGTTTTCTTGGCATAAATTCTTTGGCTCAATTTTGAAGCTGTCAACCAAGAAACTTGAATTGTTATTGTGTCTTTTAAAACAGAGAATACTCCCAAAAAAATGTCAGCATTGCTAAAAAATATAATTTTGAAATACAACTTTCATATAATTACACAGGATTTAAAATAACATAACTATTTAACTACACTATGATGTGTTCTTGTAATATACTGTATATCTTACATCTATTTAAAGCGTTTAGTTTGTGCTCCTACGTTTCTATAAAAATGAAACCTTCTTCAACAATCCAATAACAAATTTATTTAATAAGGCATTACAAACTACAAAATAATGAGGGAGTAAGAGTCTTTTTCCAGAGCTCTTCTCCCCACAGCAGCTACTTTCCATCTATATACTTTTTTTACATTTTCTTTCGGTTGAACACCAAATTTCTGGCAACCCTAAGGTGCCATACCTCTACCTCCCCATAAACCCAACATGAATAACAAATAAAAACTACAAATCGGCGTAAACAATATACTATTGTTACGAATTAGAATAAAACCATTAAAAACACTTCTTTTGCAAAAGCATGCTGTATTAGACTTGCATTAAAAATTACAAGAAATTATATATAGATATGAAAATCTTTTATTTATAGATGGCATAATTCTCTTATTAAATTAAATTTTGAGAAAAAGATATAAACGCATGTTAATTACAATTTTCAGTCAAACTTTTATATCTATTAAATAAAACTGCATTTTAGTTAGAGAATTAATTATTAAGTTCTAGCTATTTTTACATACATGACATATATTCTCAAATATTATTTACTTCCTCAGATGAAAAAAATTTGTTTACAAAGTAATGATGGCTCCTTTTTATTTATTAGCCACTGATGAATGATTTGTTATTGTTGAAAGACCTCGACTTCCCTTCAATTCAATATCCTTGATATCCGCTTCATTTGTGTACCAGTTTTTTCTACTCTTCTTTTCCAAAAAAGTCCTTGATAATGATGAAATTTTGAGACCTGTTTGTAAAGAATTGGATTGTAAGTGCGTGTTAGAGCGAGAAAAACTAATACTTAGGTCTCGAAAGAACTGTTTTGTAAAAAAGAAATAAACATTATAAGAAATCATTATTTTGAAATCATTTTGAAAATTGGATATTGTGAATAGTTTAGAAATAAAATTCGTAGAATATGCTTACCATCGAAGTTACCAGAACAAAATCACTTTATCTACGAAGAATTTTATCGAATACCTAGAATTGATTGATTAAAATTTTTTGTAAGCAATGACTGATTTTTTCACATGTGATTACTATCTAATTTGCATCAAAACTAAAATGCTTCCTAAGCGAATGAAATATTATAACCCTTTTGTTATTATAATATAGACAGCTATAGCATCCTATAATTGTAGTTTCAAATTATTTGCAATAAAGAATATATTTATATTATATATATATTATTTTTTACTTGTGAATGACGTCCTATTATATATGTATAACACAAACTGCTTAGACATAAAAGAAATTAGACCTATAGTCTCTATGTTTATGCGTATATTATCATGAAGCATACTTTGAACAATCTTTCTAACAATTCTCTTCTAAAAATTCTTTTTGAAGTAAAAAATCCGATTATTCCAAAATTATTCAGGCACAGATGCCGTATAATCCAGGATGCCATATTCTGAATTTTCTGACGACGAAGAAATGTTACCAAGATGACGTATTGTGACGTTTCGCGATGACGTAAATACTAGGGGTTGCCAAAATAGAATTTTCAACATAATTCTTATATTTCTCCATCTGTATGACGTTATAAAAACCAGGTTACCAGATAAACAAGAAAATCTGCCAAAAAAAATCACTAAACTTAGAATTTGGTATCCTGGATTATACGGCATTTGTGCCATTATTCACTACCTTAAACCAGTTTTTAAAATGCATTTAAATGCTTTGCCATAATAGTTTGATCAAATTTATTTTCAATTGTGGAATTTAAAATATCGGTCCGTTAGACTAAAAAAATATTTATCTTCTATCTATTAGTGTTATTTCTTTTTACATCAGGAAGAAATTTACAAAATTGCATTACTTAAATTAAACAAACAAACATCAACGATGACAACAATCTGTAAAACAATTTATTTCTGTGGTATTTCATCAACGCTTTGTCAAATAACTTAAATGCTTCTATGGTAATATATATTCCTGTACAAAATTCGGTAAAAGAGAAGTTGTTTAGATAATGGTTGGATAAATCTGTGGAATTTGTTAATCTCACATGATAATTAAATACCACTAGTGGAAACATTTCAGATTAAATTTAATTACTAAGTAAATTATCATAGATTTTATACCATTGTTGTAAAGTTTAAAGTTTAAAACCAAATAAAAAACCAATTAGTTAGGACTGTCGATTTATTCTGATGAATATCAAAAAGTTTCTTTGGTACGGGTCAATAATTTTGAATCAGTATTTGTGAATTTTTTTACTTAAGTAAATCCGTCGATTTAAGAATAAATAAATCTTGTACCGAGATAGTTTTATCCATCTAAAATTTGCTCTATAAATATCTTATAATTAATTTTGCTTAACGTAACTTGAACTGTCATCTAACAAAACTTCTGTATTTGACTCGAATTTTTTCCTCGTTTTAGTCAATACAATGAAATAAATTTCTTTCCATTGTAATGAGTTTGATTTCATTGTTACAAATTTTATCAGCAGAAATTTGTTTTATGTTTCCACGTTTAATTATAATGTATGTTTCTGTAAGATATTTATTAAAATTATTTAATAATATTATTAATGTAAATTAATTTTCATTTATATTCACTAAGCAAAATCATATTTAATTTTAATTCATTTTTTCCTAACAATAATTGTGTTTTTCCCGTTTATTTAATCCATTTTTTCTAACAATGGTTTGCCTTTTTTATATTACAAAAATTGTTACAGATTTTGATAGCACCATTGAAAAAAAATTTGGGGGCAGGGGGTAAAAATAAGGACATATTTTATAAACTAAATGTGAACGAGAATGTGGATTTATGATGTAAACAAAAAAAAAAAAAAAAAATAACCAGAAAAGTAAATATATAAGGACAAAAGGAACTATAAATTACCCCGCATTGCTTTGTAATAACTAAGAAAAGTAAATTCACCCTGTTTTTAATTTATCGTTTTTTTAAAATTTACTTTGGGTCATGCATTACCATATGTTTGAATTTTAATTTCCTATCACTTATGACCGTGGCTGTATATAACTATAAAAAAAAGTATGCATATGATATAAAAGAAATTCGCTTTTAAAACGTCACAATAAAAGACTCTCTAAGTAATATGAAAAAAGTTAGTATTGTTTATTTTAAAAATTAAATTCTATACTTTCTTAAAACAACTGTAAAATATTACCTCATATTTGGTTTATTTTATTAGAAAATTCTGTATGATGAAAAATGTACAGTTGATTATAAGCATATTCTTGGCAGCACAACTATTATCGTAATATTTAAAAAATGAAGTACTTTGGATTACAATTGATAGAAATAACTAAACTTTTATTAAAATATACAAAATTAAGTGTTTTTTCAAGAGAAGTAATAAATCTTATTTACGTGTCAGTGTCTATTTTGAATCAACACATAACAAATTCGCTCTTTGGTAAAAACCACAATATAAGACACGTATTTTAACCCTTTTAAACGTAGAGTTGAAGCTAGAAAAAAACTAGGTTTTGAAACAAATACTGAATTTATTATCTGCTTTTTTCAAAATTACGCAATCTGTATAGCATATAATATAAGTATTTTTTATTTTATAATATACAAAGGGTTTGGAAAAGGAGAGTCACAAAATATCTGAGCGTTTTAAGAGCCTTACTTAAAATAATAAGGAATAATTAAGACAACACACACATAGCTCCTTACCAAAGAATTTTAATTTGCACATCCCAACCGTGAGTTTAGCCGCTATTTGAATGATTTCTAATCACTTGTGAAGCTACAGTGCATAAAAACCGATTGTATTCAAGTTGAGAAATATTTCAAGAGAAGATTCAAAATAAAAAATCAACTTACCTTTGATTAAAAGCGATATCAGATGTTTTATTGATGGATCAATTTTCATTGTGTGTTTTTCAAGCCATCCTTACTATCTTTCTTTATAACATGCAAGCACACTCAGTATTTCTTTATAAATAATAATCCCATATCATTATGATCTATTTGGAGATTGTGTAATTATCGATCAAAATTGATGTATTAGCTATGCCTAGGACCTTATTATAAAGTTATTATTCACTTTCGCTGACATTCAGTGGGAAATTTATAAAAATCTAATTTTTAATTATTACTTTTTCTAATTATTTTTCTTTGGAACATATATTAATAGTTTGCTCTACCGATATTTATTTTTCCTAGCAGTTAATGATCTACATATTGTAAATCAGTTGAAAACAGGATGTAAAAAAAATTTTTTTTCAGAAAAAATAATAATTTTGTTTCGTCTATTTTACAAGCTTTATTTTAAAAAAAGAATTATTGTAAACTGAAACAACTAGTTTGCTAATGTAAATGAAAACTGTATTTTATATTTTACTTACTAAATGAAGAAATATTAATATATAGCATAGAACTGTAAAATATAAATGCAAAAATAAGTAATATATATTTTGGAAATAACTTAATCCTGTTTAAAATAAGAATCAGAGAATGAAAAGATAAATGAAAGCAAATTTTTTAAACGTAGGATAATAATAGTTGGAGATATAAAATAATTTAAGTACTTGATATTAACATAAGAATGTACATAAGAAATCATATAATGTTACCAGTTGTACCTTTCGATTGGCTGTAAATTTTACTTAATAAGAATATCACTGGTTGTCAAATTTAATCTAGGTAATAAAAACTACTTTCGAGTATTATAAAACACCAAAAACTTTGATTGTGATTCTGCCAATATTGTAGCTCTAATATTTTTTTATGAAATCATCATATTTCCGGAACATGATTTAGTATTTGCGTCAGAAGAAATTTGTATCTTAAAATGATTGATTCCATTTGGGGATAGAAAATAACTCTGTTTGGAAATGAATTTACAAAATTGTATTTTTTAATACTTTTATTTATTTATTTTTGGAACTATTTTAATCAAATATTTTCCATAAAATAAATATGAAGAAAACCTTTTTGCTATGTCCATGCCATTAATTGTAATTAATTGTTCTTTTTGGATGTAAACCAAACGATAAATTGACTGTAGTGATGATAAGCGATACGAAGCAAGCCATCATTCCCGCCATGAAGGTGAAAAAAGAACAAAAATAAAACTATAATCAAAAGAGGAAGGGAAAAAAAGAGATAGTGGGGGTGAGTATTTTTCTTAAAGGAATAATGTATTCGCCACTTTAATCTTCTCTCATCCCTCCCCTATTTCATCTCTTTCGATCTTGTTTCTTTTTCTTTCGCACATTAATATATACCTTGTTACAGAATTCTGGCAGCATTTAAGAAGGTATATCAGGTCGGACTTTTTCCAAGGTTTCCTGACTGAATGATAAAACGAATGAAATAAAAAAATAAAGTGAAACGAAGTGAACTAACAAAAGCGGTCGAAACTTCAAGGACGCCCGGGTGCAATTTTGCGGACGAGCAATGTGAAGAAATGCGGTAATTCCAAAACGTGAGGCACGCGCTGTGTGACCTTTTGTGTTCTTTTATTGCTTATTTTTTTCTTATTATTTAACAATTCTACAACCTTTCCCTGATCTTGACCTGCCAGGTAAATGAATGAAAAAGCAGTAATATTCGATTTCATAGGCTCTTTGAAAATGAAAGGATAACGGATTTTTTTTTCGTCCTTTATAAAAAGAATTCGAAATTCGTATTACGTTCCTCTTCTTTCTAACAACCTTGATGCAGTTTATTCTTTTTTGTTTTTATTTCTTCTAGAACACCAAATCAGTTTTTCTTTTCACGTCCTTGGCATGCGTCTTATCTCGTTTACTGAGCAAACAGTGGAATATAATTTGTGCATTCACGTGAATGCGATAATCTATGCAACGAACGTATGCTACAAAGCCAGCAACCAGTCCTAGAGATAGAGTGAAGGATGCTTTTGTTATGTAGAACCTAACCGGTTTCAACCTGTTCTCTTCCTAACCAGAAACAACTCTCCCAAATGGGATTTGCCTGATTAAATATTTTTTTGATGGTAGAATGTATTTTTGAACTGAAAATAATAATGCTAATAACCGTTCCACAGAAACCAATCAACGGAAGAAGTTGATTGTTATTTACTTATCATTATGCTGGTATCTACTTAGTCTGTTCAAATAAATATTTTGATTGAACCATTGTTATGAAATGTTTAGTTTAGAAGTTGATCTTCTGTTAATATGCCTTTTTTACCCTAATTTTTCTCAGCAAATTAATACTTTCAGTCATACACAACAGGCATTTACTATTTCAAGGCGAAGGCTGTTGAATTTAACATTTCATTTGTTTCAGATTCTATGCTTCAGATAATAATTCTACTTTCAACTATAATTCTGCATTTCATTTCTAACCAAATATATGCAATGTTTGAAATTATGCTCTAAAATTTATAAATATAGATTGATAAACTTATCTTTAAAGATTATTGAATAATAGTGACGAGATGAGGTAATGAATGTGTTATTGAAATATGGATTTTTATCTCTGTTTACAAAATGCTTACAATATTGTAAAATCCGCAGCCCAAATATATTCTCTTGTTTATTAAAAAGAAAAAAGTTAAAATTTTCTTTTTATGATCAGTCTGAAATATTTGTATTTCAGATATTTAGGTTTCCTTAGCCTGTAATGGAATCAATTCATCCCCAGGTGGCGCTTCTGCTCTTGGTACTTCTCATGTGACAAATTTCAAACGTAGATTATGTACATTATACTATTGTGTATATTCGTATTTGAATTTTATAAATGTATAATTTAATTTTATCCAGGAAATTGGTATCAATACTTTTTTATTTTTACACACATAATAATAACATTGAATATTTATGCTTTTTCAAATTCTTCTACGTTTAATAAGCTGAATATTTTCCACAAATGAATGAAAAACGTATCATTTTGACAAGGAATAAAATCTTTATAAAGGCAAGAGAAATTTGTAATCAGAATTGTTTTATAAGAAATGATAGATGATAATAAAGCAGTTTGTATCATTTATAACTGCCAATTTTTTTTTGTCAAAATAACCGCTTAAGTTTAATTATTATTTTACTTTACCAACGTTTTAAAAAATTACTTAAATTGCTTGTCATTGACAGCATTAAAGACAAAATGGTAATAAATTAGAGACAAACGAACAAGATGGTGACACAAATATCAGTCCAGATCTACTTGTAACCTATTAGATTCAAATTTAATCGAGTTTATGCAGCAAAAACATCAATTAAACAAAAAAAAAAGAATCACCAAGCATACTTGACATGTGACTTTGACGTCATATGAAGTGAGTCAATTGAAAATTAGAACAAAATGCCCCATACAGTTTTTTACTAGCAATCAGAAGAAATTTTAAATCATCACTATTTAGTTTTATGTATTAGGTCGATTTATAAATAATTCTAAGGTCTCGGTGTCCAACAGAATTCGAACGGGATCTAAAATTTATCATAGATTTTAAACCATTGCAAGTATCTAAGCCAGAACTAGAATTTTCATTGAACTGTTGAACTGGATGCCATGGTTCTACCTATTCAATTATCAATTTGCTTGTAACGCATATAAGAAACAACTATCACTTTCTTTATACCACAAACAAATTCTATTGTGGACTTGATTAATTAATGGATTTTGAATGAATCCAAGATGAAGCGAATTTAAATTAAAATAATTTAATATTCTCCCAGTTCTAGCCGATTTCTGTCTAGCATTATATCTAAAAATCAGCTAATTTCAGCTATAATTCATGTCAACACACTATTCTGTTGATTGGTCCTGTAAACATCGAACTGAACTTGTAATCTTGTAATAAGTAATCCTTATCTTCAGGATATTTCTTCCCTCTTAATTCAGCAATGAAGAAGAAACTCAGCAGAAATTTCTTCACTCAGTGTCAATAACAAATTAATTTTTTAGGTATCTTCGAGCGTCAAACTGTCAAACTTAAATTACAGATTATAATTATAAAATAATTCAGTAAAATATAACAGAATTATGAATAACGAATAGCAATTATACTTATGAACTAATTTAATCAACATTGAAACATAATTTAGTAATGCAAAATTTGATTGATAAAATGTTTTCGGTTCGATCAATCGATGCTTACATTAGTTGATTTGTTTTGTATAGATGAAGTATATAAAACTACATTTTACAGCAATTTATTGCAAGAAATGATCTATTCAACATTAGAATATTTGATACTTAATATCGCATTTTAGACCAAATATTCCATGTTCTAAGAAATCCAGATTTTAATTGTGGGCATAAATGTGTTTCTAATTTTTTTCCATGGAGCTTGAAACTACTAAAATGTATTGATTCAAAAAACTAAAATGGAATTCATATCTTTTATTACTTGCAAAATTATAATTGTTCCTTCGAAATATAGATGAAAAGGGTGGGGCTTGAAAACTACTTAAGTGAAAAATCGATTCTTATTCCTAAAATAAATCTAAATAATTGATTCGGTCGAAAACTTTGAAAAATGAAAAGACTATTTTGACAGTAAAATTGAACATATGATGATGAATGGACTGAGGGAGTGCAACAAACTTAGGTTCAATGTTCAAAATAATAAACGTTGCTTTTAGGTCGTGTAGGGAAAACAGACAATAATATATCCCAGGTGTACAAACTTTGATGTGGTAGAAGCAGCTACCATTAGAGGTAATTGCTAATGAAATGCATGGATAATAAAAAGTAAAGACAGTATTGTACATTTGTGATGAGGCAGCGCTACTTGAAGTCAATGCTACAGTATGTAATTTAGGACAATGCCTTTTCTCTTTGAACCAACAAGGTAACTGACGAGATCGACATTTGAATGGACACCATATTTTTATTTCACATCTGTAAAACAAAGTGAAAATTAAATTGTGAATAATTAACCTTTCTATTGACTTGATGAGTGTGTGTGAGTGTTGGTGTATAGATACACACATCGCATAAAGTTCAGTTTCTGCTCCCTCAGTGAAACTCCAATTTTAAATAGTATTTCAAATGATCAATCATATCAAATAAAAAAAATACAACCGAGACAAAAAATGATTATCAGTAATTTTGAATGTATTGTTTTTTCTGCAAGTATCAAACAAGTTTAAATATTTTTAAACACAATTCAATGTAATTCTTTCTACAAGAAGAAAAAAAATTAGTTTATTTTTTCCTGACCCATCCTATCCATTGGCTTTTTATATGTTCTTTGTATGGCCATAAGAATAATGATTTTGTATGTTTTCAAAAGCAATATTCATAATAAAATGAATCAGCTCTTTTATCAGCTATTAACATCCAATAACATAGTTTTTACTTTTATAACTATCACATAAAATATTTTACATAATATTATTTTTTATTGGTTTTAGTCTTGTATTAATGTTAATATGTTCCTCACTGGAAAAAGCAAAAATAAATGTTGTAGTGATAATAAAATAAGTTTGAAATAAGTAACTTATGATGCAATCTATTCATTCCATCTGCCAAGCTTACAGGTGATTCGAAGATATGACCGAAATTCCGTATTCCAGTTATCAACCGTTACGAAATTATTGTAAAAATATTTGGAAAAAACATGCATTCCAAACAAAGATGCATACTTCTGATATATCTCATTTGTTTAATCTAAAAAGTTTCAATTTATACTATAATAAAGCAAAGCTTGCTAATCGACAGCTATGCGAAATTAAGTCAAAAGGGTACGTCTTTCGTTTAACTAGACCACCAAGAAAGTGCTAGTACGTTTTTGGATTAAGATTCCTCCAACAGATGGCACCATCAGAGAATTCACTTCCTCAGAGTTTTGACTTTGAACTGGAATGGGAGGTATTTTCTCCAGACCTGCTCCAGCAGGTTTGGCAGGTCCAACCCTTCTGGACGAAAAGCCGAGGTCTTGATCACTACATAGCCTAAAAAAGAAATGATAACAACATCGATCACATTGAAACTCTTTTATAATATTTACATTTTTCTGCATGCGTTCGGCTTATTTCAGTATTATATTTTTTTAACTAGCATAGAGAATATGTCCATATTTTAAATCCTGAATTAAATTACCATATACAATTGTGAGTATAGTGTGTGTGAATAATGTTTGAAAACAAACATACACGCAATAACAAATTCAATGTAAATCACATTATCACATTGCCCTTGATTGTTATGCTTCCATTAATCGATTCGTCAAACAATTTTTCCTCATTTCAACAAAATTGTAATTATTTTTAATTACTACTAGCCACAAAATTTCAAGATACACAAGGTTCATCCGCTTAGCTTTAATATTTCGTTTTATTATTATTATTATTATTTTGTTGAATTTATTAGGCGTCGAGTTATAAATTCGCTTTTAAATTAAATTTTTTTTTAATTTTTAATTCAAGTTTATACGAATATTTTTAAAATCTCTATTTGATTTCAAATGTTGCATGTACGTATCATATATTTTGGGGGAAAAAAAAATCTGTATATTTAGTACTTTATCAAGGGATAAGCACGAAAGGTCATTAAATCCCTGCATGTAGAATTTTTTTTTTCAAATTTTTATTTGGATATTTTTATTGCATAAAAAAAGTCACGTTCTTTACATAAATCACCGTCAAAGTATTAATAGTAGATCTCGAGAAAAAAAAGCGATAATGGTATTTTAAATCTTCCTCTTTTCGAAAGGTACTTAATATGTCTAAATTAATCTTTTGAGTTTATTGTGAATTTTTGTCTTTTTTCAATACTGATTATTTAAAAAAAATCAGCTGTCTTTTCCTGAAAAATAACTACTTTGGACAGTTACATATTATTTTCAAATTTTTATTCACACTGAAACATAATTCATCAGAGTTATTAAAAAAATCACTTTTTTACTTTATATAAATTGCAATAATAAAATTTACTTTTCGAATATTAAAGTGATATTAAAATAATTGCTTGAATAACGCCATTTTCTTACATACTTTAAAATCATAGGTGAATAAAATATGAATATAACGACAGTTTTATTACATCCATTCATTTTAATCAAGATTAATAATATATTTATGTTGTTCCTATTAGATTTTAAAATTTTCTTTATATACTAAAGGAATAAATGTTTTGGGAAGACATTCAGATTACTGGATATTCTTTATTCTGATTTTTTTCAAATAAATGTGCAAAATTGATTATTTTTAATTGGATATTATTATTTAAATAAAAATATTTTTTTAGTTCATTAATATTTCATAGAAAAAACTTTATACAAATTTAAAATTGTAATTTTTAAAAATTTATCAGTATAATTGCTTCTAAAGGGTAACCAATGAAAACTGGCAGACAATGAGGAAATGAATGTTGCAGTTACAGTCAGTGGTTTATTATTTTTTAAAATTTTCAATAAATCGTGATCCTAATGATGTATTACTATGACTGGAAAAAACGAATTTTATTTAAAAAAAGCTCATTTGAATAAATAGTTTTATTTTTCTAAAATTTGTTTTCAGACACTTTTCCTTGTCCAAATTAAGTCTGAAATTAATTAGCATACTTTTAAAAATGAAATAATAGTGATCATTCATTTTAAAAGTAATTATTTAGTTAAAATAATTCTCTAATTTTTTATTCTTTTATGAAAACTTACGAATTCGATTGTAAATAAAAAATTATTATTTTTATTAAAAGGAAAGATATATTTTAATAATATATTTTACTTTTAAGAAAAACTTTATTATTTGGTGAGAAATTATTAAAAATTAATTATCTTATTAAAAAATGAAATATTTCTCGATTTTTTCCAACTTATAAATAAATTTTCAAATTTGGGTTTGAATTAATCATGTAAAATTGTGAAAATTATAATTTATACATACAAGAAAAAAAAATTTTTTTCTTAAAAAATATTTAAAAACCTTTCCAGTGTAAAATTTTATTCTAATAATAAGTAATTTATATTGATTATAAATTCTGCAAAACAGGGCTCGGCCGGGATTTGAACCCGGGACCTCTCGCACCCTAAGCGAGAATCATACCCCTAGACCACCGAGCCACACTAACACGTCCTAATATATAATTGAGATTTAGATGCCAGAATTAAAATTTTTTTATAATCTTTTAATTTGTTTTTATATTTATTTAATAGAAATATCTATAATATTTAACATGAGACATTAATAATATATGCTAACATTTCTTACTCTGCAATAAAAATAATCGTACAAAATAATCTCTATATTCTCTACAAACAAACTTTGCCATATATATATAATTTAATATAAATTACACTGAAATCTATTATTCCGCATTTTTAACTCAATCTAAATTTTATTTTTTCAAAAAATTTTTTAAGAAAATGAAAGTCGAATTATTTATATTAAATCCTAATATTGGAATGAATTTTTTTAAATTCTCAAGATTGTTTACCATTACTATTTTAAAATTAAATCCATGATAAAATTTCTTCTGCATCATTCTAAAAATTTCTTCAAAGTGAAGTTGAAATAACATTTACATTATTGAATAATAAATATGAAAAAAAATTTCATCCAAACGGGCCCGGCCGGGATTTGAACCCGGGACCTCTCGCACCCAAAGCGAGAATCATACCCCTAGACCACCGAGCCACATAAGTTGAGTTCAAATTTTTATTATGGTTTATCATACATATTCTATATTTAAATTACAATTTTTAAATAGTCAGAAAAATAGTAGTATTGAGAATTTTATTATTTATATTCTATCCATCAAATTATTTATACATTATTTTTTACCTATAAATTTGTAACAGATATTTTTAATTTTTTTTAAAAAGAATACTATTTATTTAATCGGTTTTAATCTCTTATTAATGCAATCAGATAAAAATCTCAATAGATTAGAAAGTGGAAATTTGATGCAATTGGTCAGGCGTTTGTAATTTTTGCTTATAAATAAAAAGGAAGAGTAGAAAATAACCGAAAGCATACTTATGTTATATTACAGGAGTGACCAAACTCCGGCCCTTAGAAGGATTATTTGTGTGACTCTCGATAAATATACCCGTGTTCCCTTTTCATTTTCGTGTTATTATATTTTTAAAAATTATTGTCATTCGGCATCTGCTTCAAAACGTCTTTGAAATTACTGACAACAAATATGAAAAACTAAGAGCAACGTTGTAACAAATTTCATTTCCGTCCAAGTTAAAAATGAGATGACGCATCGGAAACTGCCCGAACAATCATAAGCAACGTAATCGTCTGTAATCGAATGACTTCAGATCGATTTTGAATCTTTAAACTTTCATTGCAACGGACAGTTGACATTGTGCTCTGGAGGAAACTATTTGTATCCTACTATTGCTAAAGATATAATTTGTAATCTGGAATTTTTGGTAAATTAATTATAATTTGTTTCGTAGTACGTAACACGTGTAGTTATTATTTTAATAACATAAAGCTTGCATTTTCAGAATTACTTTATTTACAGTTATTTTAAAAATATAACGACCGAGAATGAAAATAAAATACGACCACAAGAAATAAAAGTTTTAATAATGAGTGGGAGAATTTCTATTTTATTGACAATATTAGAAAAGCATTATATGTTATTTGTGAGAAAAAAAATAAATGAAAAAAAAAAACTTGAAAGATGTACCTAAAGTTTTAGATCCAAGTAATGCAGCATTGTACAAAGTTGTTTCTCAGTTTCCCATCTCTAGATACACAAATGAATGAGGCATAGCTGTAATTAATATTTCTCTTGAATATAATTTAAAAAATGATTTGAAGAGCTGTATTGCATTCAGCTTAACCCTTGACAAATATATAAATAATACTGATTTTTTCGCAATGGCAGTTATTTTACGTTTTGTTTCACCTGACTTCATTGTTAAAGAAGAATTATTAGATTTAGTTGCACTTCAAGAGTCAACTCGTGGTGTCGATATTAAAAATTCATTCGATTCTATAATGAAAACTTTTGATGAGCCTCTTAATAAACTTGTAAGCAATGCAACTGGTGGAGCTCCGGCAATACTGGGTAAAAGAATTACTTTACTGGGAAATGGTCTCGTTGGGCTTTTAAGAGATGATTCTCAAATTCCGCAATTCATACCCATTCGCTGCATAATTCACTGAGAACATATCGTTGCAAAATATTTCAAATATCCTGATGTTATGAAAACAGTGTTACACATTGTAGATTACATTCGCTCCAATGCAAAAAATCATCGACAGTTTAAGAATTTCCTGAAGAATTAAAGGACAAAAACTTCCAAATGATATTAATTTCTTTGGTATTGTTAGATGGTTACCTAAATACAGTGTATTAAATCGATTTGTATATTTTTTGATTCGATAACTGCATTTCTAAAAGAAACGGAGATAATCTATTCAGAATTGGACAATGACGAGAAGTTACAAGACTTAATGTTTTTGACTGATGTTATGGAACATTTGCATTTTTTGCAATAGCAGACGGAAGAATTGCAGGGGGAAGATAGGAAAGATAATATCTGACATCTCACTATGTATATTTAGTTTTCAAACTAAATTACAAATTTTTCGAAAGGACATTAAAAAGGGAACGTTTTATCATTTTCCTCGAATTAAAAAACATTGTTCCAATATTAAACAAGAAAAACTCAACGAGTACATAAAAAAGATAGAATATTGATAGAATTCCGAAATATATTTCAAGACTTGAAATATTTTAAATCACCTCTGGATTTTTTTTATGAATCCATTTGAAATTAACATAAATTCAAGGTGAGTTTTCCATTTCCAATATAATTATGACCAAAAAAAGCATCTGGAGGAATAGAATTAGAGATGCAAGAAGATCAAGCACTACAATTAAAGAATAAATCGTCGCAGATTATTGAATTTTGTACCAGAATTGAAGTATCTTGAATTAAAAAAAGCTGCTTGTCGAATTATTTCAATATTCGGAACAATGTGATTTATTTTATTCCACTTTAAAATTCATGAAATCCAAACATCGATTAGTGTTAACTAACCAGAATCTCAAAGAATTGCTGAGAAGTGCTGCCACCAATTATTCACCAAGTTTTAAAGAATCACCAAGAGAAATAAAATAAATGTGTTTAATTCTTAATATTTAAATTCAATTCACACATTTTATACTTTTATTTATATGTTTCCGATAAATATAATTTTTGTAAAAGAAAAAAAAATTTTTTGCATATCTTTTAAATACGTATTTAATTCCGACTCGCGAAATATTTCAAATTTTGAAAAATGGCTTAGACCATCAAAGAGCTTGGCCACCCCTGTTATATTGTAAAGGCTCTATTATTCGTTGGCAAGAACTATGCGGGACCAGGTGGATAAAGATCAAAAAATTTTTGTTTAACTTTCTTGGAACAAAAGGGCTAAGTTGGCGTACATACGATAAATGTTTTATGAGAATTATTATCTGTTTTCGAGCGTAGAGAGCACCTCATGTGACCTCTTGACGGCGTTTTTGAAAAATTTACATGTGATTACTGATAGGCAGAATTTAACTTATTGAATACTAATGCAGTCCGTATAACCAATAATTAACGATCTGGTCGTCAGTTTAGCAGCTGGCGAGTTCGATTCTCATTTCGTGAATATTTGTCCTCGTTGGAGGTCTACTTTCAAACTGTAGGTCCTGCTCTAGTTAATGCTAGGGTGCAAAAAAATGATCGTACAATGTTCAATCAAACCAAACCACATGGATGAACAAACCACTGAACATTATTAATACGAATGTCCGATTGAAACGGATCAGTTTCAAAACATTCAAACCAATAAGATGCCTAATACAATTTTTTTTCTAAAATTGTTATATTCCTAAACTTAGGTGTTGTTGTTTCTAATCCCAGATGGTGTAGCTAAGTTACACAGTTAAAAATATTTTGCAACTAATGCCTTTTAATCCCAATTTTTAAGATCAAACATACTTCGATCACATCAACTTATCAATCAACAGCACATCAACTGTAAATGAGCGATTCTATATTGTTTATACATTACTGGAAGATAAATTTAAAATAACACCATGATTAAAAAAATGCACCAGTAATTCATTGTTTTCATCTAGGGTATTCATATCGTAATTTCCAATGCAAATTTTTAGTATATATAATAATTGTGTCAGTAATATTAAATTTTTATAAATTTATGAGCAGCAAATTTTTGAAGATGATTTAAGGATTGGTCCGTAGATATGGGTTGCACTGAGTATTTAGTGTGGTTTGTGCAATTCCTAAAGCTTAACAATTTTTTTTAAATCAATGCAAATATATTACACAAACATATTTTGATTTTTAATAAATATTTCATCTACTCTTACATGCTTAGCTTGGATCGAATTTTAAAGATTTTATACTGATCCTTTTACTAGCGCTTGTGCGGACCTTAATTTAGAATGGATAATTGATAACAAGCTTTGGGAAAATTGTTGTTTTGAAAAATGAAGTTTATTTATATGTTCTATTTTAATGATATTTCCGGTTTTTTAGTTTTATACAAAATGCTGTTTTTCCGTAGGAAGTAGTGAAGGTGTAGAAAGCTTGAAAAATTGCTTTAATTATAAATTCATCAAATTTTGAAATTGGGATTACTTTCATTCGTGTTCCAATGCATTTTCTATCGGCAGTTCATTGGAGAAAGCATAAACACGTGCGTTGATATAGGCAAAAACAGTACTTTTTCAAAAATCAGTGGAAAAATAATGTTATTTTGCTAAAAAAAAATATCAGGAATGTAATAAGAAAGGGAGGTTTAATGTCGTAAATATTTTTCTATAATCACAGCTGTGGTTCTTGTAACAAAAAGGGATCTTGAATGGAGTGTTTCATCGTTTAATTAATTACATTGCAACATAAGCAACTTCACAGGGAATTCAAATCAGCGTTAATTAGGATTTAAATTAATTATAAGGGCTGTATTAAAAGTGAAATATTAAATCTTAAGTTAATAAGAGACCGATTTGCTCACAAAAGCTTCATTCCATTTATCCTTAATTCAATCTCGGATAAAAATTTGGAGGATAATTCAGATTTATTTATATTGATCACAAGTCAACAATGTTGTTTAAGAAATTTCAAAATATGTAATATGTTAAATATAATAAATGTTAAACAACAATCTGCACATTCCTCTTTTCCAAGTTATCCTGATACAAAATAACTAAAGTTTATGGATTAAACATAATCTTATATAAATAGGAAAACAAAAGCTGATGGCAAAAGCGAAATAGCATATTTTTATGACCCTTTTTTTTTACTAAGAAAGCACTTTAAGATAAATTTTAAAGAATTAAAGCTTATTTTTTAATCATAAAATGTTTCATTTGTGAATTAAATCGTTACTGTAAACAAATGGTTGAAGTTAAATAAATACTGAGATTTATAATTACAAATAAATGAACAGTAGCAAATAAATTGGATAAAAGATACATTTCCTAAATATATTCCTCTCATAGTCAAAGATTATTCATGCGTTAATGCTTTTTTTTCCTAAATTTCGCATTTAAAGACGAAAAATTTAAGGAAAGAGATTACTCATTAGTTTGTTTCCGAATACCAATCCGAAAAATGTTTCTTTTCGTAAAAGAGTAAAGATGAAAAAAGACGGTATTTTAAGCGTTAAAAGTAATCAAATGCTGAAGATTATATATTGAATTATTTTGTCTCGGAAAAATATAAATGACTTGAAATCGATTAAAGATTAATGTTAAAATGTTTTTAAATAATTGTGAAAATGAAGAAAAATTTAGCAATTAATTAATAACATCCTTTTTTTGATAAATAAATTGTAAAATCTCATTTAAATAAATAACCATTTTTTTAAAGGATGCTAATCCTTTTTGGAAGGGAAAAAATCGATTTCTTATTTCAATCTTTTCTAAACAAGAAATATGAATAAAATTCGAAAATTGTTTTTTTTTTTTTTTTTTTAATTTTATTTTATGCATCAGTGTTTAATACAAGAGAACCCGGATTAAAAAGTTCATGCCTTTTACGCCCTCAGGCCTTTGAGCCTATTCGTTGTTTATAATCGAAAAAAAACCTGTTCTTGTCCGGTCAGTAGCGGGTATTGCTTTATTTTATTTTTATTATTATATTATGTGTGTGTTATAACATAGGAGAGAAGTAAAAAAAGTCACTTTATTCAAATTTTAACGATGAAAAGTATTTAAAAGAATTACAAGATAAAAGAAAATAAATGACGAAGATTTAAGAACAAGTCGGCCTGACCTCGTAAAACCATAACACCCTTCTGTAGCTATTACATTTCGTGAAATGAAATGTTGAATGGATATTTTCAGCTCGGTGAAAATTGCTTTTCGTGTTAAAAAAACAGGAAATATTAATGAAAGAGGGGTGAAAGAGAATAGAAAAGAAATTTAATAGAAATTCGAAAATGCGTGTTATTTCAGAAACACAAAAATAGAAAAAAGTTGTAAGGTGAGAATAATGAATTTCTAGAAACAATGAAATTTCGCATTCGAAGGAATTTTTTAAATTTATTTCAAAAACGGAATGTTATTTTACTATGATTTTATGTAACACTACGAAATATCTGTAAGAGTATCAGAGAATTCGTAATAACTCTCCTAGTTATATATATTATTCAATAATATCACAATAGGAATAATAGCATAATGTATAACAAAATCATATTTATAACCAGCTGAATATGTTTTCTTTAAGGTTCTTACACAATAAATGTAATTATTATTCTTTCTTGAGATTTGCACAAATTGTGGAAAGAATAAAAAATTAATCTTTCCACAATTTTTACTTATTTATGTTTAGTAATAACAAATATTAGTTTTAGCAATAACAAACATTTGCAGAAAAAATTATAATGTTTTATTAGTATAAAAAGTAATTTAAACGAAAATCAATTTTCCATCTCATTTTCAAACATATTCAAAATAACATAAAATGAATTCGTGAATCTCCATAAAGTATATAACAACTACAATAATATTTTTATATTCATTGAGATAATTGAATCTTTCTCACAAACACACTCAAAATTCCTCAAGGATACTGGAAAACTCGAATATTAAAACATTTCTCCTTAGTATAAATCGTACTTAATTCCTCATTATAGAATTATTACACAGAGATATAATGAATGCTTAAGAATCTACTAAAATTATGTTCTAGTTAAAAACCAACGATTTATTCTTGCATTAATAAACAAAAATAATTTGGTCCTAAAATTGTAATACTTTTAAGAAATTATGAATGAATGGATTTCATCAACTAAATAACTAGTAGCAATAAATATGCGAATTTGTAAATTTCTATTATATCTTTTGCAATGTACCGGGTGTGTTAAAAATTCTTTAAAATTTTTAAAAGAAAAAGAAGGGAATATGATAAAGGATGTGCGATTTCTAAGAAGGGGTTGCAAGGAAGTCGGATTTTATAAAGAAACATCAAACAAAATCCGAATTCTTTTCATCTTTCATTGTGGAATTGTTCTTTGAAGAATCGTGCTCGAAATCTGACTGGAAAACGTGCACGCAGTGACCGACGAGTATAATCTCACTCTTTTGAAAGATGAAGTCGTCGCTGGATTAAATAATCAAAGTGACGAGTTATCTTAATCAGCTTTATGAAGGCTGGTTCACTGCTGCATAATGCCAATCCAGTGAAACGATTTCTGTTACAAACGTTTGGTCAAGACAGAGAGATCGGTCGAGAATGCAAGACAATATGGTGTCTACGGTTACCTGACCTCAATCTTCCGGTCGATTTTTGACTGTAAGGTGATTTAAAAGCGCTTGTATAGTCTGCCTTCAACATTAGCTGGACTTATTCTATCCGCTCTGAAGTTTCTTCAATTAAGTTCGACATGTTGCATGCTGTTTTAGCATATTTTGAACCACTTTAGTAATACCATTGACTGTTCTGTGTGCTGACTTTCACGTTTATTTTTTATAAATAAATTAATGGAATGAGCTGTTTTCATGTTCATTGTGTTTCAGGTCGTCAGCGCCCTCTTCCGGTAACATTTTTAACTCTGATTGTTTATTTTTTCCTCCTTCTTAACTAAATCCGATTTTTTTGTGACCTCTCGCTTGAAAACCGCTTTATCTTTTATTATTTCCTCTTTTTTATATACATTTTTAAAGTTTGAATGAATTTTTGGATCACCAAGTACTTACATCGTATAAATTTTTTTTAACACATATTATTTCTCGCATTTTTAAATTATTCTTCATCAGAAGATTTTTAAGATTTTTATCATTGTTTTATTCATTTTATTCCCATAATTTTCAAATAAATTGTTCAAAAAATTTTAAAAAAACGCCAAGGATTTGGATTTGCGAAAAATTTATGATTCGTACACTTACATTACGTTTATATAATGTTTATAACTAACAAAATACATAAATTTTTGACTCGAAAAAGCAATCAATAAAAGCTCCATCAATAAGAAATAAAAAGAAATCTAAGGATATAGTGATGAAAGTAATTTTTCTCTCCGAGTAAACTACATATATTTTTTATTTTATGTATTAAGTATCCTGCTAAATATTAACTTAAATTTAGGATATTATTAAAACTCACAAAATCAGGAAAAATTACCGCGCTCCCTTACTTGAAGTCCGGGATGGTCTATTATACCCCACTTTTCTTACTTTATTAAACGTTTCATTCCTTGCATTTTTTTGCAAATTTTGATTAGATGATGTCAAAACAGATTTTCTTTCTAATTTATTTCTTTTCATCTTTTTGTGACTTACGCGCGAGCAAAAAAAAGGAACTACGTATTTCAAAAGATTAAAATAAAAGCAACTAAAGCAAATATTCTTTATTCAAATTCTACGTTGCGTCAATTTTTTTGTATCTTGTAGGTTGTCCCGTCTGCTTTTGACGTTCTTCGTTCTCGTACAAAAGAAAAAAAAGAAGTTTCCATCGCGCTTTTATCACATGTCTGTTACTGAATGCCTTTTCTTTTGCATTCAACTTATCTGCATTTATTTATTTTTTCTGTTTTTGCTTCCATCAGCATTATTTTAGCGATTGCGTGCATTTTCCCTTTTTTACGCAAGCATAATCTTGAAATGACAACTGTTTTCTTTTATTTCGGCTTTTCTACATCAATATTTCCCATTTATTAACGCTCTATAAATATTGTAAATTCCTTTTATGATTTGAACCAGAGGAGGAAACTAAACTAAAAAAACGAATATCATTCAGATGTGGTCTATCAAGCATGGATTCCTGCTTTCGATGCTGATTATTTATTTATTTTTTATCTTTTATTTATTTATTTACTGACCTTTTTCCCTGTAAGATTAAATTTGAGCATCCAAAACTTCCATTTGAATATTTTGTGATTTATTCCATTATTATTCCCTCGCTTCGAAAGTAATAAAATTAAACGTGTTCCAAATTCGCTTACAAGGTCAAACACAACGCGTATTGAGTAGTATAAAAACAAGGTTCATTGTATCATAATAAATGTAATGAATGATATTTTAGATGAATTTAATTTCACCTAATTAATGAAAGCTGTAATTGGTAAAATATACTTTTTGTCGTTGGGTATTGGGCCAATCAAATGTCAAATAAATAGTTCAAGGCCCTTCTACTAGTGTTTTGTAGACGATGAAAATATATGTGTCATATCAGTAGACACTTCGATTAGAATTTACGAAGCATTATACCACGGAATATAATTTATATAAATGTTTCTTTTCTAATTTTCATTTTTGAAGTCAATAGTTCTATAACTCTCTTGTATTTTCCTAAAATTGCACAAATACAACTAACTTCTTAAATTATATTCTTTAAAACTGTCATTAAATCTTAATGTAGTTCAGAATTATATGAATCTGCTTTGTATTTAAATTTAATTACTCACTTTATATTGATTAATAAAAAACAGAATTCTTTACATTCTTATAATATGAACTTGAGTTTGCATGAGTTATACATGAGTACTCATTGGGATTGTACCTGTTACCAAGTGCAATCCTCCCTGGAGTAATATATAGAAGGCCTGTTAGAATTAGAATTACATATTATAAGTATCTAATAAAAGTTTCAGAGAAGAAGAATAATGTTCTCAAAGAAGATATGGTAATATAAATAATTTTTCCCCAACCATCAAAATTTGAATACAAAGTTAAGAAATTATCTTCTGAGTATTAAACTGCTTAATGAGGAAAATTCAACTTTTTTCAGTTGCAATTATAATTTCATTATAATTGTACACTAATCAGTGATAAGGAAAAAAAGAAAGAACTTTTATTAGAGAAAAGTGTATTTTTTCTTAAGTTGTTTATTCCATCCAAAAATTAATTACATATTCCTTTTCGTTTATATATATTTATTAAGAATAAAAATAACATCAAAATTGTTTTGGTTATAGTTTTTCTATCTAACTAAACAATAATGATTATATATTTTCGTATCACTTAATAATTCTTAATTTTAATAACATATACAAGCTTTCTGCATATTTCAGCCTTTAATATTATTAAAATTTAAATATTATTGTCCATTTAGGAAAGATCTAAATAGATATTTATTTAGATTAAATCTTTAAGTAAATCTATTAAAGTAAGTAGCCTAAAATCCCATCAAGTAATGAGTTTAAAAAAACTTGAATAGACATCAATACCAATTTATAAAACATCTTGTACAACCATTTAATTGTTTCATTATAATATATAAACATATAAAACAATTATAATTTATTTTTATGCAGTTACATAAAAGATACGATCAAATATATTAAGCGATTTGTTATTATGTCTCAGCTTGTGTGTGTGTGTGATTTTTCCATTTAAAAGAACATTTATGCTACATTGAAACAAGATTGTTAGCAAAGTTTAATGTTGACATTTAGACACAAATGAAAGAAGCGGAGGTCATGTATTTGTTTTTCGTTGTTGTTTACGTTGTTTTACCTTACTAGTTATGTATTCCTAGATCAGAATTACATACATGATGAAAAAAGATTGTCACTATGACTTTTAATATATAAGGGATGATCAAATGAAAAGGTACGAAACGACACGGTGGGTACAAATGTAGACTTTATTCAAAATATACACAATAGGCTTGAGCACAACGATCCCACTGATGAACAAGCCGCAGGATTCCTTGTTCCCAGAATTACTGTGGAAGTGACGAGATCCAGCCCTTAACAGCGTCCTTGAGTACGTCGTCCGAATTGAAGCGCTTCCCTTTCAGGTGTTTCTTCAGTGGACCATACACATGGAAATCGTAGGGCGACATGTCCGGACTATAGGTCGGATGGTCCAACGTCTCCCACTAGAATTAGGTCAGTTCCATGTGTGTTACTCTGGAGACGTGTGCATGCGAGTTATCATGGAACAGAACCACAATTTTCGTGAGCAACCCCAGTCTTTTGTTCTTGATTGACCTGCGTAGGCGTCAGAGTGTCTCACAGTACACATCGGAGTTCATGGTTTTTCTGTGCTCGTGGAATTCCACAAGTATCGGACCTTAAATGTCGAAAAAGACGGTGAGCAAACACATTTCCTGCTGACGGTACGGTTTTGATCATTTTAGGGGGAGTTGACGACTCATGCTTCCACTAGTGTCTCACCTTCCGCTGTCAGAAATAGGATAACACCTCGCTGCTCCTCAATCGTCGAATATTGCAACGTAAACGACATCCTGTCCTCATACGGACTGCCGCATCATTTGGACGCCGCTTTTGATAAGAGCCTCTGCTCTCTCCTGCGCATGCGGACTCCCGCACATGATCCGATCCCAGTCAGAGACTCCAATCACATCCCGAGAAGTCTCGCAACGTTCTCCCATGGCGGAATATGCAGATATTTAACTATTACGTTATTTACGTCGTTTCGTACCTTTTCATTTGATCACCCCTTATATATTGCATATATTATACGTAAAAGAAGTCTCCCCCAAAAAAGTTAATGAATTTTTCTGTATATAAGCATACATTACTTTATGTTATTTAATATTATGAACAATGTCAAAAATTAAACGGAGATTACAAGCGGTACCACATCTAATATGAATGAAGATACATTCACATAGGGCACGGTATCCTAGTGGTTAGGATATCGGTCTTCCATTCAATATCGGTCAATTTCAATTCCTCATCGATGGAAATGATCAGAAATACCTTTCTAAAGTTCAATCGTGGTTCATTTCCTTTTAATCAAGATTGTCATAAAGTTCAAAGAGGAGGAGGTCAACTCAGTCGTTATCGTCTTTATTTAAACACGAGGTATCAAAATTATGAGGTTAGGCGGTGCCTTCGCTTTAGTGACTTCAAGCTGATAGCAATAGGTAGCAGGAAATGAACCGAAATAAAGAAAATGTTCAGTAAATTTTGATAATCTAGAGAATCTGGAGACTAAGTAGCATTTCTCGAAATTTTAGTCATACTTGATTAGATAACTCAGAGTGGTAAAAATTCCATTTCTTGACTTGCATGTTAATTGGGGGAAAAAACCCACGTTAGACACCCTTACACCGGAAGACCGTCAAAATTTGCATTTGCTCGGGGCATTTTGGTGGGATGCAACTGTGGGAGGTTATGGGTCCGGTCATAAATCTTAAGTACATCATTTTTTTTCTTTTGAAGAAGGGAGAAGACTTGTAGTATTCTGTAAAGTTACCTTTTGGAATAGCCGCGAAGAATTTTCTTGAACAAGAATTAATGGACTCTCTCTTTCAATGTCAAAAGTTCATTATTCTCCCGAGGGTTAAGCGCGTGTTTTCATCATCACGTTGGACATCGATTTACACCACACAACTTCAACAAGCTGCCATTTTTTTTTTCATAGTAATTTTCGGAACAGGCGACCCATGCATATTCTAGAACTTAAGAAATTTCACAGACAAGATTTGCGTGTCCCATGGACAAATTATTATTTTAATGTTAGAAAATGGTTGGACAAAATATCTGCATGATGTCTTTCTGAATGTTTGCATGTCTGTGATAAGCGCGTGATTTTCTTCTTATCACAATCGTGATTTGTACTATTCATGCTTAATATCTTTGGCAGTGACTTGAAGGGTAATTTATATTTTGACGTCACTTTAACACTGCCTCTTTAGTCCATGGCAAATGGTCTTAAAAAGATGGAAAATACTGATTACTAACTCTGATTTTATATGGAACTGAATGATATCTTATTTATAGATCATGTACTATTTG
This sequence comes from Latrodectus hesperus, assembly GCA_037975125.1. Classification (NCBI taxonomy): domain Eukaryota; kingdom Metazoa; phylum Arthropoda; class Arachnida; order Araneae; family Theridiidae; genus Latrodectus; species Latrodectus hesperus. The sequence goes on along the minus strand of CM075852.1, from coordinate 98,492,443 downwards.
ATTGGCTTTCATAGCAATTATCTTAGGACGGGTATTATTATTTTCTTCCAAAATTTATTTAAATATAATTTTTTGCTGCATTTTTCAATGAAAATAACCTTTAAAAAAGCTGAGCAAATTAATGTAATTTAATTCAAAATATTAACCAGTATACTTCATGAAACATCAGCACTACATTAGAGTTAAATTAGACTGTGTGCGATTTCATTTAGTGAAAACTGCAATCATGCATATAATTTACGTTAATGTAGTTTTTTTAAATACAATCCGCATGTACAAAGTACACAAGTGACATCTTATGTGTGATTTGCATCTTTAGGAATATCATTTCAAATATTATATTAAATAGCTATAAAAATGCAAAAACTGCAATGAAAATTCATAAATAAATAATAATAATTTCATTAAATTTAATTAAAAATGTATTAAGTAAATATAGAAGTTGTCTGAATTAATTGCTGTCTTCTGAGTTTATAATGTTGGAAAAATAGTTCTTTGCAGATTTTATTTAATTAGCATTTATAAGTATTATTATATTTTATCTCTTTTGAGCAAATAAATCAGTTTTATCTAATAATCAGCATAAAAAGAACTTTATGTTGATATAAAATATTTTTTATGTGCTTTTGTTTCTGTGATTGCATTTGTGTCTTTTTAAAACTGTAAAAAATGAAGTGTTTAAGAAGCTTGATATGAAACTATAATTGAAATGAACATAATTCCTTCCGATTTCAGGCCTCAATTAAAGCTCACTGCCTTAAAAAAATTTTTTTAAGCCCCAGTTTTAGCCATTGTTAGACAACAAGCGATGGATCTTTTTTTTTTAAAGATTGTTTCTTAAGAACGTCTTTCACGGTGAACAATGTATAAAAAATCTTACAGGAAGGAAAATAATATGAATGTTTACGAAAAGATTCTATAGCAGCTTTCAACTGTTTAATTAAAAGGTGCCAAAAACCACTGCAAGTCAAAATGGGCATCATTGGCAGAAGTAAAAGACAGTGGACAATCAACATCTATTTATCCTAATCATACTTGGTATAGATACCTATCTACCAGGACTTACTGGATCTCTTACCTAAAGGGGGATAATGTTGCTGTAAAAGTATCTTGTTTATTGCAAGGAATCAAAGATGAAATCATCTTTATATCTTCATATCTTCGCTCTGAAAATAAAGACACATTCAATCTGCAAATTGTTAGTCTTGTAGATTATAACAATTTGACTAAGAAACTCATCATAGAATGTGATGCAAATGCTCACCACACTATGTGGGGAAGTAATGATTGCAACAGGCGTGGAAAGGATCTTCTAGAATACATTTTGTGTTATAACTTATTTATCTTTTTTGAAAATAATCAACCTACCTTTATTACTATAAACAAAAGAGAAGTCATTTATATTATTTTATGTAAAAGTAAGTGCGAAAGTGTCTGATGAAATTAGCTCACCTGACCACCAATATATTAGCGTTTCTATTTTAGGAGCAAACCAATTAGAGATGGTAGGTACAAGTAAAAACCCGAAAAATACCAACTGGGCCTCCTACAAAAAAGATTGGAAGGCACTGATCAACAAATGTGACTTCGGTAAGTTATTTTCGGTAGCAGATTTGGAGTTGACCGTTCATCATATGCAAGATGCCATTCTCCAAGCATATTCTCAAAATTGTGATTTCAGTAATACTTGCTCGCCAAGGTTAGTTTCTTGGTGGTCTAAAGAGATAAGTAAATTACGAAGACAATATAGAAAGCTCTTTAACAGAGCTAAAAAGAATGGTGAATGGCAAAAATATAAACTGGCACTTACCATATATAATAAAGCTATCAGAAATTTTAAAAATAATTCCAAGCACAATTATTGTACTGACATTAAAACGTTTCTGCTACTGCAAGACTCGTTAAAATAATGTCTAAAGACAGGAACTGCTGTCTAATAAACCAGACATAACCACCATTGGGTATGCAGACGATTTAGTTATTATCGTCAGAGGTAAGTTTGGTGAAACAATCTCTAGCATCATGTCCAACACCCTCAAACAAGTAGAGACTTGGTGTAAAAAAGAAGGCCTTTCTGTGACCCTTAAAAACCCTTATGATGGTTTCACAAAGAAAATAAATCTTAATCTGAAAAAGATAAAATTGTTTGGTCAAGAATTAACTTGCTTCAAGGAACTTAAATTCTTAGGAGTATTTTTTGACTTGAACTTAAGTGGGAACAAGCACTTCAATTTTTGTATTGAAAGAGCAAAAAAAGCTTTTTGATCGTGCAGAAATGCATTTGGAAGAACATGGGGCTTAAATCCCAAAGTTATTCATGGGATTTAGACTATGATCATTTGCCCCATCGTTACCTAAGGCTCAGTGGTCTGGTGGCCTAATATCAAAACTGAAACTGATAATTAACAAAACTTCAAAGGATGTTCTGTGTAGTTATTTCTGGGTGTATTAAAACTACTCCTACATCTACAATGGAGCTTTTGCTTGGTATGCATCCTCTTTACATGGTTATTGAAGCAGTAGCAATACTTAGCATGAAAAGGCTTAAAAATACAGATCAGTGGAAAGACTACTCCAAGTTTTTGTCTTGGGCAACTTTAATGCTGATGTAACTAGTCATCCTTTTGTAATTATGCCTACTGATTACAGGATTGTTAAATATGCTTTTGATAAGCCTTATAAAATAAAATTCACTTGAGAGAAGACTGGAATAATGTTGCCATCAGTGAAAATTCTATTTACTGGTATACTGATGGCTCAAAAATGAATTCCAACACTAGGGATTACTATTTGCTGTTCTGCTGATGATAAGAAGTTATAATTTCCTTTGGGTAAACATACAACTGTATTCCAAGTAGAAGTCTTTTTTATGTGCAATAGAATATGCATGGACAGAAACTATTCTCGTAAAAGAATAATTATCTGCTCTGACAGTCAAGCTGCATTACTAGCTTTACAGAAGTCTATTGTAAATTCTGTTCTTGTTTGGGGATGCTATCTCACTCTATGCAAATTTGATAATAATAACTCCATTACTTTAATGTGGGTACCTGGGCACTCTGGTGTTCCTGGCAATGAATTAGCTGATGAGTTGACATGGACTGGATGAACAACCGACTTTTTTGGTCCTGAACCAGTGCTAGGTATTTCAAAAGAATTGATCAGAAGAAACGTTTTTGATTTCTACAGAAAACAACAGTTTATGAACTGGTACAATGCCAATGATCAAAGACAAGCAAGGCTATTAAATAGCACCTGCCCTAGTAAAAGACAAAAAGAATTATTAAAGCTCAATAGAAGCAGTCTAAGGAAAGCAGTGGGATTTCTTATAAGACACTGCCACCTTAAAAGACATCTCACCATTATGAGAGTATCATGGCCCCCCCATTTGTAGAGGTTGGCATTATATGGAAGAAACTTCAATACACATCTTATGTGAATGTGAATCTTTTTCTGCACATACATTTGAACATTTGTGTTAAGCTACGTGCATTCACTTAGCTGATTTTCCATTAAGAGTACTCATACACATATCCATGTCAGGAAGTTTAAATAAAATACTGCAATTCAGTCACAAATAACAAATTTATTTGAAATTGAGCTTAGAAATTCTCTGACCGCATCTCACGGTCGACGTACATCAACTGACTATTTATTGTTCGCTTTCTAGTGGCGATTTTACATTTCTCACGCTTGGGTCAGCACTTGATTGAACCTTGGATGTTGCAGGAAATTCCTGTAAAATGTCTGCTGAATTTTGCTTCAGCCACTGGTCTCTTCAAATAGGGTTTTCTGAGGGGTATAGTACAATAGACCTATGGTCGCAGTGCTAGGTTCTTTTGGAACCACCCTATTTTAAATCTAATCTAGTCGAACTCTTTTTACATGAATGGTCTAAGACACAGTAACTGCATGTAAATGTTACATTAAGTTTATGCCACAGACCAACAAGTTGAGTAAAATCTATAGAGAGCATTCAGAAATTAATTTAGATACAGTATGAAGAAATGAAATACAGTTAAATTATTCATTTTAACATCTATTATTTTAAAAGCAAAATATAAATATTTTTGATTTTGAAATACAAGAGAGAGATTTAGAAACTATTATTATTTCTTTTATAGTTTCAATGAAAAAAAGACAATATTTTCCATCAAAATTTTCTTAATGTCACTTTATTTGATAACAAATAATTTAATGCGAATTCTCAGGGTAAGAATGTCCTTCCCCCCACCCTCCCGATGAACAGAATACGAAACGTAGAAATGAGAACATAAAAAAGTAAGATTATTGAATTGGTGCAATGTCCGATGACATTGAAGTGACTCCAAGAAAACTAAAACTTCATCTAACTAGTGAAATTTATTAGAGGGAGAACAGTTACAACTGAAGTGAAAAAAAATTTTTTCGTGTCACGCGTCATGCTCTGACTGAAGCAGTAAGTTGTTAGTAGCTGTTGGTGGTATTAACTACTACAATGTTGCAATCGTTAATGACGGCACTTTTTTTGTTAGTGTCTGAGTATGTTTTCTTTTTTTGATAAGGTCAATATTCACATAAAAGTAAAGAGACAAATGAGTAAAAAGAGGAATATAAATTTTATCGATAAACTAATGTTATCTAAATTTAGACCGGTTACTTGAAAGAAAGTATAAAGTGATCCCTTCTAAATTTTTTTCTTCTTTTTTTAATTTTAAGCTAATGTATCGAATTACTTTGTTGTCTGAAATTTATACATCATGATAATTAAATCTTACATATCATCAATTAAATTGAGATTAAGCAGAATAAAAAAAGGGAAAGAATTTAGAAAGGAATCTTGTTAATAGAGAAAAGAATGATTTTGTAATGAGAAAATTTTTAAAAGTTTCCTTTTAATAATTATATTTTGCGTTATATTTTGAACTAATTTTTTATAATTTATAAGGAAAACACCAAAAATTTATCAACAAAATATAAAAAACAGTGCCAAAATCAGTTAAAACGCCAAATTTACCACTATGACATGAAATATTACTTGATATTTTTCCTTTACATCAATTTACATTTAATATATGAGATATGTAGTTGTTATTTAATATTATATGAAAACTGTGAAAACTGATTTTGGGGTGTAATATTTTAATGTGAAGTTTAAAGTTAATTGTCTATAAACTTAAGATGAAAAATTGTTTTAGTAAACAAAATTTTGGTCCTAATTCCGTTTACTGCCTATGTCATTCAATAACTACTAATCAAAATAATTACTTTATTTAATAATGATACTGCAAGTCGTTACTTTATATTGCTCAAATTGTGATGCTGGTGATCATGAAAAATATGCCAATGAAAAATAACGAAATCAAAAAGGAAGATTATATAATATGTATAAACACCATACATTACCACATTCTATAAAACAAACATACTTAATTGAACTACAAATCTCTACATGATAATATAATTATGAAAAAAAATTCTACATTTAATTTTCTCCACATTTTATATTAAGAATAAGATAGAATTATCTTAAGATATTTGAACTACATGAACAAAAGATTTTGCCTTTTATTTCGTTTTGAGACCTTTTTAATCACCGCCCTTCTGATAATCATTATAATGATGTCGATGTCAATGATTTTGTGACAGCTGAAGTTGCGAACACTACAGGGTGGACAAAATCTATAATAACATTGAAAAATGTGGCACAGCTGCCGTATAATCGCTTTGGCGAATATTTGAAATTGTTGAATTTTTTGGCGGATATTATCGTCATTGTTATCATTATTATGTCATAGAGATAAAGAATACTTAAAATACTACATTTTATTTTGGCAACCCTAATATTTACGTCCTCGCGAAAGAAATTAGAATTTATCATTTTAATAAGGAAAAAAACTCTTGTGAGAATAATATTCTCTCTTTTCCTTTTTAGTATCTTAATATTTCAAATATATACATTTACGCTTTTATTTATCTGATATAATTTTTACTATCCCGTATGATTTTATTATTCAGATGCATCAACTTTTTTCATCAAAGAATTTTATCACATCATAATTATGTTAGCTTGATGATATTTTTTCGTCACCAAAAATTTCAAAAATTAGCCAAAGAGATAATCGATTAACTGTGCCAAAAATCTCACCTCCCATTGGTATTATAATATATTTCGATTAAGGCGATTTTTTTCATATTTGTATCCCTAACCCAGGCATAAAAAATTAGAGATTAAACTCTGTTTAGCAATATATTCATACCATATTGAAATATAGGAATATATTCAAGAAAAATATTCATAATATATTCAAACTTAGAACTATATGCACTACTTTCAGAAATAAACAATATTGCAAAAAAAAGCGAGTAAATATCCTACGCTCCAAAATATATCTTATTTGTTTTGATTATACAATTACGCGCGGAATGCCATACATATTCAATTATATACAAATGTCAATTTATAAGAAATATAAAAATCATTAACTTACTTCTGAGATATTCAAATACTAAAAATTAAATATTTTGTATGTATGCTTCAGAAATCATTTCAGTTGACATTCCACTAGGTTTGAAGAAAATAGGTAAATTTACTTTACAAGGTTGTTAAGGGCATCATTTCTAATATCATATGATTCAGATTTTATGTATGTTAATAAAAGTTAATTCAGTTCGAAATTAATCTGGAAATTCTGTTTTGATTACATAAATTCATATTAATAGTCTAGTTGGTCTATGGTAATTTCTATAAGTTGGTTTTATTCATTTATTTTATTGATTCAGGTTTAATATATTATAAATTTCCATCATAAGATATTCTAACTATCATGAACTTATAAGCATGACTTCTCGATTTGAAGAACAAAATAGAAACAAAAACTTTTTTTCAAATCATAAATATAGTGTTTCATTTTCAGATTTCCTTATTGAAATAGAAAAAATAAAGATCAGATGTAAATAATATTGCGAATTTGCAAAATATTTTTTAATAGTTCATATGTTAAGGTAAAAGTGATTTATCAACAATTATGACTTATCCAGTGATTATTCATAATCCCCACTAAACTCGGTAAATGTAATAAATTATTGAGAATATTTATCACTTTTACCGGTAAATTTATAAAATCCCCAACTCGTAATGGGGAATGTGATAAATTCCGATTATTTTGTGGAAAAATGATATTTTAATTTGAAAATATAAATATTTTATAGCAATATTAAGCATTTCGTTCTTAAGAATTTGAAGTGCTAAATGATGGCTTATAGAATAACACTTACAATAATCTTTCAATTTAAAAACTTAAACTACAGTGGTTCTTTTTGTGCGTTCATTTTATTAGATATTTTAAGACAGATGTTTTAGATAATAAGATAATTTATATACCTGTGTGTGGAGGGGGCGTAAAAGTATTAAAAAAAAAAAGATCAAATTACTGAAAGTAAAAAAAAGCCTAAATTGTTATTTCAGCAAATACTTTATTTTTATCTAAACAAAACATAATTTTAAATTAAATATTAACTCCTACTTATAGATAATTTTTATGTTTTGTTAATTAAAAGAACTGGAAAAATTAAATAATTTAGAATATTAGAACTTATATATATATCCATGTCAAAGCCAACTAAACCTATATTCTAAAAATGTATTTATTTATATTTACTTGTAACTTTACTTATTAAGATACAATAGACTATTATGACTATTGGAACTTTACTTTTCCATATTTTTTACATCTGTACTTATCAAATTTTCACCCTCCTTTACAAATACGTCGTTAATATCACTGACTTACATAAAGATCGTATTCTAACTCAATCTCAACGTAATATTGTTTGGTCTGGAAAATCTTCAACAATAATAAACTGATTTTTGGCAAACTATATAAAAATTTCCCTTGTTTTGTTCCAAAAAATATCAATGTCTCCGTGTTGGATTTCTAATATTATCGCTAATTATTTCGTAGACCACTTCTTGCTTTGTCTACATCTGGTACTCGTTGTTTCACTGAGTCACCAAGAAAATCACGGTGTAGCAGAAGAAAATTTAAAATTTGAAACTTTCAACATCTTTTCCGGCTGCGATTCATAACTTTCTTTAGCATTTTTCTATTTTTTTATTTAAATCAGTTAAAATATCAATTAATTAAATCAGTTAATCTAGTTAAAATATCATTATTTAAATCAGTTAATCTAGTTAAAATAGGTCACTTCATCATTCTCATTCTAAATCACAAAATTAATTGCAGGCAAACTATCATTCATCAATTAATCATTAATTGTTATCAATCATTATCATTTATCAATCAATTAATCATTTGAATCATCTTTTATTTCGTAATTGATTTTATGAGAAGCGTTAGTACATCATTTCTATTAAAGCCTGAATTTCTTTGTATTTAGATATATTCTACGAAAAAATCAAAATTTATCAGTTTTACCGAATTTAGAGGGAATTATGAATAATCACCCATTACTGTACATTATCTGCGAATTAATCACTTTTACCATAACATACACATCATTTCCAGGTCATTTATTTCTTAATTTAAAGATATCATAGGGTGATACAATTGTCAGGGATACACTGTCATTTGTAACGTAAAAATAACTCACTACTGAAGAAAAAAATTCCAACATTCTTGAAAATGAATTTCTTTACCTCTTCTTACAATTCTTCATCAAAAAAATATTAAAGGTGTGAAAAAACTCATTTGATAACGAAGATGCTACAAAGTTATAACAACTCGCCTCCTCGAATTTTCTATCAACAAAAATCCATAATGACTTTCAAAATAGCTTCAAGGTCAAACGCAAACTCTAACAGCGCTCGGTCCATTATTACCCAGGTAAGAAACGCAGAAAGATAAAACGGAGAAGAAAAAAATAAAAAAATATGGCGGTCAAAAAAATTGAGTAAAGAAATAAAAAAACAAAAAAGCGAAAGGGGGGGAGGAAGAAAAAAATCTACTGTAAAGTGAGGCTCGTGATTACGTAGTGGAACCGAACCAGCACCTGGCCTTTCTCTCTTTTTTTCTTTATCTGTTTCATTTCACCTTCTTCGTTTTTCTTCCGAATTCGGCTTTTTCTTTTTTTCTTTTTCTTTTTTGCCGTGAGTTTATTTCCATGACCTTTCCATGCATGCCAGTTTTAACTCACAAAGATGCAGGAAGTTTTTCATTTTTTTTAATTTTTATTATTTCTTTTTTCTACTCCAGAAATTTTCTCTTTTCTCTCCTGATATAATATACCTCGAATGTGCATATTGCATCTGATTCCTCATCATTAAACTACTTTTGAAGGTCATGTAGGACATTGTTAGGGCCATCGAATGCTGTTAAACAAGTTGGTTCACTTTTCTCTTGTTTTCTTTTTTTTTTATGTTTATCACATGATAATAAAAACTCCATCAAGAATGTTGTTTATACTTTGAAATTGTTATTTTGAAACATAAAATCTCATTTTTTTTTCTTCTTCTAAGTTGTAAATTAAATTGGTTGGAACTGCGTAATGCCTAGATGTATTCTTCTCAAGGAAATATCTAAGGTTTAAAGAATTATATTTCTTTTATAAGAAATAACTTCATGTAACTTTTTAAGCCCAATTTCACAGAATATGAAAATTTTGTGATATTAAATTTAAATACTCAAAAGCTTAGACAATATTATTTATGTTCACATTCAAAATTCTATATTTTGCCTGTTACTATGGGCAAATGTTGAAGGGAAGCAGCATACCTGCACATAATATATATATATATATATATATATATATATATATATATATATATATATATATATACATATATATATATATATATATATATATATGTATATATATATATATATATATATATATATATATATATATACACACATATATATATGTGTGTGTGTGTGTTAAGGAGGATATAAGAGACTGTATACTATATATGTTAAATATTTAAACCAAATTCAAATGATACAAAGTAAGCAATGTGCAAAGAAGTCTAGTAATTTTTTTGAAAAATATTGCGTTTATCAAAATTTTAATATTAAAAGAATGTCAACAAGAAAAATGAAGTGAAATGGAAAGGTTGAATAAACACACATAAGCAAAGTAAAATGATTTTCAGACGCAATCAATGGACAATTCCATTCTTACAAATATGTGCAAATAATGTAAAACATAAAATAATTTATCCAAGCACAATCTGTGTGAACAATGCATTTTTTATGAGCTTTCAATATTATTCCAGAATTCAATGTAATTATTCTATATTCAGGTTTAAATTGCGTATAAATATGTAATTCAATATTATTATTAAATTTTATACAATATTCATTTATTTAAAGTTTGCATTTTTAATTTTTTTTTGTCATTCCAATATTTTTTCTGAGAAAATGTATATTTTATATAATAATAATACATTGCAAATATTTTAGAAAAGATTTTTCGAGTCCTTATTTAATTTATTTTGTGGACAACAGTATTGTTACTTCATGTACACGAAATTTGAATGAACTTTATTTAAATAATTTCATATTTATGTCATATGATGAATTTGCATTGTTTAATGAAACATAACGAAGTATTTTCCAAAATAAAAAGAATTGTATTTTCAATCATTATCATCAATCATTTTCAATCAATCATTTTTGACAATTATTTTCCTCACTTTTTATATCACAAAAAAAAACTAAATTTAACCTAAATGATAAACAAAAGTCCGATTGATTATTTTTTTATGAGTTTTGTGAATTTTTCAGTAAAATTGTGCATTTTAGTCGGAATCTCTATTCCATTACTATTTGAAATTATTCCAAAAGAGAATTCGTGTCAGAGGTGAACATCACTGATAAAATGAATAGGTTCTATAAAAAATTCGACGTATTTTAATTACAAACTTTCAATTCAATTTATTAAATGTATTAATGATAATTGTATGTACGCGAAAGTTATCATTAACTTTTGCTACTGCATTCAATCTTACTGTATATTAGTTTTTCAAATCAAGTAACTATTTTTATTTCGCATGAAATTAGAGTGACTTTTTTTCTAAAAAAACCCTGCATTTTAAAATAAATTTATTTAAGTACTAATTTATATCAGTTAATCATAACCACATTTTTAAAAGTAAAGTCACAATGTTGAATAAAAAATAATTTAATTTTTAATAAATTTTATTATGTGCATTGTAAATATAAATTCGTACAAAATTTTTCTATATTAGAAAAGTAGCTTATTAAAATTTTAATAAAAAAGAAAATAATTTCAAAAGTTCATAAAATTAAGCTCAACTCAAAATCTCAAGCACTTATATTTTCAAAACAAAACCTCGTATTTTTTTATTCGGGTCAAACAATTACAGCATTAGCTACTATTTTTTTATGATTCGGGCAATGAACTTTTTATTCTTGGCAACGAATTGTAAATAAATAAAATTCGGTTTATAATGAAGATATTTTCCAACATATGCAAAAGGAAAATCTGTTTCATCCCTAAAATCCAAACTAATTGCTCTCCAAATAAGGAAAGTTTAAATTTCTCCTATGTTACATCTGCAGTAGAGGTAAAATCAGTTACCAACAGGTCAAGGTTTTATCTTTATTCCACGCTATTGTTCTTTTGAATTCATGCTAGTTTTCATTAATAGGTTTCACACCGGACGTGGGGACTCACAAAGTAAATATTCATTGTTCGATAAGCGAACTTTGACTTTTCAGTATTATCGAATACCCTATAATCACTTTGCCGTCAGATATTATTTAAGGACATACATTTCCCGAAAATGATAAGGAACAGCTAGGTTAATATCAACGGGCCTGCTTCAATGTATGAGATTAGTTTTGTAAATACTCTGAATGATGTGATTTATGTCACGTCAATCAAAATATTTACCCATCATAAGTATGCAACAAATGATAACCCTAAATTTTAAAATATAAAATATGATTCATTATACAAGACATTTAGGTAAAGATTGTTTTCTGAAACTGACAATGTAATGAAACAGTTTTCCGGATATTGTAAGAGACTATAATTAGAGCTAAATTTCTATAATACTGGGAACAAGGAAAATTAATTTTTTTTTCCGCTTAATCGAAGTCATGTTGTTTAAACGAAACATTGCATTTAAGCAATATTAGGTATTTAAGTTAATTTGGGTACCTATTTAAAATTGATCTTTTTTTTAATTTTTAGTCTTTTTATTGTTAATATCAACTATTGTTGTATGTTAATATATATATATATATATATATATATTATATATATATATATATATATATATATATATATATATATATATATATATATATATATATATATATATATAACTTTTCATTTTTTATAATACGAGGACCAAAAATGCTAGTATTTCTACTTGCTTAAATATAAATATTTATTTAATATTATTGTTTAATTATTGAAAAATAATTCAAACTTAAAATTAAAAAGCAGCAATATTGATTTAGTTTCGTAAATTAATTTGATCATGAATCTCAGATTAGACAGATTAAATTAAAATTAGAGGGCCTCGGACAAATGGTCAATTTGTCCAGCTGATAATCTGACCGTTAGCAAAAAACCATTTGTTAAACATTTAAACAATAAACGACATTAGTATATACCTCCCTCACCTTGGAGATACACCCAAATTTAGTATCTTACGCACGTGGCTAGTTTATATCCACGTTATATATTTTGTAGCTTAATATGAATTAAAAAAAAGTGTCTTTTCTGTTAATTTACAAATTAAAATTAACATAAAGTTATATTTTTTCAATCAATTTTTAAGTATCAGTTAGAAAATTGAAGTAAAATTTAATAATATTCCTCTAATAATAAACATTCTATATGTTAAACGTTGCATATATTTATTATAGACATTAGCTTAAAATAAAATGAAAGTGTTTTAATAAGTTTGAATCCAGTTTGAATTATATCTGATTAAACTTATCGAGATAAAATGAACATACGATATTTATAATGAAAATAAAATATCTATAACCTTGTCTTAATCATTATAACTTAATTTATATTCAAGTAAAATCAAAATTTTAATTAACCGCATGAAACGATTCTTTTTCTACGACAAATTTCATTTTGTTTTTCTTAGTGAAATATGAAAATCACACTTCGCTTCTCCGAGATGATTCTAATGAATTTTACATATCCATATAAAATTCAAAATCAAATTTTAGTTAATGCACATAGCATATATCATTTTACTTTTACTGTGCCTAATTAGCGTTTTTATTGACATCACTGAAATTTTAACTCGATTTAAAAAATAAGCAAAATGAAGCGCAGAAAAGATTATTCACTTTTATCTGAATTCCATGCTTCAAAGCTCTTTGAACTACATATGTCCTTGGGATTATTGACACTTTCACAATTTTCATTAAGTAGAATCAAGATTCATTTTAGCTAAAAAACGCTTAATTAGGAATGAATAAATTTCAATGAAAAAAATCATATCATCTAGAAATGAATATTTTCATTTCTAGATTAGTTCGAAAGAAGATTATACATATTTTGTTGTTTATCACGAAAATGAGAAATAGCTTGCTTGATCCAGTGAGTAACAGGAATTAATACCTTGAATCAAACCAGCGCCTACAATCTTTCTCCAACTTTGTTTCACTATATATATTACAAAGTGTAGCATTATTTTAAAAGAAAATTACTTAATTATTTATTTCTTTTTTTGCTTTTATTGGCTTAGTTATTGATAGAAGTTAAACATTTTTCCAATAGCGTTTTGTGCCAAATGTCCATCGCATCTTCAGTTCGATTTGCTTCGGTCACCTTTTCCATTTGCAGAATCTAACTACCACTCACTATTTGTTATAGAAACTGATAAACCTTTTAATGGAGTTACAGATGGATCTTCATAATCTGGAGTATAAAACCAAGTAGAAGTGCCCTAGAAATATGATTCCAATTAGAGGACTAATTTTGTTTGGTTTATTTGTTGTTCAACCAATCTGTTTCATATACAAGGATTAATTACACTATTACTTACAATTCAATTGGAGGATATTGCGATTACAACATATTTCATGTGTCACAGCCGACATCAGTGAACAAATCGGATCTTCGACTGTTTCTGGTATAGAACTCTCAATTTCCGTATACCATAGCAAAATCTTTCCCAACCAAGTCACAGTAGCCTTAATTAGCATTTCAGAATATACAATCTTTTTTTATATTTTTGTATTTATTTTAAACATATTTGCGCATCAATTTCATCTGAGAATTGCACAATAACCTGATAATTGCAAACATGAATGCATTCTAGAACTAATATGAAAATAGTTCAATGAAGAATAAATATTTGATTTAAGCATTTTTTTAAACTTCCACGATGCAAAAAAAATTAAAATGAAATAGTTAAGTTGCTACATTTTAATGCCCATTGGACATATTTATATACAGCGGTTTTTATAATGGCAGATAATAAATATAGCATTGACTATTAAAATCCAAAATAAGTATTAATGTATTACAATCTACGTATTTGTATATTTTCTAAATATATATAAATATCTAAAAGAAAAAATAAGTATTCTAACAGCTTTTCATAAATTTTATCTTTAATAAAATTATATAGCACTCCATATATTATTACCAAAACAAATAATTTTTTTTTGTTTAATATTTAAAAATAATTAATGTTTGATTTTTAAAAATTAGGAAAATCTGAATTACACACAGGTCGTAGATGATATTTTAATTCATCCATGAATTAAAAAATTTCTCATGATTGATTTGTGTCATTTTAATATGTGCATGGATTTCTACGCATGTACATTCAATCTAATTTGAGTATGCTAAACAACTTTCACTTCAATTAAACTATTCACGGTTAGACCTCGTAGTTCTCAGCTGCAGTTGAAGATTATTGTCGATTTTAAGATGGAAGCAGAGACGGTATTTAAGAATAAGCAAATAACGTAAAAGCTACGATGAGCTTCGTCTAGCTAGTTATGCAAGCCAAAGTCAACTTCCCGGGATGGGAGAAGTTAATAAGAAGAGAAATTTAAATAACCTTGACGGGGAGGCATTGAGGAAATCGAAATAAGTAGCTTATTTCATTATCATGCAAGAGTAGTTTCTGAGGATAACTTAGTATTAGTTATCGTCTTATCAACTTTTACAAGACAATAGAACTGAACGGTGATCGAATTCGTCCCAGCATTCCAAGGTGATTAATATTCCTTCCCAATGACACCGACATCATTGTTTGCCTGATTTATTATTCGCTACTTTCTCCTGCTGGTTGTGAATGAGTGACTTTCAATCCATCCAAATCTTTATTGGCCGTTGATAACATCCTATATCCCCAAGTCATCCTTATAAATTGAGCCATACAAATTCCGAGAAAATTATGATATAAATTCGATGTGTTTTTATTTGGTGTTTACTGACAGCAAAGCATTTTTTTCCTTCCACATTCTTAATAGAACAATATATAAAAATAGTTGTCGCTAACACATATTTTTAAATGATAAAAATTTGCTGAGTAATTATCAACTAGCGATTAGTTTTATTTATAGGTATTACGTAATGTGTGAGAAAAGAAATTTAGGAAATAACAATGTAATAGAAAGTTTGACAAAAAGTAGCTACGCAACTCAAATATATCTAGGTTGATAGTTATGAAAGTAATCAACAAACAACAATAAATTTAAAGATGATGTCACTTTAAATTTCCTCAAAGCAGATAATGGAAAAATGAATAACACAGAATGGAATTAGTTTTCTTTTTTTAACTATAATCTATATTTACTCCTGATTAATCTATATTCAATAGTTCAATTATGCACGCACACATTACTTTGCAAATTTTTATACCAGCTATGGCAACGTTTCTTCATCGCTAAAAAATTCAGAATTTGAAATCATGGATTATACAGCACCTGTGCCTAATATTTTTATTGTAGGATACTTTGCTTAAAGTGTGGAAAAATAATCACATTTTGTTAAGATTTCCACGCCAATTTGTTTCTTGCACTCATATTTCCAGCGATTTCTAAATTGGCTATGTCTTTTCTATAAGAACATTACTTACATGGGCTGCTTTCATACCTGCTGCTCTTGCCTTCGGTTCAACAGTTCGTGGGTTCGAATCCCACCTTGGGCATGGATGTTTGTAGTGGTTCGGATTCCACTTTAAACCGTAAGTCTCGGTCTAATTAGCCCTCGTGTGCAAAAAATGACCGTTGAGCGACAAACAAACAAACATACCTGCTGATTTTTTGATGCTTTGTAAATATCTAGCTTCTAAATTTATGTTCAAATAAAAACAATGGACACAATTACATCTAATAAATCAACGCGACCGCATGAGTGAAAATGCAATAGATGGTGAGAAAAAAAAAAAAAACTTATGTTACTTGTGTTGCAGATATTGATATGTTAATAAATGACGATTTGTAGAAAAATATTTTTTTTGTACAATGATAACCAAATAAGAATTTTCTTGAAGAAAATGCTGCAGGCAATATTTTGTTCTTAGCTTTTAATAAAATATTTATTAAAAGCTTAAAGAAGCTGCAAATCTTTGTGCAATTCCGATAGTACTAGATTGAACACTGTTGAAAAAAAATAGAAATGATAACTTAAAACTTTTTTCTGTGTAAGTTAAATTTACATTCATTCGTGTTAGATGATGCTAAGGCTAATTAGATGTTTACATAAAAGCGATATATCTCCAGATTATAAAAAAAAATTTACTTGGACTTTTTTTTTCTTTGCAGTTAAATCATTTGTGTGAGATGATGCTAAATCTAATTTGATGATTACATAAAAGCAATATGTCTCCAGATTGTAGAAAATCATTGCTTGGACTTTTTGAATTTTTTTTAAAATTCTTCTTAATAGTTTATTTACATTAACTTGTGCTAGATGATGCTAAAACTAATTTGCTAAAGCTGATTTCACATCATATGAAGTTACAGATTGAGATAAATATCAAAATTACTGCAGTAGTGGTCAAAAGAAATTATTTGTTACAGGAAAAGTCGATGTAATTTAACACTGCACAATGGAAGACCTAAGGCTAGAAAGTTATTTTAAGGCATTTGAACACCTGACGCGTACTTGACATCTAAAAGGAGAAATTACGGTTCCAAGTATGATCCAAACTAAGTGTAAAAAATGAAACAGGAATCTTACGATTCTACTTTCTATATGTATCATTTATTGCAGTGAATGCTTGAGAATTTTCATCACTCGCAAAACCTGAATACAGCTTACTACATTTGAAAAGTCTGTGATATATACAGGGTGATCTTTTTTAAGTGACAGTGTTTGGAGCGTCCTGTAGCGCGATCTAATAACCGAAATGACACCAAACTATTTAGACTAATCAAGTATTATGGTATTTAGACTAATCAAGACATGGGAAAAAATTCCGTAAAAAAGTTTTAGTTCAAAAGTCACCGCTAGGGAATTTTGTGGCACTGCTGTAGTTTACAATAACAAGAATTAGCACAAAACACAGGTACCAAAGCAAAATGCAGATATTGTTCGATGACAGTGCCAGTGATAGGGGCTATAAAAGCAAGTAGTAAACAGCTCCGACAAATAATCTCAGCTGAAGTAAACCAGCTCCAGTGGCCATGCCGCTCACGTTACCGGAACATGCGCTTATGTTGGTGGAGTATCAAATTTGTCTATTCTAAAGGACAACATAACAAAGACAGTGCGGAATATTCTTCGTGATTGTTACGTTCGGTGTGGGGAACGCTATACGCAGAATGCACGGTGTTATTTCTGAGAACAGAGCTCACATGAATGTGGTCTAATTCCTCACCGGGGAAGTTAATGTAATAAATCAACATTAATAATTTAATTGTACGATTGTATGTGTCAGTATTTCTCTTTTCTCACATTTTATACATTGTAAAGCGCCACAAAATGACCTAGTGGCGATTTTTGGAATTGAAATTTTTTTTCACGGAATCATTTTTCCCGTGTCCTGATTAGTCTGAATACCAAGTTTGGTGCCATTCCAGCTATTAGATCGCGCTACAGGGTGCTCCAAACACTGTCACTTTAAAAAAGATCACCCTGTATATGCAATGATATCTATTTATTTTAAAATTCTCTTATTCAAAACCATCATTGTTCTATATGAACAAAATAGAACAGAATAAAAATAAATAATTTCAAAGAGTCAACATTATTATCAAAGGACTTTCTTACGCACCAATACAAAATTAACTTTTTTTTGAATTTTTCAAACGCATCGCAGACTTTTATTGACCCATTTTTGTATTATACACTTCAGTTCCCACAAAAATTCAGCTTCCTCTTTAAAAAAGAATTTCAAACAATAATTTTTTTTTTAGTTCCATCAATTCTGAGAACACAAACGACTTCCAAAGCCGTTATTTCCTAATTTAAATGAGAAAATACTTTTCCTAGAATTTCAATTTATTCTGCTTTAATAGAACTATTTTGTCTTTAAAAATTTTATTCTGTTGAATACTTCAGTAATTACTTTTACTCTTTGAACAAACAATTTAAATAATTAGAGGACATTTTTACTCCCTTGTAAATTGGATTTTCAAGCATTTAAAAATAACTTTCTCGAAATATTTAAATATATGAATTGGCTTTGTGTTAGATTGTTAGACTTTCGATTAGTTATTTTATTCTATGTGAGACTAAATAATTTTTATTTTTGAAGGAAACACTTATTCTTATTTATCTAAATGTAATATTGTGTTCTAAGATGATTATTATATTTGGCTTGAAAAATGCGGGTAAGAATTTTTGATTAAAGTAGATATAGCTTTATTCCATATGATGCATTTAATGTGGATGATTTTGTAAGCGAATTTTTAAATAATTTCTTCTTAACAAAAGCAATAGTTACAATACTTTAAATGCCATTTCTGTCCAACTTTTCATAGTCTTATTAATTTTTATAATATTAAACTGCATTTAACTTACTAGAATTATAAAAATTACTTTAAATGTATAACAAAATGGGTGTAACGATAAATTTCCATTATACAAGTATATATATATATATATATATATATATATATATATATATATATATATATATATATATATATATATATATATATATATATATATATATATATATATAAGGGAAGTGCCATATTTTCACATATAAATTACCGAAATATTTACTTACATGAATGTATGTGAGAGCATTCTAATTTTATAACAGCCAAAATTGATACGAATTTTGTCCTAAACAGCGCTACTTTACTTTTAGCAAGTGTTTGGGTATTATGAAAATATCATCATTAATTTTTTATGACTTCATAGCACTAATTTTCATTATTTTTCTATTGATTTTATTTAGAAGCACGTTTTTGTAGAATTATCATTCAATTTTAAAATTCTAAATAATTTTAAGTGCATGAATATACTATCGCTCAAAATCTCTATAAGAAAAATTTTGCATCTTTAAATCTTAAAACCAGGCACACAATGCGCATGCCTCACTTTATAATATACGAAAAAAAGTATTTTTAAAAGAACTTCTGTATATTTAGATACACAAATTCATGAAACAACCATTTTCACATTTTATTCTATTTGCTACTATTTGCTTCGGAAAAAAAATCGTGAAACCACAGTAAATCATGAAATTTCATTACTTCCTTCGCAATATTTTTTTTAAAACAGTCGTTAGTAAGTCTCTGGTTTATAGCGTCGCAAGAAATAAGTAGAATAACGATTTTAATGCGTCTTAAAGTATTTCTTTCTTCTATCATATGTGTGCGAAAAAAATTAACTATGCAGGAAAATTAACCAAACCTTTTTCTAGTTCATTTCTTTAAACTAACACTAGAATCATTTTTAACCAAAAAATATTTTCTGTCAAACATTAAATATAATTTCTATTATTTTAATTAACTGTATAAGCTTATTTTTTTTAATTATTAGGATAATGATCTTATTATTATTCCATCACCACCACCTGAGAAATATGGTTATTTTCAGTGTTGACTTCATTTTTTTATTATTTATCTTTTCTACCTAAAGTTAATTGAATACTTTACTTTGAGAAAATTTCAAATTACAAGAAGCAAAAAATGAATAAACATAAAAGATAAAATAGTGGTAAAGAAACAAGATTTGCTAAGTCTTCTGTTTAAAATAGTGATTCCAAAATTTTTGTTTTTCAGAAGTATTTACTCAGTTTTAATAGCCATAAAAATATAGTTTCAACAAGTAATAAAATAATATTAACTACAGAAAAACATTGTTAAAAAATAATTTAAAATTTTTTCAGCTTTATCAAAAAAATAAATAAACCTCATCTTTTAGTAATCGTTTCAAGATTTCTGTTATTGTATCCATTGTGAAGAGAAACAGTTCAATTTTTAAATTAAATATTTTAATAAAAAACCCTTTGGACCACTGACGTTGAATAGAGAACTGTAACTATTAATTATTTATAGAGTAGAATTTATTAATTTTTATTTATGCCAGAAATTTCTTACGAACTGAAAATCACAGAAAAAATGTTTAAGTAAAATATCGCTTCCCGTATATTTTTTTTAAAACTTACGCAGGACGAAAAATCACCATGCAAATGCACGTAAAGGAAGTAAAATAACCTAGGAGCGACACCTGCCTGAAGTATTGGCTACGAAAACAGCAAAAATAGCTGAAGTCAGCAGTTGCATTGCTACATTCTCCAAAAGCTAGCACGGCTTTGACCGTCAGCAGATGGCTTTTCACTGTTGTTGACAGACGGAAAGGAAAAATAAACTGAATGCAATGCACAGGATAAGCAGCAGGCTTTTCTTCCTGTGGAGTAATAATAGTTTTACGAGAAAGCACGAAACGCTCTGTGTCCGCCTGCAGTAAGATTTTGTGGTTGGATGCTGCGCCAAAAAGAGAGAGATTTCCTTTTAGCTTAACACCACTAGAATATAAATGGAAAATGATAATAGCATGAGACTATTGATAACACATACGCATTTCCTGGAGCCATTCCCTAAAGCATAATCATAATTAATCGAAGTTTATAAAATTTTTTTATTATTTTACTAAGTTATAAAGCATAAATAACTGAAATTAAAAATTTGTTTGTTGTTGTTGCTAATCCCAGATGGTCCAATTCCAATTTTTAAAAATTTTTATTAATTAAAAAAGAAAAAAAAATTGTTAACACTTATAAGGATCTTCGAAGACACAATTAATATTTTAACATTATAAAAATAGCAGATTGATTGAAATTTATCACAAAGAACAATTTTAAATCATCCTGTTAATTTTTATATCATTTTATATGCAAATCAAATTATGTTAAGACTGTTAAAATAAGTCAGTTAGCAAACTGTTAAAGGATTCCAATCAGAATAAGCAATGCATCACACATGCCAAATAAATAGCTGTTTCTGAAAATAGTCCACTTTTTATTATGAATTCGAAGCCAAGGCCACGTTTAGTAGATAATTATGACTGAACAAACATCTTATTTTGACTGCGCAATATTTAAATAATCCACTTTATTTGTAATACAGAGTCAAGAAAATGTTAATTTATTGTCTAGATCGAGAAATAACTAATACAGACTAAAAATGGAATGGTGGTCTGCTTCTCCAGAGAAATAAAAATTAAGCAAACAAATGTATACTTTTATGGCGGCAAAAATAAGAGGTTGCAGCTCTTGCAAAAAGCACTCAGCGGTTAAGGTCAGAGAGCTACACTTGAAATGCGTGACTGTACCTCTCGTCGACGACCTCGTTTTCTGTATTCTTTTTTTATTTTCTTCCTTTTAATTTATTCCATTCCGAGTTGTCGTGCTATTACTCTTTCTTTTTCTCTCCCTTATTTTATTATTATCTTTTATTCACAGGCTGGAAGATTCTGGTCGTGTCTGGCAGAACTCGCCCATAAATCCACTAGAATCAGCCGAGTTCCTGTTTGTTAAAAATGAACAACAATGAAAACAACTGGAGAAGAAGAAAAATCAAAAGAATAGAATAAAAAAGAAATAGCCATTCATTATAATAGCCCTCCATTGTTTCTGAGTGCTTAAGCTGATTTTATTATTTATTTTTTTATTTCCAGTCTGTTATTGTTATAGCATTATGAGAGGAATGATGAGACAAGACAAAAACCCGTTTCTGACGAGTTCTCCTCTAATGCAAGCCACCGTTCCGAAATAAAATTAAAAAGAAAAATCGTTTGCAGAACTCAGTAACGATGACCTTAATCGTATCTAATGCTACCAGATTTTTTTATGCGCTAATAAAAACCGGCTTCTTGGGCCGATATTAATTAAGAAAACAAAATAATAAATAAAATGTTCGTAATTATTTGGCACTGGCATTTTTTATGTATTTATTATTCAGTTTATATTCTGATGGCAAGAAATTCTCTCTTACTCCAAAAATTATTTTTAAATTGAGCAATCAATTTCATTTTTTTTAAGTTACATACTTACTTTTTCACCTTATATTAACTTCTTATTTTAAGATTCGTTTGAAATAATAAAACTTTTTAAATTATACATGATAATTTTAAAATCTATAATTTATTTAATGAAAGTGTACAGAAAAATTTTATGTCTATATTGGAGAGTGAAATTCTAGAACTAGGCTTGAAAAAAATATTTAAAGCACTTCTGCACGAAATAGATAAATATTAATCTTGATTCCGCGTGTGAGCTTTCTTCAAAGTTCAGAGTCGGCCGCGCACATTTAAGTTTTGTTTAATCAGTTGTTTTTAATCGGGCACCACTCAAAGACTCAAGTAAAATTTCGGAAAAAGCTTACGATTACATTTATGGGTATTCTTAAAATTTCCTTTATTCAGAGAAATGAATAACGAAGCATTGAAATAGGTGGGTAAGAAAATCATAATTTGTAAAGTGAAATATAAAAAATAAGATAAAATACGGAAGCAAATCACCTAAAAACGTAATATTAAATAAGTTACGTGGAAGGTGAAACACACAAAAATATACTTAAAATAAAGAAACAATGACAAATAAAGATAAAAAAGACACTTAAAAATTACAGCTTTTTAAGGCTTTCATGAAGATTAGACGAAAAAAAGCACAAAACTATTTCTATATACTTATATGTATTTTATTAAAAAATTTTTTTTTTAAGAATCGAGAACAAGATAAATTTAAACAATGAGGAATTTGTGCTTAAAAATACAATTTTATTACAAAGTCATAAAATTTAATAATGGAAAATTATCTATACATTTATGACATGGTAAAAAGTCCTCAAAATATTTTTGTAACTTGCTATGTAAGATTTTTTAAAACTTATTTTGATAAACTTAACTGAAATTTTATTAAATTTAACTTGATATTTTATTAATTTATAGAACAAATGATAGGCACATCCTTGAATAAGATGTAGACAATGTATTTACTAAATAAATAAAATAAAAGAATTCTTCCAAAAATAGTAAACAATAAATAAAAATTAAGATGTCCGGCACAGGTGCCGTATAACCCATGATTCCAAATTCTGAATTTTTTTGGCGATTAAGAAATGTTGCCAAGATGACGTATCGTGACGTACGCGATGACGTTAATACTAAGGTTACCAAAATAGAATTTTTTGCATAATTCTTATAGGTCTCCATATGTATGACAAAAACAAGGTTGTCAAATACATAAGAAAATCCGCCAAAAAATCGCCAATCTCAGAATTTGGCGCATGGATTATGCGGCACTTGTGCCAGATGTCTTATTAGCCATGATAAAAAGAGGCGATAAATGTAATACACAACACTAAGTTTGTCATATCACTAAGCAAGAAAGAGAGTTTCTCTTTTAGAAAAGACACAAACAAAACAGACAGCATTTTAGCTATCGTTTTATGATCACTTCTGCACACAAAGGTAAATTCTACAGTTTAAAATCAATCTACAGTTTAAAGATCAATATAGTTTAAAATCAATTCCGAACTACAAAACAAACAACCTTACCAAAGCTAAAAATTGAACGACAAGTTGTTGAACTGAATGCCATTTAACTGAACTCAAATAAGATGACGTGTGAAAGTGATATATATATATAGAGAGAGAGGGAGATTCAATAGATTTCTATGACATTCAATACTAATGAAAGTAAAACTTATTATGTGAATAACTTTTTTATAGTATTTAGTTTGCTCGATTAAATCTAAAGAAAAACTATATTCTTTGTGAATGAATTACAAATAAAGATTTTACAATGCATGAAACACATTGAAAAGCAAAATAGATTCAACTAAAGCATAATCGATATAACTAGCTTTCAATAAATGGAATAAAAATTCAACACCTTCATTGATTTTAGAGAAATACAATCGGAATTCTTAGATAGTCTTCCCTTCACTTCAGTTCATTCTCTGGGTTACGATTTATTAACATAGATAATATTCTTTCAAGTAGTGTTCCAAACGATAAGAAATCAGCTTGTGTGTATGTGTCTTTAAATCATCCTTGTGTTTTCAGAACGGAGAGGAGGAGAGCTTACTAACAAAGACAGAGGCCCATTGTTTTTTGGAAATATAAACATGTCGGCGATGTTCCTGCGCATGAATTTTTCCTTTCACGAGTTTCTTAACTCGCCTCTTTTTTCTTAGAATCCTCTCGGTCTTATTTTTATATCCTCTCTTCAATTTAATGCTTCTTTTAGAAAAAAGGGAAAAAAATGATGACTTAATATCAACAACCTTGGATGATATTTGACTTTGGTACGTATAACTGAAGACGAGACAACTGTATTTTATTGACAGATTGTATTGATAATATTTTCAGTTCAATGGAGCCATTTGAAACCCATACGATAGTTGGCTGTACTTAGTATTTTTGCCGATGCTCGACACTGTTTGTTAAAAGAATATAAAATTTATAGGATTGTATGTTTCATAATAACATAAATGCATTCAATAATACACCAATATTGCAAATGAAATGTTATATTGATCAGGATAATATAATTTTATTTAATATTACGTGGAACAAAATACAAGACTATAAAAGAAACTCTACATAATTATTTTAATTTATGTATTTTGAAATAACGAACAAAAAATGCATTATAAACTAATGGTTATTGGAGTAAAATATTTGTTAAAATAAAAATTACGTGGAAACATGCAAACTAAGAAAATCATTGTCATTTATATAAAAAAACAAAGTTTGACAACATTTCATTATATTTGAAATCTGAATTTTTAATCATGAATTACCACAACTTATTTCAGAAAATAGATTTTTTGATAATTACATAAATGTTAATAATTTACTTTCCTTTAAAAAATTTTAAGTCAAATTTAAAGTTCTTAAAAGAATTTAAACTATTTCGGAACAAAGCAATTTGTTTTACACAACTTTAATAAAGAAATGAAAAATTCCTTAATAAACAAGAACCAGTATAAATTGAAAATGAAGATATAATTATACTAGTTCGTAAACTGTAAAAATTTAGCAGTTAATCCATTTGCACAGAAAAGAATTATAAGCTTTGAATTTTATCACAATTCAAATAAGATTGAGAGCATTCCTTAGTTTCGATTACGATTAAATCCAGAACTTGAGCGTAGTCCCTACGAGGTCAATTCTTTTAAAGCATAAATCATGCTTAAGGGCACCGGCGCGGTTTTGGGAGCGACTAATCAAACCCACGTGTTGTAGAAAACAGAAACATTTTACCTTGGAATTGAAATCGTGTTCCGTGTGATGATAGTCTCACATTATTTCCGGCCCACGTTTGGGCATAATATATGACTAATATTGATTATACTGTGTGTTTTTATGTTAACTATGGACTTTTTTTGTTCAAAGAGATTGATGAAACTAAGAGACATTTCAATTAACTTTACAAGGATAACAATTTAGATGTTAATCAAAATTTAAAATATTTTAATTGATTTTTGTTTTTATTTTTTGTTTCGTTACATTGTTTCCCAGCACTTTTTCTTACTCTTTCTATTTCCCTAGAATATCTATGTGATATTCATCTATGTTGATTTAAGTTAATTAACATATTGAAATTTATTAAAGTAATTATACATGGAAAATTGAATTGACAATAAAAAAATGATAAACGTAGATAGCCTTCTTCATTCACCATGTTTACTTTGATTTGACTTTTTTACAATTACTGCTTCATTAGTAATGTGAGAAACAAAGTATTGACGCAGCAGTTTTTAGTCTGAACATCTGTGATCGATCCATTTATCTGAAACATCAAGTTGTCTTAAAATATAATTTTTATCAAATTCTGAAAAAAATTTTCTTTTTGGTTCTATGTGAATGACATAGTTAAAATTTCTTAAATAATAAGATCGTTTCATTCATTTTTACTACCAATTAACCATCTTTTTTCTAAATAATTTATGATGCCATTTTAGTTCTTAAGTTTAAAGAAATTGTGGAATTAAACTTGATTTCCGTCTAGTCTTCGAGTGAAAAGTGTATAAAGAGTATTGATGTAAGGATTATGTGGAGAGAGAGAAAGAGAGAAATACTTCTTTTTATATTCGAAAATTTTAATGAGAAGTCCAATATCCTCTGTTTATGTCTTTTGAGTCTCCTTCTTTATAACTTATCATTAGTATAGTATCAACAAATATTGTATAAGCACTTGATGTGGATGTGAATAAGTGCTTCGATTGTTTTTACAATAGATAACTTGGCAACAGTGCTTCCAGAACAGTATGATAAAATCATAGACTGTAAATAAAAAAGAAATACTGTCAATAATAAATCATAGTATTTATTAATCAAATCAATATAAATCTTATAATTCCAGATAGACGAAGAATGTAAACATTTTCTTTAAGACATCACACTAGTAGAAAAGTAGAACAATAATGAGTAGAAAATTACAACACAATAATTTACTCTCTTTCACTACGTAAATATTCATGTACCTAAAATCAACTCTTTGCAAATGTGTCTGATGAACTATGTAGCAGGTACAGATACTACAACGATTATTTAAAATTTTGTGTAATTAATATTAATTTAAAGAGTTTATGGATTAACATTTGTTTACGATTGTTTGGTGGGGAAAAACGCTTTTCTTATATATATATGTCTGGAACAATTTCAATACCACACAACAAATAACGGACATGCTACCAGAATAGACGCCTATTAAACTTTTGAATGAACTTATATCCTTTAAACTTTAAATGTGAGATTTAATGTTTGGATGGATAGTGCAAACTCAAGCTGATACCTAAGCTATAATATTCTATTACTAATTCTTCTATCACACTTAACCAAGGTTCAAAATTGCGAGAAAGTGAATCTTCTGAATTTCTATCACCTGAAGCCACTGACAGAATTTCAGTGGCTTCAGATGATAGAAATAGGTTGCCCAACATGAGCTCAATAAAAAATGCAAGCAAACATTATGGGATCAAAATAGCAAACAAAAAAAACTTATCGAACAATTTATTAAGTTACCATTTCACTACGAAAATATTCGATGCTTGTTGAAAGTAGAGAATGTGATAATAATGTTATGAGGAAAAAAATTAAGTTATAATAATGCTATGTTTAAATAAATTTTTTATGTGTTATATATAATTTTAATTAGAGTTTTAACAGTAATTTTAATCTCATGCTTAGAAAATTTTTGAACTATATAGTGGCTGTTTCTTTTGTTCCCGTTGACATCATGGTTAAATCACTTTATAATGATTCTCATTGGTTTAAAATATCCATGAAGTCAAATAACATTTCATTTAAGTCACACATAATTAATTACGACATCACGCTGAGATGGCCGTCGTAAATCTGATTTGTCGACGAATTTGCTGCGTGCCTTCAAATCGCACATATCGAGCGGTAGCAAACGAGGAGAATATCATCATCGAATATCTGAGTGTCATCAGATATGAGAAAAAATCCATTCACTATTTTTAAAAATAATGAAGAAATGTTTTTTAACTATAATTTTTTTCTGTTTGTAAAAGTTTTCAAAATCATGAAAATTACATGTTGTTCTAAATAATTAGTTTTCAAAACTTTTAAATCTTTAGCGATATTGATTCCAAAATTTCTTGAAATTATCATCTTTTCTAATTTGTGTCTTTGGCCGATTCAATTTTCTTACCTGTCTCTCCGGCTCACCAACAACTCTTGTGTTATTTCAGGATCTCTTGAAATAAGTTAAAGGTTCTCTAATTCTCTTCTTTTTTTTATTTGATGAATATTTTGTACACAAAACATTGATTGTTACTTGTAACCGAAACTATGATTCCAGAAGTCGTTTCGAATCACTTTGGGCCAAATACCTTTAACAATATCCGAATTGATTTGGACATGACTTCCACATCGAGTAACGCTTCAACTCGTTGAACTGAAAATTAAAAATGTCAAAGTTCATTTTGTTAATGAAACAATTTCTTACATAAAGACCAAAGCATCGGTTTGAGATGCCATTTTCTATTGATTCACGCCATTAACACATTGACAATAGAACAGAAGAAAAAAGCAAAAAGACTAAACATTCACTTAATGGTTAGTTTATAAAGGCAAGGACGCGATTTAAACTTTTCCTTTCATTTTACTTTTTAAATTCTTTGCTATAATACATTTCTTACATGAAACAATCTTAAACTGCTTGGGGGAAAAGCTTTAACAAATCTGGAATTAAATAATGCATAATATTTGTAACTTTCTAATTTAAAATTCTTTCTTTTGTGAAAAATCTGCTGGTAATTGGAAAACCTTAATTCAAATAAGTAATGGAATTTAATTCAGACTCTTCAGTAGCATTACAGCAGCCATCAAGATAAATGCATCTATTGTGTGTGTCTAGAAGGAAAGTTCCAGGAAGTAAAATTAGAACTTCGGCAATTAAATTCATTATGCAACTAAACTTTCAGTTTATCATGCATCTAAGTTTTCATATTTTTTGGTTATCAGAGAGAGACACTGTCTACAATTGTCTCTCGCAAATAGACAAGGTCAATTATAAAAAAGTTAATTACGTCCAATTTTTCTTCTTCTCTCTCTCTCTCTCGCTTATGCTGAAATACATCTTTACATAACTTTTTGGTCAACTTTTTTAACATAAAATTTTAAAACAAAAACTAAAGTGTAATTAAAACCGTTTTTTTTTTTGGGGGGGGTAAAAAAATTAAAGTAATTGATTTGTATATTTATTGTGAAACTATTTAAAATTATTTTAATATAAAACAACGAGAACATGTTTATTTTCTAAATGCAAAACATAATTTGTCGTATCTTTGAAAAGCTCCCAGAGGGAGATGGTAAATTTCTTCTCACCAAAATAAATAAGGTCTTAAATAAACAATTTAATTTTAAGTAGTAAGCTAAACTAATTTTTTTATGTATATAAATCAATCATAATCTCAAAAATGTTTTAACATAACATTACTAGAAAAAAAAGCTCTCTAAAAGCTTAGTATGCACTGGTCACACAATACAGGCTTCTTTTAGGTCAAATAAAGCGCTCCTTTTTTCGAGCATGAGAGCGATGTTTTTTCTAATAGAATTACTTCAACCTCATTGATTTTAAATGAGTAACTGGAATTAGAGGTACGTTTATAACATGTATTACTATCGTCACTTTAATGTCTTTTACATTCGTCACAAAAACTGTCTTTATGCACATTGGATTCATAACTGCCTTTATTTGGATATTTTTAAACTCGTTAGATAATATCTCATCAAATTCATTAAAATTTGCAAGGAATAAATCAGTTCACCATAACGGGCAGTACTTTAACAATCTTCTTGGGAATTATTTATCTAATCTACATAGTAAATGAACGTTGATTTTAACGTTGGGTAACTTTGCAACTGACAAATGCTGATTAAAAAATTTTAATACAGCTACTAATTCTTGGACTCAGCGTTTCTCAAACTTCCCGCATCGCATAATATGTTATAATTCCGATGTTATTTCAAACTTTTTGTGCATTTTACATATTACAATATTTAAGAAATGTGTTATATATAATATTCATTTTTTATTTCTATGTATAACTATATAATAACTTAAATTTTACTTTAAGTATTCGTATTTTAAAATTACGAATCTGAATGAACAATGAGGAATTTCCATATGAATAAACATAATACCACAATTCTTCTCACAAAAATACTAAATTGCGTAACAAACCTGATGTTATATACAAACATATTTTGGTAGAAAAAACGTATGCGAAAATATTCCATCGCTTTGATAATTATCTATTACTGAAACATTCTATATAACAGGTACGCATAATGTAACCTGAATGACAAAAACAATCCACTATTTGATTGATGCCAGTTGCCTCTATGATGTTTGAAATAATTTGAGCAATTTATAAAAATTGTCAAGTGTGTGGGAGATGATATTATAAGAATTTGAGCTTCTGAATAGCTTTGGAAGTAAGTGTTATGCAACAGGAATAATGATATTTTCCATGTTCCTATACGATTGTGAAAAAAGAACATTATGTAAATTAAACATAACTAGCAGATAACACAAAAAAACATACAAACATTACCTTTGCAAAAACTTTAACGATATGTAAATGCTTGAAATTATAAAGCGATCTTATTATAATGCAAATTTACCGGTCCAAGAAATGATCTGTTAATTAGTGTTGTGTAACATAAGTTTGTTGAACTGTGTGTATCGCCATTTAATTGCTGTTGATCAAGGATGCCAAACCTAAATAGTATTATAGGCTGAATTTATAATGAATTTTAAGGTCATATAAAGGTGACATGTAATGAAATTTCTCAGTATAATGTTCGAAATTTGTATGATTCGATACCACGAAATATGTATTCTTATATACATGAGAGTGATATTGAGCATTTTTTAGGTTAGATTAAATGATATCTCGTATTTAAATTTCTATAAGTAATACATTAGTAATACAAGTAATACATATAGAATAAATTTAATTTATATCTAACATTTCTTTCGTTGCATTGCAAATTTCACAAATAGTAATGTAGGTGTAATGCAAGATGAGAACATAGTTCTTCATTTTGTTACAGAATAGGTAATGTTGAAATGTAGCCTAATTGTATCTATCAGCAAATTCTATTGTTATCGTAGCGAGATTGAGCAAACCATTAAGTGCGATTAAATGATTATTTATTTAAATAACTAAATTTCAGATATGTGAATATTCTTATTTTATGACTGAGTAGATAATAAATGATGTGGAAGCAAATCAGCATCTGCAACCATTTATGAAACATATGTTATTGAAAACTAGGAAAACATATTCGGATGCTTATATAAAACTCATTGGTGTATTCGCGATATTTCACATGATCGCTTCAACTTCTTGTTTTTAATAACTGCTATAAAGATGTCTACGAAAAATTTAGAATCACTTCGGTTTACACAACTTTATAGTAGCCTCTTTTGAATCAATATTATATAACTGCCCTATATAAAATTGTGATTTATATATAAGATTCTTCTAGATTAATCAAATTGATTACTCAACGCTTACGAAATTAAATTCTCAGAGACACGATTTAATCTTGTTGCTAAAAATATTTTTCTATTCCTTTTAAAATATTCTTTTATTTTAAAATGGCCGAACTTTACTGAGCCTTTGCAGAGACATTATACTTAATTTCTGGTATCCACAATTTTATTTAATTTTCTTAGTCGTATAAGTTTTTGCTAAGCAACTTTTATATATATGCAAATTTATAATACATATATATGATACATAATATATAGATGAAAATATAATTTATAAATAATCTTACCCTAATTTTTTTAATGTATTTATTATCAAATATTGTTCTTTTTAATTTTCTATGAACATTATAGGAAAGTTATCTTAGTAAATTGCCTTATTGTTAGAAAGAAGAAAATGCTTTCGTAAATCCCTTTTGAAACCATAGCAGAAATTTGTTTACGGATCGGAAATTGAGAAACATAGCTGCATGACCTGTCCTCCTAAAATGAAGCAACTTTTCTGGTTAATTTTCAAAATACAATATAAGTACTACAAATATAAAACTAAAAATACTCTTTATATTATAAACAAAAATCCGAAAAGAATAGTTTTATGAGAGATTATATTCATCATATTCATTTATATTTCTAGTTTACAGTATCAATTAAACTCGAAACTTCACTGCTATGAATTCAGCTGTATAAAATTCGATTCAGTAAGAAAAAAATTATGATATAAAACTCACAATTATATATATCCCTTAAAATACACTTTTGTAGTAGTTGACATTAGCGAATTTTAAGTTTTAATTTTAAGAACAATGCCTTCACAAAAATAGAGCGTGGATTAACGTTTCGTGAGCTACAAACACATTTAATTTAATCAAGTGTAGTTATAGAATATTAGTTGAAATTGATTTCCCATATAGATCATAATATTCTTGTTTCATAAACAAATCTAAAATTGCAGGTATATATTTTATTCGCTTCAAGATTTAAGTGAGATTGCATCAGGTGCAGGTGCCTTAAGTTCAATCCGGAAAGGCCAGAAATACCATGTATTTCCTCACTCGATTGATACCAAATGAGCCAGTTTATTGCTCGATTATCGACTTCATCTTTACAGTGAGATAAAAAAAATGCGAGGTAGTGTTTGAAAATCATACCAAATTGTCGAACAAATATCATAATAAGAGCATATAAAGCTATATTATAATTTTCAACAAGAATTACTTTAATGATTTCATTTTGGAAAAATCTTAACAATTTACTTCATAAATTAAAAAAAAGTGCTTAAAATATAAAAAAATATATTTAACAAATGGATTTTACTTGTTATTTCCTCAGAGAATAGATATCTAATAGAAATTTGAGCACAGACATCTGATAAATTGTAAGCAGTTTTAAATACTTAACAAGCATTAAATATTTCCCACTGGGTCAACGGGTGAAAACTCCATCTAAAGTTCATAGCAATGCCATTGCAAGCAATATTTTTTTTTTTTCATTTAAAGGATTTTTGGCATGCTTTCAAGTCGCCAGATAAGATTAAGTGCCCTAACAGGAAGACGGTGATTAATGAGGATACCGTATCTGAAGATGAGTGTATACTTTGTAACCCTAATTAAAATTTTGTTTTCCCTTTAGGTTAAAAAGAAGAAAAAGTATTATGTTATTTTAAAGAAGAAACAGGGGAAAGGTCATTTGGGACATTAATGCATAATTGCTTTAAAAAACATGCAAATATAACAAAATTAGAGGAAAAATACTTTCTTTTTTTATCAAAATTCGCTTCAAAAACACAGAGGAACACACGTGTTTTACTACATTCAGAAATATTCGATCATTTGGATGCATTATCATTTAGATAAAATGATCATTTAGATGTATTGAACTATAATCTGTGTATATTATATGCATTATCTATTCATTCTATTTGCATTTTATTATTCTAAGCAGAATAAGTATTGAAAATATTCAACAATTTATATTTTCAAAGAAAACAGTGTAATATCTTTTAAAGCAAGTACAGATCTATTGAATTATACCCAAAAAATAAATTGTATTTTCCATTAATTTTTCTATTCTTTCCCTCTCAAGGTTTTGAGGAAGCGAAGAAAAGTAAATATTTCATTTTGATTGCGTGATATCAACCAAATAAAATCTTTTAAAGTTTATTTCAAAAAGAGAAATAATTTTCTAAGTGAGGTGGATGTATTCTTTATGATAAATGAAACAATTTTTCAAAATCTGAAGACCCTTAATGTTACTTTGATTATCAACCAAAAATACCGACATTTTTACAGTATCTTCAGAAAAACATGTAAATATTTCTAAAATTTTGGAGTATTCTCCGGATTATTATTTATAATAAATATAAGATTTTAAATCAATATGAACAAAAAAAATTTAATGCATAAAATTTTATTTAATTGGAGTAATAAACAAAATCTCTTTTTACAATTGATAAACTATAGCTTTAGCATTTTATTCAATCACAAATTAGAATCGGAGAAATTTTTTTTAATATTTTTAACTTTGATTAGTGTTTGGTTAGTTTGATAGTGGGAAGCTATAACTAAAATTTTAAGAAAAATAAATTTACTATAATGTTGAAAAATTCCATAAGGAAACTTGGCAGTATGAAATTAGTAACTATATTCGATTAATTTAAAGACACCTTTTCAACACGATGAAGAAAATCCATTTGGAGATGATATTTCCTCATGAATCTACACTTCATCTGGTTGCATTTATGATGATAGAGTTCTTAGACGGTAAATCAAAACACAAACATATTTCAAGGAGAAGTAATTCTACTATATCTTTGAATTATTTCAACAGATATTACATTGAAGATGCCGACCGATCGGCTGAGTGGTTAGCGTTCCTGACTCTTGAGCTGTTGGTCCCGGGTTCGAATCCCGATTTGGGCATGGATGTTTCTTTCCTTCTCTGTTCTCTTTGTCCTTTCTTCTGTGATGTTGTATGAATGTGGCCCGCCCTATAAACGGGTTTGTAGTGGTATGGCGCGGGTAACGCGATTCACCTCCATGACTTGGTTCACAGGTGCCCGCCATTGGAATATATATATATATATATATATATATATATATATATATATATATATATATATATATATATATATATATAATACGGTAAGATTCACTTTGTGTGTGTTTGACTTCAAAGTTCACTTTATAACGCTCATATAGTTTTTATATTACATCTGAAACGGTATGAAATTTAGTGATTCCTAAATTTCTAGTGACGAGACTGCTTTGTGGATTGATTGCGTTGCCGTAGGTCCTAAAAGTATTCAACTTCAAATATAAAAGAACTGTTTTCATCCAAAAAAAAAAAAATTTTGAATGATTTTCTGTAAAAGTAAATTGTAAGTAAATTTATAAATAGAGGATGATTGTATTAATACTCAAATAATAAATTTGTTTTTGTTTGCTACTGAGTGCAAAAGAATTTGGGTAACGACAAATGAGTAGCAGTCTCTGGCCTTGTTGTGGCATAGGGTTCAACCAACACCCCCTAAAGACAGGGGTGTTGGTTCTACTCTCTTGTGCCCACCATTGGGGAAAAAAAAAACAATGATTTATTTTTGACATAGTTTGGTTCACGGAGTTGGCAGAGAATTAATACGTTTTCAAAAATCACGACTTTAAGCTTTATGAAACTGAATGAGCCTTAATTTTAAAATCTAATTTCTATTAAAAATAAAATTAACACATTGCAATAATAGAAAAGTTTTTGATATTAAGTGGATTAAATGAGTATGGCATCATCTGATGAGTAACGAACCATAGAAAATATTTTTAATCGCCTCTTCCTTCATTTCCAACTAAACCAATGAAATATTCTGAAACAAATTTCAAATATGCACTAACAATAAAATATATAATTTTATAAGTCCTTGAATTAAATAAATGCCTTGTGGTAAAAGTTCCAGCATAAAAAAATTTTAAATGTTAAAAAAAAAGATTCATCCCGCTTATATGATGATTTTACTTGCGACTGATTATATCGATCAAAATTATCCCAGTAATGAAATGCTGTATTTTTTTCTTCTCTTGAAAAAATACTATCAAGAAAAAAAGCTTTACAAATACTTTCACAATTTTCTTAAATTTTATTTCCAAAACAAACTATAAATCTGAAATTTTTTTAGACGTTATCGAAAAAAATAAAATTTTTATTTGCATAAAATTTGATAAAATTATTCTGAAATATTTGCTTCTCAAATTATTTTATATAGATTCCCTTTTCTCTGAAATGAAAGAGTATAATCTTAAATAAGGTAAAGTATAGAATTTTTGGTTGCATAATATTTTTTATTCATAATATTATAATGAAATTGATCAAATATTTTATAATATATCGAAACATATGGTAGTATTAAAGGAAAGCATAAAAAATAAAATTTCGTAACTTGTACCTATTGATTTCTACGAAGACAATGTGTTACATTATTTTAATCACTCTGGCAACTGGGACTATATAAATGCTCTTAATCATGGAATAAATATGTTAAAATTACGAAACATTTTAATCTTCGTTGTTTGTCCATCAATCATTTCTACTTCGTATTTCAGTTAACAACAAGAAAGACATCCGTGAACTTTATGAAATCAAAGATAGATAGGAAAAGCGATAACAGACAGCCATATTTATGACACTTCAGTAATATTTTCATGGGCTTTATTTTATCTGAAAAAGTGATAAGATAATGAAGGAAGTGCCATAATAATCACTCCTAGGAGCGCGGACAGATAACAGGAACATGTTATGACTCAACAGCAAATAATATTTTGATTCAAATATATAAAAATTTACTTCCAATTTTCCACAATCTTGTTAGTTGTCAGTAGTTTAAAACTCTCGAAGAATAGTTTTCGGCATTTTTTTTTAATTAGGATAAGTTTGTTTGATGTAGCTGGCAACGCAATTGAGTATGAAAGAGTAAATTCAGAATTTTTTTCTGTATTATAATTATGGAAAACTTTCTTTTAATAAAAGAGTATGAAAATTTATTATAATAAAAAGGCAAAGAACAAAAGTTCTTAAAAAGTCTCAAAATCTTTTTTAAAAAATCTTCTTTAAGCTTCTGTGATATGATTGGATTCATTTGAATATATTAAGTCTCAGTATTAATATTATATTAAATTAAACTTTTCATATATTTTTGCATCAGCACCGATTGCAAATGACTGATAAAAAAATTCACATATTCCACCTATTGAACATTCTAGCTATATTAATATAATCATTCAATTATCTTGATTAATTTTCTTTTAAAATGCTTTTAATACATCACAACATTTTGAAATATTTATAGCTTTAAAATAGCAATAATGAAATGCTAAATTTATTCCTGACTATATTTTATCAGCAATGCTTTCTTAAATGTTTAGTTTCTTGACAGATGGTCACATAAAATCTTTAAAATAATCTTCAGTTTTGAAGCCCGGTGGCTTCACGCTCCCATGACGCAGGTCCGAGGTTCGATCCTCGGGCTGGGCAAGGTTGACTCAGGCTTTCATCCCTTCAGTGGGTCGATTAACTGAGTACCAAGCATGCTTGGGAACTAAACACTGGGGGTCTTACGTTAGGCTGACCACCTAACTGGGACATGCTTCGCACCCCAGGGCCCTCGGTCATGAAAACAGTTATGGGCACTGTTGGCCTTAGCCCGCATGGGCTGTCGTGCCATTGAGTTTATTTTAATTTAATCTTCACTTTTATGTAAACAAAAATATCAAATACTTAAAGTTTCCAAGATAAATCTCCTATTGTTTCTAAACCAATTTTTAAAAAAAGTTTAATATGTGACCAAACATTTTGCAACTCAAAACGAAGACAAATAAAAGTACTTATAATTAAAATTACCATTAAATATAACTAGATATTATGTATTTTTAATTTTATGCATTATAGAAGTTTCTATAAATTTGATATTGTCTAAAAACATTTTGCTAAATGAAACTCACTGACATAAAATAAAGAATTAATAACAATTAAAAAATAATGATTTTTTAGAGCAAAAACGGTGATGAATATAAAAGCCGTAAAAGCGAATATCATCACTTCTATATAATCAGTAGTGTTGCATTCGGAAAGAGCAACAGGAGTCAGCTATAAATTCACGTTATTGCACTTCACGTGAATCTTAGTCACGCAGTGAGATTTTGTTTTCGCTTCTTTTAACATGTTTGAGCCTGTTTGTAAACTCGTATTTTTATTACTCTTGCTCGTTCTCACAAAACTTTCAACCTTTCTGTCAATCCATTCGCTGACGTCATTAAATTCTACACACTCGTAAGACTGGATCTTCTGTAATAAAGTAGCTTCTCCCAATACACATTCCACTTCTGGAACAGGCAGCTTTGCTTTATTCCAATAAAAGTACGAAGGGGAAAAAATAACGAAATAAATAAATAAAAACTTCCAGCGCACCTGACATGACCTTTTTCCATACATTGTGCCTCTGGCTTCAAGCTTTTTTCTTTTTATATTTCTATTTTCCACCACCCCGTTGTTGTTATACTTCCCTCTGGCTGTCTATGTGAGTTTTCTTCTTCTTTTATTTCTTTTTTTTCCCCCTCGCAGTGGAAACGAGGACAGAGCCAAAATATATAAGCCCTGAAATAAAATAAAGAAATAAAAACACCCATGTCGCCCTCCTCCCTTTGCCGCACCGACTCACTTTCATTCTTTTGTGAGAGATTGCCCCTCGAAGCTCCCCCTCCATGCAAAAATAGAGGGTGGATTTGAATGAAAATAAAAAGAAAGACCTCATTCACCCTCCTGCTCAGGGGGTCGAGGGAGAAGTTACAGTTCCTGGAAAATATTCTGTTGAGTTCATTCCTTTCGACAGTAGACCTACCTCGTGTGTTCTTCAGAGTGGGGTAAAAGATCTTCGGGTTTGTGAGTGATTTTTCAGATCGTTGACCGTGGAACTTTTTTTTTTGGTTTTGGATTACTGCGAGAGCCATCATGTCGAGCATCTCGAACTAGGTGGTTGGCGCCCAGTTTGTAACGGATGTGGATAATTTGTTTATTTCCCTTTGCTTTAAATCCAATTAGGTATTTCCGCAAGTGATTTTCCAGAAGGATTGAAATAGGGAACGATGTTGCAAAAAGTAAAAAAATAAATAAGTGGGTATTGGATTAATTTTTTAATGACCATTAGCGAAATAGAAGCGGCTTGATCTCAGTGAGGCTGATTTCAAAATAATTCAATGATCAACTCGATTTTTAATGTTTTAAAAATAACCGAAATTTTCCTAAAATTTTTCATTTTTTCCTGAATGCACTGTTATTAAATTCAAATATTTAAAATATGAATTTTATATAAATTAATTTATCAGATTTTTTTGTGGATAGAATTTTATTCATTCATACCCAACGCAAATTTAATATAGAATCTTCGAATTTTGGTTATATTGGAAGACAAAAATTAATCTTTTTGGGGGGAGTGTCAATAAATCCTTTTGAAAATGCACGTATCAATTATTTTTGTGTGCGAAAAAAAATTAAAAAATGTTCATATAATTTTTTTTATGTTTAAATTTTTTGTCTACGATTTTGCATCACATTTATCTAACGAAACAAACCACCATTTCTTGCAGATGTTGTGTTAGACTTTTTTCCGAAAATCGATTTGCTCAACAACTACATCAAAAATTTTGATAATCTTACCATTTTTTCTTTACATTAATTTACATTAATTGCTTTTCTATTTTATTCTAATAAAATTATGCATTATTAGTACAATATATTTCTTATTTTCTTTCTAAAACTTTAATTCTTTTGTCTTTATCAATTTTTTTATGAATTTTTAAATGATTAAAGACAAATAGTTTTGTTACTGTTTTTTATATTGCATTTTATTCCATTAGCCAATTGAAAACTTCATCAAAGTAATCATACGCCGATCAAATTTATAATACTCAGAAAATATTTATATCTATCTATATATATGTGTGTGTGTGTTTCAATATTTTAACGTTTTATTTATTTCTTTAAATATTATAATGTCTGTATTGAAAATCGATTCACTATTTTAAAATGGATAACTGAACTTCAAAGGTAAGCTTCAACTAAGAGAATGTAAAGTTTCGTCTATTTTTATCTAGGGGAAACGACGATGTAAAACGATGA
Source organism: Latrodectus hesperus (assembly GCA_037975125.1). Classification (NCBI taxonomy): domain Eukaryota; kingdom Metazoa; phylum Arthropoda; class Arachnida; order Araneae; family Theridiidae; genus Latrodectus; species Latrodectus hesperus. The sequence goes on along the minus strand of CM075852.1, from coordinate 98,452,890 downwards.
ACGACAAATAGATGACTAATTTATCCAGAAGAAAACATGATTTGTTAAGACCTTTTTCCTAACAGTCCGGATGTGCCCCACCATCTTAAGGGTCAAGAAACGGGTGATGTCCTTGAACCCTAGGTTATAGCCATAAGCAATGAATGGTGCCCTCGGAAAGTTGTTTACAAGATGGAGTTTGGGAGAGTACAGGCCATATGGTCTTTGGAAATCAAGTGGGGAAACCACAAACAACAGGGGGTGGGGAAAAAAAGACTACTGAGTGCATATCTTCTAATCTTATGACATCAGCATTAGGTTCTGCTAAGGTGCACTTATATATCATTTTTCTCAAAAGTATCAAAAAATTGCTATTAGATAAGATGATATTTGTTTCAGCATCACAAAATTCTTGTTTGTATTACAAATTTCAGCATATTTATCTTTTAAAAAAGTTAATTTTTATGAAAAATTTATCGTTAATGAACTAACTTGAATGAAAATTTTCAGAATTCTTAACCCTTTTTACATTGTTTAAATATGAGTTCACAAGTTTTAGAAAGCATTTATCAATATATTGCAAAACATGTTAGCATTAGAAATATAATTAAAATTTTTGTAAATTCAAATTAAAATTTTATGCACTTTTTTTCATTCCACCTGATTTGAATAACAAAACAATCAATCCTGCTTTTCATGTGGATAAACGAACTCCCTCAAGATAAGACATCTCCCGCAGAATTATTTATTTTCTTTTACACATGCAAATGCTTGTCATTAGGCATAAATATGACAAACTAATTTTTGAGTTGAATGCTTCGAGCTGTAACATAGCATTCATCATAAAAGTAATTTTGATCTTTATCTTATATTTCCTCATTCATTCTTTTTTCATCCCACATCAAAGAAAACTTTTCTAGATTTAAATACTATATGCGTATTTCATTTCACAACAGTATTTTATTCATGTGCGAGACATTCTGACAAAGAAAATCAGGTCTACCTTTAATTCAGTTTGACACTTTAAATATAAAAATGAATTTTTTATTTGTTAAACTACTCTTAAAAAGGTTTTTATTTAGTAAAGTTTCTGACTTTTAAGAGTGGATGACCATCCTATTAAACAAAAATATAGTATTTGAGTAATAGTGAATGAATGGCTCAAGTATATTCTACATAATTACACATCAATAGCATATCTGAGAACGATAAGGAGATGGTTTGTAGAAATATATTTTTTGACGCACCTAGAACCTGGTTGAACTAACTATATCTGTCTATTAGAGATGGTTGAAATAAGAGCGAGTTCCAAACTCTCATTAAGTCAACAATTATTTTGACAGTCAAATTTGTAATAAAATCTACATTCTTCTTTTTTAGCGAGATAGTGAACAAATTATATTTATTCTTTGACGATTATTCAAATAGTCTTAAATGATGGAACCTATCTGTATGTGTTCCTGATATCAACTTTCTTTAGTAGTTGCGAAAACAAATGTCTGAAAGGATGATGTATCGAATCATTCCTCCAAAAGTAACTTCAAATAAAAATATCTGCAATTCTTTTACTTTATTCGCTGTATTTCAAAAAGATTCTGAGAAATTTTGTTCACAAGATAATGAATTGTAAAAAGGCTTACATTCACCATCTCAATATTTTCGATAATTTTTGCCTTGCTTCAAGTTGGCCAAAAAAAGTTTGCCATCATCTCGTAAATATTATCAAATATTCATATTATCTATAAAAAAGTTTCCGCAGAATTACATTGCACACTTTTTCTAATTTTTATGCAGGTTTAATTGCTTATTTTCAACTATGTATTCAGTAACTTCAATTAACAGTGAATCCATTAATTCTGTTTTCGTACTTGTGCTCAAATCCATTGATTAAATATATCACGAAATAAAAACAAATTTATTTCGTTAACAAATACAAACTTTAAATAATAATATAAAAACTACAGAGAGAACTTTATTCAAGGTAAATTTAGCAGAAATGGTTCCCTTATATCTAAGATAACACAGCCATTTTTAGGCGATTATCAGTGTTACGCATTGTATCAGACTCCACATTAAGATAGTTTTCAAAGTTAAAGCTAAATTTCTGAGTTACATACTACCGAAATAATAAAGAAATTTTTTTTTTCAAAAATTTTTTTCTATTTTTTATGTTATAAAATTAGCAATTCTAGAACATGTTTAAGGTTCCAGGAAGCCATAGTATTTAAAAATAATATTTTTTCTTTTGTAATTGAGTTGTACAGTACATAATCCCAAAAGAAATAGAATCATTGGAAATGCTGGTTCCAGTCTCAAGTTATTTGTTTTTAATCTTAATGTTGCGAATAAAAATATATTATTTTGTTTACGCATTTCTTTATACAATGTTAATTAAGCATAAAAATAATTATCAAAGCAATTTTTTTATATAAGAAACTTAGTTTTTTATTTTAACAAATAATAATTTGAGATACATGAGAATGATACGGAATTCTATTTTTCACTTCCCAGTTTTGTGCACTCATATAAAATATAAATTAAACTTATTCTAAGAACTCTATAAGAATCTTGTGCTCAAATAATTTAATTTCTTTTATTATTATACTAGTCTATTTACATTAAACAATCCTTATTAGATACAGAAAAAAATAGATACTGAAATAGAATTTTGACGTAATTTTGCACTCTTTGAAAAAAAAATTAAATGTCACTTGGGCATATGATGTTTTGAAAATATGATTATACTGAACGTTCTAAAATAATATAGTTTACTTAAGAACTAAATTTAAGTTTGAAGTTCGACTGGAACTTATATGAAATCATTTTTCTAAATATTTTATATTTTTATAAAACATGTGTTTTATATTTTTATAAAACATGTTTTTCCAAAGAGATTTATGTTACATCTATCTTATGTTTATGTTGCCTATCGCTGAGACAGTAGTCACCTAACAGAAGATGACTGAGAAATAATTTTATTAAGCTGAATATTTACAAGTATTACTTTTCATTTACTTACAAATTACATTTTATATTTCACAAGTATTTGTGTTTTACAATATATATATATAACTTAAACATACTTTATATTTATCACTTGGTATTAGAACAAAAGACATTCTTTTTTGTTTGTTTATATCGAAATCTTTCTAATTTTGCCAATTTACATTTTGATAGAAAATGAAAACGATATTTTTGTAGTGTTAATTTAATGTAGTAAATTTAAATTATATTTTTATATTATCGTTGTTAGATAAAATTGTTAATACTTAGATATCTTAAAAATAATAATATTAAACACATTTTGACTCCTACAAATCTACATTATACATAACCTTTTTATGTGGTTCAAAATTTAATTGTGTTCCATATCAGAATATAATACTTATAAGTGTTTCTCATTATACTAAACAATTAGCATGTCTTATCACTGTGACCCGAGAATTCCTGTTTCCAGTTACAAGAAGAAAGAAATGATTCAACCAATAGAAATCTCGCGATAATCTGTAATCTTGATCGTGATCGAATATATGATGAAGTTTTTCGCTGTTCGTGATATTCTTCCTGCAGCAGTATAAACAGAAAGAAAAACCAGAAGGAAAGGTTAGAAAAATAAAATAAAAAAAATTCTACGTTTCCTAACTTCTATCTTAACAAGTCGGGCATTTTTTCTAATGCTTGAAGGGCAGAAAAGGGCATTCTCTCTTCCCAAAGTAACCTTTCCAGGCAGAAGAGGGACAGGAAAGGGAAGACCAGATGTTTTTAACCCTTCGCTATTTTTTTTTTTATTCTTTGATGTTCTTTAAATTTTTTTTTCGATTCATGGAACGGCTGTTGCCATTTAATACACAGCCTCTCTTTCCATAGAAACAGGTTCTTTCCTTCGGGACATAGAAAGAGAGAGAGCATGTGAGCTTAGAGGTCATTTGAAGGGCAAAAAGGAAACTAAGAGACTTCGTAAATTTCTTACCGTAAACCTTTATTAAAACATTGCTCCAGGCTTTCTTTGTAATCAACAGGTATGATACACAGAAATAATTGTTATAATTGTTTCAATAAACATAGTTTAAGAGATGTTCAGGAGAATAAATTAAAAGAACAATATTTCTCTGTACTTAAGACGTGGTTTATTAGAAACGAAATATATTTTTATCCTGAAATATCTTCAGTTATAATTTAAAAACTCTTAAGTAAATGGATATTTGTAGTATGAATGCAAAGAGCTAAACAAATGTCTGTTAGCTAATGCATAACAACATGAATAACAATAAAATATTACACGATATTAAAAATTTGATCTATGCATCGATAATCAGACAACCATAAAAACATTTAGTTCACATGGTACATTAAAATTCTAATATTCGTTGCAGGTTATATTAATATTATTCTTTTTCAGCAGAAATGGAACTCAAAATTAATATTTTTTATTCAGTTTGTTTATGTATGTTCAAACACTGAATAAAGATAGTACTAAATTTTTCTGACTTTATTTTATCTTTTTCGACAGCGTATATTATATAATTAAAAGTTAAACAGTTGAACATTCTCTTCATAATTATTAATAAAAGAATGGTTTATTATGAATACTTACAATCCTTTACTTACAAAAAATCTTTCTCATGTAAGACATCTATGCAGTAAACACTGTATATATATATATATATATATATATATATATATATATATATATATATATATATATATATATATATATATATATATATATATATATATATTATATATATATATATATATATATATATATATATATATATATATGTTGTTGTTTGTTGTTACTTATCTCAGGTTGTCAGGTTGCTAGGCTAGACAACCCCCATAAAACCAAAAATATCTAAAATGTATAAAAAATGTGATGGGTCCTGAAGGACATCGTCTTTTTTAAAATTTGGCAGATTAAGATATGTCCAGGGGAGGTCATATTGATGGAACATCAAGAGGACAGTATATATATATATATATATATATATATATATATATATATATATATATATGTATGTATGTATGTATGTATGTATGTATGTATATATATGTATATATATATATAATTCCCGAATAACAAACCACTAAAATAATATAATTGTGTTAAATATATTTGTTAACATATTAATAAAAGAAATATATAAAAATGTGAAAAAAAATTTAAACAGAATTTCATTGATAATAATTCTATATTTCATTTTTTATTTTATAAATTGATATAATGGTTATTTTCGATGTTATAAAAATACTTATTCTAAAATATTATAGGAAGAAAAATTCTTTACTTCATTTACGATTATTTATGATATGCATATAAAATGTTTTGTCATGTTTTCATAAAAATATTTGCATGAGAAGGATTCGAATAATATCTTTTCATAGATCGGAAATTGTCACTAAATAAACTTAATTTAAGGATTTATAACCATGAAAGAAATCTATTTATTTAAATGACTATCTCAAAAAAATAAATATAGTGAAACATTTGTAGAGTATTCTATTGAGTTTTCAAATTCATTAATATCATTCATTTCTTAATGGAAAGATAATATGGCTTTTATATTTACACTTGAAGTCGAAATATTTAAAAGGAATGAAAAGATAAAATAGGGTTCTTTGTTTTCAAAATTAAAAAAAAATAATTGGTAAATCATGAATGGTTAATTTTTGGAAGATATTTTAGCATAATTGGAGTAGACCGATTAGTTTCGGCATATTATAATTAGTTTTAATAGAGCTAACAGTTTAATGTGGATTTTAAAATACTGCAGACACATAGCGGCTTTTATGCTGAGAACCGAATTTATGAACCTTGAACTAAGCTCAGGATTTTGAAGTTGATTACAAGGAAAAATACTAGCAGTCAACACAAGATAACATTTTTCATGTTTACTGGAAAAATATTATCCTCCGTTGACTAAGGGAAAACATTTCAAGAAAAGATTTTTTTCTGGAAATGATACTATTAATGATTTATCAAGTGATGATGCTTACTGAAAATCTTTGTTGATAACAAAATACAAAAGGATTAGACAAATTTCTTCATATTTTTTTTTTAAAAAAGCTTATGATTAAAATTAAAGTTATCTAAACTAAGGAATATTTTGCTTTAAGAAACAAAATGCTGAATAGTTTTTAGTAGTTTTTTTTTAATTTAAAAACAAAATTATGACAAAAGAAAAACAGAAGTAAGATTATTTTTTAAAGTTTTTATTTATTTCACTTCATTTTAATTTCTTATTTATTATCAAATGAAATAGGCTCTCTAATGTATAGTAACACACATTTCGAGGACTTACGGAAAAAACATCAAATTATATAAATTTATTGTTGGTGTAAGCAAGGCATTAGTATTAAGTTTTAAAAAAGATTTTTTACAAATATTGCAATTATTGATTTATAATTCTATTAATTAATGAAATTTTGGCTCAGGTGCCATAAAATCCAGGATGCCAAATTCTAAGATTGGCGATTTTTTCGCGGATTTTCTTATGTATCTGGCAATCTCGTTTTATATTTCGTCATATGGAGATCTATAAGAATTATGCAGAAAATTCTATTTTGATAACCCTAGTATTTACATCATCGCGCACGTCACGATACGTCATCTTGGCAACACTTTTTCATCGCCAAAAAACTTCAGAATTTAAAATCATGGATTATACGGCACCTGTGCCGAAATTTTAAAAAATTTAAATCATCCTTGCCAATTCTTGTCTTTTACATTTTTTTCCCCTGTTCTATGGTCAACGAACGTGTTAATAGCTTCAATGGAAAACGGCTTCTCAAACCGATGCTTTGGTCCTTATATAAAAAATTGTTTTATTAACAGAAAGAACTTCTACGATATTCTTAGGCATTCGATACTGAACTTCTCTTTCTTTACTGCCGCGAGAATGCGATTTAAAGACAGGCAGCAAATTCGTCAACAAGTGGGATTTATGACGCCGTCTCAACTCAATGCCGTAATTAATTATGCGTGAAGTAGATGAAACGTTATCTTACGTCATGAATATTTTAAACTAATGAGAATTCTAATAAAGTGATAAAGCCATGATTTCAACTGGAACAAAAGAAACAAACACTTTATGGTTAAAAAATAAAAAAAAAATGATTTACGTACATTATCAAACTAAAGCTATTTTTGAGCATCAAAAGTGTGGTATATACTTCTTTTCATGATTGAGGAAATTGTTTTTGCGAAAAAAACTAAATTATTCTACTTCTTACTACGACAAAACTTCTCTCTCTATCAAATATATTTTTATTTATAATTTGCGATCTTTCTTTTCTTTTTCTGCTTATAAACGGGTTAATTCAGGTACAAAATGATGAAAATTAAATGATTTGAATTTTTGTCTGATGCACCCGAGACACCCTGGTGACACATTTGTGTGTCACAAACAAAATATTACATTGAAGATGTGTTATTGCCTCACATGTTTAATGATAATCATATTTAATGAATGTGTAGTATTGCTGATTAGGAAATGCAGAACAAATATCAATGAAAAGAAGGAATAAAAATTTTTTATTCCATGTTACTTTTTCATTAGTTCCTCATCGCTCAAACCTATATATTTACATCATTCAAACATTTTGAATGATATACATAAATATATTCAAAATCACTATCAAATTTCCCTTTGTCATTAAAAAAGACAAACAAATAAAAAAGTAAATAAATAAATAAATGTCTTATTTTATAATTTATAATAATAAAGACAACATGTTTTATTGATCGGTATATTATAGATTAAAGATTTTATCTTTTTATATCATAATATTATAATTAAATATTTTTTTGGCGATTCATTTTACGTTTAAATATTTTACTCATACAATCAATTATAATATTAATATAATAAATAATGCAATATAAAATATTATCATACAAAAATATTTCACATTTCAATTTTCTCAATGTCATTTGTAGGTCAAGTAAAAACTCCATCTATTCAATAACTTTTAGAGGTCGTTTCATAACCCTTTCCTTTTACTCCTCTCAAAAAGTCAGGGGACCCCAACCTTCCCCACATACAGGGTTTTTAATATGACCTATCTCATAAACCTTTCCTGCTGATTTTTTGGTATTTTTTTGCGTAACCCTTCGCAGCAGAATCCCACCCCCAAATACCATGATTCAGAACCTTTTTCATTTTCACGTTTATGATTTCCTACTTTTTTGTATTTTGTTTCCATCCTTTTTAATGCTTTTTTTTTTTTTTGGTTTGTCCATGAGTTGGGTGTTCACCCCAAGCTTATACGTTATTCGCACATGCTAGGTAACGCATAACTAGATTTGCATTTTTATGGGTGTCAAGTAAAATAGCTCGTAAATAAGAATAATGATATTCTTTATTATACTAAAAAAAAATAATAATTTTCATCTAAAGCGGACAAAAATTTTATAGCTTTTTGCACAATTTTCTTCTTTGATAATTCAAAAATCACTGAAATGGAGTTTTTATTTTTTTAATTTAGGATAAAGATTTATAATGATTTCATTTTTCAAAGAAAAAAAGACAATAATATTTGTCAGAATATTACTGTAGCAGTTAATAGCAAATAGATTGAGTAAATAGATAGATAAAATGGAAGCGCTCCTCTTTCGATAAGTGATTTTATAAATAATCACACATTATTCATATCTGGAATGGATATAATTCTCATGCTTTATGAAACAAATTTTAATTAATGGAATGTAAATATAATTTCCGAAAAACCAAGAACATAAATTCTAAATTAATAGATGGTATTTTAAAAGGAAACTCAAATTGAATTAATTTTACGATCAAATTAATTTGATAAATATGGTCGTAGTGTTTATTCAAATGAGAATAATTTCAAATGAAAGCTACGAGAAAATTATATCCATTAATATTTACATAATTCTTTTAAAAGATGAGAAAAATTTTAAATAGTTAATCATTAAAGTTAAGTTTTGTAATATATATTACAATTATTCTTATTCGTTTATTCGTGCTTTCAATATTTTATATTCAACAGCCTCTACTTGCATTTAAATTCTTTTCTAAAAAGTATATTATAAATAGCAAATAAAAATCCGATAGATATTTTTGTTTTCTACTTACAACTTATGGAAAAATCTACAATCATATTCTTCACATTTTTTCATATTAATATAAAAAAATGAAAAAATTATCGTAAACTAATATATCTGTAGAAAGTAAAAGTATCCTAGACCGCGAATTTTTGTAACTTGTAGTAATATTTTCTAGAAATAATTTTTTGAAAATGTTATAAAATAAAATAAAATATTTAAATAAAACAAATATTTTATTTCTTTTAATTTACATTTAGTAAAAAGAAAAGTGTATACGCGAATTGTGTAAAGAAATAGTTTTTGTGTAAAAGCTTCATTTTAGTTCCCTCTTAATTTTACTACCGATCGATTTTTAAAATTCGAAAATCTGCGAGAATTCTATATTCTATAAAGTTACAGATTTGATTTATGTTTTGAAAATGAAAATAACTGATAGACAATGTGTACTCTAATGACAAAATTTTTTTTTAAATATTTAAAATACATTTTTATTAACATCTCTGACTGATGGCTAATTAATCCGTGTAAAAAAATATCAGACAGTAAATTGCTTATATTTAACTATAACATATATTCAGCTGTAACATATATATCATTATAAAATATGCAGTTATTTCCTTTTCACTTCCACTTTATTGATTGAAAATATTGTCAATAGTTATTAATTTATGTACATCAATATTTACAATATTATCTTATAACAGTAACATAGTCCATATAGTGTATTCTACTGTGAAATAATACTGCAAATATTTTGACAGAATTTATAACACATATTTATTGCTAAATAAGAGATGTTCCAATATATTTCGATAACTTCTATTATAAAATGAAATAAGTAAGTTTTGTACAGAATCGTTGATGGAATGTATAATATTTATAATCCAAAATCATTCATTTGTCTTGCTAATTTTGTTATGAATTATTATTGAATCATGACAAAGCAATGTTCTCGTGAGTATAAATATAATTCTTTCATCCATATGTGATCACATATTGTTGAGTTTCTCAAAAATGGGTTTTTCTAAAACGTTCCAGCCAACCGGAAAAACTTATCCGACAATATTTTTCCCTACTTGAATTCCTAAAGTCACTTATAAAATCACTTTTGGAGTTATATCTACAGCATCACAGGTCTGGTAAATAAAATAAATAATCATTTTCACTCGTTTTTATTTCCACTCAGTTAAACCTTTAAAGAAAATTACTTCCAAAAAATTGTTTAATGGAATTAAAAAATATAAGACTTCTGCGTTTGATGCATAGAAGAAAATTGGAATGCTGCAATTTGCTCAGTAGGGCATTTACGCTGTGACCTCATCTAGGACGCTTTCGAAAAAGCGTCTGTTTTTGGTAAAAGCAGAAATGAAAAATATATTTATTTACAACAATCTATGTACATTTGAATTATTTTCCACAGTTGTTATCCCCCATTTAGCATCCCTATTGCTGCAAAACCCATACCTTGCTGTGAATCTTGATGGCTGCCGAGAACCTATTCAGTAGAGAAGACACTCAGTTGTATAAGTAATAACAAATTCGTAACAAATATTGTTAAGCGGACAAGTATCGGGCTCGATACCAGTCACAACTAAATAACGGTAGATGGATGTAGTTTTTCTGCTTTTTGATGCTTATCTATCGGAATGGAATGTTAGAATTTCTTAACTTGTTCCCTTCGTGATTCGTGAATACGGCTCATCGTTTAGGAAAAATCCTCTCAGAAACAATTTGTCGAGTGGAAAGTACCGGGTTCTATCTCAGCCACTACTTAACAGATGTAGACAGGCATTCTGTTTTAATTACGATCCCCAATTGGCGTTGGTGAAAGTCAATATATATCCGTAAACTTCATTGTATTGAAGACAAATGTATCTTGAGTATCACATATATATATATAGATTATTTACATATAGATAGTCAATACAAATAGATTATTCACACAACAATCGAAGTTATCAAAAGGCTATTGAATGTTAAAAGTCAATAGCGGAATACATAAAAAATTTAATATTTCGGCCAATTTGAAGAAATAGAAATGAATATTTAAATTTTAAAGCACTCTTCATTAAAACAAACGCGCTGGTGTCCAGTCATTAAATTAAATTGTGTCCATACAAAATGACTATTTCATATGTATAGAAAACTAGAATTATAGCCTAATTCAACCAGACGTTTAGAGAAGTTTCTATAATATAATAAATATTTATCAATGATTCCTTATTTACGGGAGTTTATTTGTCCTGGTTTTATAAAACAATATTTTGAAATAAAAATTAATCGAAGTGTATTCGCAAATCACTTTCTTATCAATATATGATGAATGAATCCATTGTAATGTTTAAAATATGTGAATAAAAGGTATATTTAAGGGTTCATAAATTATATAATATTTAAAGCAACAGAATATTTTTAAGAGAAAGGTACATTTAAAGGAACATAATATATAAATTAATCTCTCATATTCTGTAAAATTAAACATAAATTTTTGGTATAACTTATTTAGAAATTCGTCTTTTGTATATTATGTTTAAATAATGTATTGTATAAAATTGTCGATTTTGAAAGCAATAACATTAACTCGCCAATTTTTATCTTTCACGAAACATCAGGATCAAAATAAAATTTGTCTGATTTATTTGTAATGTCAAATCATGTTGGGAGGGATTTTATTGTAGATATTAGAAAATAAAATGAGATTGATTCCTTAAATTATCTTTGTAAGAAACCTTAGCTCTAATTCAAATATTTTGTAAATTTATAAGCATTTTTCCATAAAATTCATTTTTAAAAATGTATCGATCGAATTTCTTAATTTTCACAAATATATTATTTTTATATATTCCCAAACTTTACTAATAAATATATTTAACTCTTACGCAAAATAAAGTAATCAGAATTTAAGATACAGCTTTAATCAAGCATTTCAATGACATGTTTATTGCTTATTTACTATCATAATAATACAAATGCGATGAACTTATTTTCATTTTTATTTTTAAAAAAAGAAGGAAATAAACATTTTGTAAAAAATTTTATGCATTGCAATTAGCGAAAAGAAAAAAAGAAGCATAAAAGAAAAAAAAGAAATAATTACCTGATTTACTTAAACACAATATTTGAAACGCAATTTATATCTTCTTCATCTTACTATAAAATACACTGTTGTTTATAAAGACTAAAAATTACTGCAAATGTGTATATATATATATATATATATATATATATAATCAACTTGGGAAAAAAGCCAAATTAACGAATTTACCTTGAAACAATAATAATTGAAATACAATTTATAACCTCTTTGTTTCAGCACACAATTAGCTTTTTCTGTGGATTCAATCGAATTTCATCGAATGTAATATCAAAGCTACTTCAACTGTGTATACGAATATATATATATATATATATATATATATATATATATATATATATATATATATATATATATATATATATATATATATATATATATATTATTTATTTATGTGTGTGTACATGTATATATATCCATATACATTATAAATTATGCATGAACATTAAACAAAAATCTTGAGTGATTTATTTCCATTTCTCCATAATAAATGTTTAAATTATTATTAATGTATCAATATTATTGTAATAATGAAATCTTAATGCTATATACTTGCAAATTGAAATTATTTTGTTTCCTAAAATGGCATAAATGACATTTTTAAAATATTTAAATTATTTTTTCAAATGGACCAATACATTTAAACAAAATAATGCATTAAAGTGGACATTTAAAAAACGTATTTAGAGCCAATGGAAAAACGAAATGTCATTTAGAGGTCACTGCCGAAAAAGAAACTTATAACTCTTTCCTCACTTTTTAGGTGGAAACAGACGGCGTGTGGAAAAGGGTGAACGGTGAAGTTTCCTTTTTGTTGTATTTTTATTCTGAGCCACCTTCACCAAAAAAACAAATCACGAAAAAAGAGGAAACTTTCCTCGCCACTTCCCAGTACTGCCGCAGCAGAAGGGTAAAGGTTAAGGGTGGAAAAGGGCACAATGCCCTTCCGTACCACACGGAGTCGAACGAATATCGAAAACGAGTAAATGAATAATAAAAAAGGGGAGGGAAAGAAAGAGTTCCATGGAATAGGGCAACGGAAATTCCAAGCATTTTGCAGCTGTTTTAGAAAGTAGTGAACAAAGGCAGTAAATGGCGGGATATGAAATGGAAAAAAAAGAGGCCTGTGTACACTCAAGTGTAGAAGGCGGAAAGCAAAGGGTTGAAGGTGACCTTCAAAAGTAATCGCAATTAAAATAATCTAAATTACCATTGCCTGCTTCGTGAGGCATTCTATGAAAGCATGACACTTTAATTGGTTATGAGCATTAATAATATAGAAGGGTAAATCGATTTTCTTTTTTTTTAATTATAGTACTAATAATATATAATACATTTCAGAATTATAAAAATTTCTATTGTTACTTTAAATAAATATTATATAAATTACATAACTTAATTACTTTTATTGCATTCATTTTTTTCTGCTATTTTCCCCTCCGTAAAATTCATTAACTTTAACACATCGTAATTTTAAACTCGTTCACGTTACAAAGTAGCCATATCTGAGCTGGCAAAATCCGTTCCGAACTACCACACCATACCAGTGGAGAATCACGACACCTTATGAGAATTAATTACTATATACTCTTTCAACAATGATTCAGTATCGAACATGCTCTCCTTCGGACGCGATAACGATATTCAGTTTACTGCGATTCTTAATCCGATTTTCATTTTTCTTTTCATGCATAACTTGAAATTTTCATGAAAACGAAGATTGCTTTTTAAAGTTAATTATCAAAATGAATTATGGTAGTTTAACAAAAATGATTACGTTTTGATTTAAACTTCGTGGCGGATAGTTCAATAGATGAAAGCCATTAAAAAGCATTTTTTTTTAGACTGCGTATTGTCTGCTAGTAAGACATTTCCTATATTGTGAGAAGTAATTAAACTAGTAAACTCCTATGCATTTACCCAACAGACACATACTAGCAGAAAATAATAATGCAATTCCCCTATATGATAATAGTTGTATTTATTGCATTAATGTAGTTAAAGGAGCAACGATAATTTAAGGAGCAAGTATTTACTTGCAAGACAAAATATTGAAAAAGAAATAGTATTGAAGCATCCAGCTCGAACCCTAAATTAATTAAAATCTGATTTTTGTGCATTTACAAACTGTGCTTCTAAACATTTTTAAGTTGTTTACATTTGTGAAACATAAAATGAAAATACAATAAAAATAATGAAAAAAAAATCAATTAAGTTTTTTTCCTTTATGCTTTTAGAAAATTTTTATATGCAATTATGAATATTATAATTACACTGAATGGTATATTAATAAAGTGGAGAAAATCATTTTTTAAAATGAACCGATGGAGTAAAATGCTGAGGAGTATTTGTGTAAAATAGCCTTCACGGTTGACTAGAATTTTAAAAAAATGTAAATGCGACACGACGATCAAACTATTCAATGTTTGTTGCATAAAAATAGCTGTGTACTGAATGACGTGTTGCACACTTACACCATAAATTAACTAGTCACGTGCAATCAAACGTGTTGTTGTTTTTCTCAGTTGATTAATTTATTTCACTCCTATCTCACTTTAAAAATGAAATGACTGATTCATCATTTTGAGATTTCCTGGAATAAAAAGAAATGTAGTTCACACTCTAGGAAAACTTTCATAAGGAACGTGGAATGTATTGCGAAAGAAACGCATTTTCCTTTGCACACATAGAAAAAAAAATCGGTTATATAGGGCATAACATTTTGTTATTTTTTTAAATGGCAAACGAAATATCTGAGTATGGCAGCTTGTCTTCGCCATTTGGCGACAAACACCGTTCCATCTCTCATTGTTTCCTGCAAGCGCAGAAGCATTTGACTTTGCGCTTTCGTCCGGGGAAAGCTTCTGTACTTAAAACAATATATAGCTTTTTTAGCTAAATGATTTTTTTAAAAAAATGAATTGCTATTCTTTATAAAGATTACTGATTTATTTATTTATTTTTATAATTTCTTTTACTTTAATTAATAGCGAAATACGTGTTTACTTAATTTTATGTATATGCTTTCTCATAAGTAAACTAATATATATAATGTGATATGATTCTTTCCTGCGACAGTAATTACTCAACAATTATTTATATTTGCTCTTGTTTTTATTTAAAGGTAATAAATGATAACTGTCACAATTTATAATAATTGTTATATTTCATAATTATTTTATTTCATATTAAAAAATGAATAAATGTATTTGGAAATGTAGTTTTATAATCAAATATACCAAATAAATATTAAAATATTTTGAAGTACATATAAGATCTATATTTTTAATATATTAATCTGAATTAATTACATTTTTTTTGTTCCTATTTCTATATACTTTGTGTATGAACTGTTATATCTAAATTTAATTATTTGTGTACCAAATATACTTACACAAAAACTATATTTTTTGCGTTTTTATTGAATTAATGATTTTTAATCGTTGAATTAATTACTTTTTTTAATAAAAAAAGAACTTTTTAAGAAAACGATTTGCCCCATAAAAACTACATTATAGTTACTTACTTTGTGATGTGATAGAATAAGTTTTTATTTTTTCCCAACATCCTTAGTGTTCAAATCAAAATATCTTTAGAAAAAAAAATTCGTTTGGAGAATATGCATGAAATACATTTTCTGTTTCATTATCATAGGTATATATAAAGTTAAGGAGTATATGTACAAATATAAAGTCAAATTGCTACAAGAAATAATACATTTACCGACTAATAACAATTACATATAAATTTATAATGTAAAAATAAAAAAGTAGATTTAATTTATGTGATTTTCGATATGAGAAAAATGATATATAGTATTATATTAAAAATATTAGGTAATAAAGAATGATAAAAATGAAATAAAAATAATAATTACGGTTTATGAAAAAATTAAAACAAATTTTAAGAAAAAAATCAAAATTTTCATACTCTGCAATTATTTACTTTGGTATTCAATTTTTCTGTTATAAAAATTTTAAATGATTTCCAATTCTAAAATTGAAAATGATTTCAAAGTTAAAGTATAGTTCTTAGATTATTTAACTTACATTTTTAAAAAATTATATATATTCTTTTGACTCTTAGATGATTAAACTGAAAATTAAACACAATTTTCAGTTTTCAAATAGTATAAAACTAATGCTTCTGCTTTATTTCTCTTTTTACTTGAAGTTTACAAAACATTTTGACATAAAATTACAAGATTTGATGAGATTCAAACAATATCTACACTGGATATATTTTAAAAATAGTTAGAGAATTTAACCCAAAATCGTGCGTTGTAAATTTTATTAAGTTATATTATGGAATTCTAATATTATATATAAACTTTTATCATACATTAATCATGAGTTTAAAAAAATTCCTACTTTATGCATTTTTTGATTTATAAATTTTTAACATTAATACATAGAGATGAGTTGTCATTTTAAGCAGAAATTAGTTTCTGACGTTTTTTAATGACTTATATAACTGAGAAATTAATTTATTCTTTCTTGCTAGAAACACCCTTGAAAAAGAATTGTTTCCCAATAAATTTTATTTCATGACAACATGGACACTTATGCAAGCCATGAATTTCTTTTCCAGCTGTAAGATATTTATCAATATTTACATAAAACTTAAATTCTTTCAAGTTATCTTATCAAAAACAAAATTTATTTATCAATAAACAGTTATCTTTAAGAGATTCAAATATATATATATATATATAACAAAATTATATTTAACTTTTATTTATACTTCAAGAATAAATATTAGACTCAATTTCGAATAAGGCTTTTTGAAATCTAGTTTTATTCTTCCTTCTTAAAGTCAAAATCGAACTTGTTCTGTTGCCCATTAAATACAATCCCTTGTATTTTGATTGTTAAAATGTTATTGAAAAAGATAGTAATGAAAATGCACAAGCGTTATCAAAAGTATTATCAAAAGCACAAGCGTTATCAAAACAATTTCATAATAAAATAAAAGTCTTTTAATTTTCAATAAAAATATAAATCTATCAGAAAAATCGAATAGGAAATCGATGTTTCTGCTTTCTACTTTCAGTTATAGGTTATTCTCTCGAAATGGTGTAGAATCCTATGCCCAATCAAATTTATGATTAATACATAGAAGATATAATATATACCTTATAACTCTTTCATCCAATTAAAATGTCATCTGGAGTAAAGGGAAAAAAAACTATCACCCCCGATTTATCATTGCTTGATACATAGCCATTATTATAAGACTCGAATGACGGGGGAAGAAAAATGCTGTGTTATTAAAATCAACTCATCCGAAAACATTGACCTCCTCGTCTCCAATTCCAATCTCTAATAACAAAAATATTTCTTATCAAACTATTATCCAGATAGTTACAATGATCGAGGAAACTATGAGGGGTCACCTTCATCCAGTAGGTAGGGGGGAGTGGCATTGTGAGTCCCGAGGTACGGTTGCAGACGATCAATAAATGGCGAACATAATTTTTCTTCTTTTGTTTGACGAAAATTAAATAAATAAAAAAAATTGATAAAAGGTGTTCAAAATTTCCCGAATCTGTAATAAATATGCATATTTATGAACTCTATTAATTCCTGGACAAAAATAATGAATAAATAATGAGATTTAAAAGAAAGTGACATTTTTAGCTTCTCATTCAAAAAAATCTCTCCATTAATATTTTTTACACTTGATTAACTATTGAATATTTTACGATAATTTTTTTATTTAATAGTTTATAATGCATGCAGAAGTATTCAACTTTTACTTTATGGTGTTTACAGTTGCATTTTTTAATTATTTTAAAAGATTGTTTATTTGTGGAAATTTATGGAATATGTTGATTAATAAAAAGAAATTTATTAATGAGAATTAATAATTTAAAGCTTAACACTTGTAAATAATGAATGAGGATTATTAAATACGAAATTTTAATTACAATGAACTATAAGAATAACTTAAAAAAACATAAACAGTACAAGCCATTGTTTTAGATTTTATTTACTTCATTGTAGAAAGAAAGAAGATGATTTAAAATTAAAATTCCTATTCTTAAGAAAAGATAAGGAATAATTAACAACGTGTACATATTATTTTCAATATCTACACGTTATTTATTAATTGTTATCTTTTTCTGAAATATTTGCATTTTTGAAATAACACAGGTAATAATTTTTAAATATTCATATGTTGTGATTGTATTTATGGTACTACATTGTATATTTGATCTCACGTAACTGCAGTTCATTTTTGGTGTTATTTTTCTTAATGAGCTGTAAGGTTATAGTACTGACAATGCTTATTGCATTGTAAGAGAAATTTAATTTTTACTCTGTAGGCTGTCGTAAGTATTCTGACATGCAAATTTCTAAATATTTGGGGGCAATGTTAAGAAATTTTGATTAGTAATCATGTGATAGACAAATTTGACATCTGAGTTCGTTCCTTCCTCTCTAAGTAATTACACTAACAGAACCATGTTAGACTGCAATTAAAGAATAAATAGAAAACCAGTCATCATGCTAAGAAGTGGAATGTTAGATGTTTCAAATTTTCAGTTTCCTTGATAAACAATGGACGTACCATTATTTTTGGTAAAGTTTATAAGCAATGGATTTTTGTATGTTAATGCAGCACTAAAAATATACAAATTATAATAAGCAATTGCTAGGAAATCAACTTAAATATACAATCAAACCTATTTGTAGACATTGAAAAAATAATAATTGATCCACATTCACGCCTTGCTAATAGGACGGGAACAAAGACTTACATTTATTAAGAATTAATCCCCATATCAAACAGTCGACATTTTATCGGTGAAGTAGCAACATACCTTTGGATATACTGGATTTTCATCCTTCTATAAATGCTGAAAAAAAGGAACACAAACAAAAAGAACTGCAAAACTTCTCAAAAATGAAGCCATAAAGAGCTCTTTTCTATTTTGAAACCCCGTTTTTTAATGAATGGAATTAATCGCTCAATGAATTACTGAATTGATCAATCAATGGTCAATCTACAGAGCTTGGCCATCAAAAAGCAATCCCATTCAGAAGTTCTGATTCATACCAAGCCTAGTCCTTACCAAATTGAACAAACATTCAGTGTATAGACGGGGCAGACATGAACTTATGTGTTGTCGAGTGAGGCGGCGACAAGAAATTTTCATTAGATCAGAAGATCCTATATCGATTATTTCTGCTCTGGCGATTCGATTAACTGTCTCAGTATGGCGGTCGCCGTTCAGAGGAAAGAGATTTTGTGTGTTTGTTTATTTTTTTATTTTCGTCCGATTCTCTGGACGCCAATCTGCTATTTGTTGGTGGAGTTGTTTACGATTAGAACTTCGAGATTCACTGGTCACCGTTACAGAATGGGAGAAAGGAATACTATTTACTTTTGGCAACGGATCCTGGAAAATATCGATTGCAGGCGGAAAGAGGAATGTACAGCGCTTGCGCCCTACCCTCCCTTTAGTGAAAAGCCCCTTTTAGCAGGGCGTTTTGTGGAGGTGGTGGAGGGAAGCCCGCAACTTTGTCTGCAACGTCGAATTGATGTATGAAGCCTCCAGGATCCTTATGACAGAATTCGTAATGCATGCGGAAGTGAATTTCCAGTTATATATTTTAGAACCACCTTTCTAAGCCAGAAAGTTCACCTTTAACAATCAACGCTATTTATACCTGAAGATTTTTCTTACATCAAAATATATTGATAACTTAATTTTCGCAATATTCAGAAAAGGGAAACTTAATTGAGTATTTTAATAATTCCAACCATTTCGGGTAGATATGGAATTTTTCACATTTTCATAATAAAATGTAATAGTTATGTGCAGCATTATTCTCATCAACTTATTTAGGTTGAATTACAAAGCTCACTTAATTTGACACAATATGAGTAATGAAATTATGAAAACATTTTTTTTAAATAAGAAATTTTGTCTAAACTCGACATTTCCACGGCACATAATAAAACAAGACGTAAGATGCTACCAACAAATCAATGCATCTATATAATGAAAAAAGGACGACACGGATTCAATACAATTTATTTACAAGAAAAGTGCATTAATATATTATATAAATGTATTATTTTTCGTATATATTTATAAGTAAGAATTTTCATAAATGTATAATGTTTAACACTTAATATTTTTAAATTTTTCTGCAATATGAAACTTAAAAACTGATAATAAATTTATATCTACCAAAAGTTCTAAAACACTTCGTGTTTTTCTTCAGCATTAGCAATTTCTTTTATGCTATTTCAAATTATTTAAATTTAACTTGGCAATTCATGTAATTTTGCATCAGAATTTTTCAACCTTCGGGAAAGTGACATTGAAAATATGTATTTTTTCAAAGCATTTAGAAATAAGTAATTTAAACCTGAAAGCTTATAGCAGTATTAAATTTTTTTTTTTTTTTGAGATAGAGAAAAAGACGTTGCAATATTTCAGAAACTATTTTATGATATATATTACTGAAACTGGCATCACAAATTAATAATTTAAAAGATAGTAATTGGTAAATCACATATAAATTATGTAAGGATTTAGATCAACTATATTTTAGATTACACCTTTAAATTTCTTTTTAACGAAGCTATCGTTATCTTATATCTGTATTCTACAGTTCATAATACCTAAAAAAATCAAGCTCACTTAATTTTTTTTTATTAAACTGTTGCTTGTCTTTCTCCAATCAAAACAATTAAACCGTCAGTTTATATTAAATCTTTTTCCTTCAAAATTTACCTATCTGATAGTACCTAAAGTTGGTTTCTTCACAGGAAATATCAAAAATACAATCTATTCTGCATAATTAATAAATACCTAGAAAATAAAATTTAAAAGTACCTAGAGTAAAAATAGAAAATTTGTATTATTTTTTCTTTTTAACGCAGGCTATTTTATATAGATTTTTTTCTAAAAAAAACTCCAATTCAGACCCCCAATCAAATAACAAATACTAATCATACATTAATAAAAATTTATTTAAAGATTGTCGAAATTCAGAAACCTAGAATAATAAATCTTACCTAAAATGTACTTTTCATCATACTGACAACAATAGAAGTATTTTCAAGTTCTTCTGTGCAAGAAAGAGAGCTTTATTTTACTTCTTGGACTTTGAATTTCGGGTTTCCGATTCATAAACCTCCGTCACATCTCCAGATGTTCGGCAATGCGGACAGAATTTTTTTCAAATATCAAAACATGCTTTAAATATTCTTTCAGAGTTCGTTGCAAACTTAACTCCGAGTTAATTATTGATTTAACAGATACAAAATGAAAATTACGAAAAGGCAATTGCAATCGTAAGAATAAAAAGTGAGTGTAAACAGGAGAATAAAGTGGTTGTGGGATAATATTTTTTGAATGCTTTGATCAAAATTGAAGAATAATAATTGATTTGTGTCAAAACGGATTACCATTGAGCAAAATCCATGAGTTTTTCCGGAAATTTCAGGGCGTTTCCAACGAACTGCATCATGCGTACCCGGAAATTACTCACATAATAATCATTACCGATTGTTTTTTGGCCAATAAGAAAGAAATCATATCATACAATAATGTACCAATCGAAGAAAACAGTCAATATTACTTCGATATTTTGGTGACTCTGACATGGGCATTTTGATATTGAAACTCATTTTATGTGGCATTCGCTTGATTGCCGAGATCTTTCTGTGTCTGAAACATACTTTCAAACATACAATATGGCTTGAAGAATAAAGTGATTTTTGAAAACATCTTCTGAACTACTTGATTACGCTTTTGTTGTTGGAACAATTCGAGGAGAAACGCGTCACAAATTTAAATGTTTTTTTTTCCAAAAAATGATATAGGAACATGCTGTTGTTGTGGTGGTGGCTTATCTCTCCTGGTTGACAGCTACATCAAATCAGGTCCATGAGCCAGAACACTTCAAACAATGGAGGACAGTCTCAGGGCTCGAGAATAACAGGCATTTCTTTAAACCAATAGCAAATGTGGGCAGAAGCAGCTTGAGTCACATAGCATTTCGGACACAGAGGAAGAACTTTATGGCCTGCCACATGTTGTTGTACACAAGTGTGACCACTTATAAAGATCTTGCGAGAGCTGTCTGATCGCGCCTGTTGCCAACACCAATCGCCCAAGCACCAGGGCGAATTTCTGCATACCATTCATGCATGGGGGCTCTCCTCCAAGAAGAACAGACACCTTGCCTGACATGGATGGCGATCGCTGAAAAAGTAAGGTAGTCACCATGAGCAGTATTCATACGGCTACCCTCTCTGACCACACTATCAGCAATTTCATAACCGCACATTTCCTCATGCGATGGAACCCACCTGAATGGTGATCTTAACATTGGCAATCAAATGATTCAACACACTAACGTCTTTCATTGTCAAATGACGATAACCGAACATTAATTCTTTCATTTGATCGATGTGATGATTATCAAAGTAGACCGGCCACCAGACAACCAATCATTTTTGAGGAATTATATGAGGTCTTTAACCTTTTCATGTAAATTAAATATTGCTACTTTTGATGAAAAAATGTCCTTATAAGCTTTTGCAACATTTAAAATGGTTTTAGATTAGAAACTTCACTTTGGAAACGCCATTTCGCCATATACTTTTGCCATTTCGGAAAATCAACAGACTGAAAATTTACTCAATTATATTTATTATCAATGAATATCATGTGAAGTATATGGAATACTTTTTGATTTAGCAATTTATACATGCTTACATATTTGCCAACTCATCCAAACAAAAATTACAGTCGAAAAATCAGAATTACACAAAATACAACTAATATGAATTAACATACAATTTATTTTCTATATACTTGGATTACTCTTGTATTACAAACTTTATTATCAAAATGATATAAACAAGAATAAAACTAGTAAATTCTACATCATAACAATTCTTATTTTTGTGGCATTTTACAGTAAAAATGTTTTCAGGAGTTTAGTGGACACAGAACAAGAAAATTTTGTGTTATGATGAAAAATACATTGGCAGTATAAATTGATGTATAGTATAGTGAGTATGTGGTATACAAAAATGTAAAAATGCATTTCATTATCTTCCTTTTGTTTCATGGAACCAATTTAAACATTGTTTATGACGCATATTTTATTTCAAAAACCCTCATACTGGAAAGTTAAACATTTCCTGAAATGTATTAAAAACATATTCAACATTTTCATCTTCCTTGATTTCATAAAAAAGTAGAAATTTATCAAAAATCACGAAATTTGACTAAAAAAGTTCTTATTTTCTTTAAATTTATCACTTTAATATTTGCAGGAGATTAAAGAGAATTTAGTAGGGATAATTAGTGTAATTGATGATTTGTGTTGAAGAGTCTTTTTAAAAAATAAATCCTTATACTCCGAAATCCGTGGGAAGAAATCGTAAAAAATTTAATGCAAACGCAAGTGCGTAAAATCATAACAATTTTTGAAAAAAATCATGAAACATTCCCAATCATTTAAATGCATTAAGGAAAAAATTCGGGAACATATTATTAAAAATTTCAAATCTGTTATTTGTTTTTAATTTTTAAAGTGTCAAAATTTCAATGTTTTTATAGATTTATATATATATATAGTCAAATTTGCAGTGATCTATTGAATTTTATGTTAGAACAGCTAGTCTAGACAACACTAACTGTCTAACATAAGCTTTACGTTGGAAACAACGTTGAAAGATATAGTGTTAAGCCTAACATAAAATGTTAAGAAATTTATTTAAAAATAAAATCGATCAAATTAAAAAATAAGTATACGGATTTAAACTTTTACAAGAAAGATCAGTTGTTATGGTTACCATTAAATATTCATTAGGTTACTGAAATGTAGAATGAATCCTGAAGTTTTCAAATGCCTTACATTAGAAAGAGAAAAATAATTCAATTTTTACATCTCATTCAATACATTTATAACAGAAATATTAAAAATTAAAATCGTAATAGTTAATAAGCATTTTTTGAAATAGAATTTACGAGCTATGAGTCAAATGAAAATCAATAATTCAGGAACAGCATAATTTTATCAAAAGGTCCCCATGAAATTTACAAACACAGATAAATATATTTATAGACAATTTATTTACAGCTAATAACATAAATCTATTTTATTTAATTAAAATATATTACACATTCCACTCAAATTACTTTTATTTATTAATAAAAGAATAGCAAAAACATTCGAAAAGAGCAATTCTTAAGAAATAATATTAGAGACACCATTAAATTAGATAGAGATACAAATGTGTATTAAAAATTCAATATAAATCAATAAATTATAATTTTTCGTAAATATTTGGAAGCTTATTCTTATCTGATCGTATAACTCTTTTATAAATAAGAAAAGCGAAAAGAAAAATGTGAAAAAATCGAATTAAAAAAGAAGGCATTGCATCGCTTTCGAATAGATAGAATATATTTAATAGATCGGATGTTCTGCTGTTGGATTATAAAATAGCCAGAATTATTTTAGGTTTTTATATTGGCATCATTTGGATTTCATACGAAAGCAAACAAATTCTATTCGCTTCTAAACTAAATTCTGTTCGATCTTCTAATCAGAAGATCGAACAGAAAAATCCCACATCAATTTTGAATTAATGAAATATTTATTTCGATTTGTAAGCAAGTAATTACATGGGTAAATTCATAATCAAGCTCTATTAGCAGAAATGGATTAAAAAAGACATAAAAAAAGCTAGGTACTTTTTATAATCACAATTCAAGTTTAAGTTAGAGATTTTTCAGATTTTAAATAGAAATATCTCGATATAAAATAATTAATACTAACTAATAGTTATAAATTAATAATCAAAATAGATAAATTTTAATTAATAATTTCTCAGTATTGTGTGATCTCTTTCTTAAACTGTTTTATAAAAATGTATAGTATATATTAAAGATTTAAAAAAAACAACACGCATACCGTTGCTTTATTTTAAAACTATGTGCTCAGCAATAAACGCGTTTGATATAGGTACTCCAAAGAATTAAAAGTTATTTGAAATGTTAAAATAATTAATGAAAAACAGCTATTTTATTTAAATGTTTTTAGAATTTGGAGATACTGATTGTAAGGAACTTCTACTTTAGTTCAAAAAGTCCTCTCATGATATGAAAACTAAATCCACGGATCTGTAGCTAGCTATACTTAGCAAATAGAACGTACACAAAAATAATACAATTTGTCTGTATTTCGTGCAAACTCTTCATCCAATTAAAGGGAATTTCATTCGAACACCTACACACAAACGTTTCGCATAAAAAAAATAACTAAAGCACAACTATAAATTCCATAAGCTTATCAGTAACAGAAAGCAAAGCTCTTCAAACGAATGAAAAAAAATTGCTATCATTAGCTATTCGGTCTTTTCCGACAACAACAACCCAGCGAAAAGAAAGAGTGGAGCCAGCCAATAACAAAAAAGGAGTGAGGGGAGAGGGAAAGTAGAGAGGAGAAATGTTGCTTTTCTTCTTTATTATTATACTTTATTTTTTTTAACCGCCGGGCGCTGCGTGTGCGAAGAGTGTGTATGTATGTGGATCAATGAGAAATCATGGACCATGCGTCAGCTGCATTCGTCCTTGAGAGCGAAGAGTATGGCTGCATGTGTGAGCGCGTGTGTGGGTGGGAATGGATGGATGTGTGCACGCTTTGCAGTTCTATCTTTAGAAGATGGAAGGGTGTCGGCGATCGATGTGGAAGTGGCGGCAAGGGGTGACCCCCTCTCTGTTGTCGGCATCGGAAGACAGGGTGGCGGGCGGGTAGAAGGAGGGAGGGGTTGATTTCTGTCAACTTGACCTAAATACGCTGATCGCAAGAACTTGCGTAAGGGGTGGGGGAAATTGAAATGAATCGGTCACTTAAAATCGTCTCTTAATAGCTTCTACGTATTTAGTCTCGGATGTTTGAAATATTAATTATTTTTATTTAGTAATCAAATTTAATTGAAAGAAAACAATAAAAATCTTAGACCTTTAACAGACATTGTCGATTTTATTCTTATTTTAAATAATATATGTTTAATTCTATCACGGCAATGCAGAGTTTATAATTCTGTTACGATTCTCTGTAAAATTGGATTGCTTTTTGCTTTTATCGATTAAATTAAGCGACAAGCTATTTAAAATTGCTTATATTATGCAGATAAGAATAATTTAAAATTATTATTATTCTGCATATCTAATTTGGAAGAAATGTCTGATAGATATTTTAGATTTTGATAAATGCAATCTTTAACATTCTGGAGTTTTAATAGTTTGGACTGTGAAAAACCAGAGTCAATAAAAAATAGTCCTACTCAAGTCAATAAAAAATAAACAAAGGATGATGTCTTGAGAATCATAAGTTAAAAGAAGAGAGAACATAAGCTTTTGATAATGTGATAAATATCTTTGATTTTGATTAAATGCATGCATTAATAATAATGACCTTTGAAAATGAAATTTTTAACTGACTTTATATTTATTTAAATCTTAAAGTATGCTGATTATGAAGCCTTTTCATTTTGGGTGCATTGACTCCAAGTATTGTGGTAGAATTCACGTTATAATCAGGGTAAATTCATTGCTTTCAAATGTATAGGTACTATTCTTTTGTATTGTGTCCTGATATGCTTATTTCCTGATTTCATTTATAGATTTAAATTCTATTGTTTGTATCGCTTCTGATCTTTATCAATAGATTTGGAAATCATTACAAAACATGTCGTGTCATCATTTTTTGGGGGATAATTTTGCGAAAGTCAGCTATTCATTTATATTTTTCATTAAAAAAATCCACTTTTCCACATTCATTTTTAAAGTTAATGTTATAATTTAACCTTTATTGTTAATATTTCATTAGAAAAAAGCATTTTTAACATATACTAATTATATATTTAACTAATTATATATTAATTATATTAATATATTTAATATTTTTAAAGTTAATGTTATAATTTAACCTTTATTGTTAACATTTCATTCGAAAAAAATATTTTTAACATATACTTGAAACTCTGTGTACTTGTTTTATTTTTATTATATAGATTTCAGAATGTGTTGGAATAATTTAATATAAATATATTTTAAAAAATGTATTAGATTTTGTAAAAATTTTAAATATAATTGTTAACTATTATAATTTAACCCTGTTGATATTGATGATCTTTTTATTAATAAATTATTGAAAAAGAAAGATTTTTATACATGCTATCAACTAATCAATTGTCATATTCAGACTTTTATATAATCTTAGAGACTCATTTTTTTTCTTTACCTAACATGGCATCACTCTCTAGTACAGAAGAGAATTCTCCTTTGTATTCTAGGGAGGAATCGATCGGGAAAAAAGTACTCAGTTTGCGCAGTGAACCAAAAACGCTATTACAGTTTCAACGCATGCGAGATCAAGCGCTGCATCCATATACTCTTCCAATATATAGGCAACCAAAAATAAATCGTTCAGGAAATCACAAGTTCGCAAAGACAATTACCATCGCTAATGATAGCTCTCATGAGATACGTGTGACATAAACCGAAGAAAATCGAACGGATACCAACATATATCCATATGACGTACTCAGATTATGATATGCATTAAAAAGCTTGCTATCTGTTACATTATCCGCAATAATTAAACTAACTTTATATAGGCAATGATTTCCATTACGATACAAATACATAAAACGTATTATACAATCATAATACTTTACAAGGGGTTGATAATTTTAAAGCTGCATTTTTATATTAATAAACAGACCATAAAAAATAATGGTGTTGGGAAGTTTCCACTCATAGATTTCCTGTATTGAATTAAATAAAAATTAGATTAAAAGAAATACATGATAATTAGTAAAAGAATATTTAAAAAAAATAAATAAATAAGACTGATTCCAATACATTTTGTTAGTATTATGGCTTGTCTTTTTATTATTAATTTATATTTATTTTTAATGAAATACACACATCGGTTAGGAGTCTTTTAAATAACTGCGAATTTAGAGTAACATTATTCAAACCGAATACATTGACATTTTAGTGGAATATTGATTATTATTGACAGTTGTGCAATGGTAATAATATAATTAATAAGTCATTTTCCATAACATCAAAAGTTATGATAAATTTTCAGGTATATTCAGCGGAAAGTGTGAGCTTATCAATCATTGTGCATATTTTTGTAAAATATTATATTAAGTCTGCATCAGATAATTATTGAATAACTGCTCTTCTGAAACCACAATATATTCCTGAATTTGTAATGAAGACACTGGTCTGATATATTTATTAATATTTTGCTATAATATTATTTAAATTTCGAAAAGTATGATTGGTATAAATATTGTTAAAAAAATTTACAAGACCCTTTAACTACACAATTTGCTGTTAATGTAACAAAGAACAGGTGTTTCAGCAGTACTTTTTTTGATGCAAGGTATGTTTTCACAAAAAAATGTTTAATTTATTTAAAGGAAAAATTCAATTATGAAATTTCATTTTCTATGTGTCATTTTCAGTTTTCAGATTCAGTCAATTGATCTCATAATACTCTTTGACAATATGTTGATACATTTTCGGTTAATATAGGTATATTTTGTCCTTTAAATTATAAATTTTAAAATATGAATCATGAATATTCCTTTACATTAAAGAAATATTCATGATTTATATTTTGAAATATAAGTAAGGAAGCAAAACGTTGCAGATAATATTTCACATCTGAACATTTCTAAGGTAGACGTATTAATCGATTATATTTTTCTTTCATCAGTCTGTTAATAAAGTAGTGCAATTATACTTTGATTTCAATTGATTGTTATCAATTAACAATAATAACCGATAACTATGAAGACAGATAAATATAAGTAAGAAATGTTTTGTTTACATTACTTCCGCCATCTTTTATTTACTTCATATATCAAAAATGTTCGCTCTTCTGATACTTTTGCCACGTACTATGAATTATTAAAAACAAATAAAAACAGCATTAGATATTCTGACACAAAATTAGATTGCGATTCATATTTCGGTTATGTAATCTGTACAAAAAGATTAAACGTAAACATCACGACTACACGATAAGCTGGACACCACCACCCCTTCTTAAATCAGAATAGAATCTTCCGGATGGAGTGATGAAATTGCGCCATTTTCTCTGCAGCAGCTGTTCCGACGCAAAAAGACAAACGTCTTGTTTACATGTAGCGGCGGATGGTCTCTAAGAACCCATACATAGGGTAATTTTGTTTCTCAGCCATTTTTTTTCATGTATGTCCTCACTCTTGGAGCTTCTTGTTAAATTTTTTTTTGTCTGCATAAATTTCGTTGTCAGCATGAAAACTCGAATTCGAATAAACTCTGTTTGCTCGTAATAAGCACGGACTGTTTCAATCAATGGAACACGAAGAGCAAATAGGGAGGATCGAATTTAAGCTATGTGAATTTCATGTGTTATAGTCAATAATTTGATGTTTGGTGCACTTTTTTGCTTAGAATTTATTATTAAATATCAGTTATATGCGGAAAGAAAATTTGTTAAAGGATTAAAAGAGATGACTTCTCTATTTTCTAAGTAGATTGTTCCTTCTGCACTATTTTACTGAAAAAAATTATTACCTATATCGCAGTTGTCATAAAAAAATATTGAAATCATTCTGAAATAATTTTCAGTTTAATTTATTTTTCAACTATCCTTATATTTCTTCTGTTATATTATTTACGGATCAGTATTAGTTAATATGCTTTAATTTCTATCAAAGTTGCTTTTTTTTTTAAAGTTTTTTAGAAAACGGTAAATTTTTTAGGCTTTTCTGTGAAACAGGCTGAGAACTTCAAATCAAAGTTATTTGAATTACTAAAAGATAGCATAATGGATTATTTTATAATTTTAGATATTAGTAAGAAAACAAATTATAATATTGTTGTTAAATTTCCCCATCAATTTTTGATTGAAGTTTGAATTCAAATGTATGAAAGATGAATTAAATCTGAACTTCTCTGCATGTAAACTTATATTGCTCTTAAAAAAATGGGAGTGAGAATTTTGAAATATATTATTACATATATGTGTATGTTGATATAATAAAGGAAGTAATACATTATATAAATAATAAGTCATTATCATAAATTAATTAAATATTAATATAAGTATGTGTATTTAAAAATATTTAGTTCATACAAATCTTGTTATTCACAACTACATAAATTTAGACAAATATCAGTAGTTATTTTTAAATCAATTTGTTTACTTTGAGCTGACATGTAAAATATTTATATAATTGTGAGGCTCTTCACAAATGGTTTTCTTCCGAAGAAATAAAATATGATAGCAAAATCCATGAAAATTAAGATTTATTACATTTTTGCAAGTATTCATAGGTTAATCTCTTTATTTTAAGTCAAATGTTTTCATTATTCATCAGTAACTATTAGTGAACGAAAAAATAATACCTTAACACAGTAGTAAATTTTATAATCGAAAAAATAACTGCTTATAATTTAATATAAGAAGCGTTAATTAATGGAAATGACGTTTGAGAAGAGTTTTATTCTATTCATTCAAATGCTTTATGAAATGTGATACGATTTTCTTAATATTTCAAGAAGTTATACATGTTTGAAATACTTCAAGGAATTATTCTAATATAAAATAAATATTTCAAGCAGTTATTTCTGAAGAATTAAAAAGTAAAATATTTCATGTTATTGTGCTGTATTGAATATGAACTCTATAATAATTAGATGATTGTAACAAAATAAATCACACGACCTTGGCGTATATTTTTCTAGATTGTTACCTTGGTATGCAATACTTATAATTAACCCTAAGTTTTCTGAACATTATTATTGTTGGAAAATTTCGAAATAAATATTTCCTTTTTAACTTATCTTAGGAATGTTGTTTTGTGCAATGTATAAGAGGAAAAAAGCAGTTACATAAAAATCTCTTAATTTATTACCAAGTAATTTTTATCATATTCATCCGGTGTAGAAGGTCCATTCAATGTCATCGAAGACAGAATACTTTTGTTGAACTAAAGTTCGGAATGTAATTAATGCCACCGGCAGATCATGTATTGCGGTCATTAGCGGTTTTCTTTCCTTTTAACTTCTGAAGCTATCTTTGTGAGACAGGCTGCCCTGTGGCGATTCTACTGACGTGGGAAGAAAAAAACTAGTTACTCATGAAAGTCTTTCTATCGCCAAACCCATGTGCACCTCACGTGTGGATAAGGTCTGTCACATAAAATGCTGCAATTTTTTTTTAAAGTAGTTTCTAAATGTTTTCAATTTTAGCAAAAGAAACTGAAGTAACACCTTTCTATATGCTCCTACAGCCTACAAATATTATCAAATCTCTAAAATGGATGAAAATGTTTTGAAAATATGATATGAAGCCTATCATTTGAAAAATTTTATAAAAATTAACGTTGATGGTAAGAAAAATTTAAATCAAATTTCTAAAATAGAAAAACAAGGATGTTCATTATTTCATTTTCTTAAAAATAACTTAGTTATATTCTCCAGGTAAAGTTGTTTTTTTTAATATGTTGATCACAAATGGGTTTTCATGATTGTTTTTCATTGATTTATTCAGTCTTATATTCCCCCCCCCCTTATAAATCTATTGTAAAAACTACAGTAGAAAGCTTGGCTCCCATTTGCAAATAACAGTTAGCATTTTTTTAAATACATTCTGCACAATATTATATGCAAATTCTACTTTTTAAGTCTAAATTTTTTTTACTTATTAAAAAATTCCAGAACTTTTTTATGAAAAAGTATTTAAACTCTTGATTGTAAAAATTTTGGGATATTTTTTTTTAAAAAAAATGCTTAGTCTACTGGCTACATTTTAAACTACTGTACCGAAATTATTATTTTTTAAAAAAAATTAAGATTTTGATTTGTCATCTAGATACATTTTATTTATTATATTCAAAACGCAGCACAAAATTATACTTCTAAATTAATGCATTTGAAACTCAAAAATTTGCAAAAATAAAAATAATAAATAAGCAAAAATGTATTTCAAAAATACATCAGCGTTTTTAACTTGCAACGTCGGAATTTAGTATGTTAATTAAATCCACGAAATAACATTTCCAATTGCTGCTTTAAATTAATACTTTAATGAAAATAATTTTTTTAAATGAATTCAATATTGCAAATATTTAAATACTGATTGGAAAGTATTTTTAAATAGCTACTAGAGGAAGTATTATAGCTAGTACAGAGTGTGTGAATTGTATTTAAAATTTTCAGACCATTTTTGTCTCCAAACGCTTTACCATAACGTGATGTACTCGTGTATTTATTTTCTTCCTATTTGCTTCCTCTATTACTTAGCACTCCAGAAATAATATTAGCTTTATTAATAATTGTATGAAATTATATCAGAAGTTAATACTGGCATTATCTTTCGGATACACATAACTCGTCTACAGTTTCGATTAAGAATTCACAATATCATAATATTTATGGATATCGTTAAGAAATCGCAATAGCCATTAACGTCTAAGATTTATCTGTAGTCTATTTGGATTCGTAACACCTGCTTGTCGTTTCAATACCCATCCCATATTGAATGAAAATGGAATATAGCTTAAACAAATTTGAAAAACACATAGCGTAAAAAAAAATTTTATTTTTAATTTAATCACAGAAAATAATTGTTATAAAACTAAATATGGAAATTAAATGAAATATGACAAAAAATATGAAACTATTTTTAATTGCTGAAAACATATTTTTGTGTATTCCTCGTATGAAATACATTCCCATTAGATATTTAAATGAATTTTCATATATTATACCAACGCTTCACCTTAATATTTTATGGTAAATCATGTTTTAATCGTTGTGAAGCGTAAAAAGGGGTAACATCTACTGAAAAACTGCTTTTTAATTTGGATCCATACCGTAAATTACTATTTAAAAATGTAATAATCTTCTGCTTCGTTTTTGAGAATTAATATTTTTCCAAAAGAAAGGAATTCCAAGAATGTATATGGCTGCTACAAATACGACATTTGCTATCACTGTCATTTAGGATTAATAAAATAAATCAATCTTTTTAATTTAATTACACTTTATAGCATTATTTGCTCCTTTTTTTTACTTCGTAAAAAAGCGTTATATTTCCTTTCAAAGTTATTGTTTATGTATTCAATTATAATACTTAGTGAGCTTAATAAATTATTGCCTATATTTTCGATAATTTAGTGCAAATAATTAGTTTATTCAATTTTTTAAACATATTTTTCTTCTCTTTTTCACTCCATAAAATAATGGATAACATATACGTGTTCTGAATTACTTTTCAAGACATTTTTAATCAGTCAAATTTTTATTAAAAATAGTTTATATCTCAAATGAAATGTTTAATTTTTACGTTATTGCTCTATTTTTGGTTTATGTACTAGATCTTGACAGACATCTTGATAATTTGCCATTCAAAGTTAGCAATTTTTAAAAAAAATAAACTCTACATCGCTAAAAAAAATAAAATTCTGATTTCTTCTGTCAACAGACAGACGGAGCTCACTTTCTCTTGAACTCACATAAGAAAATAAAAAGATCAGGATTGGGTCATAAGATAAACAGATGGCGAACTTGTTATCGCCAACTTTTGCAGCATCAACTGCGTTTTGCGTTTGATTGTTAACTTAAGCGATGCAATAAACAGGTTGACGTCACACACGACACTTAATACTCTCTTATAAGGATTTTTCTAACTCCACATAGACTTTAATTAAAAACTTGAAATAACAGATGTTTCAGAACTCCAGATTCTATATTTGCTCTTTATCCATGTTTCCAAAATCAAACATCCTTATCATTTTCCGTGTTTGTTTTCCAAAGTTAGATTCTTATAAATTATGTTTCTTAACTCTTCAAGCTAATTGTATGCCTTTTTATTTAATTTAGCTTTAATCATTTTTAGTTTTAATAATTATTTGAATAATTTTAATATAATTACATAAGTTTCAATTTATCATGCCAGTAGTAACTGGCAAACCTTTAAATCTCGTTAACAGTTATGTGCACAATGTTTATCAATTAGTTAATGTATCCATTTTATAACCTGTAAATCCATTCTTGCATCTCAGAAAGAAAAATATTAACTTTTAAACATAAATTCGTAAAAAATGTATTTGACTTTGATTTGACCTTTCGGCCCCACAGGGACATACATGTCCCGCTGATGTTCTTAAATCTCCTAATAGGATAAGTAAGTTGGAAATTTATTGCAGCATATGCCCCAATAGTTTTCTGAGATTATATTCATAGTTAATTTTTGTTTTTATTTAAT
Source organism: Latrodectus hesperus (assembly GCA_037975125.1). NCBI lineage: Eukaryota > Metazoa > Arthropoda > Arachnida > Araneae > Theridiidae > Latrodectus > Latrodectus hesperus. The sequence goes on along the minus strand of CM075852.1, from coordinate 98,418,419 downwards.
ATGACTATATTTCACATAGCTATGTTTTATTTGACCTATTGGAGTCCTAAATTATTTTAATTTTGGAAAAGAAAAAAAAAATGTTATTGAAAAGGTAAACTGCGTTCCTCATTGGTGCATTTTTAATTTTTTTTATTTTCTACAATTATTTTTTTAATTAATGGTAGAACCGCATTTTTTAATATCCGGAGTAAAAGATTATTTTTTTTGTATGCAAAGTATGTCACTAAAACTTTATAGTTTTTGAGAGCAATGTGATTAATGCAAAAATTTCATATTCTGTTCCACTTAGTAATCAATTTCTGACAAATATCGATGTGTTATTTATTTAGAAAAATTTCCAATTTAAAAAGTAAAATATCGGCAAGATCCACATATTTTCAGAACTAAATTTTTAAAATTCTACTATACGTCTCTCTCTCTCTTTTTTTTCCGCATGTTCGAAATGGAAAAAACTTGGTAAATACTACTTGCTTCATAAGGTAAGTAAAAATCCGCGTGCATAAAATATTTTATCGTTTTCAAAATTAATTATACATTTTTTAAATATTATATTAAAATCGATAGAATTTATTTCTAAGGTATCAGAATTTTTCTAATAAAACTCTTCTTAAAAGTTTACTTCTTCTTAGCACGTGGAATTGTTTGGAAAATGATTATTTTTAATTCTCTCAAATACCTTAACACAAACAAATTTGGATTGTGCCCCAAATTATGTCTATTATAATAATTAGAGTAGGATTGCAGACAAAGTGATTAAAATACATCCGTAATAACAATTTTAAAAACAGTAGTTATTTATGTAACACTAAAACATAATATTTTTTAAACAGTAGTAAATGTTTTTTTTATAAAAAATACATATATATATATATATATATATATATATATATATATATATATATATATATATATATATATATATATATATATATGTATGTATATATTTGCGAATATTAAACAATTACAAAAATATCGCAAAACAAATTTCCATTTGATTGTATAATAATAAAGGATATTTTGATAAGTTTATACGCAAATATTTAATGTTTTATAATGATTGTATTTTTCCAAATATCAACAATCGGAAAATAAAAGAAATCTTCCGCTATGAAGTTTTTATTATCGTAAAATACTTTTTGCAGAAGCTGCATTTTTAATTGTATTTGTTCTTTTTTTAAACCAGTAGTAAATCACCATGTTATATCTTCATTTTTATTATGGATATCTTGTTTGCATAACTCCAAAATAGTTTTCTAAATGCGACATATTTTTTCAAAGCATTCTTCATGCTGATTAGAAAAGTATATAAAAACTATTTTCACTTTTAGTATTGGCTTGTGTGTAATGCTTTGTTTTATTTATTTTTAACATTAGTTATTTTCAGCTTTATTTTATGTTTTTCTTGGGTGTGAATAAATATCCTAATAACACAAATGAAGATAAGATTCAAATAATTAAAAAAAAATAATAAATATAAGATTTAAGTAATGTATAAATACATTTAAACTTTATTTAAATATTATTGTGCCAGCTTCCATTCTTTATAGTTATAATTTGTCGCATAAATAGTGAAAATTACATGAGTAATTTTTGTGCAAGATATTAAATCGACGTCCCTCCCCTCTTCAAAAGTAAAGTATAAATAAAATCATCTGCTTTCCCATTCTGTTACCACGTTTTTCCTTGATAATTACATGTAATTAATATGTTTATACATGTGAAAAGTGAAGATTTTAATTATTATTTGTGTATATATTTGTGCATTTGGCTTTCCCTTTTGCAGCTTCTTCAATCGTAACTATTTTGCAATAAAAATTTTATAAACAAAAATTGAATCTTGAAAATAGAATTTATAAAAAAATTAATTAATAAAATTAATATATTTCTTAAATAATTTATGCAAAGCTAATTATCATTTTAATGTGATAAATTAATATTTATTTAGCATAAGTAAACGTTTACTGAATCAACTACTTGTTGAATGGATTCGATATATGGTATTGTATATTTGTTTAAAAATGCTTATAAAAAAACAAATTCTTAGAATTTTCAGAGGGGGGAAAAAATGAATAAAATTTCAATTTTAAGAGAAAGTGTGACTATTGAACAGGTGCATATGAAAAACGATCACGAGACAATGGGACTACGAGGAAAGCGCAAAATGCTTTATTGTCTCTCGCTAAAGGTGGTTGGTGATGGAGGGGTGGAATTCTAGTGTCACCATCTGCTTTGATAGACACAAATATTTCGCGTCGTCAGCATATACGGATACGCATTACGTCAGTCGAGAACTTGCTTATCTTCCTTTTGTAGTCTGATAAACAACATTGTCAGTTGGGAGCTATGTACAATTAAATTGTTTCAAATGCATTTATTTTTAAAAATAAACAATCAAATGAAAGGAATTTCTTTTGAAATTAGTGATACAACTATTAAAAATATACCAATGAACATTGAAAGAAATTTTGAGTTAACATATTTTTTTTATCGTGAAATTCTCAGATATTTTAAAAGTCGTTAAATATTGTGTCTTGCATTACTTCGTAGTTGAAAGGTTATTGAAAGTTTTAACTTAGAATTGTTAATTAATTGAAATTTTATTAAGTAGTTATTATCTCGTTGAAAAGAAGAAAAGGTTCATTTGTTTATTTGACACGCGAGTTATTTGTGTAAGACTTAAGAAAGTACAGGTATTACTTAACAGCAAGTTTAAGTAACGTGACGATTAATATGTAGTTTAAATTCGTTAATACATATTATAAATTTAATGAAAAGAAGCCCTTTTTTCTCTTTACTCAACTCAAGAAAATTTTCTGCGAGACAAAAAAAGGTTTTTGTACCGTGATTCATATTCGTATAAAATAACAATTATATGTAAAGCAAATTATTCATTAATTGCGATTGAATCATTTACAGAATATATATAAACTGGAGTTTATATTGTTTATTATATCATTATGTGTATATTATTATTATTACAGTTTGCAAAACGCATGTAACTCCGCTAACTAAATTTCTTTGAATCATGTCAAAATTCTATGCGCATGAAGTAAGCAAATTGATTTTAAAACCCAGCCCATTAAAAGATAGATGTTAAATTCAATGAAATTGAGCTATACATATCAAGTATAAATAATATGGAAAAAAAATTAGTGTTCCATTATGGTGTTTTTAAATTCAACATGTGTGTATAAAAATAACAAATCAAATTTATCAAGCAAAAATGTCTACTTTTGTAAATGGAACATAGGATTAGCCCGAAGCGCAATTTAATACAGTAATCGTTGTGTATTATGCTGTGCGTGTTGCAATGTGGAAGGTTGCCAATCACATACGTTAATAGTTCGGTAGGAAGTGAAATCCGTCGGTTTATTCTTCTTGCAAAATAAATTATGGGTGTAAAATGTTTCTGGGGAAAAAAAACATAGATATATCTTCTTAAATAGTTGCATATTCAAAGGAATTCCGGTTTTATGATCGTACTTTCAATCCATAAGATAAATTCATTGATAAAAACAATTGCTTTTCTTAAAGATATTCATTAACAATGCGTAATTGTGTACAATCTATTTTTGTCTTTTTTAAACAAGAAATCGTCACTTTTTGTACTTGCATAAAAAGTATAGAGACATCAAGCATCTCCTTTCTGCAGGTATAAATATTCATATCTTGACATAAATAGACATGGAAATTTCAGCATCTGTATGAAGAAACTATTTAAGGAACAGTTTAGTTTAAAAGCAGTCATTGTATCCCCTATTTAAATCTAATGTATATGATAATGTGTTTTATCAAATTAAATAATACATGCTTTTTCACTTTGGAAGTTGAGGCTGAACTCATCTGTAAAAGAAACAGCCATCAATAATCATTTGCTCTACCAATCCTCTCATGATACAAAGTTGGAGGCAAGCAAATTGTTGCCACCTCAAGTATAAAAATATCCTATATGAATGGTTCTTTTCAGTTCACGCTTCGATCCTTCTTTGGATGCTTGCTGCAGGTAAGAATCTGAGTTCAAGTGGCTATGACTCTATTCATTCCTTTTGCATACAACCACAATTATTGGTCATCATTCGTTGCAAGATTTGGCAATTTGGCCAAACATTATAGAAGCTAAGTCAATGGTTTGTAACCCTTAAAGTATGTGAGCCATTTCTGTGAACAAGACACAATTTGACATCAGCAGCTCTCAGGGCTTTTATGAGTTGAATAGAAATTGATGAATTATAATTTATGAATTTTTGTAAGATAATTTCTGTTGGAAATTGTTATATTTAGAAAGAATTGCTTACAAGCAATAATTTTGGTGTGAATTGTAGAATGATGTATTAAAAGCTTTTATATTACTTTAGTAAAAACATAAATAAAGTCACCATCAACAGAATTTGGGAGCTTATCAAGTAATGGAATTTTAGGCTTGTGAAACACTTCCTTACTCGGAAATTTAGGCCTATATATCAGAATTTAACCTGTCTTTAATCTCCTAGTAATTTTTCATTGATATATGTTCTTCTGTAAAAAATGCTTTTAATTTTTTTTATTACAAATTGGCTGTCTAAGTTTTTCCTATATTAGCATCTAAACAACGTGTTCGGTTTTGTTCTCAAATGAAAGCATTTTTGTAATCCTCCCCAATTTTTTACATCACAAAATATTCAAAGTTTCCATTAATCAGCATTCTGTTTTTGAATAAATTGCTGTTGTTTGCATGAGTAATTTCATTTGGAGTTTTATATTATTTTACTAATTATTCCGTGATTATTTGGAAATCCCCCTAATGAACTAGCATTTATAGTCTGATGTTCCTCTCGAACAATGATTTTTTAGGATTAGGAAAAAATAGTAGTTAGATTATGTGCTAATTTTGTCTTGCATGTCTATTCATAAGTAGTGATAGTATTAGAAAAATATGACCTTTGGTATTACATGCTTGACAAGATGAAGGAGTGGTTAACTAAAATTTGTTTTTCATATTTCTGCGAAATTTTTAGCCTAAGTTCATGAAAGAAATTAATATTTTTTCCTGTAAAAATAATTTTTTTTAGAATCATACTTGTAATAGTGCGCTACAACTGTAAGGTTATTTATTATAAGGCTGATACAATTGTAAGATTCTTGGCGTGCTTTGAAAAGGAATTACAATGTAATCATTTATGCTGTTCCCAATGTTGTTGTTTTCAAATTGTGAGAAATATTATACATTGCGTATAGAAGTCTTAGCAGCCACGACAACCTGGTGAGCTTTGGCGATGGTTCTCGTTATTGTTCGAATCTCAACTAACCCAAGATCCGTCATGTAAGCTAATGGGGGCTGTCATAGTCACAATCCCCTCCATGAGAAATGATACCTCTGGGGGTGATAGGACAAGTATGGGGGGTCTTCAGCTTGTTCCCTGCTTCTAAGTGGTAAAGTCTAAGTCAGGACTAAGGGGTACAGGGAAGCAGGCTGATGCAACTTCAACAGCCGCATTAAAATTATTCATAACATCTGTATTTTTTCACAAAATATCATAAAACTCAAATTACTATTACTCTATAATTGATAATTGGAAACAACGAATCTTATAAAAACAAAGCAAATGACTTAGAAATAGTGAAAAGATGCCAAAAGCGTGAAGTGAGTCTCCATTCTTGAAGTTATTATTATCCAATATATTTACATGAAACTTCAAGATTACTCAACCAAACAAAAATATAAGAATAATATTTTAATATTTACTGATTATTTCATTTTTTTAAATCAGAAGAGTTGGTTATAAAGATGTTTCCTTAAATTGATTATGTCTGTTTCTTTAGGACAACCGTATCGAAACTTGTTTTTAAATGAATTTGTTTGTTAAAAAAAGAGGAATTGTTCGGAAATGATACTATTTTCTAACTTATAACAAAATTTATGGGTTACTTCTGAATTTTTATTTTTGAAGTGTCGTTTCCAAGATGCTCTATAAAAGAAAACTTTAGGGAAAAAACGAACAAAAAAATCTATGCAGTATTTGGAATTATAGGAAAAATAATTAGTGAAAAAATTTAGGAAACAGCGTAAAATGTGTGGAAAAAACGGTGCAATAGTTTTTTTTAAATAATTAAAACAAAGAATCCTTGGAGTAGTGTAATAATACTAAATAAAGAGGAATTTAAAAGTTGAATGTAAAAGAAGTATAAATAAAAAAAAAATGCAAACATGCTTCACTGTGGATATAATTTGAAATGTCAAGTAATATATTCCTAAACTATAGGATTAATTTAATTTCTCAACTAGATAAATTATTTTAAGAAATAAATATTGTATTGAAAATTTAATCCAAGAATTGATACTATTAGAACTTAGAAACATTAATTTTCCAAGTATTTTCCATCTAAATTGTTATTAAATCAAAACTGTTTTAATTGTCAACAAAATTTTTTAATTGTGTTCTTGCTCATACCGAATTGCTTTTATTTTTTTCTGTTTTCACATATTAATATTCTTTTAAAAGAATTTGAGTTCTGCTTATTTGATATTTATGCACATGTGCAGACTTTAATAAGTTAATAATACAATCCACTGGCTACGAATTGATTTTGCAAGCAGAAATATTTAAAATTAAAAGTAAATTATTACAAATGAATTCAAAACGTAATATTTGCAGTTATTAGTAAGAGACGTTTCATCATGCAGTGTTTGAAAGCTATGACTCAAGTTAACTGTGACCATTAAAGATAATTCATAGCTACATTCGCTGCTGTGCAAATAAATTTTATCAGTCGCATTTTTTTATGTTAGAATATCGTTGTCTTTCTTGGAATGCTCTATTGGGGTTATTATATTTTCTTTTAAATCGCTATATATTTATAGATAAGTTGCGGTTATAACAGCAACTGTGTAACCCATTTCATTTCTAGAACGGAAGACGAGAAGGTGGAATTAATTGCTTATCTGCGAAAGCCTATCAATAGAAATTCACATACATCTATACTGTAGATTTTAGCTTTCACTTTGTACTTCACACAAAACTTTGTATTATAATGAAAGGAGAAATAAATATGAGAAGCGTCAGCTATAATTTCATATCTTTAATATTTAAAAAATATAAAAATGAAAGAAAAACACAATATTGCTACTTGTCTTCATCTGAATTTGAATAGCTGATGACATAGTTGCAAATGTTATTCGAACTCATTGGTATAGAATTGAATATCTCAAAACTTTTTGGTAGCCATATACCCAACTCAATTTTAATCAAATATTGTAAATCATAACTTTTTTTGGGTAATAAATGCAACTTTACAAGAAATCATGGTAATATTGTTAGATTTTTTTTTTAAAAAAAGAGTCCTAAATTGTGTGTTTAAATTTTTCTAAATATAAGCTTTACTTGTTTATATAGTGCTTTTTGAATTGAACATTTTAAACTTTAGTGCTATCCTTTGTTAAACAGCAGGAAATGAATGTTGCGCTTCTGCTTCAAGTTCGTATGTTTATTGGAAATGTTCTGGGTTTTCTTCATTAAGACAAATGAATAAAGAACCAATATTCTTGCCGTGACGAGTAGCATCCATTGTGTGTTCAAAAAGAAATTATTTTTTCGATGAGCAACACGATGTGGAAGTTGAAAATATCTTATAACAATTTTCAACAGTTAAGCCATCTGTTAGGTGTTATCAAACCATAAATCGCAAACGGTAATGAACAGTGATTAATTTTAAAATTTTAATTCATTTCATTAATGTGTGTCGAAATGATTCGAATTCTAAATGATTTATTCTGATTGTTTTCAATTTAAATCGAATTAATAATTGATTCGTAAATTCTTCTACATGAGAATGTTAAATGGAAAAATTTTCATTATAATTTTGTTTTCTTATAGTTCAAAGAGAAAAGTAAATTCCGCTTAAAGGAATGTTTATTTTGTAGTATTTTGTTAAGAAATAAAGAATAACATATTTAACAATCTTAACATTTTAATATACATAAGAGATGAGCAAAATATATTTGTTTTCAGGGAAGGTCAGCTATTTTTCAAAATTGTTTCTAATGTAGAAAAATTTAAAAAAAAATATATTAAGAAAAAATATAAATGTACAATTTATAGAAAAAAAAATGTATTTGTGCAATCTAAATTTATTTTCATTCATTTTTACAAAGTTATTAAAAACATTAATTACATCATCGGGCCAAATATTTTAGGCAATAAATTTTTCCACAGATTTTGGGAGATACATTTATTCCATTTTGAAAATAATTTTTCTGCATAGGAACATACATAATAACTGTTTTCAAAAGGTGACAAAAACTAATATTTGAAACAGATAAATGTATTCAGAAGTATTTTAGGTAATATGTTCACATATTGCATAAATAATAGATTCTGTATTAATTATTTACTTTAAATTAAATTACAATATTAATTAATTTCCTGTGCATATTAAATTCTTATTTAAATTAAAAATTAACATACCTCTAATTTAACAAAAACAATTATTTTGAATAACTGATATTAGAATCTTATGTTAAGATTCAGCTAAAGAAAACCTTTCCCATGATTGAAGAATTCAATATCTCATCTCTGCTAATTTTATTTTTCTGCACTATCTTCCTGAAGGCTCTATTTAGACTTCAGAGAAACACCCCAAATGCTATTTTCTCCTCCAACACAAGAGTGAGTGGCTGACTTCCGGGTGTCCAGTGTGTTACTTCTTTTAGTTTGAATTAGTTGACTTCCTGCTTTGCATTCCATTTCCAAGCCATTGGACCGATGGATGCACGAATTGGAAAAACAAGAAACTTGTAATTTTCTTCACCGAGATAGCTTTTATTTTCCTTTTCCTCAGCGCTGATGCTTTGATGGAAGACCGATTGACATCATTTCTGCAAGTTTTTTATTTTGATGTTGTTTTGAGAGCCTATTATATATAAATATAATTTTTAGCTGTTGTATAATTGAAAATGACTTCGCGTTTAAATGTGATTGGAAAAAGCTAATGTGTCTAGTACTTATTCAAAATAAATAATTAAATATTATTTCAATTTTTCTAAATTTGACTATTTGTATATATTGCCATATTAGAGAAACTTGAATATATTGACGAATCACATTATGCAGATTAAAATGTTACAGGCGAAAAAATTGAAGTGTAATTGTTAGTGAAAATATTTTACTGTACTTTTCAGATTTTCAATCAATTTTCAGGCCAATGCAACACAAAATATTTCCTTACTAGGTAATGTGTTTGAATCTCATAAAATATATTATATACGATTTTCTTTAATTTACGAAGTGTTCAAAAATACTATGAAATAGAAATATAATTAAAATTATATGTATATAAAATGATATAATTATAGAATGTAATAGGATATGTTACTATTTACTTTTCGTATTGAAAATCCTATAAGTGATTTAGAAGAACGAAAATAATTTTGATCATATTTTCAATTTTCATAGTTGGATATATTTATGTATTTGTTCTTACTTTAGCAATGAATATATATAAAAAATGGTATTGCTTTTATAGGTTTAATTTTCATGACAGATTTTTGAAATACTCCTTACTTCAGCTTACGCACAATAACACATGCAAAAAAAAAAAAATAAAATAAGTAAATAAATTAAGTAGATTTGTTTTGATTTTATATCTTAATTTTGTACTTCTTATCACTACCGCCAACTAAATAATTAGCGTAATATTTAATTAATAAAAAGCTGAATGTAATATTTTTCATTTAATGTGCTAATTTAATTTCCAAGTCAGTTATTCATAACTATATTTATTAATAAAATTAATTCAAAATATATAGTTAATTTTCTTGTATTGGTTGTAATCACATTTTGTAAATTATGGTACTTTAAAAATACATTGTTATATTGATAATATACAGATTATTGATGACTTTTAACTCGGAATTATTTATATATGAAGATAAAGAAGTTAAAAAGTGCTTTTTGATTACCCAACGTTAAATTTATAACATTGCACTTAGAATGTTTTATACAAACTCACATAATTTAAATGTACATATTTCCTTATTTTATTTACTTGAAATAAAATTATTTATTTCATAGTTGGAAATTCTATGCCAACTATTAATAAATTATTTATACAAGTTTACAATAAAAAATACGAATTCACATAAATTTGATGAAAAAAGTTAATTTTCATATTAAAATTCCAAGACAAATTTTTATGCCACGAAAACTAAATAAAAATATACATTGATGTTAATAAATTCCTAATTACTGGGAATAAACATTTTACTATTAATAACCTTGAAACGTAATATTTAAAGAGGGATTTAACATGGAACTATAATCAACCGTTAAAAAAACAATAAGGAAAAGAAAAATTATATAACAAAATTACGCAGTCATTTCAGAAATATCAGTTAATTCCGCGATTCAAAAGGACTTTTACTCTTGTGACATTAATCTCAGGCGTAATTTTTAAAATAGAAAATTCAGATAAGATAAAATTTCGAGAGAGAGGATAAAAATTGTTGGTATCAAATGAATATTTACGTCCCCTCCCGAAATGAAGCCTTTCCTTCCCTTTCAACGAAATAGACTCCGTCCGCAGTAAGAGCAAAAGATATTTTCAGCTCACATTCTCTTCTTGAGCTATCAATGTTGCCAGCTGGCTTCGGAAGTTTTCAACCTCTAGGGTTGCCATCCTCAATGTCGCTATTGCAATTTAGAGATAAAAAAGAAAAATACTCGCTTCACACTATTTATATCAATGAAAAGTCTAGAAATTTTTCACAACGCGTATGTATTTATTGCTTAATAGAAATGATCTCGATTTTGAGGTACATTACATGAACCATTTAATAATTTTTTTTGACGAACTATTTCTAAGGTAGCATGAAAATGTTTTTATAAGATTATCTAAGCCGATATTTAAATTTTAGAGCAATTTTATTTCATATTTCCCTTTTTTTAATTGGTTTCATGTAAAACACATGATTTTCACCAACAAAATGTAATGAACATTTTTATAAAAGAGATGTTTTTGTTCTTAAATGTAATCAAGCACTTGTGATTGTCTCATCACAGGAAATTCTTTTTTAAATTTATGCTTTTACAATACAAATGGATTAGCTACTGTTATTTTATCATGTTCCATAGTTAAAATACATAAGGTCGTACATTTTATTTTAAGACTGAAATTTTATTTTCACGACAATTTTTTTTAAAATATGTCATCTTCGGTTGAAAAAAAATTTAATTTTTGCAAATTGTTGTAAGCTTTTAGAGCATAAATATATAATAATTATGCTATATTTTGTTAAATTACTGGAGTAAAGCACTTAGTTTTAAATGTATAATGAAATATACGCTCACAATCTTAAATACTTAAGTGTTCATGTTACTTAGTTTTTCTCCCAATTTAGATTTTTTAAAATCTATATTCTTTTGAAATTATGTCCTCAAAATATGTTTTTTTCAACTAGTTGGAATATCTTTACAAATCTCATATTCATATAAATTTATTGGACAAACCTCGACAAATGCTTATGGAAATAGTTAGAAATGCACTGTGTATTATGGAAGGTATTTTAAAAAATATTTAACACATCAGGTTATATAACAATTACAAATTGTACCATTTTTCAATGTAAAAATCTCTTGTATTTCAAAGCATTCATAAAAAAGAAAAAAAAAATTGAAAGCATTTTCGTATGTATGTAACTGTACTGAGAAAAAAAATTGAGGGGAAATTAAATTAAAATACTTTTCGATTATGGATTTATAGAACTGCATCCTTTTTATAAGATTATCTAAGCCGATATTTAAATTTTAGAGCAATTTTATTTCATATTTCCCTTTTTTTAATTGGTTTCATGTAAAACACATGATTTTCACCAACAAAATGTTTCCTTCAAAAAGTGGCATATCTTGATTCACTAAAATAGTAGAACGTTGAAGATATGTTGACTGCACAAAAATAAATTTATATAAAATATTTTCTAGCACCATATTTCCTTTTCCACGATGTAAGAAATTCGTTCAACGGATGAAATTCGTTGACACGAAGTAAGACTTGCGTTCAGTGAGATTATAAGTGGGAGGGACATGACCAAAAGAGAATCGATAGTCTGTTCTCAAGATAATGCTGCAACAGATGTGAACTTACATACTCAGATGCATCGTTTTCCCCCTAAGGAAGGATAAGGAAGTTGAGTTTGTTTCTGAGGGATAATAAAGATTATTTTCTCTCGGTAAAAGAAAATAAAGTACATTATACTTGGTTTCCAGAAATAATTCCCTCTGATGAGGGATTTCCTCGAAATTTCAAATTTCACTCAAGCATTTTTTTTATATACACAGACATACATTTGTAGGTTGTATTTGGATTTTTCAGTGCTTATAAATTACTAACGGTACAGTTGGCATGAATTACGTAATGCATTTAGTGAAATTGTTTTTATTCTGTTAACAAGAAACCCAAAAACTAAGTAATTAAATTGTAACACAAAAGCGGTGATTCTTTTCTTCGATTACATACATAAAAGTCAGGGCTTTTCAAAGGAAGATCTCTATGTTTGAAAAATGAATCAATCAATGGTTTTACACATGTTTATACAGAATAATTTTACCCTTATTACAACACTAAAAAATTGATTTTTAATTTTATTTCATAATATTAATTTATATTCGCTATTTTTTTTAAATATTTACGAATCCTTAAAGTAAAAATGAAGCCCGGTGGCTTAGTTGCAGTGTTTCACGCTACCATGACACAGGTCCGAGGTTCGATTCTCGGGCTGGGAAAGGTTGACTCAACCTTTCATCCCTTCAGTGGGTCGATTAACTGAGTACCAAGCATGCTTGGGAACTAAACACTGGGGTCTTACGTTAGGCTGACCACCTAACTAGGACATATGCTTCGAACCCCAGGGCCCTCGGTCATGAAAACATATGGGCATTTTAGGCCTTGGCCCATATGGGGTGTCGTTCCATGGAGTTTAGTTTTTAGTTTAAAGTAAAAATGATGTCTTAGTTTATTTTAAATTCAACCTTTAATTAATTATATTGTAATAAAACAATCCTGTGTAAGTAAAATTAATATTTTTTTATAATTTTAATTTCTTAGTGAAAATTTTAATAACTCAATTTTTTCATACAAATCGCATATAATCATATATGAAATGCAATGTATATATTGCATTGTTTGTTGCAACAATTACTACCACAGTTGTTCAATTCAAGCCAGTTTCTTCGGATGAACTTTTCACAAATATATCATAGAAAATAATGCAGAAAAGATAATTCAAAGTTCGGGTAGAAGACCGGGAAATGCTAGAAAGGAAACATGAAATCTATTAATAGATTTCGTATTTCTTTCCTAGCATTGCCTGATAGGAAAGAAAGCTGAATTTTTTTTTTTTTAAACATTTATTTGATTAAGATAATCCTGACTGAATCTATCGGTTACTTTTTAGTTTTGTGTGCAAGGTTTGAATCTGAGACTTTAAATTGAGATCTTAATTCTGAGACTAAAAAAAAAAAAAATATTTGCCCTACCACTAGGTCATGAATTATAGAATAGAGCATTTTTCATAGTTGAAATATTGAAGAATATGCCAAGTTTAAAATGCTATCGAGCAGAGAAGCCCATTAAGAATAAGATGCAAAATTTAAGAGCACGAAAATAACGGGAATACAAAAAAGTATAGTCAAATATTGTAGTATAACAAACGGTTCACTTACTGATAATTATGTAATCCTCGTTAATAAGCTAGAAATAATTTTTTTACTTCTTACTTAATTACTTATTACTTCTTACTTAATTTTTTTACTTAAGCATGTAATCCTCATTAATAAGCTAGAAATAATTTTTTACTTTAGCATTTTTTAACAATCTCAGCTTTACTTTGCAAATTAAATTAATTCTGAATAGCTATCATGACCAACAAACATATAATCGATTATAGACCTCCGTAGCCTGCCAGATTATGAGAGAGAGAGAGAGAAATGTATAAAAAAGTCTTAAAATTTTGTGTATCATATGAATCTTTTAGGGAACAAATAGAAACGTTGAATTTTCTTTTTGGCCGGAAACTGTAAAGTAATAAATACACAACATTCACATTCCTAAAAATGAAAGCATAAATGGTGCCGAAATGTGTTAACTGATGTAGTCAGAGAAAACTTATAAATAGGAAGTTCATTATGGATAGCCCCTGGGCCTTCAAGGTTAGTCATGCGGTTTCCTTTCTGACACTGCCAGGATTTCCAACCCCGAAACGTTACCCCTCCCCCTGTGTCCTTGACCTAAACAATTGCTAAATGGTTGTCGTTCAAAAAAGTTTCCTCTAGTTTACCTTTCGCAAATGCTTCAATAACAGTTTCGTAATATTCAAGAATGCATATTGTTGAAAAAACTTAAAGTTTGGTATATATATATAATTTTAAAAGTTTCATGTCTAATGGTTCTATATATTTAAACAATAAGAAAGTGTAGATAAAAACTATCCAAAAAATATATATATATATATATATAAGATATTTAAAAAATGTGATTAAATGCAACAGGGGAAGAATTAAATATTTAAATTTTATTGAAATAAACTCCTGGGAAAATATAATGACAAAAAGAAAAAAATTCTTTTACAAATCAATTTTGAAAGGTTTGTTTCTAATTTGAATATTATAGAAATTGAATTAGATGTGAATACTGTTTAAATAACTTAATATTTCAATCAGAATAAAATTTCCTCCTGCTTATATACACTGTTTACAAGGAGCTCATGTGTTATATTGTAACATACGGGGCTCCAGGAATTCGATTTTTTTCAATTATTTGGCAATTGTAATTATGCTCTATGAGATTTTTATTATTCTTTTTATTGCATTTTCTTTGCTTTTGTCAAAGTAAACTGAATTTATTCTGCGTAGATTATTAGAGTATAGTATTCACGGTATTATTATATATAGTATTCAGAATAAAACAAAAATTTCAGATAGGACTAAAATTCATTCAGCAAATTGTTCACTTAATGAAATCATTTCAATTAATAATTTTAAAGAAAAAAGAAACTTAAATTAAAATGAATTTTTAAAATTGTCTTAAATGTAATAAAAATGTTGTGCTTAAAATGCTTTGTAACATCACTTTGTAAATTTTTGTCTTTGATTTCATTAAAAGAAAATAAATTTACTGAAAATAATCTTCCACAATATTTTGAATATGTATGAAATTTTCTGCCGAATGCTATGTTAATACTGATTTTAATTCTTAAACTTTCCATTGCATGAGAAAATTTTGGAAGATAATTTTACATAGATTATCAATTGCATGACAGATTATTTTTATTTTGTATGATAAATCCCGTTTGCTATTATGCAGGAAGCATTTTTAAGACGCCAAGTATCATATTGTAATATAATATATATACGCAAGTGTGTGCTAAAAGTATACCATATCGCAATATTTTGCTTATTATCATTAAAAATTTGCCAAATTCTTGAAGTATCTCTTGGAACATTTTTCCCCTATGAATATTTTATTTAAAAATGTGGTAAAAAAAACCCTATTTATGTCTAATTTGATGTTATGTAATAAGTAGTAAATGTGCAGGAAAATCATATTGCAGATAATTGTATATGCATTTTAAATTTTATCTTCATATAAATTTTGTAAATACATATGTGTTACAAGTTTAAAATCTATTAAAGGAAAAATCTAGCTGAATTGATTAAGGCTTTTTCTGATAAATTCATGGACAAAAATACATAATAAGATAATTGGTTCTAAAAATTAGGAAATGCATATTTGTATAATAAATGTTCTGGAAATTCCATTCATATTCCCCAAAATAGCTTTCTTCCACAAAACCATTATTGAAATTGAAATAAGGAATTTGTGGTCATTTCCTCCAGCCTGAGGTATGTTTCTAAAAATGACAAATAATTGTAAACAACTTCAACAGAACTGAAATTTATACAAACTATGCGAAAAAGAGACTATTCTTGCCAATTAATGCATACATTCATTAAAATTAGCTTGAAGATAAATTCAATTTTATAGGAGCTGATGGTAATATAAGTATAAAAAAAGGATTAAAATCATGTGTTGCTCTTTTCTTGTTTATGACCTTCATATTTTTTTTCGTCCCTCCGACCCTGTCTCTTATGCTCACCCCTCCCAAGTACGGCTCTGTAACTTTGGACTCCTCCAAACCTGCCTGTCATGTCTGCGGTGAACAAGGACTAGTTCATTGACTTGGCGTAGAACGACGAGGATGGTACGCCAAACGTTTGGCGCCGCTCCAACTAAGCTGGATGGAAAGAAGTGATCTCTCGCGCAACAACACAATAGTGTCGTGAGGAGAGGGGAACTTGAGAAATACTTTTAAACTACAATACTCGCATTTTTAATACTCGCTCTTTTATTTTTTTAATATTTTCTTAATTTTTTTTTACAAGACTTATATCGATTCTGGAACATTTCGTATGGCATATTGCTTTTCCAAAAGGCATACGTAATTAATAGTAATTAATTTTAGTTGATATTGTGAGCGATATTAAAAATTGTGTATGACGTGGCCTGTTAGGAAACATGATTGACTGAAGATATTTTTTTCCTAGTTCTCTCAAAGACTAACGAAATTGACTACTTTTCCAAAATGACCAGGCTTATATCGCCCTGGACGTAAAAAAAGAAACAATCTGAGCAGCATGTGGCCAAAGAATGCTTCAATGCATTCTGGAATTATACTCCATAATTGTGGAACCATAAGTTAGCAATTATAATCACCAATTATTATTACTTGGATTTTTTTTATTTTTTGGTGTACAGCTATTTTGGAATAAGTGTTCCGATTTGTTTTATGCTTTGTATTCGCGTGTGTTGTGTTTGTGGCTCAGAACGGAGTGAGGGCGGTATTCGTACCAGTTGGCGATGAGTAGTGTTAAAGCACTACCCATAGGACACGTTCCCAGTCCCATGTATGTGGTTATGGATAGGTAAGGAAAATCATTTATTTTCATTTTTTTCTAAATTTATTTCATTGCGTTAAATTATGCAATGTCACAATTGATCTTCCATATGTTAAGCACATGGAAAAGTTCTCCAAGCTTTTGTTTACATTTTGTAATTGAAACAGGTACTTCATAACCTTTAATGTAAGTTGCTTATATTCAGGTTTTTTTGTATGCTTTCCCTTTAAATTATCCATTTTATGTTCGATAATAATCATCGCGATGCATTTGCAACATACCTATAATTTTTCCATCAAGAATGCGTTGTATTTAGTCTTGATTAATTATATATTATTCACTTTATTTATATTTTATTTTGTTAGTTCAAAGTTACATTTTTATATATTCTTCATAATCATTTTAACGTGATTTCATTATCTATTCCATTTTATCGATATATTTTGATAAATTATTCTAAAACACTGTTCAGAAAAACAACACGGAATAGTGTTTCCGCGTAACGCACATTGTAAATAAAATTAAGCGTTTATTTGTTTTAAAAGTTAAGTTTATAAAAAATAAAAGTCAATTCTTTTGTATCATTTATTAGTTATCAACTAGCTAAATCAGACGACTTTCATATATTTATTCCAAAACTTTCTTCTACTTTGGCAAAATTAACTTTTTAAATTTTGCAAGAAACAAAAAAATTGCGAAAATATATTAAAATTCATGCTTTAGGAAGCGATCTTCGTCTTCATTTCAAGCCGTGACCGTGAATTGCCTCCGCATATGTATATTTCCGTTGCACACGACTCCATATCTTCGGAAACATATGGGCGTATATGTATATGTCTTATCACTATATTCAGATTTCCATTTGGTTATGTTACGATGGTCTGTTTTGATGTTTTTGGACTTTAAAGTGCTTTCAGTCCAAATTGATATATTAAAATAAGCTCAACGGATTAAATTATGTTGCGACATTGTGAAATAAAATTAATTTGAAAACATTACTTAAAATCAATGAGCTAAACTATGTTAAGCTTTTCGTTAATTCGAAGACGTTTATTTTGTTGCGAAATAAAACTTCATTTTTCACGTAATTTAAAGCCAATATTTTATTTATTGTTTGGATTTGGTTAATGTTTGAACATTTTTTATATTATTTTATTCTTAATGTATATGAAGTTACATAATATTGAAAAGCTATCATTAACAGAGTAAAATTTATGATTGTTTGTAAATGCCAAACTCGATCTTAAATATTTGATTAATTCATTTACTGCTTAATAAACAGCCTAACCACAAATATTAATTATGGATGTAATATAAATTTGATTTGTTTCTGTAACATTCAGATTAGTGTATCTTAATATATTGAGAAGAATTTATTTTGATTAATGTTTCTCGAACAATTCTTTGACGTCATCGGCAATGTTTTATAAATACCAATGTCGGAACGTAAAAAATACACATTGCACTATATATATTAACTACAAAAGCATCTAAACTCGTTACGAAAATTTTAATTTTACATCGAAATGAAGGCTTAAACTAAATGTGTCTGGTTGGAAATTTTTCTTTAAATCCATTTTAACAATTTAAACATGAAAACTGATTCTTTTTTATTATAAGCGAATTAAATTTTATTTTACCTATTTTATTTTAAAAGAAAACAGCTATACATTACATACTAATATCTTTCTTTCATTTTTTAATAGCTATAAACTAAGAAAGTTGAAAAATTTTACGAAAACTCTTATTCCTTACTTTCCGTTAAAAAGCAAGATACAATTTTTAGTTGATTTAAAAGTAATTGAAACATATTATTTAATCTATTTTGAAAACAATGTATTTTAATCTCATGGTTTCGGAGATATACATTAGGCTAATAAGAGAGTTCTGAACCAACACACGTTTTAGGGTGTGGTCCTTTTTGGCATTATCGACCTCCATATTTTCTTATATCCTTTTATTGTGAATCAATTACAGTTTATCTTCATTGTCAAACTTAAATTACTATTGTCATAATTTGTAGTTTAATATTTCGGTTCATATTTATAACCTTTTGCCGTGTAAATGCTAAGTAATTTCGTTGGAGCGTCAGAGTTTCGTCATTCATTTTGTTTATATATTTCACCATAATTGGGCAAAAATATACGACAAATGGCCTTGTAAAATTTCCACGTTAATTATAATTATTATGTTAATTAAAAGAATTATTAACACATGAAATAATCCGTGATACTTTGAGTGAAGTTTTATACTTCAAATAGCGACGATTCCAGTAGGTGTGCTATTTGTTGTAACATTATTTAACAACATTAAACGTTAATATTTATTATTTCACGTTAAAATAGTGTTATTATAATTAAATTTTAACAGTGATAGTTTTGCATCAACCATTAAAAATGGAATATTATTATTTAATTTTTTTTACTAGAATATTAACTTTTTATACATATTTAGCCTTTGAAAAGGAATATATTTTCTATAAATGTATTTCCAAAGCTGACTATTAAAAATAAATAATTTATATGCAACTATACGTTGTGTTTTACTGCTTACTTTTAACATGTATATAAATATATATATATTTCCAAACATCTAGCTATCTATTTATTTTATTCGTTGTGCATATTTATGTAATCAATTTTCATTTGTTTTCATATTTCATGTTTCCTTTTGGAATTGGAAAATGCATTGATTAGAAATCGATTGATAAGTTACACTTAACGTGTTGCTGCGCACTCATTTTTTGTTTACGAATGTAAACAAAAAGCAAGCAAAAAAATACTTTTTTTATGTCTCTTTGAGGAATGCTCCCCTGCCGGTGGGATCCTTGGGAAAAAGTCTTCAGTTGTACGACCCTGCCCTGACCTTTCCTTCCCTTCAAGGAAAATATAAAAAAGCATCCTGTCTGAGGGGGATTGCGAATGCAGCGGGGGTTGATTTCCTACTTTTCTAGCTCAAACAAGATAAAAAAAATAAGAATCTAAACGTTTAATATGCATATTCATTTCTTCAAAGGTTTGAATTTGTGTATTCATGTTTCTTATGACCTTTTTTTCATAAACAGGATTGAATGGAAAATTTAATAAAGTTATTAATTAAAAATTTAGACTTTTTACTTGCATTTTATTTAATTTGTAATTGATAATTTTTTCCCCCAATAGTTAGATTCAGAATAGACATGGGCTGTTCGAACAAATTGTAACCAACATCAATTCGTATTAGCGAAATTTCTTATTATTCCTATTTATATATATATTCTGTAAATGTTTTTTGTAAAACACAATGCAAAACATTATGAAATATGAACAAAAAATGATTAACTTATGTAATTTCTGAAAAATTGTTTTTTGTGAAAATTGTGAGAAATTGTTGTTTTTAATTACATAAAATTTTCATGTAAACTTCGTAAATTCAATTCATATTTTTAACTTAGTCGTTTTAATATGTCTGCAATTTTTTCTCATCATATCAAACTTTTTCCTTCGAGTCTCATATCCGAGATATCAGATTTGGATTTTGAAATTGCAGCGTTTCACTAATTAAGTGTACATTTCATTATTTTTATTTTTATTTCTGTTTGCAATTAAAATTTCCTTTTTATATGTTTTCTTTCAATATTTATTTTTATTAGATATAACTGAAGAATAGGTTTAACCAATAATATCTATAATAGTGATTTAAAAATTATTCTGTCTCTTTTTTTTGAAATATCAATCTTATTATTATAAGTGTAATAATGCTTTTTATTTAAAACTATTATGAATAATTAATAAGTCTGCGTAAATAAATTATTTTTACAGAATCAAAAGTAAACAAAACATATGAAGATTTGTAAAGTTTCTAATGTAATTTTTGAAAGTTTAAGCCTAGTATACATTTGCTTGCTAAATAATTATTGCGTCCTCACTGCATGGGATTAAAGAGCTGTCTGTCAGTTACGTCTTTTGAACTTCCTCATTTGTAAAAATAAGCAACCATATTTTGTTTTTCGACAGTTGCGATGCTAAAAAATGAAGACGTATTGAAAATGTGATTTTAATGTTTCCTTTCTTTGCTTATTTATGAACTTTTCTTTCTTTCTTTTTTTTAATGTAGAAGCAAATTTTATCGTTATCTCATGTAAAATTAGTGTAAAATGCCATTCTAATTTTTCTTTTTAAATAAAATAGATAGTGACTTCTTTATTGGTTGCTATTTGCTTCTTTTATCGCATTCATTACGCAGTTGCTAAGACTATTTTCTATTTCAACCAGCGTTGTTTACTTCTGCCTTTAGAATACATTTATTGTTAAATGTCATTTAAATCGAAAAATTAATGATGCTTTCTCATTTTTAAATTTTATTATGGAAATATGTGGATGTATAGCAAATAATCGCGAAGAAAATGTGGTTTTTTCATGCATGTAAAAGTTATTTATTTAAAAAAAAAGAGTAGTTTACGAAAGAGCTCATGCCTAAATAGTTTGTTTACCATTTATTTGTTTATTAGTATTAATCATTATAATTTTACAAAAAGTTGTTTTTAAGTACAGTTATCCTGGTTAGAGTTTTAAAATAAAACTATTATTACTTGTAACTGATTGTCTTGATAGTAAAAAGTCTTGTCACTCCTTATTACTAACACGATAATACTATGTTTATACATAGTTAGTACTATCTTATCTTAGTATTACACATAGTACTATCTTATGATAGTACTATCTAAATGCTACTTTTGAAATCATCTATTTTTAAATGGTGTTATTTTCCGTGGGCTCGTTTATTTATTAATTCTCAAATCCGCGTACTTAATCATAATTTATTAAAACGAATTTACCGCATTCTTTTCAAAAATCATTAATTGCTTCACATTCGGAAGCATTAGCAGTTTTATCTTCGTATGGAAATTGACCAATCAAGTGAATCTCTTTTGCATACTTTTTTGATATAACACCACTTAAAAATAACTTGTTACTAAACAAGTTCCAATAAATCACTTGACTGATCTAGGCAGAATTGTTTCTAAATAAATTTCTGCGGGTATTATTATCTTTAAATTGGTGAAAGTGATAATGAAAGCGTGCAAATAGATCTTATAGGTTTGAAACAAATTGTTTTTAAATTTAAATTGCGATAGATTTCAGTGAAATCATCTGAAGAAGTCGTTTTTATTTCTTTATTCCTTTATCGATCAGAGACTGGTATTGTGATTAAGGTAGCAGAAATTCTAAATGGTTGATTTGTCATTCAGATGTCGTTCTAGGTTTTTCACACACAGCGAGAAATATATATTTTTTTTAGTTTTATACTATTTTATTACATACCATTGACTCATTATGTGTGTTTTTGAGAAGTCGTTTTGTTTCCATGGTGACACACCGTGGAGTCCACTGAACTCGACTATTTGCTTTTAAATACTGGACCAAATAATGCGGTTGGAATAACAACGATAATGAAAATGCAGGGTTTTTTAAAAAATTGCATTATGGGTAATGGCTTTTTCAATACTGGGTCACTTTGTTTTTAACGTTTTTTCATGAATACAATTTCGTGTTAAATTTAAAAATTACATAAAAAAATAGAGTTGTAAATAATATACTAAGATTCTTTTTGAAACTGTTCATTTGTTGGAAAAATTTAACTATCACAATCAAAGCAATTCTAAATTGCGCATTTCTTGTTGAATATTTTTGTGATTTAAATAAAAATGCTCGGATTTGATTTTTCTAAAATAATGATAAAGCAGAAATTAAAGAAATAATTTGTTGGCGCGCAGATTTTGCGTTAATGCTTTAATATCATAAAATAAATATCAAACTGTTTAATATGATTATAATCACTATATAAAATAGAAATATTGTTTGATGGTAATTGAGGAAGATCAGATAAAAACTTATAAAATCTGTTTTCGATTTTTTTGCTATTTATTTGAAAAAAAGTTTATATTTAATTAATGTTTGTGTTGCAGTGCAAATTCGTAGTTTGATTTAAACATTTTCTTATGTTTAATTTACTTTTTATTTCATCTTAAACATTGAGGAGAAACATTTTTTAACGTACTTATTATAGGAAAGAGGAATATAAATAAAACTGCCGCCTGAAAGTTAAGGAGAATTTTTTTTAATAGAAACATCGTTAATTTTATGTATGTGTTGTATTTTCTAAAATTCTCACGATACCTTTTTGTGCAATTGTCGGTGTGCGTGTGTGTATGTGTATGCAACAAATTTAATTTTCTGATTTCAAATGCATAATTTTCCTATTGCATATTTTTCTAATGTTTGTGTCCAGTTTTGAATTTTATGTATTAACATTTTATTTTGCCCATTGTTGTTTCATTTAAATTCAATATTTCCTTACATGCAATCCTTTATATTGGGTTATCAAAATATTTTTAATTCTAATCCCAATGAAAATGCTGGACTGTTTCGAGATTTACGTTCCATTTTTGACTAATGAATGTCGTCTGATTTTATTTTACTTTTATTGTAGACCCATCAGGAATAACCTACTTAGCACGCCCAGCATAAGTCCATAAATAATAATCTTTACTTTAGCCTCAATTGATATCGCCTATAAATCATTCTAAACGTGGCGTTGGTGAACTTCGACTAAAAGTCATAAAGATAACGTTTCATCCGAAAAAGTATTTTCATCCAAAAAACTTAAACTTAAATGTTTCGCTTCTGGTGACAATTATCACCCAGAATTTATTTTCTTTATTTCAGAATTCAGATTCTCTGTTATCTCGCGAATCTTAACCTTTCACGTATATAGTTTCAGTTCAAGAACTTTTTCCTGGCTTAAAATATACCGATTTCTTGGCTCCGCACATAAATACATACTGTTTATAGCATTTCTATTTTCGAACACCCCACCATCTTTTGTCGAATGTGGAAACAAGTTACATCATTTCACCTGGAGGCAAACGCTGGAAGGAACAAAACAGTTTTTAAGAACATCTGCCTTTCCTGTTTTCCTCTAAGCATTAATTTTAATTAATGAATCACATTTGTTAATTTTATTATTCGTTTGTTGCTGAGTTTAATTCAGAGTTTTTCACCTCAGAAAGAGGTACAACCTTTTAAGACGATTAAATTATAATTTTGAACCACGAGAAACTTTAGATCTTTATTAAATGCTTAAAAGATTATATTACACAAATTTGGAGATTTTTTTAAAAGGAAGCATTAACCGTCACTTATTAACTACATGATAATGTAAATACAGCGTTATGCAGTGTTAATTCAATATATATAATTTCAATGATGCTTTTAAAAAGATTGTAACACTATACAACCTTAATTAAATTGATATAGCATGCATTAAAATTTTAAATTTATCTGAAAAGGTATATTTGCGAACGATACTGACACTTAAAAATTTATATATCTGTATGCAAGAACCATACCTACGTCAAATACCAATTTGAAGCATGCGATAGGTGAAATACTTATGTATTTCATTTGATAAAAAATAAATGCCGTTATTTCCTACGTACAGAAATTTTATATTTGCGCAGACTTGTCACAATTCTTGCGTAGAGATATATTTTGTGTTAGCAATTGCATTTCTAATGCGTTTTTAAACGTTGTTTTCAAGTTTCATAAATGTTCTTTGATCAAAAGCTTTTCCAAAGTTGTCGCTTAGGTAATTATGGGCTTCATATTTTAGTCATTTAGCAAATTTATTTGTTGTTAATCACATTGGATGTTAAGTTTATATCTCAGCTTAAAATAATTAAAATTTTGCCGTGAAAGTAATTTATTCTTTTAACTTAATTTTAAGATATCATTTCTTATTGTGTTCTGTAATTGACACCATTACATTACATTGCTTATTTATACTGCTAAATAAATAACTCAATTACCCAATTTTTTTTAAATTTTAATAATTAAATAAAAGAACGCAATTACTAATCATCGGTAATGGAATAAGTTATTTTTCTTAGTTTTCAAAAGTACGTCTAATCCTTTATGAGTGCTGCAATGGCAACAAGAAAAAGATTGTTTTTGTCATTAGAGAAACCAGTTTGTCAGCTTCGAAAAATTATCGAAAGGAAGTAAATTGTTTTATGTTAGGTAATAGCTTTTGCTTAAATTGCAACATGGTTACAATGTTATCGTCGTTTGCATTAGAAGTATTGACCTTCAGACGACCTTAGCTCTAGCTTCGAACAATCATCATATCTAGTTTTTATCAGTGGTTTCTGATTTTAAATTTCGCACACACACACACTTTTCTGAAATAGAATTTTGACCCATTCATTTGTTTTTCTTTTTACTTTTTCTCACCATGATAAAATATTTTCAAAAATATATTAGTCTTATAAATAATAATATCCCGGCGATAACAGACGCCGCCATTTGTGACTAAATAATCGTTAATTTTCATAGATTTTTAAAAAAAAAATGTATAAAATTTTCATTAAGAAACATAATTTTATTTCATGTTTTTTAAATGAATAAAACCTTATTATTCTGTTTATAATTTCGTTTGCAACTTAAGAAAAAAAAATCAGTTTGTAATCATGAAAATGTGTGTGATATTAAACACAATTCTATGAATTATTAAAATGGAGCAAATTTTCTTTAATAATTAATTGTATTGGATTGAAAGTGTAATATTTTTGTTCTGGCGTGTTTTTCACCATCACTTTCAGAATGAAATTTTTATTATTTTTTTTTACCTAAAGTAATAGCTTTAAAAATCGAAAAATCACCATAGCGTACAGAATAAATCGATGACGCACATGCAAAACATAAAACAGCTGTAATACCAATTGGGTGTTTGAGCAGTAGAGCGTCATATTTTTCATTGTGTTAACTATACCATGCCAACTATTTTTTTTATAATGCATGTAATCCTATCAAATATTTGTGAAGTCGATATTAATACAGTGAATCACATATGTGGTTTCTGTAAAAAAAATTATCATTCTCCTTTCACGTGCTGATATTCTTTTTTACACATTTGTTTCATTTCAATTGGTTCAAAAATAAAATAGCCTTGAAATAAAGCGGTTGCATTACCAAGGATATGTGTCGGAATTCAACTCAAACTGAGGTGACTTTGACATTGACAGAAAACCCTCGCAGTCGTTGAATTGCTAAATCTAATCTGGCTTTAATTTTCTTGGTGCTTTTGTGTTGCATGATAGGCGAGTTCCTTGATGAGAAAACTTTTTCACGAAAAGTCCTTGGCCAATTTATTTATTTATTTTTTTCTTTTTCACCTCTCTTGCTTGTGTTCATTCTGTAACCCTTTTACGCCCAAATCGAGTGAGTGGAGTCGGAAAAAGCTGTTACTCAACCCACTCGAATCGCTTGTTCTCTCTTCTCTCTAGTCCCCACGTGACCTGCAGTGCACATGCGGGGACTTCGGAACATTTCTAAAGGTTTCTTTGTCTCTTGTTGGCCATCCCTCTCTCTCTGCCCCTGTCTTATCTTCTGTGGAACGCTTGTTCCGAATGAATAAAACGTGGGTGATTTGAATAGACGTTTTTCAGCGATTCAAAGGAATTACATATAGAATTTTTTTTTGAAGTTATAGAATAGAATGAAGTCATACAGTTTTTGCATTATTTTATTTTTGTATGCATTATTCAGTTGTATGACGTTATCAGGCATAATAAATATTCTCTTGTTGATATAGTATTTGATTGCGATTCACTACAAATTGCCGTAATCAAATCATTATTTTTAAAATCGAGGGAGTTTATATACTACCCCCCAAAAAAAGCGGTTTTTCTATAAAATATCTCGTAAGTATCTGTTGTGCAACAGTTATTACTTTCTCAGTTCCCAAGGATGCTTACAATGTGCACGAGACGATACAATGTGACTATTAACAAAGCGTGTTAATCTTGTTACCATTCAACACAATACACAGCGTAAGACTGATTGTGCAAATACGCTCTTGTTTGCTAAACAGATAAGTATATATTCAAAACAAATTTAACAGTTTAATTTAGGCAAAATATGAAGATTATAAGGAAGTTGTATTATTTTCCTTGTGTTTCACAACTATTTTTCATATTTAACACAGTTGGACCTATTTGTTGTTAATCTAAGATGAATCATTTACATTATTGCATCCTAGTTCTAAATATTTGTCAGTAATTTTTTTAATAATTCAGTTTACAACCTTCTATTGAATTTCCCCATCCTTTAGAGGAAAATCAATAAAGTAATATTTGCTTTAATTTTATCAGCACACACTGTTTGTTAGAATTCCATTCTTTATATTCTGCATAGAAGCGATGTTTTTGTTTATCGTGTTACGTACGAAATTGTATCATATACAATAAGAACAATAAAATCGCGGCAAATTATAAGTTTAATTAGCAAAAAATTAAATATATATATATATATATATATATATATATATATATATATATATATATATATATATATATATATATATATTGCAATGTCACTAGCTATTAGTCATTATAGTTCATAAATTATAACGACTAAACAGATAGAGATAGACGATAAATACAAAAATATTACTATTCCGCGAAGAATTGTGTCATCGATTCACGATTACTATGTCCAGATTTAGATTTCTGAAGCAATGTAAACCATATGTAAAACAAATTATGTAGCAATTTTAATTTCACGCATTTAATTAATTTAATAATCGATACGGCTCTATAGGTTTCCGGTTCAGTTGCAAAATGGAATACACGGAACTTTTTACTTGTGTAGACGTCATGAGATTATAATTTGAAAAAGTCATTTAAAAAATCCCAGTCAGTTTATCTTTCATGATTGTTTTCGACGTTTTATAAAATTAATATGAAACTAAATATTGCTATGGAAGTATAAACAATAAATTCATTACATGATGGACGACATCTATAGTTCTGCTGGTAAAAATACTTTATGACAATGAGATTCATTCAAAAATTTCAGTGGATAAATTTTCGAATTGCTTGAGAAGCAACTTCCACTTGTAGATAATTTATAAACTAAATTAAGAATATTTTTAAATTGGTTCGCTGAAAGTAGCAATATTGCTGTAAATAGGATGTAAAATCAAACATTAATATATGAGAATCAAATGTACGACCGTATCATTTCAATAGTATTATATCCTCTATTGTGTAAAAAGTCATATATACCAATTTCCGTTATAGTCATCGATGCTCTCAATATTAAAATTGCATATCATTGCATACGTCATTCCATTGCTTTATTTATCCATTGTACGCACGTCTATCATGGTGTCACTACAGAAGTTATTTTTAGCTTTTACTCATTCGTCACCTGCGCTATTATCGCTGTAGTTTCCTCAGTTGGCATATAGCCGTCATAGTTACAAATTTCATGAAATAGATTACTGATGTAAACTCAACATATATGTTAAAAAAGAGGCATTCTCGCCAAACTCACTGTATTTTTTCATTTACTCTGTCTTGTCCCATGTAAAGGCCTTGGCTGTAAAAACTCAATCAAAAGTTATTTATTTAAACAATTCTATTCTCTGTCAGTTATTAATGTATTACATTAATAATTGACAGTCAGATATAAATGTTGAATACAAATCCATCCTGATATCCGCTATCCTAAAAGGAATTACTTCCTTCACATTATGTTGCATATTATAAATTTGACATTTTATTCATTTAATTTTGACATATTTTCAAATTGGCTTCAATGAGAAACTTGCGAAATAAGTTAAACAATTGAATACGTAATAAATTTAAAAAATAGAATGTTTACGTAATGTTATTAAATAAAAAATATTTTATAAATATAAAATTTTTAATATTCATATATAATCAAAAATGGTTTCTTACGGCTGTGTATTATAGTTTTTCTTTTATAAATTGTCGACACAAACTCCATTATAAGTTTCAAATCCCAATATGAGATAAGAAGTTTATCTTTGGCATTTTCCTGATTGTATCTAAATTCTTTCGGGTACATTCTTAGTATCGAATTCCAGATCGTTGCTAGAAAGCGTTTGTGATGTAAATGTACAAACAAAATGTATTTCGTACTTGCTTGGTCAAATATTTAGTAATCTCGAACTTGTAGCTGTTTATTACGTTTCTGGATAAATCGGGTTTTTAAATTCTCAACCGTCGGCTTTTATCAGTCGTCTATTTTGAAACGGAATGCGTCGGCTTGAAGGCCGATTTATCGTAGTACACAAAATGCGTGTTCATTATCGGACTTTCTAATGTATGTAGTAATCTGTTTCGGCTGTTTGCAGCTGGCAGATAAGATTAAATCGGACGAGTGGCTGATTAAATAAAGGGCAAAAATGGGGCCGCTGACGTCTTAAGAGAATTGCAGATTGATGTAGACGCCTTTCGAATGATAAACAAAAGACATGCCATCTGGACCGCTTACCTGATCATCTGCTCTTCAGTATCTTTTCCGGAAATAATCAGTGTCTCAATTTCATCATCCAATGTTGATTCATTTTCTGTATCCAAAGTTTAAGTGAGTGATTTTTTTTTATAACTTCTAGCACTAGTTCGATGTCTATGGACATATTCAGCAATTATTATTTCTGAATATCTTGATATATAGTGATATTGAACGAATTATGAATTATTTTTTTCTGATGACCTTCTTTTCGTCAAAATACGGAATATTTATATATATCTTTACGACATATTGTTAATATTTTCTAATTATATTGTGTTTAAAGTACCATTATCAGTGTAGCACATACTTCATGCATTTTTAGCTTAGGAATTTCTCAATAAGTTTTCCAATTCGAATTTGCTGAAGAATATTATTAGTTATATGTTTGTGATTTATTTTACCATCGAAATACTTAGAACAAATTTTATGTCACCAAAATGTATTTATCGTTGTGGAAATTTCACATTCCAAAAAAAAAATTTGATTATAATAGCTTGAATTATTTTATTTTCCTAGTAAAACTTTAAAAAAAAATAATAATTAGAGAACTTTTTGTATGTTTTCATTTACATGGCAGTATAATTTTGGTATATTGTTATAAAAATTTGCAATTATACAACTGAAAAAGGGTTGAGCAATTGAAAAAAATTTGAGTCCCGATTCATGCTGTGGAAAATCTATTGATTGCTCGGGGATGAACCGACGGCCATAAAGGTGAACGTTGGTCTAGATTTGAAGTATTTCGCAATTTTGCCTCAAGTCTGGATGGAAGATATATTTTTTTTCTTTTTATTTCTCTTGTGAATCTCACTTCACTTCTACGCCTCAACTCTCACTTCCTTGTCGCTTTCTGGGTTAAAAACCAGGTTTTGTATGGCATATTGTTTGACCTTTTTACCCTTGGCCGCTCACCTCCAGGGAAATAACTTTTTTCTTTCTTTAAATGGCGGGATGAAATGAAGTAACAAAAAAAAAAAGCCTCCGGTAAGAATCTCACAATTACTTCCACTGCACGGGCGGTTGAGAGACTGGCTAGGAAGAGAAGAGGAGGGATGAAGCGTATAAGGAACCGGCTGGTATGGAAAAAAAAATAGCAAGTTAAAATTTGGGGCAGTCTCGCATGCGTTCAAACGACGAATGCGCCAGCCCGCTCAGCAGGTTTGGCAGGTAAAATGAATGAGGAGGGAAGGGAGGGAGAAGTGGAAAGGGGGAGAGATCTAACAACCTAATAAAAAATACCTCACGAGGGGAAAAATAATAATAAAAAAAAGAATTTAGTTACAGAGGAGGAAAAAAAAAATCAGGAAAGGTCGAGGAGAAATGGGAAGGTGCAGCGAAATGATAACAGTAATAAAAAAAATGTAATGAGAAAACATGTCGATGGAGATGAGTGCGAAACCGGTTTGAAGCAGAAAAACGCGTAATAAAAAATAATAAAGAGGACGAGTAAATATGTTAAAACTCTTCGTGGAGTCGGAAGTAAAATAAAGTTATGTTCTCGTCTGGGATGCAATTATCATTAAACTGGTTTGTAGAAGAATTCGCTTTGTCGTGCTTTTCCTAGTTTTTTTTTTTTCTCCTCTCCGTGAGTAGGTTGCAGTATCATGAACTTGATAATCGCTTTCCTTTTATTTATTTAATTTTTTTAAACTCAAAGCTGTGATTTTTTTTTAAATAATCCCTAACATGTATTAGTTTGTTTCTAAATTATTCGAAAATTGCTTTTCTCTAAAGTCTTCCGATTTGTGATATTTTTTTTCTGCTTCAGGTTTCTCTGGAACTTTTAATGTTATAGAAAGACGAATCGTTTATTCTTGTATTACTTCGCCATGTTTTGAGACATCATTCTGTAAACATCGTGTTAGACTTTCAATGTTAGTTGGTAAAATTTCTTACAATTTTGAGAATCATATTGCGTCGGTGAGTAAATAAAATGTGAGATCTAAATGAGATATTAAGTAGTATCGATTTTAAATATCGCATTGTTTTCATGAAATTGATAAGCTAGGTTGTTTGCCACTGCTTTAGAGAACGTGACGGATTGTTTTTCTCTTTTCAGCAGTGCACGTTATCTCAAATTGAAATTGATTATATATGATTCATTTGTTTATTATTTTTTATGCAACCGAGTCATTTTTCTTTTATCATACTGAATGTATCAGTTTAATTATAGATAGATTAAGAAGCTTCTTTGTAATGAAGCAAAATTTAAAGCTAATCTTATTAAAGGAAATTTATTAATCACAATGTATTAATTCTGCATATAAAGTTTTTTTTAACATTATTTTTTATATCATTTCTGTCAACGTTACCCTCGTGGGTTTGTACAAATCTATCCCCAAAACAATTTAACAGGATATAGTTTTTTTTAAAACTAAAATCTATATACTAAAATACGTCAATGTTTGAGTTTTTAATTAACACTGAGCATAATGTTATAAATTTTCTAATAATATTACTTTTCAATGTTTCTTTAAATTACCAATTTTTAAGAACGACCAGTATGTGATCGATAAGGCGAGTTTATGAAATATGGCTTTAAAAATGTATGAAACTTACGGATTTAATTTAAAAATCGAGCGAGTTTAGTTTGCTTCATTTGTTCATATTGATCACCAAAAACTTTTCCAATGGTGTTTATATTACCGTAAATTGGGGAAAGAGATTACTTTATATTAAAGTAATTATGCTCGAATTCTTTGTAAATCTTGGTAAGAAAGTAGCTTCTTAAGAACAAGGAAATCGCGTGGAAATTTCATAATTTATTCACTTCAAGCTGTTCAGCGTGATTTTACAACTACAAGGAAATTTGCACCCCTTTATTGTGGACAAAGAATACAGGGAAAATTTAAAACTACGAAGCCTAATAATATCAAAATACATTGTGAGTTTTTAAAAGAAAAAAATCAAAGGAATCTCTAGTTCACATGACAGGGAGAATGGGGAAAACATTTTTGTGACACTTAATCGCCAGAATTCTGCTTATAAGAACAGAGTGATAGAATATTACGTTATTTGTAATGAAAATAGCTTTTTCTATAATTAGAATTTTTAGGTAAAGAAAGCATTTCTTTATTCTATATGTTTATAGATAATAAAATGTGCAGATTCTTAAGATTCACTCTTTTGAACGTATGGTGTGATATGTCTTTGTATGTAAACGAAAAATTTATTACAAAGTATATCACTATGACACACTAACAAAAGGATTAGACGTTTGTTATTTGCAAAGGACGTCGAAATTCAAATGCTTAACACTAATTTATTGATAATTGTTTCAAAACCGTCATTTGCAAATATTTTTGCTCTCACCTACTTAAAAGAAGCAATGCTCTTAGTAGATTGCTTTTCATCAAAAAGTAGCCCAAACCATAAAATGCTTTGGGGGGAAAAAAACTGTCATATTCAAAGATTAACCTTGATATGAGTAATTTTTCTGTGTCAAACATTATGGAA
The DNA here is from genome assembly GCA_037975125.1 of Latrodectus hesperus. Classification (NCBI taxonomy): domain Eukaryota; kingdom Metazoa; phylum Arthropoda; class Arachnida; order Araneae; family Theridiidae; genus Latrodectus; species Latrodectus hesperus. The sequence continues at coordinate 98,385,673 of CM075852.1, read as the reverse complement.
TATTGTAAACAAATATTGGGTGATGCCAAAATGTGTGAGTAAAATATGCAACCAATAACAGCGAAACGAAATTATAAAATAATCTTCAACGATTGCATGTGTTATTTTGAGTTTTGCATATAACTTTTTCATAAAAGATTAGGTGGTTGGTTGGTTGATGTCGAGTCCATGGGCAGAATTAAATATGACCATGAGAGTGCAAAGCATAGCTGCCTATGTTCTTGATATTTTCGGAGTATAGACTCTTTTCAATGTCTAGGAGGTGGGGAATTCTCCGAGCTGAGCGCCAGAGATCTTAAAATGGCAGAGGAGTCAAAATGTGTCTACTTAGAGGAATATTATCGCAATTAGTGCAGAAAAGGTATGCTCTAAAGATTCGATTATAATTACTTAATTAATAATAATAACTAATTATTGAAACAAACTTAGTTATATTACACTCTTAGAAGTTAGGAAATGTTGACTTCAAAGTACTATTTGTGCTTCAAGTAATAAGTTCTGTGAACTCCTTGCGCACTGTTCATTTCTAAGAAGGATTTATTGTGGCTAGTTTTAGACTGTTGCTTGAGTGGGATTTCACTGGCTCTTGAACTCATTTTTAAACACTCTACTTTTAAGAGCTCTCAAGAAGAGCTGATTTTCTAAAGATAGCTTTCGTTTATGTGTCTTTGAGGAACTTTCCAGCCAACGGAATTGTATGTTGCTCTGAAGTATGAACACACTTCTCTCTTTCACAAATCACTGATTTTCTAGTTTTTGTGTAAGTTTCTGAGCTCATTACTGATTTTTCTCTAGCTTGTTACCAACAAATATTTAAAAATTGTTTTTGTTTGGTGAATGCGTGAGGCAAGCATGTTTTTTTTAAACAAGCAGTTTTTATTAACAAATGCTGTATAATTGTTATCCATGCCTACATTTTGAGATATATTTTGCGATGAGATGGATCTTTTATCATTATGTTTCAGATTATTATATTCACTGTTTTGATTCTGAAGAGCGAATAAGCAAATTTGACGCATTTGACGGCAATTATGTGAAACCGCAGGTCCACAACGGACTTAAAAATTTTATTACGATGCATATAATTCAAACCTGTGTTTAGCTGTTCATTGCTTCCGAAAAATAATTCGGTGTGGTGCTTACATTGTATAGGTTAAAGTTGGAAAGTACTATATTGAAAATGCATGGTAATTTTTTAATTGGTAAATAAAAGTGATTTTTTTTATAAAAATGATTTATTTAAAATTAAAAAGGAATTGTCTCTAAATATATTTTAAGTGATATCCTACTAATCGGTAGATACACGTCTTCTCTCTTATCCTGAAACTGGTGAAATACAAAGTTCTTGACTACGAATGTAGTTGATTTTATTAAATGTGCAAAAATGAGTAATGTGCATTGGTTTAAGAAAAATGTTAAGAATATTTATTATATTGATATTTAATAATAAAATGAGTTGTTTAGAGTGTCGTTTATTGGTATTATGTTTGAATTATATCCCCAGGGTCTTTATAGCATAGTTAAATTGTATAAAATGAAATGAAATTGGAAAATGAATGTCTTGATCAGCTGAATGACGAAGTAGTAGTCGTTTCAACGGCGTCTGAATGCCGATTGTTGTCACTTTTATTGTCAGATTAAAAATTTATTCACTTTCGTAACTAACTGCGTATTTTATAAGTGCCACGTGGTATTCACGAGATGTTCTATATGAGACTGAACGATCATTGCAGATGCCGAATCTTTTTTTTATACATTTATAATCTGTATATTTAGGCCGTTATGATTTACGATTGTTGAGCTTAACATTCCAAACAGAAACACAGTGTGGCCATTACAAATGTTATCGCAATAACATCTGTCTTGAGAGAGATCGGTTTTTATGTTGTAATTTGAAAGCAGTTTGAACAAAGAGAAAACTATTTTTAAAGAGAAATAAATTTTTTTATATATTGCTAGTAAGTTTGGACAAAATACGGTAAAAAGTAATAAGTAATACGGCAAAATAATCGCGTCGTGCTTTTATTTACTCGATTTGACGTCACTTTTCGGAAAGATTGTGTGTATATATTTGTATTTGCTTAAGATGTTCATGCGGTAACGGATAAGCAATTATTTCATTTTCTGAGCTTTTTTGTTCTCTTTCCTTTAACCCCTTGCCAGTGTGGCCCGAATTTAGTTCGGGCAATTACTGCGTGCAGTATTTGCGATGCCCAAACTCAGTTCGGGCAGAAGAAAAATTAAAGTTTCTATTTTGTGAAGTCTGAGCTGAGTTCGTTTCTATTTTAGGATACTTAATTCCCTATTTTCCTAATAAATGACACAAGTGGTCCTAGTTTTTTACCAATTCCAACTTTGGTTCTGAAGGTAGTCCACGACTAGAACACTATGGGAGGTGATGTTAAAGTCGATCAACATCTTACGGACTTCTCGATTGCTAGAAAAGGAGGTAAAAAATTATATAAATAACTCCTTTATTTTGCTTACTTCAGCAGGAGTTGCGAAAAATATGAATTTCAGAAAATCAATTGTTGAACTAAATAAACCAAATGTTCAACTATCAGGATTATTGCGTCCTAGTGTAAGCTTACTGCGCCTCACAGGTCGACACTTTCCAGAACACATCCCATCAATGGGGAAAAAATCTACTCCAACCAGGCAGTGTTTTATATGCTGCCGTAAAACCGATGAACAAGGGAATAGAATAAGGCATGAGACAAGAGTTTATTGTAATAAGTGCAATATATAGGCTTCTGAGCAGTACCTTGTTATGGGGTATGCCATACTGTAAAATATTTGTAAAATTTATGTATTGAAAATCATATTGTTGTGTTTTTGTATTATACTAGTTACATTTAGCTTCAAAATTTCGTTTAATTTGCTCAATACGAATAACATGTATGTGTAATCAATGTTTTTATGTGTATGTAAAAATTATAAAAAAAGTAGTTATTGTATTTAAAACTTTATTTTTGTAATAAAAAAGCATTTTCTAACACTTACAATAAAATAAAGAATAAAATTAAACAGCCAAAAAAATTTTCCAATTTTGGTCCATTTTTCTGAAATATATGTCACAGTTAAGGGGTTAAAAGAAAACTGAAAAATAAATGTTATAAATAGGCATGAAAAAATGCATCATTCAAAGATTCTTTCATCTTGAAGAAAACAGATTATCTACCTACTTTGTCAGGTTAGCGCATTGATCTTCAGTTCAAATAGTTTCTGAGTTCATCTCCATTAGTTGTTTGTAGTGAGTCAGAAATTAAACCGTAAATTCTGGACGAATTTTAACCCACTCTGCAAGAAAAGTGACTTGAGAGATGAACACATTAATCTTTTCTGTGTCATAATAAATACAGATGTGCGCAGTTCGTGTTGTTTGTTATTTAAATATACTGATGTATTTTTGATATTCTATTAATTCGTAGAGTTGAAATTTTTTTCATGAAAATAAAACATTGATTTGAAAATAAACATTGATCACGTCCCTGAATTTATTATTAAGTGAAGTAAAATGAGAAAATAGATCATCGTGGAGAATACCCATTTGATGGCGATGTCTACACAGAGAATACAGCGAGCATTCAAGTTATCAACGTTTAACCAGGCTTTTTGTGATGTGTTCAACAAAATCAAATAATTTCTTCCTAATAGCAACTTTAAAATCTATGGAAGTGGTAAATGTAAGAAACACATAACATTGCCCAGGATACTCTGAACAGTTATAAAAAGTATTAAAATCACGAGAGTATGCTGATGGATCACGAGTGTATGCTAACACGCAATCACTTCATTCTTTAGACAAGCATTAACAATGTGAGAACATTTGATTGCCAATTAAAAACTAAAACAGGACTAACGACTGTAGCTAAGACTGTAAGCTAAAATATTGCTAAGGCCAAACTAAAGTGTTTGCATTTCAGGATCCATACATTGAAGTTCTAGGACAGAGTGCGCGTGCCTTGTTTCTCCAGGTATTTTCTAACTCGTCAACGACGTATTTAGATTCATCTGTGAATGTGTAATTTTGTTGTAATTAGGTTCAGTCTAATTAACATAATAGCGACACTGTTTTTATAGTGTCTTTCTAGATAAATCGAATTCAGCGACATAACTCGCGGTATTCCGACGTACAATCCATTGCCTTTGTAGTCTTCTGAGTTGAAATGACAGATATCGTATCACCAATTCCATCTGTAGTCATTAACATCACATGTATGGAGAATCCCCATGATAACCCATCGATACAAAATTTGTATACATCTATTTATTCTGGAAACGAATTACAACTCCAATTGTGTCTGTATTTTCAAAATAAACATCTTTCTTTGGATACTTAACTTGTATCAATTGAAGATATCAATTAATATTATTCTTAAAAATGTCTCTTCAATCTATATGATTTGTGTGAGGGGAATCAATAATTATTCTTGTATGGAAATTGTCTTGAAATTGTTTTAAATTGAGCAAAATCATGTGTTTAATGAACATCTTGAAATGAATGTTAAAATTATACCATCTATTTGGAACGCAGTAGGTGTTGAGAATACTTCAATAGATCTTTATCGATAGCTGTTGAAATTTACTCCTCCGAAAATCTGATACTAAGTATTGCAAACGCAACAGCGCTAATATGTATCCCTGTTCTTAGAGTAAGAGAGAGATGTAAAAAATTCAGTTTACATCATAATAACAACTATACTTACATTGTTGTAGCTATTTTTCTTTATCAGGCGAGTTCTCTTAAAAGTCTTCATTTTACACTCAATTTTCATATAATATGCAAGTTTTTGTTTGAATATTTTTGCAGATGGAATGTACAAAGATGATAATATTGATGGATGTTATATATTAGTCAACTTGTGTTTTATCCTCCTAATTTAACTTCGGTATTACCAATTTAAATATATTTTATAACATTAACCATAATTTCTTTATCAAAAATGAAATTTATGATTCTTATGATTTTAAATTTCAGTTTATGGAAAATGTTTGCTTCTAGGTATCAGTATTGTCGTATAGCTAAAAGAGTTCGCCATAATAATGTGAATTAGTTACTTCTATTTATTCGGATATTGTATGATATTGTATGTTGTTATGTAGTATATTTGAGAGAGGCAGGGATGATGTTTGTCTGGTTTTTATGTTTCTCTTCCAATCTAGTGGAAACACCTGCTGCTTGATTGGTCTGGAAGTCGCTTTCATTCGCTGGCACAAAGGATAGCTGCTTTCATTTCCGCTTGGAGTCGTTTATTACATATGGCTTTTGTTCTATATTCTGTATAGAATGTATTCTCATGAAAAGCTCTGATGCATTGTATATCCTTAGTTCTATATTGATTTGGCACATATGTGTGATATTAAATGAAAGATTCTTCATGTTTTTTTTTCAGCAATCACTTTTAATTGTGCATCAGGTTTATTTATCTTGGCATATTTTAATTGTTCAGTATAGTTATATATATGTCTTACATCCATATATTATGCATGCCTACTTAAAATAGTTAATATTTAAAAAAATAAAGAATATGAAGAAATCATTTCTTTCGATACATGTTTTTCCTTCCTTGAAATATTGAATTTTCTTTACATGTTTATCAATCTCATTTTTCATGTACAGTTATCTTTCTATGCTTTGTAAATATTACTTTTTATTCTATAAATTTCTAAGCCTTTTTGATAAATCTGAATTCAGTTTAAAAAGTGATTGTATGATTGATTTCGTTAAATTATTTTGTTACTGATAGCCTTAGTAAAATACTTGTTTTTAATGGTATCATTTATATGGATCGAATAATGGCCAATTAATTGCTGATATTTTTTTGCTTCAGTCAAAGTAACGCAAACAATGGAAATTACGTATACTAAAATTCGTCCATTCTTGAGAAACTGGTTCTTGGAATTATTATTTTTGCGCACGAATCTTTGTTAAAGGTCAGTTTCTCAAATCTGCGAACCTATCTATGGCTCTTGATTCTCAATCAAAAAACAATGATTCTTCTGAGTCTTTCCTTGTATGAAAATGGGATCTTTACTTTTTTTTGAGATCGCTTGTGTTAGGAATCTTCAATTCTTTTCACTTCATAAGACAAAGAAAAAAGCTTTTGTGCATGCAGTGAGATTTCATTGTTCCTAGCATGTTCGCTCTTGTTACTGTATTATTAATTTTTTCCCCAAAGAAATCAGCTGTAGGTTGAGAAATACCGATTTTAAGATATTTTATAATCTGCATATTCAAAAGAGGAGGGAAAAAAAAATTTTTTTTGATCACGTGTTTTGATTTCTGAAAGCGAGGTTGCGATTTTAATTTTTCAAACAAGTTTGACCGAATCTGTTCTTGAAGGACGTTGCATTTTGTTTTAACCGTTTATCCTATTTGCGAATCAGTGAAACAAGTATGGATATAACTAGTTTAAAAAAATAATATAAATATATTGCATTTGTATGATTTTTTTAAATCATAAATATTTATAGTTATCCCATAATTAGATGCGCATAATATTAAGGCGTTTTAGGAAAGTTTATACTTACTATAATTTGTAATTTATTTTAGTTTTTTTAATAGTTATACATTGTTCTTTGACAAAAATTATCATTTTTCGAGTGTATAAAATGTATTTATAAAAAGAAAAATAATTAAATTTGAAAATGATATTCACTCAATCATTCAGTCTTTGTTTTCAATGTCAATTTAAGACTAATATATCAGTTGTTGATAATTATAGTACATTTTGTGTCAAAAGAACTGTGCTTGTAAAAACAAGGTATAGCAGGGTTTTTATGTTAAAAACCTTGATATTTTAATCATGTGATTATGTGGAATCATTTTCTTGTATGGTGAGCGCGAAAGAAACGGCTATAAATATTATATCCATATTATTTGGATGCATTTATTTATTTTTAATTATATGATCTAATCAAAATATTATTTTATAGCTATTCAGAAAAACTAAGAATTGGATGAGGAATTCATGTTATTTTAATTTAATGACTTTACATTCAAGGCGTTATTTTAATTTAATCTAAATTTTCAGATTAAATTAAAATAACGCCTTAAATGTATTAGCAAACTTTTTTATGTCTGAAAATTTAGACGTTTGTAAATTTTCAAACTGTAAATAAACGTACAGTAAAACCGATTTAAGGCAGCAAAATCGGCTTTACTGTGCATTGCTTAAAATATAAAAACAGCTTTAAATTTTCTTAGTATAAAATCGATTAATATTAAAGTTGCTTGAATTTTTTAATGAATTAGTAGTTTTCAACTTATCTGTCTTTGCAACAAGTAAATGTAGCAAATTTACAAATGCGTTCCATACTGCTAAAAATTAAAATTTTGCATCAAACTGTCGAATATAGAATACATGATTATCGTATTAGCAAAAATATATTTCTATTGTAAATTCATTTTCATTAATCCTATACATTTAAGTAGATGATAATCGCAGTTGTAGAACCCGTTTTTCTCATTTATTCGTCTTCAATTGGAATTGAATCCTATTTTCAAAATGCTGAAATGGATGTGTATTATTCTAACGCCGTGAGCATTAAAGTTTTAACCAGATTATTGAGCCATTGTATTGAGTGTTGCCATGCAAACCATCAAAAATTTTGCTCATTGTGTCCGTAAAAGAAATGAAAAGGTTGTTTCCTCTACCTGGTATGAAGGGCAATACCCTATAACTAGATCAGTGAAAGTCACTAATCCAGAACAAAAGATATTTTTTATTTTTCACTGTTCTGAACACGGAAAGGTATCTTCGGATGCTCTAATAATTTTATCTCGTGTTTTTCTCAGTCTTTTATTTATTTAAAAAAAAAGATATGTTAGCAAGAAAGTTCTGGAAATCTTCTGTCATTATTATCTTTTATTTTGGTACTTTTATTTTTTAACACTTGTACACTTTTTAATGGCATCAGGGGATTATAAAAGGAATTAAAAAGTCCAATTCAAAATTAAATCTAGTTGCGTCTTCGTTAACTTATCTGATTTTTTAGTGTTTATTGTGACCTCACTCTCTCCTTTTCATTTATTTATTTATTTTTTTTAAATGTTGTGAATTATTCTTTCTTTTCAGTAGATTATTCATTATACAGTAATTTGTAACAGAAAGATATTTTGTTGAAATTCTATATACTTACACTGAGTAAACAACGGTTTCTTTTTATGCATTTTGGCAAGTTGCCTCCAACCCCAGTGTTGTCCGCGTTTTCTTGGCAGCATTTTAAAACTTGTACCATTTTCATTCTAAGAGTTCTTGTATCTATTCCCGTATTACTGTTCTCTTTAGTTTCATGTCAGATTGCGTTTAAGAGGTGCGTGATAACTCAATTATTATTTGCATGTGAAAGACCTTTTTATACTGCAATTTAAATTGTGTAACTGTTTTCTTTAAGATCTTAAGGAAATATTGACTCATTCGAACGTACCTAAGGTTTTAGTTTTATTTTAGTGGGGAGAAAAAATGGGAAATTCTTCCAGAGTTTCATGTAATTTTCGATGTACATAAAATTTAAGTCGTGTAAAGAAACATAATTAGCTCTTTAAATATTATAATTTGTAAAATAATGTGAGTAGTGGATGGGAATTGTTATCTTCAATATTATCGGATTTATGTAACTCAATCAAAATTGGGTTTACTGACGTATGTGTGATTTAAAAAATGATTAATAATAGTAAAATTGATCTTTCTGTTATAAAATATATGAGTGGAGATATTTATTAATTGTTTGTAAATTATTATTAATTTAAATTTATAGATAAAAATAAAGATATTTTTTCAGTATCAGAAAAAAACGGTATTTCGTTTAAAGTTACTATAAATTCTTTTAAATTAGTTATATTTACGTAATATCATTTTAGATAGTTTAAACTTCAGAGAGAGATGACTACGCAAAATTATATAAATCGGGAAAAATTTATTTAAATATCACATAAAAGAATTTAGAAAACTATAACTAAGAAATGTTTCACACAAATGGCAAAAACTATTTTGAATTCAGTCGTATATGTAGTCCATTGTTTTCCGTTAACAATAATGTAACAATAACAAGGAATTGAAACATTTTTAGTTCATGTGTATCTATGTACGGGTTATAGTTTAAAGTAAGGAATGGGAGACATACAGTTGAAATAATAGTTAAATAAAAATAGATTTATATCTGAATTTAATAACTTTGGTGGAAACATATATTTATATATGAGAATAATTTTGTTTGGTTGTTTGATAATCTGTGTACAAATTTTTGAGAGTTTTTTGTATATTAAAAGAAATTATGGGAAAGTATTTCTTCTTAAATAATGAATGCTTGCTAAAGAAATACAGGAAAGCATTTTTCTAGTTATCGAACTAGTTTTATTTTTCTAATAACTTCTTTAATAATTGTGTATAATAATCTTAATTCCTAAAATAATTTTAAAAATATTTGACGGGAAGTGTTCTATAATAATTATACTGTGCTCTGAAATCCTACAGTATCACCCTCTTTTCGCATATAAATGCTCGTACATGCCCATCATAATTGACATAAAAAATATTATTATGTAAGTGAAGAGATCGTGTATTTACTTTTCGTGTTGCACATATAAAATCGACCTTGAAATTTTTAGTTGAGGACTCGGAAGAAATTGTTTACATGATGGAATTTCATCATGAGAGGAGGAGGGGATAAAACGACGCACGCGCTGTTAGAAGAGAAGAGGCAAATCGAAAATCGATGGAAGTGTCCGCCGACCTCCACCCCCACATCCCGCGTCTTCTCCACCCCGTCCTCGATCAATCAGGGAAGATGCCCTTGTCTGCCCGGAATTACGTGAATGGAATTGGTCTTCTGTTTCCGCTTCCCCTCGCCTTTCTTCTGAAGAAACGTTTGTAAACAATGCCGGCTTTAAAAGTTTCTCCTTCGCGTAGTCTTCGCGTTTTAGTTCGATTGATTTGTTAAGAAAGAGTTTGTTAGTGAAAATAATATAACTCGCTATATATGATTATGTGTGCAATGTATACTAAGATTTCCTTCGACTGAAAGCGCAAAAGGATTTATAAATAGATGTGATTTTTCTTGTGAGTATGTTTTTTTTGTCAATAAAAACGTGATAATGACTGTTTTTATTTATAAATTCATTGTATTTAATTTTTTTATGAACAGAACATAATGCTTACTTATAAACAATGTTTTAAATTAACATGCAAATGATTAGACTTTTAGTAGGAATGTTTTCAGAATTCAATTTTCAATTTTTGTATTAATGTAATTTTTTGTAAATTTAAGTTATGAATTATCTTTATTATACACACAGAATCGTCTGTAGAGTGGAAAAGGAGCTAGCTAGACTAAAATTGAGGAGTTAGGGTTATTTATTGGTCCCTAAAAAAAGGTGTGATAGTTATAGCTTAAGAAAGTAATCGTGTAATTATGAGCCTTTTTGAGAATTCATTATGGAAACGTTTTGTTTTGTGGTTAGTTGTTACTTTTCTTAAAATGATATTTCCGTGAATGAAGAAGTTGCTTTTAAATATTGTCATTAAAAAAATTCTTTATGGAAATATATTTAATATTGTTTATCCTTATTTATGAAGAACTTTTAAATTAAGTGATCGATTATTTATGTGCGTAAAAATTGTATTGCTTTGTTTCTACAAATATTTAAAATTAATTGTCAATTTCCTTATTTTGTCTATCCATGTCAAAAAAAGCTTTTTTTTTAAAAAAACTAGTTTTTACATAGATTATCATTAGAAATAAAAAATGGGGAGAATTTAACGAATGGAATATTTCTTTGATTTATTTATAAATTAAGTGTCGCGTAAATTAGCCTAGCTTGTAGCCAAATTGTTAATGCTCTTGCCTTTGCTTCAATAATTCGTGGTTTTGAATCCTACCTTAGGCTTGAATGTTTGTAGACATTCGGAATTTACTGTAGTTCTAATTCGGTGCCGGTTTAATTAAACTTCGTGTTAAAAAAAAAAAAAAAAAAAAAAAAATAATCGTTGAGCGACAAACAAACTAACCAAGCTATATAATTACAATAAGCTTTTTTTACATACCTGAAGAATAGATCAAATGGGTTCAGATTCTGGAAAGTTATTAGATTTTAACATTCTTTTCTGTTATATTTTAGTTCTAAAATCTTAATTGATTTAAGCATTTTGGTAAATAAATCGTAATAATATTTTTATTTGAAAATTTTTTTCTAAAAATTATTTAAAACATCGCAGCTTGCAGCATTTTCTATTAATCAAATATAAGTAAACGTGTAATTAATTAAATAGTCAAGATTTCTGAATTCTGTTTTTTAAAAATTCATTTTTATGGCTAGAAAAGTATTTTTTCAAATAAAACTGTTTTAAAAAAAGAAGCTCAACGTACAACGCATACCCATGTTTTCTCGCTCAAATCCTATTAGTGGTTCATCTGTTTTTCGAAATTATTTAGTGGGATTTCTTATTTATGTTATCTCCATTAAAAAGTGATTGTTGATGAACTTCAAATAAATTAATAAATTGACTATGAAGCCTGTTTGTTAATTTACAGACTACATTCCTTGCCTCATTTATTTGATTTTAACTATAAACAGTATTTATGAAAATATTATTCAATAGTGAAATATTTTGTCTTAAATTATGATTCAAAAACATACAAAAGTTATTCTAAGATTCTTGTTCAGAAATAATGTGCACTTAATTTAAAAAGGCAAATTATTGAATGTAATCATTGGCTATTTTTTGGCCACAGGGAAGATATAGAAATTAAATTTCGTTTTTTATTTTTTATATATATATATATATATATATATATTATAAAAATGAAATGTTCTGTGGTGTAATAAACCTGCTCACTGTGGTGTAATAAACCTGTTCACAATTGCAGAATTACTCTGCTATGCAAATTCATTAAAATCTGTATAGATTTTTCACTAAAATTGCTTGTTTAACAGTTAAGTGAACTTTAAATATTTTTTTTACAACGGAAACATGTACCACGTTCTTACTTCTCAAGTTTCAACAATAAATTACTCAACAGAAGGACTAAAATAAACACTCGTATTTGAGAAATGGGTATTATTTGATGATGCGATTTGTTTGCTTTTATTTTCTGTTAATTTTCATTCCGTCGTACTCAAGTTTTATTCTTAAATTTTTTTTATAACGAATTTGTGAAAATACTTTGATATTTACATACATAATTTTACTTATTTCTTAAATAGCTTATTTCAGTTTTTTTCTCTGTCGCTTTTTAATTTCTGCTGCTTGCTAGAAATTCTAATTCTTGTTTACTCAATTGAAGTTTACATTTAGTTTTGAACTGAATTTTCTAAGCTGTTATTACTCATTCAGTTGTGTGAAAATGTTCTATAAATTATTTTCTAGTCATATCTTAAGAGTAAACATTTGATTAGTTCATTCTTTTTACTTTAACCTCAAAACTTTTTGAATACTGTAAGATAAGAAAAGTGCTTGAAGAATCTGGAATGTTTCGCTGAATTTGCAACGCCATATTTATTTGTACATATTCTTCACAAATTTTTATTTTTAGAGATTTCGTCATCATCTATGATGAAAAGCATGGTTTATCTTGTCTTGGTTCTAGTCTGGATGTAACAAATATGGAAGTTACACTCCATATTGACTAAGAAGATGAAACACCTACGAATGGAAACTTCGAATTTTATTCATTTGTTTTTTAAAAGCAAATTAGTATCACGTGTTACTTTTAACTCTTAAAAATATTTTTTTCCAAGTTATTTTAACTCGCGTTGGCAAAGTTGGAGATAGCAAACGATTTATAAACCAGTTATTTGGATTGTTGCCTAAAGTGAGTGCGTTTTTTCCCCTCTGCTCTTGTCCACGACAGCGTGGCCTCGCCTTTCACACGGAAATAGCTGCTAACATCATTAAAAAGAAATAAAAATAAAATAAAATTTTAACCTTGTGAAATATTTTTTCATCTCTGCTATTACAACATCGCTTCAGATACATTCCAATTTTTTTCTCCTTTTTTTCGCTTATTTATTATCAAAGTATCTTTCCCTGTTCATTCATTCAGTATATTTTTTCAAGAAATTTTTTCTTCCATTTGTTTTCCTTATCTGCTTGAATTTTTAACTATCTAGGTAGGCACAGTTTCATTGTTTTATTAATCAGGTTTGAATTTTTCTTATTTTCTCCTGTCATTTACGAAATGCGAAATTTCATATGTCGTGGCATTGAATATCACTTTGTTTAAAAGTGGGGAAATTTTTATTTAAAAAAAAGTGACTGTGTGTAAATTATTCATCCATAACATTTACAATGTAACTGTTATTGAAAATGGCAGTGAGCCGGCTAATGACTGCTTACAGAAAGCCTATAAATAAGACCAAAAGATAATCAAAGAAACCATTATTTTATTTTATCCTTTGAGCAAAATTCTTGAATTACAATCCGCTTAAAAATGCTTCCCTCTTTGTTCTCATCGATTTGGTTATATAAATCTCGTTCAATTTTAAATTAAACTCTTAAAACACGTAAAAGAATTCTTCATTTTTCTTTCTTAATACTGCCTGCATCGAATTAAATTGCTATCGGAAGTCTTTTTTTCTAGAAGTGTTTCCCTCTTAATTTAAGTGAACTGCTATGTGAACTAATAATAATTTTAATGCAAGTAAAACTGCAAAATTTAAATACCAACCAATGATAATAAATAAATGTAAGCAATATATACGATATTTTTCATTACTGTTATTCATCATGGGATTTAAATGCAAAATTAATATTTTATTCCTTTTTTATTTGATTTTAAAAGCTATCAAGATATTTGAAGTTGCATTATTTCAAATTTTTTATTCATATACGATTTACAAAGATATTGTATAACACAAAAATATTTTCTCAGCTATCGAATGATTTTACTGTTTTCTTTGCTCCTTATTTCGTTAAAAGTAAATATTTTAATTCGCATCAATTCGTGACATTTTAATTCGTATACGAATCTTTGTAAAAAGAATTCATTGTAGCCAAATTCCAATAATTTTGCCCGTGTGAATTATGTATTATTCTATTTATAACATAAAATATGTTAAAGAAAAACATTAATTAATTAAAAAGATGTCATTGCTCAAAAAATTTTGTATCTAAAGAATATCGTTCAGGTTTTTAGTTCACTGATGTTAATAAAATCTAATTATTTCTAAAAATACGTAATTCGGGGCGATGTAGGTCATGCTCTAATGGCTGCCTACTCGGGAAGTAAATCAACCTGCTCTCTGATGTTTATTCGGAAGTTGATCATGGGGGAAGGGAGGGGGAGATGCTCCACCTCCCTTTGGATGAGGATGTGCAATAGAAAGCTGAGTTCACCTGGACATCCTTTTCCTGTGCAATATGGAAAAAGTGAAAAAAAAGCATAGAAAACACAAAGGTGACCTTGATTTAAGGCAATTCAGCCTCAACAACTTGTGTTGTGTGTGTGTATATATATATATATATATATATATATATATATATATATATATATATATATATATACTATTTACTATATGAATACAAATATATTTGAGAGAAAATGGCATTGGCATGTTACACTAATCTGTTTATTTTATGAATTATTTATAAAATTAAGTATTCCATAATGTACTTTTATGCATATTCCCAATGAAGTTTCATATTTTATTTTTGTGTATTTAAGATTTTCACTATCAAAGTTTCAGTTAAAACGCTCTTTTTAAAAGAATAAATTGAGAAATGGAATTGTAATGCGTTATAATTCTTATGGTTATGTAAAGTTTTACATTTTTACTGTAAGAAATCAATGCATTTTTTTAGAGGATAAAAAACCGTGACATTTTTTAATAAATTATTCCTTATTTAGATAGTGTTTAACTGCAGTGAACATTCTAATATGTTAATTATCGTAAGTGTTATTATATAATTATTTGCAACACGTAATATTTTACGCTGCATTAAGTTAGTTTATTTAATTAGTAAGAAAAAAATTTATCATAAACCAGTGGAAATACTGAGAAAGCATAGATCTCAGATAATGCGCGCAGTTTATCAACAGACGGTTATAATAGTTAAAAAATCTTGATGATGAAGTTAGGTATCATACTTTTTTATACCACAAATATTTTAATGTGTATTCTTATATCATGAGTTACCAGTTATGCATTTTTTCCTGCTTTGATCTTTTATTGACGCTATGCTAGTAAAAAAAAATACTGCATCAACATTTTTTATTTATTTTAAATAATGAGTGAATAATACACATCAAAAATGAGGGAATAATACTATCAGATTTATTAATCATCGCAAAAACTAAATGTTTTCATAGTTATTTCTCTTTGCGAACATATTTTTTTGTTAGTAATTAGTCATTTTTAAGGTGAATGTTGCTACAAAACAACGTTTTTTTGTAATCAATTATGCAAAATGCTTTATTTTGACGAATTTCCTTTAGCAAAAAGAATGTTGATTCAGTATCAGAAATAAAAAAAACGTAATTGTTAAAAATGTAAGCTAAACAATGTGTTTAAAGAAAGTATACTGTGTGTGTAACCTCTTGTTTTTTTTTTTTTTTTTTTTTTTTTTTTGCTTGAAGAACTCGTGAATTTTCTTATTGTTGAAATACTTTAATATTGTCAATACAATGATTTAAATTTGATAATTAATTATTTCAACTCACTTTTCGCCATATCTGATACTGTATAGCGGTCGAATGCCAATCAAAGCTGTTATAAAGGATTTGAACATTATATCGTGCCTTCGGTTTTGAGCTTCTCATAATGCACCATATTCACGTAAAAAAAGAAACTTAAAATTGCCACTATACTACCCCAATTAGGGTTCGTGCAGTATTGAAACACACAACTATCTCCTTTCGTCTAATTATAGGCTGGGATTGAATACGGGAACTTCCACACTTTTTAGACAGCGATTCCACCCTTAGGCCTTCGCAAGCTATGTCGCCTACGCATTAGAATCGTAGTCATCATACACATCATACACGTATCATACACATCACTGTGTATGATAAAGTTAATTTAATATTAGAGCATTTTAATTCTGCGCATTTTAAATTACTTATGTTATTACAGAGATAAATACATTATGAAAAATTCTTCTATTTTTTACATTTACTTTTATTTAAATTTTATATTTAAAAAAATTTTCTTCCTTTTCTAACTAGCTCGATCATAAAATCGTATTTTTTGTAATTAACGAATAATGTGAAAGCTAATTATAGAAATTAAAAAGAACTAGGAATTAAATTTCTCTATAGATTTTATTATTTGAATATAATTTAGTTATTTTATTTATTTTTTCTTTTAAATTTGTCAAATGAACATACCAAAATTAACAACAACTTGAAATCTTTTTATCAACGCAAATTTTGGTTTGAATAAAATGGCTTATGTTAAATAAGCTTTTTCTTTTTAGTTGAGAGACTAGATAGGCGAATAATTTTATATAATTATGTGTCAAAAAGTTATTGAAACTGCTGAGATGTGAAACATATGTGTGATGAAAAATATCTGGGAAGTTCGTTATTCATGTCAAACTCAAATAGTGGCCATAATTAATAAGTTTTAGTTAATGTTATATTTAAACATATTAAATGTTCTCGAATTATTTCAGAAAAAAAAATGTCCGTCTTTATTATACCTCATCTAATTTCTGATCAGGAGAATTCAACAATATCAATAAAATATTGAACAAATTTTTGCGTAATACAGTTTTTATTCCCCTTGGGACAACCTTTTCATTCTTTAGCTTGCAAAAGAATTCCATTCTCATTTCTAAACATTATGGAAAAATTATTTGTACGGAAAAAGAATGTTCTTAGTTCCTATATTTGTGTTATTCAATAAAACTGAAGTTAAACATTATTTAAAATTTTCTAATTGGGAAATAGAAAAAAAATTATGCATGACATTTAACAGCGTTGAAAAATTTTTGGTTTTTTTCCATTTTTACCAACATTTGTTTTTAAAGATCGAAATGAAACAAATTTTTTATGTTTTGAATTTGTAAAGGTAATAATAAGCATTGAATTTTATGTGTCAATAAAGCTCTGAATTTTTAACACTAAACTTAATTGTTACACTTGTCGTTTCATCTACTTGTGCCTTTCTAAGAAAAGCTAAAACACACCCGTCAACAATATTGTTCCTGGATTTAGTCAGCTGGCACCAATAGCAGGGGAGTGACGTCATTAGCCCCTCCTCTTTAGGAGTCATTTTGGGAAAGCAACGCCTTGCATGAGGCGATAAAATAATATGAATGATTTGAAAGCATTTTTTTTCTAAATAAATATTTCCTTTAAAAAGACGTTTTTTAAATTAAAATTATTTTCATTGTTATATCTTTAATTCTTTTTTAAGTGCATCGACTTATTTAATTTGAAGTTTTAGAGAATTTAGTAATAATCAATAGTTATTTGTACACACAAATCTCATTAAATCTTCTAAACAAATCAAAGAAAATTCAATTAGATTGTGACAAAGGATATCAATCACATTTAAATACTGAAAATATTGTGTCAGTTTTACAAATATACTGACATCAATATACTTATGTATGTGCATAACATTATAATTCATTCAATTCACACACATATATACATCGTGCAAATATATTAGTATTAGTAAAATCATAGTTTTATAATAAAATTCAATGAAATGCATTTAATTTGTATGACTTATAAAAGTTTCTAGTAACTGAATAATTTAATTTATTTAGTCGAACAATAAAAATACTATCTTTTGAGATAAATAGATGTATGTATTTTATGGAAATTAATATAAGTATATTATTTATTAGAAAATATATTACATTAAAAAATTCTTATGGTTCTTACAAAAATCAGACAATTGTCAGTTTAAATAAACAAATTTTACTATCAGTTGAGCAACTTTATTCACTCTTATCAGTCTAAATTTTTAATCTGATATCAAGTGAATGAAATTATTTCTTTATTGTAGAAGTAAAACCACCCTATTAACTGTTATCAATTTTAGAATAATCAATTTCTGTTGTAAAATTGGACCAGTTAAGAATCAGACAATGTGATTAAAGATATTTGCATTGCTTAACATTGATTTACATTTGCTTTAACGAAAGACATCTCACTCATATTTTAATTTCAAAACATTATCTTAAGTTATTTTTTCTTTGAAATATTATTATAAAATTAAATATTTAGTGTTCAATGATGGTTAAATTAAGTTGCAGACTTCTCTTGTCTAAAAGTGTGTACTAGTTGCTATAAATCTATTATTGTCATATATTAAAAATAAATATTGTATTTTTCTGAAATTTTTCATTAAAGAAATGCTAAATGAACATAGTTTTGAATGAATGAAATAATTATGATTTATATAAGATTGTAATGTATAGATTTTTTTAATTTCAGTTCTCATGGACTTAAAAAGAGTGTCCATTGGTAAGTAACCATTGCATATTATATATATATATATTTGATTTGTGTCATATTCTACATTTCTTTGCTTTTAAAATCAATGCATATTAAATTAAAGTGTAATATATATATATATATATACATAGTAATGTTGAAATTATGTTAACATATTGTAATGTTAGTGTTATTTTAAAATCTATTGATATATGTTGTGTGTGTGTTTTATCTACTAGTGTTTATGAGGTAATCAAAAAAACTTGTTGAGCTATAAGTAAAATTGATGAAAAAATATTTATATTAAAAAATGTATGCATTTTCCTTTTAAATTTTTAGAAGTAAGTTTCTTTTTAAAATGTTGTGCTGTTGTTTCCTTTTGTGTAATATTATTGATTTTTTCCATTTAATATAGTATGAATTTTTATTATTTAACTGTGTGTTACATTTAAATAAGTAGTTTTGTGCAATGTTTATATAAAATATTCTAAATCACTGTGAATGTATATAAGTTGTTCCATTAATATGTTTACAATTAGTTAACATATAAATGTATTGAATTTTCTCTTTAATTAAAACTGTTTTTCTTATTTACAACTTCTTTATGATTTTTCTAATTTATCATAATTAGATTGGAATATTGCTGAGTGAGATTTACTTATTTTAATATATTTTTTAATCATAGTTTTTTTTTAAATTTCATAGGTGTGTTTATTGATTTCTAAGAGTGAATGAATACAAATATCAAATATATACTATAATCAATCTGCAATGTTAGTGTTAAATTTGGAAAATTCGGAGAGGGGAACATTTGTTGTTTAATGTCTACAACTTTCTTAGATTTATCCTTCTAGAAATATTAGTATGTAAATATTTTACTTAAAAGATTTAAAAATTTATTAAATTTTAAATCTGGTAGCTGAAGTAGAAGAAAAATTTATTTATCTTCTACTTCAGCATTTGCATGCCAGAATAAAGTAAAGGTTCACATGTGCAGGACTCTAACTTACTATTTTTTTATTTTCTATTCATTTTCATAAATTTTTGATATCATTATTTTTATTATCATTTTATGTAATATAATCATTGGAGGTTAAAATTAATTGATAACCAATTCAATTATTTAACTGTTTTTGAAAACACATTGGCTGTAAAACATTGAACTCTTTAGATTTTCCAGTGTATTTCTATTATTCCTGGTTATTGTTTTTTGCATTTATTTTTCTATATATTATTTTCATAGTGGGACACTGTTTTTAGATGTTTTAACATATTTAATTAGATTATTGTATTATATACATGAGAAATAAATATTAAATGAATATGTTTGCTTAAGAGTAAAAAATTATTAGTATATATTTTCAAGCTTTTCAGTGAAATTTAAATGTATGTTTTTTAATAATTGTTTTACATTTTTATAAAACAAAATATGTGTTGTAAACTTTTCAAGTTAACCATATTTCTTTATTGCTAATCTTGGAAGAATTTAAAAGTTAAAAATATTTTGAGCTTTATAAATTGTTCTAAAATATTACTTGGATATGCATTAGTTTAGTAATGGCTTCCCCCCACACCAATCAGGAAATTTTTCATGAAGAATCAAGTTCAATTTCTGTTTTTTAATTTTAATGTTTGAATTTTAACTGTTATTTGTAATAAGAAGAAATATTCTATTTTTTTTAATAGCTATCCTTTGTAATTTGAATTTTTAGCATTAATTATGGCTATTTTAAAGTTTATTCAAGGCAGGTTTATTCACTGAAAAAATTCACTTAGAATTCGCTTTGTAGTGATCCAGTTTTTATGTTCACTGCCACATCATGTCTTATAATTTTTTTTTCTGTTGACATATTCGTCCAGAACCAAAATAGTAATAATTGTGCCTTTTTACGGACATTATTTTCATTTCATTTTATTATTTTATTTTATTAACTCTCCTGTTGTAGTCTGAAAAATCAAAAAAACAATTTTTTGCATTATGCAATCGTTTCTTTTGTCCTGTTTTTTACGACTTCCATTGTTCTACAATCTAAAAGGCAGACCAGCAGTCACGAGGCATTTCTTGTATTGCTAATATGAAGAATCCATTTATAGATAAGATAGGATTGATTTTTTTTCATGTTGATTATTTTACTTTTGTTACAGGTAGATTTTATTGATGATGGCTTTAATATATATTTTAATATATTTTACAAATTTGATAATTTACTCAGAAAGAAGAGTTTTTTTTCCTTCTCTCAATGATAATTGTTAATAATGAAAACGCCAAAAACATGGAAATTGTTCTGTTTGCCTTTTCTTAAGTAAAAATAGTTTTCATCCCATTTCATTTGATAAAAATCACTATCTAAACATATGTAATAAATGATGATGAGGAGATATCCACGTAATATATATATTGCGTTAAAAAAAACCTTGTTGCTTAAATTTAACATACATACAGAACATTTTATTTGTGTTGAATGGGATTAAATATTTTTAAAATTGGTGTTGTTCATTGTTGTATACATTGTTCTATAAAACATAAAATATTTGCTATATTATTTCTCACATTATCTTCTTGTTTCTCTGTTTTATTCCTTTATTTGTGAGCGACTCGGTAGAAAATGGCATGCGTACTTCGAAAACATTTGTTATTCCTAATTATTTACATTTATATTTCGTGTTTGGCCTTTTATCTTTAAAGCATGCTCTAAAAATGAATTATTTTATTTATAAAACTGAATACCAAGGAAACATTTGAGTATTTGTTGTTTTTGTAGGAGGTCTCTTCCAAAAGTTTTGAAATATTTCAACTTTATCAATCAACAAAAGTAATATAACGATGCAATTCACATAAAAAAACTTAATAATATATATATTATTAAGTTTTTTATGTGAACTGCATCGTTATATATATATATATATATATATATATATATATATATATATATATATATATATATATATATATATATATATATATATATATATATAATTGCCCTTTAAGCATTAATTTCAGTTGTATTATTTTCTCAGCGTGCATATATTTCAGGAATTTGTATATTTTAGTTCGGGTGAGCGAGATGAATTTCAAATATTCTAATGATGATAAGCGCGAAAAGTTTTCAAATGTTGCTTTATTTTCAATTATAAACTGAATAAATTTAGCACCACATAACTGGAAAATGCTATTTCCTGCGCAGTACATCGATGTAATGTGAACAAAAACGTTTTTCAGATGGAAACGACCTATGGAAATATTGGTGTCATGCCCTTGTCTTTGAATTGTCTTGTCAAATGAATTGCTCCGCCTGCAGGGAAATGATGCTGGTGACCATCGTAAAAAAGACAATAATCGCGCACTCTACTTAGGAACATAGAAAGCGGGAGCAGTGTCTTTGTAGCATTCGTCTCTGAAGGTGACCTTCAGCGTGCTCAATCGGTCTCTGCGTTGCTATTGCGTGATGTTCTCCTCCCTCCCCCACCAGTATTCTCCTACCACTCATCGTTTACTTTTTTATTTGTTAGATCTCCACTCCCTCCCCCCTCTCGGCCGGTATGGATGGCTGTCTGTGTGTGCCTGTGCACTCTGCTGTGAATAGGAACTGTATTCACTCGCCCGTGAAACCCTTTTATTTTTATTTGTTTTTATTTGTTTACTTTTTCCGCGAAAGTTCGTTAGCTTACTGTGACTATAGGAAATAGAATGGTGGTTGTGGGCAAGTGAGTTTTTTTTTCTTTTCCCCGCATTTTTTTTATCGCCTCATCACTTCCATCCGTGAATTGTATTGTGTTAGTGTTGTCAGTGTTTTTGATTTTGAACATTCCATTAATATTATGTGATGCTAACAGGCAATGTTCATGTCATGAAATAATGATGCTTTCATATTTCCTATACTCACTAAATCGAAGGATAGAATTTTTCTTACAGATAAATAACATGCTTTGTAAGTTTAGGTGAAAAATTGAATTTTTACATTCATTTACTTGGAAACGTATGTAAAACACTTTCAACATTTAAATTCAGAAATTAATTACTTCTTATTAATTAAAATCGTACTTATTATTAATTTTTGATCGCGAATCAGTTACCATCCTCAATTTTGAAGTAGTAGGTCTCGGGTTCGATCCTGGTTCGGGCATGGACGTCTCATTCTCTCTCACTCTGTGTGTGTTTCCTTATCCCTTCACTTACGGGACGAAGATGGCTTACCCACTGGGTGCCCCACTATATAAGGTGCCATCATCTTCGCCTCCTTGTAACGCTGTATAGGTATATCCAAAGGGCAGTCGGGCATTAGGAAGAAAAAAAACATTTTCTGCTCCAGAAGATTCACTTTTGTATTCAGAAATGATAACAAGCAGGATACGAATGATAGTAGAAAATTTATCACTTACAAATACCAGATTTCCCTATTTGACCTAAACAGTCCCTCTTTTCACTATAATATACTGATGTCCCTGCCGATGTATTTCGCATTCCGGAATTTTATAGATGACCAAAAATATGCGAAAATAATTAAATATGTGGAGGAGTACTTAGAATAATTTTTCGCTTATTTTATTACTGTATGAAAAATGGAAACCACAGAAGAGTGATAGTGTGCTAATAAGTTATATTTTCATCGTATCGTCTTATCTCGCTAACAGTGACCATGCGCGAGGTTGTGTTTGGTACGGAGTCATATTGGGAACAGAGTGGTGGTAGTAAGAAAAGACTACCGAAGATAAGATTATATTTCAAGAAAAGAAAAATGGTTCAGGCTACTTGATCACTACAAGAATAATCACATAGCATCTCCCAATGTGATCAAGTTTATTGAATATGTTTTCTTGAATATTCTTTCCTTTTGTTTTTTGAATATTCTTTCTTTCATTGAATATTTATTGAATATCCTTTCTTTCACTTGAATATACCATCAGCCATATTCAAGTGAATTGAATATGGCATCAGCACGAATAGATTATTTTCTTTGATGAACAATGCACTGATGACAAAGGTTTGATTAGGAATCTATCAACAGATTAGCTTGTGAAGATCTTTACAACAATATTGAAACCAAAAAAGAAATATTGCTATAATTATTTATTTCTTCTTCAACGTGTTTCTTCTTACGCAAGTTAAAAAACTAGCTGAGGTTGTATGCCCTTGAATATCTGCGACACTTGGGGAGGGGGGAGAATATTTTTTTGTTCCCGTTGAACATATCAGAAATCTGGCAAGCATACTTATGAATATCTTTCACAATATTCCATCGACAAGGAAAAATAGTAATACCGAATGTTCCTTCTACTTCAGTATCTAAATGCTAAAATAATTCGTTTTGGAATTTGTTTATGGTTGATTATATTTTGTTGTATGAAATCGTAAAATATTGCGGGAAAAAAAACAAAACGAAATCTTGATTATTTTATTTTAAAAATATGCTTTGAATGTAATAATTTATTTTCAATGTCACTTAAAGTTTTCTTAATTCTTTTAATTTTGCGAATCATTTGGAGTATTTACTTAATAAGAACAATGCATCTTAAAATAACATTGTGGATGTGTTTCAGTGAAAGGATTTTATTATTTTATAACTTACTATAATATGCAACGGTTGAAGAACTTAGCAATAAGATTTTTTCTTCTTTTTTTCTTTTACCAATTTTTATGTGACCATGGGTAAACAACCTCAAAGGAACAATAATTTTGTAATGACTGAAGAACTATCCTTTAAAAAATTTTTTTTCCTGCTGTGCGTTTACATTATAATTTCTTAAAAAGATAAACGCTTATGACAATGTAAAACGCTGAAATATAATTGCCATTTTCCATCGTCTATTGTCTTATTTGTTGAATTTTATGTCTAGTATTTTTCATGAAAGTATAGTATATTCAAGCAAATAATCTCGTAATTGGGGGGAAGGGGAATCAAAAATACGATTTGACAGAAGATTTAAGAGAATTAATTTTTTGTTAGAATCAAATTTTTTACTGCTAATTATACTAATTGACAAATTATGTCCTGCCTTTCAGTTTTATGTTAGAAAATTTTATTAATATCTTGGAAAATGATTTACGTTATAAGTCTATGGAATTTATATAGCCATTTTGAAATGTTAAATTGTTTGCTTATGAGGAATTTATATGAATAAATATCAACAATATATTCTGAAGATTGCGCACTGTTCAAGAAAAATAACTGCATAAAAAATTTAAGAAATCGAAATCTGATAATGGCAGTCTAATGTCGCCTCCCCCCTCTCTCTTTTTTTAAATTATGATTAAAAAAGAGCTCCAAATCATTACATCGCATCTTATACTCTGATTTATTTCATGGTTATTCATATTCATTAATGTCCTGAGGAAAAAAAAAAAGAATTTAATTTGTTTTTGGAATACCTTTAAATAAAATCATATTATCCTTCATACTTTCGGGGTCATGAAAAAAAAGTTGCCAAATATTCTCTAGAAAGGCGATAAAATTGTGTGAGAAGCCAAAAACCTCGTCAGCTCATTTTTTTTCCTTTTCTCAAAATTCAGCGCTTGTATTTGCTTCTGCATTAGTTTGAAAGAATCCTATTAATGTTGCCATTCATGTGTTGCAATCCTGTAATATCATCCATCTCATTAAGGTACTATGTGCCAATATTAAAATTAATTTGCTTAACATTTTCAAAACCAAGTTTTGATTTGTGCCGGTCATTCCAGTTTAGTGAATGAAATTGATATAATAATTTAGCAATATTTCGTCTAGACAAGTGTTTCCAAAGCTATTCAGCTATTCGACAGTTTTAGTTTATTTTTTTTTCGGCACGGCATAATTTCTTTTGAAATAGGAAATTAATTAAAAAGTGCATATTTTAATTTAATAAAAATATTGCTAATAATTTATGCAATGAAATTATTAAATATTGTAAATTTATTTTATAACAAAAAATATACTTTACACATCATTAAAACATTTTTCTTTATTGATAGTTATTTTTTACCAATATTTTCATATTTACATATCTAAATTGTATTGCCCCCACCCACCCATTTCGCGCATATTTATTATGTATTACCCTTTAAGTAGAGCAAAAAATAATTTTCTTAAAATAATTTAATTAATTTTTGCGCCATTGAATAAAAAGATAGGAATTAATCTTTAGAGAACCCATAATGTCTTCTTTTGCACCTTGAATATTTTTAATGTAAGCCTTATTCTGGTAAATAATTGAAATATCAGATGTTTAAGTAATACTAACCACATTAAAAGTAATATATTTATTAAATTTTGCTTATTTTTTAACTTTATAGTTAATTCTTGGAAATTTAAAAAAGTTAGCCGTTTCCCCCCTCAAAACAATAGAAAATGTTATTTTCGTTATTATTTTCATTATTAATTCCCGTTTAATACTGTATAATTCTCTGAAATAATATTTTAATTCACGAATTTCCCGATTTTAACTGAGAAATACTATCATCGTGTTTATACATAGAATAAAAAAATGGTGTCAAATAAATTTATATTAATTCTTTATTCAGCAGCAAATTTAATTATAAGCATTTAAGTTTTTAACGTATGATATTCTTGCTAAAAGCGTTGGGTAATATTCAAAATCTTCATCCCCTTGTATGACATCCTTATTGAGTCAACATAGACCTGGTATATTGCATTTTTAATGAAATAACGTACTGGCTTTAATTTCTCTTACTCCTTTTTAATTAATTATAAAAATATCTCTGTGTAAAAACTGAATTCATGTTTATTCATTCATCAGATATCTCATATTTCATAGCAGTGTTCTTCTTGTGTGTATTAAATTAGTGTTATTTTACATTTTATGATTACACTTCATAGAACAATACAAATAGTATGCATTTTCCGGTTTTGAAAAATAAAAATTTTTAATTTTATTTTAGATTACTGTGTCAGTTAAAGTTATTATTATTTGAAAGTGAATATCGTCACTTTAATGATTCGAACAGATAATAGGAACTTATTTTCCAACAATATCGGTCCAGATTGTAAAAGGTTAGAAATGTGGAAATATATTTAAAAACTGTTTTTCTTGAAAAGAATTTTATCTAAAATTATCGTAGTCACGTACATTGACATCCGGGTAACCTGGAGGAAGCCGACCGTGTTGACAACTTTGGGGTCGTCGAACTGTTCAGGTTATTTGCGAGAAAATGCTTGAAATTGTATTAGAACACTTCGGTTCTTATTTAAAGCATTTAATCATGGAAGTTAAATATTTATTGTGTGTAACGGTTTTAAAAAAACCTTTTCTTTAATTTACATTTAGTTCTTTTCATTCTACATAAAAAAATATACGTTTTTAACAAATCTAAAAATTAATGTAAACGCGACATTCAATAATTATTATTGCAAAAAAAAAAAAAACTTTTTGCTATAATGGCAACACAAGTATAACCAAAAGAAACAGCACTATAATTAATTTTTCTGTGCGTTTGACATTTTTAATAAAAATAATTGCAAAAACTTTTAAATAACATTCATTGTTTTGATTTACAAGCGTTCTTAGCAATTGTTAAAATGTGTTGTGCGATTTTTTCTTAATTGCACTGAATCAGGCATAGATTAACAGATTCAAATAGTATTTTCATTTCAGTATACTATGTATTTTTTTAAATAAATTTATTCGAAATATTTATATAATGATTAAAAAAGATTAAATTAAGTTAATAAAGTAGAATAATTATAAATATGCCAAACCTTTTTATCAGTTAATATTAAATCCTTCCTTTCTTTTTGTGATTTGTTTCATTTTACTATTATCTCAATATTTTTTGGTTTGCATCTTTTGATAGATTGATCTAATGAATCCCTCACCGAACCGACAGCCGGATATGCAGTAGCGTGGCTTTTAGTTTTCAGTTAGTGGGTTCGGTTTCTAATTCTGACTTGTATGTTTGTAAGATTTGTTAATCCCTCGTGAACACAAACAATGAACATTGGGAGACAAACAAAGCAAAGTTAATGAAAACCCTCCCATTTCAGTTCTTATATATTTTGATTTTTATAGCTGTGCATCTCTTCAACAAACTTCATTTTTCATGCAAATAACCGTTTAATTAAACGCAAAGAAGTTGATTTATTTTGTTGTGTACGGATTATAAATGCTCTTTAATTATATGTAATCGTAATGATTATACTATAAACCTAAACATTACTATTCAGACTTATAATCATAATAAAAATTGTATTCAAACATGCGAGACGGATCTGAGTATATTCCTGGTAATTGGTGGAACCCATTTATTGATGAACAATTTAAAAAATTATAGCGAGTTAATAATTTTAGCATGATCTTTGAAAGTGCCTTAATGATTCTAAAATTGTTAAATTAAAGAAGCAAACAAATAATTTAAAAAATATTTTAATTATTACCGCTTTCCTTATTTTTCTGATTAATTTCCAGCTTACTTTTGTAATGTAAAAAAGCTTAACTCACTGTTAATAACGAAAATATGTGATTAAAATATTCTCAAATCAAGAAATCATAATCATTCAAAAATATATTCCAAGTTCTATTTTGTACACTACTTTCATTTATATAAACTGATCGCGTGGTACGTTAATTTTAAGTACACTCTAATAGGACATGAGAATAAAATGAGACTCAAATCAGAATTACATTTTTGCTTAAAATATTAAAAATGTACTACAGTCATTCTTTACAATACATGCTATCCAGATCCTCGTTATTACCATTCCTAATTCCTTTTTTTTTTGCCTTTCCTTTTTTTTAATTATCATAAACTACTTTTATTGCTAAATAAAGAACGAAGTAGAAAAAAAAATTTTAGTTGATTAAATTTTAATGATCAAGTTCGTACTATGCCCAGAAAAATTTAATGACGAAAAGGGTATTTTCAAGTGTGTCATAATTTTTTTAAATTTTAATATAGATTATCTGCGCTGACATTGCTATCGTTGTTATTCTTTGATGTTATCCTATTTCAATTTACATACTATTATTATTGTTGCAGATGATAAAATTTAATTGTCCTAAACAAATGATTCTTCTTATGTGATTTCTGTTTTGTCGATTCAAAAATTGAGAATTTGATTATTATCATTTATAAAAAAATCGACCGTATTAATTAAATTACTATTAAAACTTCATTAATTACCTTTAATATGCAATTTTATAATAAACTTGATTTTTTCACGAGCATAACAGACACAATCTTTACATTTCACAAATTAAAATCTAATTTGTATGTTTTTTATATTAAGGGAGTGGTATATATGTATCTATATTTTTGTCACCATTAAGTTCACATAAGAATAATTAAAGGTCTTCCTCTTATGGAACTTGATGACTCTTGGAAGTGCACACACTTTTACAATTAAGATCAATGACGTTGTAATTTAAATTACCGCAGTTTGTCTAAAAAGTTTACTACCTATTTTGCATGATACTCATTGATTGAAGTAAATGTAACTAGGTATTTTTGAAATAAAATTCTGAAAGGATTTATTGAAAAAATATATTGTTTTTAAAAAGGGGAAAAAAAAGTATATTCTATAAAAACAGTTCTTAACAATTATCACTTGAGCACCAAGCTTAATAGTCTGCGATTTGGATTTTCTTTAAAATAAATTGTTTATTCGGCGTCTATCTTTGAAAAGGATGCATGTAATGTTTCAGAATTTACTTTTGGAGTTTTTTATCCAGTTAATTCTTGTGTGTTCATAAAGTGATAAATCCACCACTGAAAAATTTCTCTAAGAAAATAATTCCTGTTATTAAAAGAAAATGTGAATGCGCAGTAGAAACACTTCCACTTTGAAATTAAATGCGTCATATCTTCAGGAATAAATACGTATAAGCCGCTTCTCATTGTACTTGACCTACAACATGGCGGCGATAGTCAGAACAATTTAAAAAAAGGGGGAGAGGAAGTATGAATAAACCTAATTATCATTTCGGGGAATTTTGCGAATCTATAAATGGAAAAAAAGCGAAAACTTTATAATTAAAAAAGGAAGGGGAAGCAAAGCTATGACACAAGAAATTGAGCATGCCTGAATGAGTCAATTAAGACCCAAAGGGCATTTACCCTTCCTTAACCTACATTTCGGATTTGATAAGATGTATTTCTTGTTACCGAACAAATAAATTGTCGAAGGCAACCAAGTTCTGAAGACACTAGTTTTGATGGTATGCTGATTTCTTTGGCAGAGGCCAGGGAACATGTACTTCGATTTAATCCGAATTTTATCGCTTGCCACAATCAAGTTTTTTTTATCCATTAAATTATTTCCCACGAATACTGCGTGAGATTGCAAAGTCATCTTATATATTAGAATGCCAAATTATCAATCTATTCATTATTCTTATATCGATATGCCAATGCAAAAAAATTTACTGACCATATTTGACTTTAATGTAATTTTCCAGTGACTCTGTTAAAAAAAAATAGAATTTATAATTAATCGTGATTTAGTTCTTGATTAATATTAGGTACTGTAATTGTATTAGGATAGATAAATTTTTTTCCGCGTCATCTGAAAGATGTAAAAAAGCACAAAAAACAATTTTCATATTTAATAGACTGAGTAGGAATAGTGTTGTATTCTAACATGTATGGAACACTCACACACAATCTGTATGCCAATACTCGTTTTTCATTTTTTCCTTTCTTTTTTCCCAAATTTAGATTAGAAGATGTAATAGAAACTAGCATGTTTTCAGAATTTTTTGTTCGTAAATTGTTCGTACTTCGTATTGCATGCTATTCATCAATTTTTATAGACTAATGAATTTTCAAAAAGAGTATGCAAAATTTTTTTTGTAAAATGACGACAGTTTCTTTTGAAGTGTTCGCTGCTGTAGTATGCTAAGCACGTCAATTAATGCCACTCCGAATTCTGTGGTTTGGTTAAATTGACACAATCTACGATTACTTTTTGAATTCGAAGGATAATTGGGCATCAGGAACTACGTAAAAACTCCTAAATCCGTGAACCATTCTAACATAATATTTTACGTCAAAAATAATAAAGTTAATGCAAACATGATTAGATTAAATTTAAATAAGTTTCAAGCGAATAAACTTTAAAATATATAACGTTAATTGAATTTTTTAGAGAAGTTGAATGATTAAAAAATTTGATTATCTCGGATCATATTTTCTTAGCTTCACTATTACGTAGTTGCCCACTTGTACGGTTTTTGGATGAGTTGTAAGATCTTTTACAGCCGAATTAAAAATAGAACGGATTGTCAAGTTCGTTTGACATTATAAAACTTCCTCTCTAGTATTTTAATCGCGATTGGTTAGCGATAATAAGATATATATATATATATATATATATATATATATATATATATATATATATATATATATATATATATATATATATATATATATTACGTAGTTGTATATATATATATATATATATATATATATATATATATATATATATTACGTAGTTGTATATATATATATATATATTATAGAAAATGTTTCTTAATTTAAATTGTTAAACATCATTTTTAAATGTTTACCTTTGTTATAGTATATATTTCTTAATTTCGAAATGTAATAGAGTGTTGTTTCATTCTTAATTAAAAAATTTTCTGTAAATTTTCTGCGATTAATTATTCTGTTCAGAATATATCATAAGAATTAAAACATAAATTATTTGGCTAAGAATGTAATTGGAAGTAGGGAAGTTATATAATGCAGTTGTTTCCAGAGTAAAAATATTTTCAATAATAATAAATTATAATAAACCATTTTTCTTTTACAAAATCTTTAAATTATTTTTTTAACTATTTGTAAACGATGGTGAAATTAAAAATAAATTGGTTTTAAAATTCTTTACTCATATGATTTATGTAAGCTTTTGAAAAGTATGAATGGTTTCTTTTTTAAAATATTTCTTTCCACACAACTTGTATTAAGATTTTACTGACAGTAACAATATTTTTCAGAAGCTTATTTAAATAATTTAGACACAGTCTTATTATTCTAAAAATTCAGTACTATCGTCATCAGAAATAATTCCAAATAATATTAGGATTTTGCGGAGACCGAAACTTTAATGGAATTATTATATAAAATGTTGTAATTATAGAATTCTATAAATATTTAATTATTAGATAGAGACTAAAAAATATAATAACTTGAAATATCTAAAAAATGTGTATCACATTTGCATTTTATTGAAAAAATAGACTGACCTTCTTTCGTTTAAATTGAAAAGAAACGTGGTGACAAATTTTATATCAAAGCGTAGTAAGTAGTAATATTACCAATATTTATACATATTGTTTATTGTTAAAAAAAAGTAATTTAGAATATTAGCGATGTGTTCTTGCTTGTTCATTTTTTATGCTATTGTCTCATTCGTTAATAGTGGAACTTAATTTAGCTAACGAATTTTTCTTATCCGTAATTTAAATAGCATGATTAAAATTAGCATAAAAGTAAAAAAAAAAATTATTTTTACTTAAAAAAATAAGGCTTAGTTCATAATTTTTGTTATGTTAACAATGATTTAACTGACATGATAGCATTCGTATATTGTACATTTTCATATTACAGTACGTGTAATGGCAATGGATTTATTGAATATTCCATTCCACGATACTTCTCGCATTAAGTTATCGAAAATCTTAGAAGTACAGAAGTTAGTACTTTTTCGAAGATATGATTTTAAACATTCGTTTACGGGCACTTGGTATTATTTTAAGCTATTCATTTTTTTAAATAAATTTAGTAAATAATTGTGACCAATAAGACGGTGTTTAGTTTACGGAACACCTGAACTAATGTATGATAAGTGAAACATTAGGGTTGAAGTAAGTGATTTCGTATGTTTTTAATGATTTGATAAATATTACACGCATGTGCTTCAGGGAAAAAGAATTTTTGATGATAAGCTTGAAAATATAAGGAAGTTATTTCGATCGTCTGAATCAACGCGCGTTTTACAAAAGAAAGTAATGCAGTATAATACTATACAAAACAGTGCATTAATTAGTTAATATTTTCTAGTTCAATCATATTCAAAATACATAAAATAATTTTGGACTTTTACTTTTAATTATTAGTTTGATGTCTCATATTATTATTTTCCTTTGCACAAATCGATTTGATATAACAAAAATGTTTTTATATTGAATATGGTAATGTTATATTAGTATATCATTAAATTGATATTTCATGAAATTTTTGCTTTAAAATATCATTTTTTTGCAGGCAACCACCCCACGACAACAACACCCCTTACAAAAGGCCGCCCCACCAACCTTTGCCACACGGTGCTGGTGGCGGTCATCACAGTCCACCACTAACGAGCACAAGGGGTTTCTCGTATCCACAAGATCCAGGTTCTCGGTGCTCCACATCTTCTACCTCCTACGTAACATCCGCTGCTGCAGCTGTTGTGGTGGCATCCTCCCCCCATCTGGTGCATCCAGGTGGGGGTGGGGCCATCTATGCATCTGCCAATCACATGTACAGGGATACTCATTTCCAGGTACGTGTTCATTGTTTAAAGGTCATACCACTGTTATAAGAGACTTTTGAAATCTTTCTTAATAATTTATTCAAGTTTTTATTATTGCATTTATTGTTTAGGTTAACATTCAATTTATAGTTCAAGTATTTATAATTTTAAATTATTCATTTGTATGATAATTTTCCATTTCTGGGCAGACATATATTTAAAAAAAGAGAGAGAGAGATTGATATTAACCGAGATTTTTGTTGCTTATTTGTAAATTAAAAATATCATCGATTTGACAAACTAATATTAGGGCTTCCTTTAAAACAGTTTCCTTCTTCCATTAATCCATTCTACTCAGAAATGTTTTAATGCATTTCAATAAGTTTTTTCTTAGCATATTTAAATATTTAAAAAAATTTAAATGCTTATATTAAGTATAGATTTTTAAATGATTAAGAAACTCATCTTATTAGAAATGCATGTATGTTAATTTTTGTTAATCCACATATGGTAACTGAATAGGCCATGGAATAAATGACGATTGTTGTACTCTGTGTGTCACACAGCTTCACCAATATTGCTTAATTTGCTATTAATTTAATTAAATAAAAAGCTTAACTTTTCCGTTAGACCGTTTTTTTAATGAAATATCTAAATTCGGGATATTAAAAAAATATATGTTAATTATATTGATGCAGAAATATATTGCTGCTATTCGCATTATTCTTAAAGAAAAAAATAATAAAAAATTAAATTTTGAATTATTAGCAATTGAATAGGCTAGAAATTACGAGCAAGGATGTTTAAATTACATTCACTCGTTATTTTTTAAAAATGAAATACTACAGTAATGTTACCCTATTTCTTTTAAAGTTAGAAACACATATGATTAACATATCATACATACTCAGTTTAATGTTGCAGCAATGTCATTGAATTTCATGTTTAGTTTAGTTTTGATTGCTATCGCGCGAAATCGCGCATTTCTGAGTTTGTTTCTATTGTATTAGTTTTTCCATTTAAGAAGCAGATGTACAAACAGATTTTGAGATCCATTATGTTATGGAATCGTCTGGTTGTTTTCTTTTGTTTCTTCCTTTTCTTTTGAACCCCTGTTTTTTTTTCCTTCATAATTTTGTTTTGTTGTAAAATTTCGATTCTATTCTAATTAGAATTAAAAAAAAAAAAAAAAAAAAAAAACGTATACAATTCCTAGTTTTTAACTGAATTCTAAAAACTGTCTGTCTTTGTAGATTCAAATTTAAAATATTATTGATTATAATATGAATGCAAAAATTGATTTTTTGACAAGAAAATTTTCAGTTTGAAAAACAATTTATTGGAATTTTCGAACTTGTGTCGTTATTAATTTATCTACTCCGAGACATTAAAATTAAAATAATAAAAATTAGTTAAAAAAATATTAAATGCCAATTTTTGTTGTGTGGAATCGTTTTATTTTTTTAGTAAATTCTCATTTTACAATTTTAAAAAACAAAACTATTTTACAAATAAAAGTTGGAAAATTTTCTAGTTAATTTGAGTGGTCGAAGCCGATCGATCGAGCGTTACGAAAGAAAATGTTTATTTGTATGGGTATTATTAAACATTGTTTCTCCTATTTTTACTGAGTTGTTTGTTATATCTACGTTTAATCCTTGCAAGTATGCGAATATGACACCTAAATAAAAGTAAACGCTGAGTTGTGTTCGCCTAAACGTATGCCTGGAAATGTATTTTCGGTAATTTTAAGTTTTTTGTTTTCAAATAAAGAAATTCTTGTGAGCGTAGCTGTTGTTAATTTCGCTCCAAAATTTAAGTAGAATTAAAGCATAACCTATAATTAGAATTTTTTTCTTTCTAATTATAAGAATATTTTTTTCGAAAATCGTTCGACTAGTAAGTAGTAAAGTGTAGGGAAATTTTGTATATATATGCATAATTTGTGTCTTGTTATGTTTGTAATTAGCGTATTAAATAATTAAATGTGAAATTTATTTGAATCAAAGAGAAATGTCAATTATTTTTTGGCATTCTACTCCTCCCAAATACCAATAATTTTTTATGAATTTATTTCCTGATCAGAAATGTGTGACTGGAGATATAAAATATGTTATACAATTTTGATTGAAATGTTAAATGATGAATGTGATTGATAAAATTCAAAATATCTTATAAACTAAATTATTTTGTAATCATTCTCTATGATGAATGTTATTTGGTTTTGATAGAAAGCCCAGTGATACATTATATTTAAAACAAATTAAAAAAGAAGAATATGCAAAATATGTTATATATAAACATAACTTTTAGGATTAACAATACAAACAGTTAAATTTTTGTCATAACTCGGCTATAAATTTAAGATTTATTTTCATTCCTAGCATTGCAATGATTAATTTAAGATACTATTCACTAACCCTTATATTCAGTTTTAGAATATATTTAATCGATTAAATTTTATTCTTATTTAAATGAATTCAAGTATGCAAGGAAATCATGTAATTCAGCAAATAATATTTTCAAACAATATTAAGAGAACTTATTGTTAAATTAAACATTAATAATTTTTTTGTTCCTACAAATTCAATAAAAAGTCAAATGCAATATTTTTTTTTAATGAAATCTAGTAATGCTGACACTTAAGTTTCACTTTCTTTGCTTGATGAGCATTTGCTTCTTCACTGCCTGGAAATTGTGCAGAAATAAAGAAATTTTGCCTCTTCACTACTATATTCTATTTGTACAAACAACTATATTTTTAAAATAAAAGTAGTCTGAGTTTTTTAAATGTTTATTTATAATGTTTTGAAAATATCGTTTGCAGAAAATAAAGATTTACCAGTTTGATGTTTTTTTCTGGACTATTATTATATGCATGATTCTTCCTTAAATATTGCCAAACACAAATATTAGCTAATAATATAACATACATTGTATGCAATTTTATAAAGAAACTGTTTATTTCCACGTTTTTGAAAAATAATGTAATTATTATATTTATATATTTTTTCTTTTGTAAAGAATCATTAAACAATATCTGGTTACAAATACTTGTTCTACATATGTTCTAATATTTAAATCAAGTACTCTCATGATAACTTGGAGCCAGTTGTAAAATATAAAAAGTTAAAGGTGAATTATCGATAATTTTTTAAAAAAATTATTGTGCTCAGTATATATATATATATATATATATATATATATATAAATTTAATCATTAATGTGTTACAGTAAACTTAATATTTATAAATTTAAGAAATGTTAAATAAAAATTGTAGAAAATAAGATTTTAAAATACATTTGTTTCTACAGATTCTTTCAATTAGAGCTTATCTCAATTTGTCAGCTTTTTAAGCTTTATATTAGTTTAATGTTTAATTACTGTTTTCAGTGAAATGAATTTTTTTAAATCCATTCTGATGAGGCAATACTTACAGTTGTTGGGAACATCTTTTGTATTTATGAATCTCAGAAAAATGAACATACCAGTGTATGTTGCAGTTTTGAGATAGAATTTTAATGTTGACTTCATAACACTCTTCATATTGTATTTAAACCACATTAAATTTTAGGATTTTAAACTTGTTTCATATATTGCCATTTTTAATATTTTTCATCAGCTTAAGTGTGAGAAATCATAATTTAGTTAACAATTTGCTTTTGACTTGATATCTGTGTCCTAGTTTAAGATAGCTTTTCAAGTA
This sequence comes from Latrodectus hesperus, assembly GCA_037975125.1. NCBI lineage: Eukaryota > Metazoa > Arthropoda > Arachnida > Araneae > Theridiidae > Latrodectus > Latrodectus hesperus. Next base: position 98,349,129 of record CM075852.1, on the reverse strand, counting down.
CTTTTTTATTTTGTTTTCACTACTAAGTTAGAACTTCTGGAATTTTTTCGTCAAGCTTTTCTATAATTTGAGTTGAGTATGTGAAAGTGCTTTGATTTTAAAAAGCTAGAAAATGTTATTTCTAGTTATTCTGATGCACAGACATACTGAAACACAATGTTTGTTCTTTGATATTTTCCACATCAATTTTTATTTTATTGTTTGTTCCAGTAGTTATAATTTTTTTATTAATTTGGAAGAATTAATTAATAAAAGTAAATTTATTTAAAACTTGAAAGTAATTTAAATTGCACTTCTAAAAAATTATTATTCAAGATAAACATTTTTATATATATTTTGAAATTAAAGCAAAGGAAAAATTATTAATAATTTTTGTGTATAATGGGGCAGAATATGGGATAATCTAATATGATTTCAAAGTTATGACATTAAGATTTTTATTATATATATATATATATATATATATATATATATATATATATATATATATATATATATATATTATATAATATATCTTTAAGGGGTTTGGTGTTATGAAACTCCTGCCTTGTAAGTTTTTTCCCCCTTCTTCTATTCCACCATAATCTTAGTTATTGATGTGCCCCTCCCTGAAAGGATAAATTTAAAATCTTCAATATTTTTGCTTTTGATTCATTGAGTGAATTAATTTCATCAATTCCGACTTAATTTCTTTTTGATCTTGTGCATTATTTTTTAGGTAATATTAATTGAGAGAGAATTAAATCTTTTGTAATAAAAATTGCATTTTTATTCAAAATAGAGTTATGCATTTTACAAAATTTTTGGTGGGTCAAGTCTATGATCCATAAGGAAGTGCAATCCTTGCCTGTATGATTTTCTTATATTCAGCTTCAAAGAAATTCATCAGAAATTGTATAATATTAAAATAAGAAAATGATATTTTTAAATTTCCTTAGCAATTTATTTGTTCTATTCTGCTTATGTCGATTAAAATACTCTTTGGATTGCTCTATAAAGTTCATGTATTTCTTAATAATGAATAGTAATATTTATATTATTGAACATTCACTGATTGATAAATTGTATTGAATATTTTTTTAAAGATTTATTTGTATGTTTTATTGAACATTTATACATTGTAAAGAAAATTTGATACGTTTAACTGATTTTTTTCTTGAATTAATATTTATGAATTTCTTTGAACATTTATTTGTAGATTTTACTAAATTTTGATTGATTTCTATGAGTATAAGGATAAAAAATGATTTTGGTTTTTGAGGTTTCAATTTTTCATACAATATTATTAGGTGGATTCAAGGCAACAAGCAGATAATCATATGGAAAGGTACAATGATCAACAAATGCATCAAGCTAGGAGGCGGCCAACTCTGAGGCCAGCACCCATAACTGAATATGCCATTGAAAGAGACAGAGAAAGGTAATAATTTTGCCCTAAACATTTCTTTTGGTTAAACATTTTTAGCAGAAATCTATATAGTTAATTTTTTAATTTTTTTCACATTTGTCAATGCAATTCAATTTTATAGGTATATGGATGCTATGCGGTATCAATATGAAAGAGATGTTGCTCTCAGTGTTTCATATTCAGGCACTTCCATGTCTGCTAGAACTTTAAAACCACCTGTAGTGAGTGTACACACTCCATCTGAGATGGATGTTACACAACCAATCAAAAGACCTCGACTTGCTGTTGAACCTAAAGCTCCCGTCCATCAGCCTCTTTTAATAGATACAAGAAATGTTGTGATCAAAAAAGTAATTATTATTTTTATGTCATGATAGTAAAATTTAATTTTTCATTATTATATTTATTGGAACTTCTTGCATAAAAGAGCTTGCTGTGGATATCATTTAGAAAAACTGTTTTTTTTTTAAACACATTTAAAAATTTCTATACTAAAATCCAAAGTGAATGTTTTTTGAATTTACAATACATTTTTTGATATCAATTTGAAATAAAATGATATATCTACTTTGGTAAGAGTGGAAAAAAGTAGATTTTATTTTATACTATAAAATTTGAAAATATAATTATGTTACCTTGAATTAGCTGAAATATTATTTTTCCTTTGATTATTAATTAGAAAAGAAATGAGAAAGTAAAGGAATTTGGAAAATAATCTTAAAAGGATGAAATAATAAACTTTAACAAATCGAACTTACTATAAAACATGGCAAAATCGTTTTAACCGTTAGTTGAAACCTCCTTCTTGATCAAGTTTAGTATGGAAAAGTCTTTATCACTTACTTCTGAATGTTATTTTTAATATTAAATTTACTTGAAATTTAATAAAGTTCATTGTTCAATATATTTCCAGAAGTTTACAATATAACTTAATTGTAACTTTTATAAAGAAATATGTTATTAAATTTTTTTATTGTGATAAACTGTGGACGAAAATAATTTATTTTGTGTTCTAAATTTTTTAGGAACCTGCCTATACACCACAAGTAGAAGCTATCTCACCAACATTACCATCTGAAGAAGGGCGTTGTGATTCTCCTTTACGTCTAACAAAGGATATTATTGTTGGAAAAATGAAAATACTTGATAAGGAAATCAATCAAGTTGAAGCTCAGATATCAAAACTTCAAAAAAAAGTTGTAAGTTTATTTTTATGTTAGAAATAATTTAAAATATAAATGTGTTTTGAATTTGTGATAGAAATGCTTTTATATTATAAGGTTAAATAACAATACATGCACTTGTTTATATGCAGGACACATAGATAGACTTGCCAGGTTTCTGAAATTTTTAACTGGGACACCTAGTTTGACAACAAATATTCCTTAGCAAGCACAACTTTGTCAAATAGAGGATATCATTATTTTCATATCAGCACATCAAGAGAATTGTTATTAATAATTTTAGAAGTTTTGGCATTTTCCCTATCAACAGTTATTTTGGTCAAATTGACCCATAAAAACTGTTCTGCATTCCCAAAACTATTCTTTCAAAGATCCAAGTATGCAATACATTTTTCCTAAAAGCAATATTTTTTTTCCACACTATTATGAATTTGTTAATCTAGATTCCTGTAGATGTTCTTTTCTGTTCTATAGTTTCTATACAGTACAAAAATAATTATTCAAAATAATCCTTCACAGTTATTTTTAGATTTTTTGGTCATCTATAAAATTAAATTTTTAGTGGGATATGAAGTAAACCGGCCAGAACACCAGGATTTTGTCTAAAATCCTGGACTGTTCCTGTTGACATCTGGCAAATATACACATATACCTGGAGAACAATGAAATATAAAGATATCAAAATTAAGTACATGTTTATGTATGACATACACATGCTCAAGTGTCCTAGTAAAGGTTAATGCTGAGCATGTTCCATATATTGATATTAGTGAAAAATTATAGTTTTTTTAGTGAAATATTTCAGAGAAGTTTCATTATTATTATTATAATATGAAATAAAGAAAAATAAGGTTTCCAAAATTTCTGTCATATGAAAAATATCAGAAATATTTGTAAGTGATAAATATAATTTTAGAAAGAAATGTTGCAAAAGTATTCATCTTTACATGAAATCAAATTGTTAAAATGGAGTCAAAGAAAGTATTTGTTTTCTTGCTATCATTATTGTTAATTTTTTTGGCTTTTAACCTTTTGAAGTTAGGATGAGAATAAAACACAATTAAAATGGTTAAATTTTTGTTAGCATGAATTGGAAGCTGAAGCTAGTAAACCTCCAGAAACCAAGGAAGATGTGAAGGATATTTGTCCGGTTGAATTAAAACAAATGAGCATTGCACAAATAATTTATTCTGAAAATCGGGTAAGTTATTTTTTGTTTACTTCTTGTCGTTATTTTTTTACATTGTTATTTATTATATGTTAATTGCTTCTATGTATATATATATTATTATTATTGTGAATTTCAGCGTAAATCTCAAGAGTCTCATTCAATTTTAGAAAAACTAGGACCCAGAGTAGAAATTGTAAGTTTCATTGTTAACAGTTCATTCTAATTTAATTCTGTAAAATTAAGAAATAAGGTTATATAAATGTATTCTTAACATAATTCAAACAATAATATCATTTTTTATTGATTTATAATTATTTATATGGTTTAAAACATAATATTTAAACTCTACGTTACTTATAATATTAATTTTTTTTTAATTTTAGCCTATGTACAATCAACCATCTGACACATCTATATATTATTTAAATAAAACTAGGTGAGTACTTCTAATATTTTTTTATTACCTTTCTTATAATGTCTTTTATTTTTGGGCAAAGTCAAATCTTATAAAATTAAATATTACTATGATTTAGGAACTGTGCTGTAAACATTTGCTGTATTTAATTTTTCAATTTGAATATATAGATAAAAAAGGAAATTACTTTTTAGTTGCAGAATATATTATTTACTTTTAAGTAAATGCTTTTGATAAGTATCTCAACTTTTGGAAATATTGAATTATTTAGTGTCAAATTATGTTTTTAATTTTAAAAGTGTTTTTTTTATTTGTAAATTGCAATAAATTAAATAAAATTTATACTCAGTTATATTTTCCTTGTAATGTTCTTATATTTTGTTAGAACATCTATATAAATTAACACATTTTTAGAGTTAAATCTATTTAACTATTAAAATTATTTTGATATACAAGAATGTAAGAGCAATTACTTTATTATTTACTTTTTTGGCTATGTTTGTCAAAGCAATTTTATATCTTTTCAACGCATTTGTAGTTCTAGAATTAGAATCACATAATTTGTTGCATTATTTAAAAATGTAAGAAAAGTTTCCTTTGTTTATGAAAATCTAAGAAATGAAATACTCTTGTTACTTTTTAGAACTATAGAAATTTATTTTTAAAGGTCCTATGTGTGTGATAAATGTTCTTTATAAGTATTGGACATTTATCTTTCGAATTTTTTAAAGGATTTTAAATATTACTTAGAGTTTTTTAATTGTATAATAATGAATTGTATTACTTATTTTTATTATTTAAGTAGTATAATATAGTAATACAATTTATTTTTGTTAATACTGTTAGTAATATTAAATAATAATTGGATAAAAACAACATTTGCTAAAATAGACTAAAATAACATTATTTTTTCTCTAGGTACCAAATTTTTAAAAATAGGTTAACAAAATGTTTAAAAAGAAGGCGTAGAGAACGTCTGCTTAGAGTAAGTATTATAAAATTTTATTACTTATATTTTGAATAGATATAACAATGTTTTGTTTTTAAAAAGTAAATTTTGGAAAAAAATATTAATTAATTTAAATGATAAATGTTAAAAATTCTTATAACTTTTCAAACTGCGATTTTTAAGTTATATATCTTACTGTTTTCACACATATTTTAAACCTTACTAAACAATTCTGATAATACAGATAACTGAAACCTCTTAAACCTCTTTTTAATTAGTATTTTATTTTACTTGAATTTTAAAATAAGATTAATAATTAATTTGCCCATGTTTTGATTTTTTTTTGTCTTGTTTTGAGAATGTAATCCGAGATGAAAAATATATTAAATGATGAAAAATACTTTGACATAATTTTTTTTGCTAAAGTAATTTGCTGTAATATTGTTCACATATTGTATTAAAAATTAGAATTTGGAAGCTGTGCATGTAATACTTATGTGATAATTTTTAATGATTGTTTTTATAGTTTTATATTTAAAATTTTATATTAAAAATAAAACATATTCTTTTCAGTATTATGTAGAATAATTGTTTTCTTTTTTCATAATATATCATTTTTAAAATAAATGTTTAGCAATTAACTGTTGTTTTCTCTAATGTAATATTTCCTGTATTTATTAGTGTATTACCTTCATTGTGTTTTTGCATAATTTTTATATTGTATTTTTTAAATTTTCATTAGGAGAAGCATCTAACAGAAACCTATACTAAACTTATGCAAGAATGGTTGAAAAAAATGGAAAAGAAAGAAAGCAACACTACAAAAAAGTAATCGATGATTCTTAAATAATAATTGATAATATATTCTTCAATTAAATTTTAAAGATATTCAGATATTAAATATTTTTCCATATCATAACAGTATTTATAGAATATTTGAATTGAAAGATTTTTCATCAGTATTATAATTTACTATTAAAATCAAATGTGCTATTGGTTTTCTTAAACTGAGGTATTCAAGTTATGCTTTTATATTATAGAAATATTATATTTCAGTGTGTTTTGGAATAATTTTATATATAATTAGAGAGTTCTATGTAAAATTTTGAATTTAATTGTAAAATACACATCAGAGGATATAATTTTTTTTATTTTACCAGTTTTAGTTTAAATTGTGGATTAAAAATTTTGTTTGAAATTCTAAAATACTTTACTGTATATTCTAGTAATTTGAGTTTCAGTTTTATTCATGCTTTACTTTTTAATTTTAAAAAAAAATGTCAATAAAGATATATATTTTTTTATTGTTTGTATTTATCCATATTTTCATTGCTAAATATATAAGTGTATAGGTGTTTTATTGATGTATAAAAATGTAATTAAAAACTATCTTTTTGTTATCTAAATTACATAGAATTTTCACTTTGCAAAATTTATGGGTGTTCAAAAACGAGATATCAATGCTCGAGAATTTTAATCTTATCATTTAATATTTCAGAGCAAAGGATACAAAGTTAAGAGAATTTTTTGAAAAGCAATTCCCTGAATTAAAAAAACAAAGAGAAGATAAAGAGAGAATATCAAGAGTTAGCACCAGAATAAGAAGTGAATCTGAGTGGGAAGAAATAATTGATGGAATACAAGAACAAGAGGTGATTTAATTACTACTATGTTTTAATTCATTATTAATTTTTATGTGAAGAATTTCTGTATAAATATATAATGAGTAAGGTATGGTGTTAATACTTATTCATTTAAAGTTATTACTAAATTTATTGATTTTTATGTTATAAAATATAAGAAATGTTTTTCTTTTAATAGATGGAAGAGAAAAAGATGAGAAGTTATGCTGTGATACCTCCAATTCTTCTAGATAGTAGACAAAGAAGGCTTTTATATATAAATAACAATGGTCTAGTTGAAGATCTTAGTCAAGAGTATAAAGAGAAACAAATGCTCAACATTTGGACAGACCAAGAAAAAGAAATTTTCCGTGAAAAATATCTTCAACACCCTAAAAATTTTGCATTCATTGCTTCATGTTTAGAACGAAAAGTAAGTTATTATGTTATTATTCATTTATAACTGAATAAATAAAAAAAAAAAAAAAACTACCAGATTCTCTTTCTATGACTACACAATTGTCACTTTAATGTTGATATTCAAAGAAAACTAAAACATAGATATATTATGAAAAAGTTAAAAAATTTTCTGTTATGATTTTATATTTTTGTATACAAAAAAATTTTTTTTTGACAGTTGAAAAATCATAAAAGTAAATGTTTACTTTTGCCTATAAATTAAGTGATAATTTTTCTTCATGTTTTTTTGTCATTTTCTTAAATTAATACATTTATAAAAGTAAATTGAAATATTTCATTGTAAGTAATTAAAAATGTTGTTTGTACTTATAATTATGTACCTTAGTAATTCTTATAATATAGTATTAATGAAATGCAAATTTTTTGTATATTTTCTAGAATATTGAAATGCTTGTTAATGAGAATTGACTTATTTTTTAAAAAATAAATACAGCCATCTGGTTCAGTTTTAATGTTGTCAAGTTTAATACCGAATCTTTATTAATTTTAGATTTGTTGTTTTAACATTGAATTAAAAGAACTAAACATTTTTAAATTGGGTGGAGAGGCAAGTAACATTTTTGATTTGAGGTTAATGTTCTTAAAAGCTCATAGCATCAGTTCTACAAAGACCATTTTACATTACCATTGCATTTGACTGATTTCTTGTTGGATTTGAAAGTTAAAATAATTGCTAATTACTTAAAATTCAAATATAATATTTGGAGTTTATATAATGTTTGATAAACTTTGTTTTCTTCTGCAGACTGTGTCAGATTGTGTGCAGTATTATTACTTATCAAAGAAAAGTGAAAATTACAAACAATTGCTTAGAAAGCATAGTGTGAGAAAGAGAACAAGAGCTATAGTTAAACCTCCTCAAAATCAGCAACAAACATCACAGGTTAGTGTTTATTATAAAATTTTTTTTCTGACATTTTAATAAATTGGTAAAATTCTTTCAAACTCATTGCTTTGTTCAGTAATGTAATTTATGAAATAAACTGTTATGATTCATAATGTGCATTAATATTTATTCTTTTTTAAATTAGAGTTCTGGTGTGACAACTAGACAGCAAGAAGATGCCAAAGCGTCTCTTGTTTCAAGCTGCAGTACTACACAATCAAATATAGAAACAGTAACCCAGTCATCAGAAACCACCACAACTGCTGTGACAACTGTGAGCACAACCATAATGTCTTGTTCAGTTACTATCACTAACTGTACCATTGTGACTACAACTAGTACTGATACTCCTACTGTGTCGTCTGCTTTTGAAACACGGGTTTCTAATTCAAGAACCAAATATGATTTGGGAAAACTGCCTCTTCCAAATAATATAAGGTGATTTTTAGTAAACAAATAATTATGATATATTATGAATATTTTAAGCTATTGCAATTATATTGGTTTTAAAAATATTGTTTATATTAAAATAATGTTATTTAGTGTTATTTTGCTATATTTTAAATATATTATTTAGTTAATACTGCCATCATTATTATTTCAAATTACTTAATTTTAAGTGAATTAAATTATCCGAATGAAAGCATTCCTTCTAAGCTTATATTTTTATAAAATATATGTTGCTAAAGATTATAACATTAGAAACACAAAAGTATTTTTTATTCTGTGCAAACGCAAGTCATTTAATACTTAACAGTTTTCATGGTTTCTAATTAATATTTTATTAATGCTTTTAATTTGAAACAAAGAAAATTGCCATAAATTGTTATTTTCTTTATTTTTATTTGTTATTTTCTTTATTTTTATTTAAGTCTTATTGTTACATACTGTGCATATTTTTTTTTTTTTTTTTTAATTTCCTGAAATGCTATTTTGTTTGCATTATTAGTTGAATTTTGCAAACAGTTTTTAAAAATTAAAGTGGCAATTCCACTCTTAATTAAATTCTAATTTTGTTTTGACATTCACGAAAAATAAAAAGTTTCTATTTCTTTTACCTTAAAATATCTTATCACTTTATATTTCATGCCTTAGGTACAAGATAATTTTTTTAATATAAATTTATTCTGCTAGTTTTCAATGTATAGGAAACTATGTTCTTCTAAATTGAATGAAATCATGCTCAGAATTTTGTTTTATTCATCTTATACATTTTATATTTCATTTGGCTTCTAGTTTTGCAATGGCATTTAACATTTGTTCATAATAAAAAATAATTTTAACTATATTGGACACTTTGTGTTCAGTTCTAAATTTATGAAAAATTTGAATTTCCAATGTATAGTGCACTAAAATTTTTTAAACAATCTATTAGTTTTATTTTGACAATTTAATGAAAATGCTTATTTAAAGTATTAGTGCATTATAAAAAGAATACATTTATTTTATTTTGACTGAAAAATTTTATGATTTTAACTTGAGAAAAATCACACTAATTACTTTTTCATTCTACAGAGTATTCAGTTAGGAGTATGTAAACTAGTGTAGATTTTTATAAATTTTCATAGCATGGCAAAATCTTGTTCTAAACTTAGAACAAAGAATAAAGCTTTTTTAGTTATTTGTCTTTTGATAAATATTCAAGTTTTGCTTATTTATTTTTTTAGTTTCTTTTTGTAATTCTTACTTAATTTGCTGTGTGAAACAGTGTTTTGCAATTTTTTTAATAATTTATTTTTGTTTCATTTGTGTGTGTTGATGCAAAATAAATATTGTATTTTATTTTCTGTTTTGGTCATTTTAAATGACCAATTCAAAAATTTTATTTCAAAATGTTTTCTGTTACAGGAAAAAGAAAGAAATTCAGAAATTAGAAAATAAAGAAGAACAACCTAGTGACAGTGATACAGCTAGTGATCACCAAAGTAAATTTTTCAACTATTAAGTTATTAAAAATAAAAAATTTTTTTAATACCAAAACTTAATTACTGCTGGGAAAAAATATGTGTAGTTCTTCAAGTGATTTCTGAAGTATAATATTACTGTTAATACAAAATCTGAAAATATTGAAATATTGTTTGTTGTTTCTTTTATTTTTAAACCAGCCAATGTAATATGTACTGAATGTTTGTAACTCTATTTTGAACTATTGAAAGGGCTTACTAACTTTATTCCTCCATTAAATTTGTTTTGAATAAAATACAAGAATAAAAACATATTCAAAATAATTTAACTATGATACTCTAAAGTTCAAATAAAAATTTAATATGTTTTGTAGAATCAGTATTGAATTTTGGCCTTTAACTTTACATAGACATGTATGTTTGTGTAGATACTTGGGGAGTTTTCTACTTGGGGAGATCAATGTAATCTATGTTTAAAAATGCTGAAAAATATATGAGCCTGTTTGAAAAGTAGTTTTTATTTCCTCAAAGCATTATCTTTATTAGTTTTAATCTTTGTCTATCATTTAAGAACTTCCTTGTAAATGGAATATCAATAATGAGTCTTACTAATAAAATGTCATCAAACTGATAAATGATGCAGGTTTTTTTGTTATTTTAATTTTTACAAGTTAATATAAAATTATAATAATTTTTATAACAGTTTAGTAAATTTTTCTGTTCTATTTGTAATCATTATAATATTAAAAAATCCTTTGATTTTTTTAAAATAATAGGGATTGAAATATTTATGTATGTTGAACAAAGAATAAAATGCTTAAAAATGAAATAATTCAATTTTTTTTAGATGAAAATAATCCTTCTCAACCATGTGCAGTCTGTAAAATGGAACTAGATAACTTTAATCAGTCTCGTCCTCTGACCAGATCTAATTGTGGAATGTTTGGTTTGAAAGAAAGTGATTTAGTGGGTGATATGAGAGTTTGTGCTTCTTGTCGCTTTAAATCTGTACGCAAAAGGTAATTAATTCATGGACACTTTTCAATATTTTACTCATATTTTTCTATTTCTTGATTTAATTAACATATTCACTGCCACCAAAATTTATATACCCATCCTGAGAAGCTGAATTTAAAAAAAGTGTTTTAATGGTCAAAAACATTCTTTATATTTAATAGTAAAACCAAAAAAAAGGAAAAGCCTTTTATTTTCGTGTTTAGTGTAAAAGAATTTCGGATGCTCTAGAGCGTCAGTGGCAGTATTTTATTTACTTTTCTTTTCTTAGGCTGTAAAGGTCCTGCAATACTTGTAATGTCTGCCATTTTTTAAAATGCACATAAAAAAATTTAAACACAAAATTTAAAAACCAAGCACTGAAAATATAAAAATAATGCTTCACTAATGTGCCTCAAAAACCTCATCGTTCAACCTCCAAATCCAAACTTAAAATAAAGCAGTTTACTTATCATACTCGATCGTAGTCCCAGAGCGTCGCCGGCATGGGAGGTAGCACCATGCTGACACGCTAGTGCGTCAGTGGCAGCGAATGTGTTAAAATCTGGTTTGTTAAAGAATCTATTTACAAAGAAAAATTTAATATATTCTAAATTTTATTGAAATAAAAGTGCTTTTTGTTTCATTTTAAATAAATAATAGAGTTAAAAATTAATACAATAATCAGTGTTGTTGATTCTTTTAATGTAAATAAATTTCCAGATCATAAGAATTTTCCAGCATTTTTTTCAAGAAAAATTGTGTGTAACATAAGTTATGTGAAAACTTAGTCTTATTCACTATTATAATGTAGGGTAATATTTTTTATAGTGTACTAATTTTGCTGCTATATTGAGAGTATTCTTTGTATTTTTTCTATGTATATTTTTTAATTTTTATATTGCAAATGCTTTCTGTAAATTAACTAAAAATTTATACATGAAAACTATTTAAATTTACAATTCATCACAATTTTATGCTGAACATTATATTTTTTATCATTTGCAATTACAAATAAAATATTCAAAACTTTGGTATTAGCAATTCAAATAAAACACAAAAGTTATGGATATAAATCTTCACATCCGTTGCTTTTGTTTATTAAATATATAATTTTATAAATTTTTATCTGTAAAATGTTCGTATATAAATATTTGCTTAGAATCAAGTACTTTCTTTTATTCATGCCTATAAATTAAAATTTTTTTAATTATGTCTCTAGTTTCATAAGGATTCTCAGTTGTTTAAGGCAGGAATCGGTTTATAGAATATTTTTATTCTTTCATTCAATACAGGGTTAATAAATTTTTAAAATTTGAACCCTGTTTATTATGAGGAATAAAACAAATATTTTTCAACAGAATTTATAATAAGAGTAAAATTAGAATGTATTACATAACAGATGATTAGGTATTAAAGAATTTTTATTTAATGTACTTAGAGTAATATAATGCCATGACTACAGATCTATGTGAATATCTTGAAAATTTCTCAGAGAAATATGTATTATAATGTTTGAATTTTTTGAAGATCATAAGCATTAATATATTTATATATTTGCAGTTTACAAATTATGTGGTAAAGATTAAAAACATTGATTTTTTTTATTGTGAGAATCATAGTATTACAATGTGCGTAATATTCACTACTCTAATTAGTGCTTATGATATTAATGCTTACAAAATAATTCACTGTAAATAAATTATTTTTAAGTTAAATGCAGTTATAGAAAGTGAGTGAGATAGAATTACTTGTTGTTTGTGCATTTTTTCTTGTAATAGCTTAATTAACTTAGTGTCTATATATATTAATATTACATTTAGGTGTCCTATACCAACATGCAAAACTCCAAAACGAAAAGTTAAAAGGTTACGTCCTTTACCTGGAAAATTAGCAGAATTATCAAAAGAAGCAAAAGATGCTATTATTGCTGAAATCCGTTAGTATTTTTTCAAAATTACTTGCATATTTCATTGAAAGTGTGTTTATTTCATAGCTTGTAAATTAATAACTGTTGCTTATTTTATGAGACTTTAAATTTCTTTCATTTTTAGAAATCCCTGCTGATGTGAATAAATGTTGCTCTGCATGTTTCAACAGAATTGTGAGAAAATTAGAAAATAATCCTGCAGTTGAAACTGGTAAGATTTTTTTCACTAATCATTAAACCTTCTGCATTTGAATTTCGTTTATTAAAAAATTTGCATTTGTTTAAAATTCAGAGTCAACAGATAATTCAAGATGGACTGATGAGGAGATGGAATTAGCAAAACAAGGATTGCGGCAGCATGGAATGGATTGGGAAGCAGTATCAAAAATTGTGAATACCAAAACGAAAGAACAGTGCAGAAATTTCTACTTCAATTACAAACGCAAATATGGATTGGAAGACATCGTCCAAGAGTTCAAAAAGGTTTGTTCTTAATAACATTTATAAATCATATATTTTATGAAGTAGTTTGAATTTTAAATAAATATTTTAATTTTATAAATTTGTCATTTTCAATTTTATGTATACTGAATTGCTTTATAGCTTTTTTGGATTCTATGAAGAAAGTATTTTTTCTGATAGTTATACTCAATAAATAATGTAACACAATGCATTTAATTTTATATTGTATGTAAAGTGAGTTGGATTTCATTTGACTTCATTTATATTATTTCAACTTTGGAATTTATTACATTTAATTTTAAATCTTATTTTTATGTATTTTAATAATTTATTTTGTTTTGTAGCTAAATGGTGGTAAAGATGGTGCTGGGAAAGATGGCAAAAGACCTCCTATTGTTACAGATGAAGAAGAAAGTGGAGAAACTACCTCAAGCTGTGATGAAAATGATAATTTTATTGATAGTGATACAGCTAGTGCCCCAAGTCCTGTTGACAAAAGCATAATTGATGGTAATAATTAATAGTAATCAGTATTAATAATTAGTAAACTTTTGTTCAAATTCAGATCCTTTCCTTTCTTTCTGTGTGTGTGGTATATATATATATATATATATATATATATAATGAATACAGATCTTTGTATATGTGTGTATGCATGCCTATATTAATAATTTAAAAATATTTATAAGATATTCCTTAAATGTCCTCAGTTTTGGAAATTATTAAAGTTTTTACAATGTGTTTAGCAAATAGAATATACACTTAAAATTAAAGAGGATTACACTTAAAACTATAGAGGATATACACTTAAAATTTTCTCTTGTTGATACTTTAGTGTTTAAAAATGTTAAATGTTAAAAATGTTTAAACATGTGTTGACAATATTCTATAGTAATCAGATTTAGTATTTTCTGTTTATTTAGTTTAGATAAATTTTTAGAAAAATATATTTTTGTGTATAAATAAAAAAGCTTAATTTGAAATATATATAAAGCTTAATTTGAAATGAATGTAATTTGAACCATATCTTTCTTTAAGGCATATTGTATATAATATTGGAGATGTTTAGTTAAATAATGAAGGAATATTCATTGTATGTTTATACTATATTAACTATTGAAATTATTTAAAAAAAATTATATAAACAAAATTTTAACTATAAACTTAAAAAAAATGTATTTTTTAGATAAAAATACAAGTCATGGAACTGAAGAAAACATGGATTGTTCTACAACTAGTCTATTGAATTCAGATGAATCTAGGAATCGAAATGCATCTCGTATTGATTCTAGTCCAAAATGTACTCCTGATTACGACAGCAGTGCAACAGTGAGTGCAGATGAGGGTCAAAATCAAGGGGAAGGAGAAGGTCGAGATTCTTCTCCCCGAGGCAATCACTCAAGCTCAAAAATTCCCTTGAGCTCTGATTCGTTAAGAAAACCATACCCATGTCCTTTACCCTTGTCAAAGGAAATTGAAAATAGACCTGATACATCAGTGCCTCTTGTAAAAACATTGCTCCAAGATCCTAAAATTGGAGCAGCTCCACCAGAAAATATGGACCAGTTACTTAAAGCATGCAAACCTAATAAAGATGAGCCAACCTGTGTAAGAGATCTAATATATCAAGCCATTGAAATGAGTCTTCATCAATGGCCTAATAATAAAACTGGGAGAAATAGTAGCCCTATTCCTACTGCTCTAAGTAAAGAATCGTCTGATGTAACAGTTATCGAGGCTAAGAAAGAGTTAGAAGGCTCTGGTACTTTAATACCTCCTACTGCTCACAGTGGCTCTCGCCACCCTTCACGACCAAGCTCTCATCATATGGAAGTGCCACCAGAATGTGAAGTACAAGATCTAAGTAAAAAAGTAAAATCTAGGGATGTAAGTCCAGTGAAAGAGTTTTCTAAAAGAGATCGAATTGTAACACCTGTGCGACCTCCTTCAGGTCCTGGCAGCTCATCTCATTTAAATTATATGGGTGGTCCACCTCCTGCACATTGCAATCAATTTCGAACAACACAGCAACCACCCCCTGCTCTATCACCTCATTATGTGGCTGAACCACATCATGAATCTTATTTTCCTAGATCTGGAGATTCCAGAGGGAAGCAATATTCATCATCTGAAAGACCTCTCTCTCAACCTCCTCACCTAGTTGCCCAGACTTCTTCCCTATCTAATTCCTCACCAGTTCCAACACATGCAAAGCCTATACCCATTAAAGCAACTGTACCTCCTCCACCACCCCTTGTTGCATCTAAACCATCACAGATATCACCCAAAATGCCATTCAAAGAAAGATTAGTTTCAATGGCACCTACTGGTTCAATTACACAAGGAACTCCAGTTAATCAGCAACCTATTCCTGTGCCACCTACCAACCTTTCAGCTGCTAGGTATGAGGGATATTTGAGACAATTACCACCAACACAGACCAAAGACGGTGGATCTATCACTCTTGGTACTCCAGTACAGCATGATTCTGTAAAGCGAATTCCCAATAGTAGACCTGAATCATTTCCTCCAAATCTGCCTGATAATAATATGATTAGGCAGGCTGTTCCAGCTATGTATGATCCTAGTGTAGTGGAATTTTATAGGCAAATGGCTCCTGGTGGTCAACAATATTCATTTCCACCAGGTTATCCGCCTTATCCACCAAATGTTCCACCTCAGCGTCCCCCATTTGCCAATGAATCCCAACTCAGCTCAAAACAAATTATGATAGACTTTAATACTTCTAAACAAATGCAGTTACGACGTGGAGGAAGTGGTCCCACTGAGAAAGAAATGAAAGTATCTCCCCGTGGAACTGATTCTAATTCTGCTCCTGTGCCCCAGGAAAGTCATTTGCACCCAATGTATCCACCTGCAAGCTATCAAGCTAACAGTGGGCCTCATTATAACCATGTATCTTCTAATTATCCACTTGGAGATTCTAGATATATTCATCATCGATCTCCAAGTGCTCCAGCAGATAGAACTAGAAGTCCTTCAGGTGTTGAGTCACCTCATAGTGCAGGATATTCTCAACATGCTGGTAAACGCAGTCCAAGCTTAGCCTTAAGTGGTGGACGACAAAATGTAATTCATCGAAGTATAACATGGGGTACTGCAAAACCATCTGTGATACAAGCTCCCCAGTCTGCATCACCTCGTACTTCTGACATGCGTAGTGAAACAGTCAGTCCTGCAAGTGCCAGGAAATCTACACCATCTCCTCGTCATCCACAGCCTCTAGTTTATTCATCAGTTCCATCTGGGCATGATGCTTTTAATACTTTGGTTAATGCTGCTGTTGCTCAACCAAGCTTAGCTGTTCCAAAAGATGGCAAAGGATCACCCACTGCAAACATTCATAATCGACAAGAAGTTAAATCTCCTAGAGATAGACCTGTAGTCGAAGGATTGGAGAAAACTCTTATTGATATGCATCAGCGTCCACGATCTTATACTGAATCTGGTCATAGTTTAGTTGCACACGAAAGAGGTAGAACTGGTGAACAAAATGCAGCCGAGCAGCAATCTCAATTATTGAATGATAGTCGTCGCTATCCTGGTTCTATTCATAATACTTATGACTTACGGGATCCAAGAATGTTGGATAAAGCATTGATAATGACAGAACAATTTCGTTTAGGTAGTATGAGAGAAACTTTCTCTAGTGAACAATTTGAAAGACAATTGAGACAAAATATACCGTCGTCTAGAGATACGCCATGTCCAAAGAAGGAGGATGAAAGACGGCGCTCTGGTGCAGTTGAAAATCAAATACAAAATTACCTCAGTCCCCAACAGTCAGATTTAGATAACGAAGCTTCAAAAATATTTTCCCAATCATTCCAGAAAGATGCTCCTTGTACTTCACCCAGAGTATTAACAGCTTCTAATATAATTGATGCTATAATAACAAGACAAATAAATTCAAATGAATCTCCAGTTGCTAGTAAAAATTCTTCTTTAGATATATTCAATCAATTTAATTCTTATGATGAGAAGAGTACATCCAAATCTAGTAGTTCCAAAAGAGCTGAAGTTGTTACCATTGATGATGAGCCAGAAAATGAAAAGACACCCACTTCTTTTGCAGAGAAATCAAATTCCCATGGCCGTTCACCTGTGCCAACAAATAATACTCCAAATTCTATATATCCAGGAGAAAAAGTTTATACCTTAAATGAGCATATAGCAGCAATTATATCTAAAGATTATAATAACCCATCAGATTCAACTCAACCTCAATCTCATCGTAATAATACACAGTCATCATCTAATAGTTCTGTTTCGGCATCATCTAGAAGTTCACCATATATATTAGGTGCTTCTTCAAATTCTCATAATGTTGCTGGAACAAAGCCATTAGAAGGCATTGCTTCTGCTTTGCCTCCTGAAGCAGTTTTAATAAATTCTAATGTTCCTCATGGAGTTCCTGACCACAGCCCACAAAATTGTCCTGGCAATGGGTGTTCCCTTCACACACATAGTTGGAAATTAAGAAGAGCTTTGCAACAAGATAGAGATCGAGATCATAGATCTCCTGGATTAAATGAAAATATCCACAAGAGACCATCTTCTAATCAAAGTTCAGATTCTACAGCACCACAAGAAGAAAGACAAATTATACGGGTTGCTCAAACATCATCTCCATCTGCACAAGGATCAACTCGTATCACACCACCTGGTCCCTATGGTGTGGAACCAATTTCACCACCTAGTCAAACCAATGAAAACATAGATCCTCCTAGCAGGACACCATCAAATTCTTCAGTTAGTAGTTTAATTCACAATCAACCTCCAGCATGGGCTAGTAACCCTAGCATAACAGGACTTCTTACCACTCGTCACTTATATCCTCAAGAATACACAGAGGGTATTTCGCCTTCATCCGTTCCTCATTATTCAGCACCAACTTCATCAACTGGTGCTACTGGATCTGGAAGACCACCCCATCAACAACAAATGGGATTATCACCCTTAGATTATGTTAAAAATCGTATTGTTGAAGTAATGAGAACTGCGACTGATGCTGAACCAGAAAGTTCTGAGTCACGTCGTCCGCATTCTGCAATGAGTCATGCAGAAGAAAGAGAACAATTTCATGTGTATCGGTTTCAAACAAGTGGTGCTGATAGGGAAGGAAGAGAACTTTCATCAGAACGGCCTTGTAGTACAGGTAATGGGCCACCTCTTTTGCAAGGACAGAGGTATAGTCCTGCTGTGTCACGATATAGTCCAGTACCACCACGACCTGCTAGTGCGGTTGAACGTGTTCCAAGTAGAAATTCTACACCAGGTGAATTGTCTCGACAACATAAACGAGGTTCAGAAGGCCATCTTGTTACTGGTGATTGGCGAGATGGTCAGGTATCTTCAAGAGCTAGTTCACGGTCTGTTTCACCAAGTGTAGACCATCCAGACAGAATAAATCAAAAGAAAACACGTTCAGAAGGCACATTTATTCCAGAAAGTACTACTGATCGTGCACCAGTTTTATTGCCCCAGAATTCCATCAACATTCATCGCTCTGGTTCTCTGTCAGAAGCGCCTCGTCTTAGCTCAAGCAATCAAAGCGCTCAGATTTTAGACTGCCAAAGTGCTTCCAAAGGCATTGTATCTCCACGTACAGAAACATACCTCCAATCTCAAACAGATAATGACTGTTACAAGTACCGTGCTAGTGATAGCAGGTCTGAAAATCAATGGAGCTTGGTGAATAATCATAATCGAACTTCTGACAGTGAATCATTGGGACGTCATAATGAACCTATGAATATTGGTGCTGCTTCATCCACTACAGAACCTTATTCACCATCTAGTAGAACTGATATGCAATCCAAAAATATAGAACGAAGTGATTCTGGGACGAGACAAAGTCCGGTGACTAGTTCTGGTAGTGGACCTCAAGATCCTAGCAGAAGTAGCCCCAGTGCATCATCTCAGGGTCAGAGAAGTACATCAACACCACATGGTGTCTGTGCTTCATCTAGCTCAGGTTTATACTCTCCGTTTGGAACTACAAATGGTGGTGTAAGCAGTAGTACTAATGTTATGTATTCTTCTTCATCGTCATCATTACCATCACCTGCCAGTTCTCATGTTGCTTATTCTTCTTTCTCAGGCATGGGCACCACATATGCGTATCCATTTTCTGCATTATCTATGAGAACTCTAGCAACTTCTACAAATCATAGTGCCACTCCTATAACTAATAGTTCATCTACTGTAACTAGTTCGCATGTACCATCTTTGCCGGTAAATAGTACATCTAGAAACTCCCCATCTTCAGTGTTGAGAAACAACCAACCTCCACCTCTATTATCTTCGCAATATGAACCCTTATCTGATGAAGATTGAGGTGCAAAAATTTCAATTATGAATAGTTTTGCATCTACTGCTGAAGCTCATATGCATTTTAGCCGTCTGCATTCCAAAATTAAAACTGTGTATATATAATGCTAAATGTGGTATATGACATTGGAGCTGCAGCAGTTAATGTATAGAAAAGTTTAACACTTGCAGGACAAAAACAAATGCAAGCAGTGGATATTGCTCATTCGAACCACTTATCATTTTTCCTGTGATCATTCTGTGGCAAGATATCTTATTCTAAATTTATATATATCAATATTTGTGTTGATGAACACTGCCACACACTCCTTTTTTTCAGGGGCGGATCATATTCACTTATGCAACAGAAACCAGTGATATTAATGTTACTATGCAAATATATTGAATTTGTAAATTGCACTTATTTACTTTCTCATTTATTGTTCTTTTCAAAATTGTATGTCAACCAAGGATTGATGAATTTAAAGTGAAACAGTGAGATCTTTGCGTATTTCTAGTCTTGAGTTTTTATAAATCAGGCTGCAATTATCTGCCTGTTTATTAGTGCTATATTTTCTCTCTCTCTCTGTATATAAATCCGCCCCTATTTGTCAGCTCAATTGGAACTCGGGCACCTAACTCCTTTACTCAATAACTTTTAACTCAATAGCCGATGTTCAGTGCCTTGATCTGCTGCAGGGTACTTTATTTTCATTCTAACAAATATTGTTTTCGTGAGAAAGTTTGTGCACTCTGATTATTTTCCCTCGTCAGCATGAGTGTCCATTGTTAAATAAACGTGAGTAGCAGATTCATGCTGGCATGTCCAAGATAATTTTTGCGACCAAGAAGTGGCACACCAGCACAAAAAATTGTAAATATTGGTCTTCAGACTGTATATATTTTGAAAAATGGTTAAAGGATATGACTTGGATAGCTGTTTTAATTTTTAAAATAAAGTTAATCCAAATAATTATACACATTTTAGAAAATTTTTCATGTCATATTGTAAATATTTAACTTGTATGTATATACTTTTATCATTTGAAAATATGTGCAATATTGTGTGAAGATAGTTTGTTACATGGTAAATCATCATAATCTTGATTTTTAAACATTCCATTTTTTTATAAATCTTCATGATGATTTGTTAGTAATTTCACAAATATTTGTTTTCTTCTTATATTATCTTGTTTGTTTGATTAAATTAAAAAAATTCAAAACTTAAATTTTGATGATTTGCATTTATTAGGTTTTTTAATAATTCAAAATGTACTCTACATTTTATCAATTCAAATGTAATTTAGGAAGTTTTAATAGCTTTTAAGGTTTTAATTATAGAGTATTTTCAACCATGATATTTTGAATATTACTCTTGACTTAGAAACACTTTTTAAAAAGTGGTTACATTTTTTGATTAAATCATATATATAAACAAAGTATTTTATTACAAAATGCTAAACTGATAAAAATGGTTTGTGAATATATATATATTTCAAAATTACTTGTGTGTCGTGTTTTATTATTTGATAAATTTTATGTCATTTAATTTTATGATTAAATCCTAAGTCATGAAATTTCCGATGTGATTACAAATTCTGATTTAATCTTTAGGGATTGATATGCAAATTTGAGCTGTGTAAATTTACAGTTTGAAAATGCAGTAGTTTTCTTTATGCTTTAATTTTATTAAGTAAAATTATACATATATTCAAATATTACAAAAATAGCTGTGCATTTAACAGAAGGATCAAGAAAATTTTATGAAATAATAAAAAATCAAAAATAAACATTAAAGTTACATTTTTAAAAAATTAAAAGATGCAATATATTAACAATAAATTATGGTAAATCTAATAGCAATAAAATGCATAATATTTTGAAATTAATTCTTGATAATTTAATGATTATTGATTGAAAAGTGACTGGTGTGCCACATCTAGAGAGAAATGTAAATAACTGATGTGTAGATAAAACGTTTTTAACAATTGCTGGGATATATTAATATTGTAAAGGGGCCGAATCATTCATTGTAAATACTCATTTATTGCCATTTTTCCCTGATGCTAGAAACTGAAAACTTTGTCATTCTAATTACTTCAAAATAAACTTCTGTCACATTCATATTGAATGTAGTATATGGTTTGGGGATAATGTGACCTTTAAATTATTCCTTTTTTGTGTTAAATGAGATCCAATTTTTTGGAATGTATAAGTTGTAAATAGCATTGTAGGTTTCTGAAGCCAAGAATAACTGCATTTTCATGTGGTAAAAATACTATTTCTTCACACAAATTTCAGAAATTGACAGAAAGACAAATTGTATCATATCAGTGTTGAATGTTTGTACCTAAAGCTGGCTGTAGTATTCAGAAACCTGTTAATTTTGTTGGCAAATTAAAAAAAAAATCTTGTTGAAGTATAAATTTGTTTTGTCTTTATTTACTCACATTAAATATTATATACACAAAAATATATTCAATACAAAAGTCTTTATTTTCATTTCTTTGACCATCTATCCTTACTACAGGAATGTTTGACAAAAGTTATTCCAAATTGGTTTATTGCCATATTCAATAATCAGATATGATAAGCAAAAATAAATTTTTTTGTATTCATGAATTTTGTGGGTTTGAAAAATAAATAAATCCAAAGAAAGAATACATCAAATATACTTAACACACAATTTTAGATAGGCTGATTGCTTAAAAAGGGATCTTGCCATTTTAAGAGAAGACCATAGCCAAAAATAGAGGTCAGCAGGAAAATTCTTGGAAAGGCTAGAACCCACCCAGGACGGTCATGCCACTGAGGTTGGTTGGTTGGGTTTTATGGCACAAGGTCCAAAATTGGATATGCTGTGCCAATCATGCCATTGAGGAAAGAGGGAACAAAAGAATACAATTTGAAGCTACCAAAGCTAATAGTAACATAGTAAAAAACAATGCTTTATCTTATAACAAGATTATTAAAAATTTTTAAAAATTAGTTCTTTCACTAGCAAAAATTAAGAATGATGCATAGGATATTGTATTCAAGAGAATTTTTTGACTGGCATATTAACTCGTAACAAAACTAATTTATTTATATATTATTTTAAGAGTTTTCTGAATTTTTTTCTTTGTGATTTATACAACTTAAATGCACTATATATAATGAGAAATTGAATAGCTAAGTAAGAGAAACAAATCTTTACTTATAAAATATGAAGTTCCTATGATTTATATAGGTAAGTAATTGTTAAATGAATGGATTAATAACATCACAATATTGTAGAAAAAATTAATAGCGAAAATACAACATAGAAATAAATAGAGTGCTAATAGATACTTTTTTGTTAGAAGAGCTCAAAATGTGATTAAAACATAAATTGAATATTATTTTATTAGCAAGGTACAAATTTCTTCCCAGTATAAATACAGTCAATATATTAAACATAGGAAGAATAATATTTTTTTTTGGGTCCTGGAATATTAAATTGACTCCTTAAAATTAGTTTAAAAATATAAAGCTGCAGTGAGATTGGTTTGCATAATCTAAAATATATGCTGCATAGGAAATTTTAAGGAAGTCAAGAAATTTTATTGTTTAATGTATTCATGAAAAAATGATAACCATTACCTTGCCCTAAATCAGGGTTCGTAGAGATTTCCAAGAATCAAATTCCAGGAGTTAAATTAAAAAATTTCCAAGAGGTATCGACAATCATGTTAAATTATTTTTTTATTTACCAGTTGTTTGTAATCAAATATGCATATAGTTATGTATATGCAACATTTTTCAATTTAGGTTAGATTTGTATTTAATGAATACTTTAAAAGCCTTAAATGAATTTACAGCTATAACAGAATTTTTTTTATTTAAGTAATCAATATGAGTATTTAAAAAATAAAAAAATTTTATATCTCTGAATTATACATTGTATAAAATAATGGGTAATTATAGAATTTTGCAAAATATTTATCACATCCCTATTTATTAAATATTTCAAGCTGTGTATAACAACATCTTTTAAAGCTACCACAAATTTAAATGCTGTACACTTTTTAAAAAATCCACCATTTTAGTGAAAACGAGCCTGTTTACAATCAGACCATCCATTTGAAAACGGAAGTAATCCAATTGTTAATAAATTTAAATACTTTCATCCACTTCAAATAAAATATTTCCAGTTTTTTTTTTAAAACTATATTTTAATGTTATCGCAAAATCTTGACTGGTAGTCCAATTGTTTTGTCTGCAGATTCTGGTAACATTGCTTGAAAGAGAATTTTTTATTCCTACTAGAACTAGCAGAATCCATTGTTTCTTTTGAAGAAACAAATGAATCTAAATTTTCAGAACATGTTTTGGGTTCACATTTTTTAAAACAAGAACAGTGGTTGTGAAAAGTTTTTTAATTGAGTAGATTTTTTTGGCAGATACAGCCTGCTTTAATAAATACATGTTTTTATTTATTATTTTATTATTTCTTAAGGGACTTGACAGCTAATTTGCCCATGTTTGAAATACATGTCTTTCTTGCGAATTAGGCAAAAAATGAGCACATGCTTCTTCTGAACCATGCAAGAGCTAATCTTGCATGGCTTCTCCCATGCCCAATGTTCATTGAAAAAACATTTTCCATCAGGTACATAAAGAGTCAATAGCGATCAATGAACCATCGCTAAAAATATCGTAAATTACAACATTGTTAAATGGGCAATCTTTGCCTTTAAACCTCTAAAAAGCCCACGACCTGATGGAATTATGCCCATCATGATCCAGAAGGCAGAAGAGGTTATCATACCAGTGCTAACTAGAATTTACAGAGCTAGCTTAGCACTGGGTTACATACCAAAGATATGGCAGAAGACTAGGATTGTTTTCATTCCTAAACCTGGCAAGGACACTATGACAAGGCCAAGTCTTACAGACCAATCAGTCTTTCTTCATTCTTTATTAAAATCATGGAGAAAATCATTGATCAGCATATTAGAGATTACTTGGGTAGTAATAGTCCCTTGTGCATGCTCTTCAATTTGCCTATCAACCCGGCAAATCTACTGAAACTGCTTTACATCAGCTGGTTTTCAAGATTGAAATCACTCTGGATCAAAAAGAAATTGCCTTGGCAACTTTCCTCGACATCCAAGGGGCCTTTGATAACACTTCCCATCTATCCATCCTCAATGCACTTAGAGGGGCAGGGATTAATCAGACCCTGTGTACTTGGATTGAGGCCTTGATTTCGGACAGATGTATACAAATGAACATCTTCGGTGAATCATTTAAAAAAAAAAAAAAAACTACTAGAGGTTGTCCTCAAGGAGGTGTTCTCTCACCATTACTTTGGAACTTAGTTGTAAATAGCCTTATAAAATATCTAAATGATAAGGGCTATTATACGCAAGGATATGCTAATGACATTGTCATCCTTATCCTTGGCAAAGATTGCGACATAACTTATCTCATGCAGGATGCTCTAAGTTATGTAGGTCAATGGTGCACCTGATGGTTAATCCTTAGAAAACCTACCTTGTACTTTTAACACGCAAAAAGAAACGAAAAGGTTTTTTCATACCAAGACTTTTTGAAGTTGAAATAAATGTGGTTATTAAATTTGAGAATTTCGATACACACTTGAAATAATTGTGACTCCTGGTGAGCTCATGGAAATTGTTTTTTAGGAATCCGAATGAATTCTAATATATTTCATAACTTATATACATTAAAGTATTTGCCAATTATTCAAAATAAAAAAAATGAATTATACAAAACAAGTTATTGATACATTGATTTTTTTTCCAAACGGTTTTTGTGAAAAAGAATTAGGATTATAGTTCAGTGAATCTTTGTTAGATTGAGAATCAATCTTGATTTTTCAATAACTGAAAAAGGATACTGATAGACTGAAATATAATAAAGCAGCAGGACCAGACGGTATTCCTGTTGAACTAATAAATTGTATCTGGGAAATTATAAGATTTGTATGGAAAATATTTTCTTTCTGAATGAAAAACTTAAGTATTTTAATATTTAATATATTAAAATTGATGTACTGGGAGAACTGAAAGTGCCTGTCTCCTATTAAGGAGACTTGGTGATTATCAGTGCGATTTAACTCACTATAAAGCTCTATCTATGGTTGATCAAATCTTCAAATTTAAATGTTACTATAGGTCTGGAGAGAATTCCCCCTCCAGATCAATGTCAAAATTGAGGGAGTAGAGCCATCTATCAGAGGAATCTTAGAACAAAGTCCTTTCACCTTCGTGGTGCTCTGGTTAAACGAAAGACGCTCTCTACTGACTTTAATTCGCATTTCCAACGGCAAAGCGACCCTGGCTTATCCAAGTACCATAATTAAAAACAAATTCAAATTCTGGAAATGTGTATAGTAAGAAATAGAAACTCACTATTTGTTTGAGGCGACTTAGAAAGCACTGGTAGAGCTGGGTTATTAAAAAGCTCTACTGGAATTTATATTCTAGTAAAGTGATTTTAACTTGTGAAGCTCATTCTTATTAAGAAATGAGGGTGCTGGAAAACATTTTCAGCTTCAGAGATTTACAATGGAGTAAGGTAAGTAGATGTACTTGAATGCCTTCTTTGTAATTTTACTTTGGAAAAAAGCTATGAGATGCTGATTCAAGAGGTATGATATTTAATTAATCAGTTCATATTCTTGCGTATGCTGATGTTTATATGTCCAAGATTTGCATCTGAAATAGAAGTCTTTATGGCAATGGAGAAGACAGCCGAAAAAATTAAAGCCCAGAATAATTGTGAATATATATATATACTGTGGGAAAACAGATAATTTACCAAATTTTTTTGAGGTTAACCTTTTAAAATTTATATCTGAAAAAGTATATATCTATTCGGATTCAGAAATGAATACTCAAAATGATATTAAATCTAAAATTAAAAGGAAGGATTGTTGCCAAAAAAAGCTTTTTTCAAAAAATTATTTAAGACCTTTTTTGAAGTCCCATTTAATAAAGAGATGAACAAAAATTTTGCTGCACAAGATATTAATAGGATCAGTTTTAATCTATGCTTCTAAGGAAAGATGGAAAGACGGCTTAAATGAAGATTTTACTTAACAAGAACTAAGAAACTGGAAATCCATAATTGGAAATAGGGTGGAAAAGCGCCTCAAAACATGCTGTCATGCCAATGTTGATGAATCTTCAAGGTTTGGAAACATCTAGAGCAAAAAAAAAAGTACTATTTGAAGTGAACAAATTTAAATGACAATGTTTCGTGGAAATAAGTGAAATATTTTTAATTTTAAATATTTAATTTTCAACGAAGTTGCAAGAAATGTCGTCGACATTTTTATCTCTACTTTGTTGGACAAATAAATATTGATGAAAACAAAATAAGATTTTGATTGCTTTTTTATTATTTACAAGGAAAATAATTTTAAGACTTGTAAAATGTTGAATTAAACTTATTTACTAGTTTTTTTTTGTCATTCACTATTCATTTTTGAAGCCTGGGTTCTAATTAGATCTGGACCTAGTTAAAAGTGGAATCTAAATCCACAAACCGTTGAACCGAAAGGCAGAGCGCTAACCATTCGGCTGCTTGATCGGCAACTTATTAGCTGAAACAGAATTTAAAGTTGTATACTACGTATTTGTTTTAATATGTAAAATTCAATAAGCCTTCAAAAAGTTGTTTCATAAATTTTTACCACAGTATATGCATAACATATTGTACTATCTGCTCTGATCTCTCAATACATATTTAAAGCAGATAATCGTTAAAATATCTTACCATCAAATCAAAAAATTTGAATTTTACTTGAAAATTATTTGAGAGTTAAGCACAAGGTTTCGAAATAATGTAATGGCAATGCACATGGAAAATATTTTCTAATGAATGGACAAGCAAATTTACATTACAGTTATTTAATATGATCACTCTAAAACATAGTACTCTTTGCCAGATGTTAAAAAGCCTTAATATAATGCCATTGGCATAATCAATGTGTTTAATTATGTCAAAGGCAGACACCTGCTGATCGGATGGCAGATAGAATATTAGAAAATCCATAATTGTATGACGTTTAAACTTTAGCTTTTTGGAGGGGTATCCGTAGTCTACTATTAAATTGGCTCATTTTAAGTATAAGACGTGTACGAAGGGTGTCTAACAAAAAAATCATTTAGCTTATGCAATATTCAAAACGATGTTATTTATGTAACACTATAGGAAGATTACCATATAAGATATGTGAATGTTATCCTTTTATAAATGTATACTCATGGTGCTGTAGAAATCAGCAATAGAAGTATGTATTATAACTTTACCTTCTGAACAAATTTGTAAGAATAACACCCTAGTAGTTGTACTCCACAACCTGTATACCCTTCATTCGATTGGGTTGATGATGAAACTTCTACGTACACATATTGAACCTGGGTCACAATAATATGATTTACATTTAAATTCAGGCCATAAACTTGGGTTCACATCTCATTAATTGCAACAATGTATTTTAGAAGAGCGTTTCTTTCACATTGAAATCTGTGAGATGGACACTAGTCAGTTCATACCAGTGCCATTTCTATATATCAGTGTGGAACGCAAAGTTTCCCAAGGCTTTCTCAATATGTGTGCCAAATTCATTTACGGCAGACTCCAATTTCAATGGATTATTAATAGAGAAGTCTCTTCATGGTCTATGGAAAAAATGAAACGCATGTCAATATGTTGAGAAATGGATGGTCGATTTGTTCAGAGGAAATCCGCCTCAGTCAACATGTACTAAATGATTTGAGATGGGACAACTATATTATATTATAAACTATTTTCCATAACACTGCAATGCATTTTTACCATGTGCAACTTCGATTTCAATTCACGACCCGCTGATCACTTTTCTCGATTTATAGGGAGATAAAAACGACATTATCTACTTGAACATCATGCACCAACCACCATTTATTAAAAAAATTTTTTTTAGCAGAGATTATGACAGATGTCAGATAACACTTCATCTACGTCACACATAATTAATTACGACATCGTATTGAGATGGTGTCGTAAATTCGACTAGTAGGCGAATTTGCTACCTGTCTTCAAATTGTATTCTTCCAGCGGCAGCAAACAAGGCGAAGTTCACCATCGAATATCTGAGAATATTGTTAAAAGTTCATTTCGCTAATAAACGATTTCTTATATAAAGACCAAAGTATTGATTTGAAAAGCCATTTTCCTTTGACTCAACGTATTGACAATAGAACAGAAGAAAAACTGAAAAGACAAGACAAAACATCCACTTCATGGTTATTTAAACAGGCAAGGGCGATTCAAGGTTTTAAAAATGTCATTAATTAATAGGACTCTAAATTAATAATAGCAATACTTATAAACAATCTCTTTTAAATCTTAAGGTTAATATCATGCTTATGGCAAATTTAAAAAAATGTTTAATTTTTTTTTAAAGACCAGTAGTTTTATTTTATGTTGACTACAGTTCAACAAAATCTCCATCTCATCACTGTACTGTTTGCGCATTCTCGATGATCTGCGACTTTCTTATCTGCATCACTACCATGACTTTATTTACAATCGTTGTAGTAATTTTATATTTAAGTCCAAAAAGAAATGATAAACTTTTTTACAACTATACCATATTTTAAAATTCAAATGATTTAAAATCAGGATTTTTTTAAAAATTTTCTAATGTTGCTTTGTACACAATCTAGGAATTAAAATATAAAATAATTTACACAGTTTATAATTTCATCTCTTTTATTTATTTTTTAAACAAAAACTCTTTCATTTCTTTAAATTGGTGTTTTGTTAGTACAACTACCTAAAGTGAATTTTTTTCTCTCTAGCTGTAAGTATTACTTTCTAAATTCTTCATCTTGTTCTCAAGAAAACTTATATATTTAGAGTAAATATTTTTGCTTGCACTTTTCCAATATATTCAAAAATTTTCTAGAATAATTTATGTTGAACAAATTTTTGTGCAATTTATGCAACCTTTTTGTGTTTTCATTTATATATATATATAAATTTGTGAATAAATTCCTAATTATACTATTCTAAGTTTATTTAGTGACAAGAAGCTGGAAAGGATAAAACTATTCTATTAAATTCTATTTTGAATTTGTATTTTTTTTACTAATATTTTGATATGTAAGGTAACTATTAACCAAATTACATTCTTTTATTTTTTTTATATAATATGAATATTTAAAATAATTCCTATTTGTCATGAGCTGTTTTTGGCATAACTATATAATAAATATATTGTCTCTATTTTGTCTTTTCATCAGCAATTACTTTTTAATTATTATCATACAAAACATAACAAATTGAAGGTTTTATTTTTATTGGTAAGATAAAACTAAAACTTGAAATCTGTTTCACTTAAACTCGACAAAATTTATTTTGAGATAATAGCAAGAATAAAATAAAGAAAATATTTTTAGTTCTATTTTGAAATCAATTTTATGCATTTTTTATCAGCCTAAAATTAAACTGGTGGCATATAATAATAATTATTATTAATAAAATCAGATTATTTTTAGGACATTATTTTATCATAAACATGTTAGCAACTATTAAAGTTTTTCATGACATGCATTTGTCATAGTTCATGTTATATTACATTTCATATGACCAATGTCATATTATTAAGATAACTTAATTGTATTGAAAATATACTATGTGATAAATAGAGTAAATATTTATAATATTTAAGCAAAATATTTACATATTAATAAGCATGACTTTTATAATGTTTACTTTGTTAGTAAAATAATAATAATAATAAGATGAAAAACCCAACTATTTTACACAACAAATAAAATTTATTAAAAAGTATTAATTTTGCTAATATCACTGAAAATGAACTTTCAAATAAAGAAAAGCATCATGAAATTATAAAATTATGTAGCAAAATAATACAACAATCTATGTAATAATGGTATCAGGAAAGCTAGTACAAAAAAAAGTTTATTTTTTTGTAAATGAAGATATAAATTATTTTAAAATGTTGGCAAAGTTGGTTATTGATGGAAAATACAGTTGTAATGAAAATAAAATTTTGTTTTTAGCAATTTCTCCCATTATATTATTATTATTTTTTTAAGTAGGATATAAGTGGGTATTACCAATAAGTATTATTATTCTTAACATTTATCTATATATACATAATTACTTACAATGAAGAAATTTTTTCACATATATATAAATAATGATAGTAAAAATACATAAAATATAAAATGGAAATTAGATAGTTCACATTTTTAACAAATAATTGTTTAATTAATATTGAGACTTAAATCACATTTTAACTTGAAGTAAGAAATCTAAGTTGCAATGCTTAATATAAGTAAGAAATGAATCTAAATTGTTGACTGATTGTATTTAGATATAAAATTAGTTATACAGCTATTCTTAGTCAGAAGAAAAGTAATTTAAAGTGCTGATCATAACTACAATTTAGTTTAATGTCCATAAAATCAATAAATTAAAAAACTTATACTAATATATAAAATTAATTTGCTAAAGAATTTCCTTAGAAATTAATTGCAGATTTTTTTAAAGTAAAATGTTCTATCAACTCAAAAAAATATTTTTCTTATTACTGTTTATAAATTTACATATCACTTTTTAACACAGGTAAAGTAGTTTCAAAAGGTGTCATGCACAAATATTCTTTTTCAAATATAAAAAATTAATTTCTAAATAACTAAAAAAAAAAAATCTTAAAAAACTATGGAAAGAGACAACATAAAAA
Organism: Latrodectus hesperus; assembly: GCA_037975125.1. Classification (NCBI taxonomy): domain Eukaryota; kingdom Metazoa; phylum Arthropoda; class Arachnida; order Araneae; family Theridiidae; genus Latrodectus; species Latrodectus hesperus. The sequence goes on along the minus strand of CM075852.1, from coordinate 98,317,640 downwards.
ATAAAAAAGATTGTATGATAAACTCTTATTATGGAACAAATATATTTCTTCTATATAAGCAGTCCTTAGTAAAACATCATATTATTTATAATATTTTGTCATTCATACATTCATTGCTCTCTGTTCCATGAGGCACTGCTACCAATCAGACGAGTACTAACATTAGGGGAAGGCATTCGTCGTATTTTTAACCTCTTTGAAATAATACAAAATATAATTAGTGTTACAAATTGGACTGCTGCTAAGAAAAAGAAATAGCAATAAAAGTTATCATTGTTAATGCTATTTGGAAGATGGTCAACGACAATAATGTCATTGTTTTCTATTATTTCAAAAATATTGAATGCAGCTACTCCAAGAAAACTGCCTATCCCTGTACAAAAATAATAAAGACCCATCACAGCTCCCTGCATTGTTGTTGGAGCTTGAGAACAAGCAAATTCCATACCTAAAAATTAACACAAACTATTATATCTACACAAGAACTTATTAAGAAAACTGAACATTAATATTTTTTTTAGAAATTAAAATGTCAATCAAAATTTCCTATAAGAATTTTAGTATAGATTAATTTATTCATTAATAATTGTAACAGCAACATTGAAAATAATTATTAGAAAAAAATTCATTACATTATTGTAAAGGAAGATATTGTATAGATAAATAATTTCTTTAGAATATAACTTAAAATTAATTTAAATGTATATTTTATGTAAAAACACTGGTATAAAAAGAATATTTATCAACTAATCATGTTAGTATTAGAAAATTTCCTTTATTTTCTTGTATAGCAATATCAAAATTATTTATGTAATAAAAGTTTATTTGAAATATCTTTTAACTTGATACTAATATAAGCAAGCTCAAATTAATGTAATAAGAGCTAATTATTAAATTACAACATAACAATAATTAATATATATAATTTAATTTGATTTTAAACTCAAAATGACATTGAATGGAATTTTAAACTAGACATACATGAATTCTTCTTCACTTATATAACAAAATAAAATTCCAGAGTAAGGTAACAAGGGATTAATAAAAATAACATGGGTATATTAGTTTATACACATGTGTATTATTTGAATGGATTTGCTTATAATGCTTTATTTTAAAAAATAGATAATTAACATTTTTTTGTGAATTTGCATTGCATATCTTGCTATTTTTTTCACATTTACATATTAATATGCAGTATTAAATAAAATGAAATTATTTCAAAAAAAAAAGTATTATTTAAAATATTAACTTAAAATTCTCACATACTGCAGAATCATTTTTATATAATTATTTGCCTATATAAACATAATGTAGATTAAAAATACCCAAATGAAAAATTAATAAGAATAAATTATTTATAGATTGATTTTTTAAAATAATAGTTAAATATATTTTATGTGTTTCAAAATGCTTTGCAATAATTCAAAAACTCTCTTTCTCTCCCTCATTTTTAAAAATCAAATAAAAAAGTTAATAATTGTAGAAAATATTAACATAAAAACATTTAAGTGAGAGGAATCACAGTTCAACAAATCAAAATTTTAAAATGTTCAGTAACTACTTATGCAAGAGAAAAAGTCTGAATCATTTATACAATTTCTTTTAGAAAAATTAGACATTTCTATGTTCTTAATATGCTCAGAGTTGCCAGTGTTATGGATTTAATTTAGCTAATGAGTGGGGACTGACAACATTTTAGGAAAATTTTTAAATTCTTGTCAATGCAATATAAAAAAAAGTCCTTAAAATCTAAGAAAGTAAACATAGGAAACTCTAGTTTTTTGTAAAATTTATGAAGTTGGCAAATATAGTTATGGAATCAAATTTCAATTTTACTTACCACTAACACTAGTAAAAACTTCACTAATACCAATAAGTGAGTATTGAGGAATTTGCCACATTATAGATAAATCTGCAGCCACAAATACAGTGTCCTCAATAGTTTGATTGATTATATGTCCTCTAGAAGAAAAAATCTCGAAATAAATAAGTCTTAAGATAATATTTAAAATGCAATTATTTATGTAATGTTTAAAAATAAAGGAATTCATTATCTTATTCTAGGGAGCACAAATTCACTATTAAGTGTATGTTCTTTTCCATAAACATACATAACCTATTTTTCATAAATATTTGCATTCGCATTCTGCAAAATTTCATATAAAGCTTAATTTTACAGTCAATGACATAAAATCATATAAATTACAATTATTTAAAAATAGGAGCAGAGTATTCAATTTCAAACTCAACATGTATTTAAAACTCTTTTATGTATGAAAACATATTGAATAAAAAATGTAATAATTAAACAAAAAATTAAATAGAAATTTTGTTTTATATTAGCATAAATCAGTAAAGTTCAAAACTTTGCTCAATAAACTAATATCCTCTAGGAAAATAATCTATTAGAGGGATTTTATTTATAAATATAACTCTTTTTACCTATCATTATTAAAAAACTTATTTATGGGAAATTTAATTTATGAAAATTGTTGCCCAAGTTAACATGTATTTACTCTTTCTTTACTTGCGACTTTTAAAAATAGATACTTTTTTGCTAATTAAGCCTTATTAATGCAAAGGATAATAATGGCTGGAAAGTCTACTTGATATTAGAATGTTTATTAAATAATAATTCTTAATTAAAATCACTATTTATAATTTATGGTAATTCTTTTAATGAAATAATAGTTATAACATATAAAATAAATAAATTAAGAAGATCAAATGTAAAAGTTGTCTTTTAACATCGAAAATTTTGTTGATAAAAAGCTTATAAAATGAATTGTTAAAGAAATTAAAAAAAATTATTTTATTTCAAAATCAGTCAGATTAAAATGTCTTTAAATTCATGTGAAAAACACACTTGCTTACTTCAATATCTGCTGCAATTCAAAAGTTGATATATTTTTACTCAATAATTAAACTGAATTATGATATATGTAACAAAAATATATATGATACACAGCTTATATATACATGCATGATATATAAATTATATTTTAAATTAAAAATTTTTCACATGGATGTTTTTAAACAGTACATTTAAACTTTAGTAAGAATTTTACAACACAAAATATTTTTAACTCAACGAAAACAAACTTGCATAATAGTAAAATGAGGAACTAATTTTAATTTAGACAATTTCTCATGTAAATTAAGGCTAGCTATATAGCAAGGAGTATGAAAAATTCACTCAGAAAAATGTAATTTAATTTCTAAATAATAATTCAATTAAAACTTTTTTTAGCATTTTAATTAGTAGAATAAGGATCATAATTTTAGAATTCAATATTTAAATAATCCTATATTTAAATACAAATTTATTTCAGATGAAAGCATAAGTTCTTTCTCATTTAGAAATAAAGAATGTCAGATTAAAAGATAAAAAAAATTTTGTTTCATTAAAAAATATGCTAATTCTTTTTATTATTCTCATAGACTTTTGCTTGTTGTAGTTTATTTTCACATTCTAAAGAGAGTATACCAAACCTGTTCAACTTGTAATTATTACATATAAGGTGAAAGAACAATTGTATTTTTAAAATGTCAAAGGCAACAGATATTTTTCAATGGTCAAAACTATTAATGATAAAAATTAATGACAAAAAATTCCAGTAAATAATTCATTCTAAGCATAAAATTTTTATTTAATACCTACTTAGAAATGAAATGTAGACGATATATTTCTAAACATCCAGCTATTACCATAGAGAAAGTAGCACACAACATTCCAATAGCCATTCTTGTTAAGATACTGATTTGAGTACCTCTTCGATCCAACCATGGATATATCACATGATTCATTAGTGGAATAAATATGATCAAAAATAATACATTAAACAGCATTAGCCATGCAGCAGGAATCTAGAATAGCAATTACCATTTTTCAATATTTAAGGTTAAATTTGAATTTTAAGATGAATACATGCATACAAAAATATTCTTTAATATTCTTTGTGAAAAAGATGCAAATTGAAACATTCTAACTCACAATTAGCTTTATATTGAAAAATGTTGAAAAAGCCAAGTTCTATATATATATATATGAATGTAATAATGAACTATCACACACAATATATTTGCAATTTATTTTATATTCTGAATTTTAAAATAATTTCTTAAACTTTTTTTATGAAAATAACAACATGCAATTTTTTGGTATTTACGTACTAGTGTCACTGAAATAATGTTTACTATTAATCATGGTACTATTAAAAATTAATACTTCGATAACGTATGTGAATAAGAATCTTTTCTTGTCATTGCTTTCTTTTGTTACATCTAAGCATTGATTCCGGTGGCACTAATATGGTTTGGGGAAAAATTGGATTCGATGATGTTAATGTGTAAGTATAGAAGAACAACAATTATCTGAATCAATTGAGACTGGACCCCATTCTGAGAACTGGATTTCTTCGAAAAATGGGTCTATTTTAATTAATTATTGTACATTGAAAATGGGAGAGAAAAATGACATATTTTTTTTAAAAAAGAAATTTTAATCTGTTAAATAAAAATGCAACATTTTTCATGTTAAGGTACTTACAAGTGTTGTACATTAAACATAGATCTGTAAATGAAAGTCATTGCTTCCTGAAAATCTCAATCAGTTGTTGTTTCACTGCCTTCATCCATTTTCGGGCAGCCAAGTCGTGCATCCATTTGAAAGTAAAAATTTGCATGTGTTCACACTCAGGCCAATACTCTATCCACTTCAAAGCAATTTCAAAGCCTGCAAATACTTTACTAGTTGATGGTTCTATGTCTGCTTCAATTTGGACATTATGATCATCTTCTTAATCAACACTTTAAATAAGTTTACCATTATTGGCAATTTGAAATCTAGAGCCTTACTCATAATCCATTCTCCTATAACTTCAGCACTAACTTCTGAATTTCCAGGAGTTTTCAAAAGAATGCTTTTAAATCTCTCAAGTGACATGTCATTCTCATCTTCTCTAACCTTTAATTTTCTTAAGCTTTTCCCATTTTCCTTCTCTTCTTCACCCTAATTTATTTTTCTGAAATTTTGAAAGCTATTAAGATAATTGGAGTTCTACTGTACCATTATTTATATTTAATAATTTTTTAAGGTTATCTGTCATTTTATATTTTTAATGGTTCTTAATATGACAGCTTAAACCATGATTTTAATAATTAAAGACTATCAAATGACAAAGAAACTACTAAACTACTCATCTTGACTACAAATATGTTGATAATATACACAAATTTATAAAACAAACAATCTAAAAAATATTTAGAAAATTTCCAAGAAAATATTTAAACTGAAAAAGAAAACATAGTACATTTATTAATACTTACAGAATAATGTGCTTCTTTAGGGGCATCATCAGTAGAATTTAACGTCAATAAGCGCATTTGTAGACCTTGGGCAAGGAAAGTAGATTGCATCTATAAAAACAAACATTCAAAAAAAATATTTTAACTAAAATTTCTTTATTGATAATATGGAAAAATGTATAAGTTAATTTAGTTTAATTAATACAAAGACATTATAATGTTAAATTACAGAAAATTCAAATTTTGTAAAACATGTTTATTGAAACATGATTTAAAATCAAGCTTTTTTCCTCCAACACTAAACATTAGTCCCCTCTTTTACAAATTATTTTTTTTCTTAAAGCAATAAGTCTTTATAAATGAAGTACTTTTAGTATTCACAGTTTAACTCAATTATTACATTTTTGATTTTAGCTGACTGAAATTTTTGAAACCAATTATTTTAGATACTTATGAGCTTTCATCTACAGACTGTAATATTTAAAAAACAATGTAAAATTAGAATTGTTTTTTTTATTTAAGAATATAGTAAAGTATAAATGAAATAAAAAGAAAAATAAATATTAAATAATCATATGAATTTAAGTTCAGTGTAATATACTAGATCCCAATGTAACAATGTAATGTTAGAATATTTATATGTCAAAAAGTAACTATATGTTATATGTGCTTTTTTAAATATATTATGAGCTGTTTTGAGTTATTCAATATTTAATTCTTGAGCAAAGAATATTAAAATAAATATATGGGATTATGAAATTAATTTATTTATAAAGAGGTTTATTTATGCTTTGGTACTGCTAATAAATGTTAGGGTTTTTCAGCAATTGTAAGAAATAAGAAAAATATTTTTAAGGTTTTATAAAAATACCTGTTTTTAGAACTAAGAACTGTGCAGCATTTGAAGAAATTTCTGAATTACTATAATAACTCCATCATTAACTTCCATACTACTTTTAAACTGACATGATGTATTTAGCATCCTTTGGCCATATTCATTTTCCTTTTTTAACATCCATGTCATCCCTTTGTCATTTTAAATTACCTTGGAAATTTAAAATGATAGTGGACGTATAATTTTGGAGGCCCAAACTTTAAATACACAAATTTAAAAGTTGAGCTAATGGCAATAATCAGTCTTTAATAATTAAGACATAAATTAAAATTGCCAATTCAAATTTGTTTTGAAATTTATACTTCCAATTTTCACTTTTTAACACTGAAAGGTAAGTAAACATATTCTACTTTTTATTACATTTAATACATTCTGGGGATTTTCTTGCACCAATTTGCAATACTTTTTCCTAAGATGAACCATTTGGTTACCTCTTTATGAAAAATTACCCTCTCATACCAAATACTGTTTTTGCAGCAAGATTTTTATTTTCAAATAGAATGACTTTATATTTGAATTTAAAAAAATGTTTCTTCCAGCAATGCTCATATTTATTACAAAAATGAACAAAATATCAATTGTGTTTTAAGTAAATGAATGAGAATTTACAAAAATTTTGAATTTCAGTTCCAAATTTACTATTTTAAGCTACTACTTTACTACTTTATTTAGTATTTCAAGCAAGTAAAAAATATAAAATATCAAACCCAGTTTCATTTTTATTAATGACAATCATTCCAGATAATAAAAATAAAGGAATACAAATATTAATCTAACTGGAATATTTGGAAAAGGGGATTACAATTTAAAAGAAGTCACAATTTGCAATAAGAAAGCAAAAAATAATTCTTACTCTACATGCATTAGATACACCTCAACTTGTTTGCAGAATTATTCAATCCGAAGTATTTCCACCCACCCACCCACACATATTCTTTTTTACTTCTTATTATTTCAATATACTAGTATTTAAAAGCATAAGAAAACTTTTCAAATAAACAAATTCCAAAGATAAAAGCAACACACATGGTACTTCAATTATTATTTGTACCAAACATAGTATTTTATATTATATTGAAGATATACCTAAAAATTAAGAAATATAGTTTGAAATATTAGATGTACTTCATAAGAAGAAATCAAAGATATATCCAGAAAAAGAAATGCAAAAGAACATAAGCACCATTTCACACCATCATTGTTTCTCAGAACTGAAAACATTCAAGATAGTTTTTACTATACTATTATAGAAGTACTTAAGAAAATATTTTTTTCTCCTCATGTATAATTTTTATATCAAGAGGAAAAATAATGTATCTAAGCCAGTTACTAGGAAAAATACAATAAATTCTCAATTATTTGTTACGTTATTCTTTTTCTCCAAATGCTGATTTATGAAGTCTATCTAAAATGTTTAGCATATCACTCAGGATAAAATGAATGATTAATAAATAGTGGTCTTACTTTTTGAATTTGAAAAAAATTAGTCAACATTTGGGGTTGCTTAATGTTCTTTGATCAATTTATTATCATTTTTTGCTATAAATTTGCTTAAATATTTTATTCTTAATTTGATTATGAGTAAGAGGAAACAGCAGTCACTTTTAAATTATTTATTTATAAATTTAAAATAAAGATGGTAAAAAGCTCCAAAAAGTAAATGATGCACTCTAATTTCCTTATAACATTTATATAAAAATTTATTTTATAAATAATATTTTGAACTTGAACTGAGGAAATGAAAAAATATTAAATTTTATTTGTGACTTTCTTTTCTAAGTAAATTCCATGATGTAGAATGTGGCAGATTTTAAGTTGTAAATCAAAACACAGTATTTTTCAATGTCATACAAAAAGTATATACATTTGCAACAGGTGAAAAATTTTAGATAATTTTGAAGAAAAACCTACAAATTGGATTGAATGTTTTATTTATTGGACAAAATAACACTGGAGAAACAAAAAAATAACTAGTATATTAATTATATAATAACTAGTATATAACTAATAATATCATATTAATTAACTTTTTTAAGTAAATTAATATGCTGATATGATTTATTGCACAGGATTAATATATAAAATTAATGCATTAATAGTTGTAAAGGACAAAATTTAAATAATTTTTGCAAAATTGTTATAAATAAGTTTTTATGGGTGCTCCCACATAATAAATCATTCAAATTTGTAAGGCGAAAATTATACTATTCAATAACTTCTACCAACAATAAATTACTCAGTTAAAAAAACAGAATTTTAAAATTTTGTAACACATTAAGTAATTACATAGGAGAAAATCATATTAAATATTTATACATACCTGAAAATACAACATCCAATATGGAATAAGTGAAATGAAAACAATTATTATAACAGATAATGATTTTACATCTTCAACAACTGAATCATGAAATTTGCCCCCATACCTGACTTTAGCCATATCTAACCATGTTGGTCTGTTAACAGAAGTAATGCTGTGAAATGAAATAAAACAAGAGTTGGTTACGAATAAATATTAAAAAAAATATTAAAATAAATTTTATATACATGAAAATTGAACTTTTGAGAAATGAAATTTGTATGCATTTTATTTTTATACAGTGAAGGCTCGTTTTTATGAACCTCTAATTTATGAACATTCAGGATTTTACAAACTAGTGGTGGGTCTCAAACTTAGTTCCATAAGGCAATGATAATTTTAATTTGTATTTATTAACTAAGTTTATGAAAACTTTTTTATGAAATTCAGTTCATGTTTTTTTGTTTGTATTTATTTTTTTTCAGCATTTAATTTTTTATTTTATAGGTTCCCTCCCATCAATAGGATCGAAATTTATTGATTTATTGGATCAATATTTTTATTTGAGAATCAAAAATCTTTTGAATAGTGGATAACTAACTGAACTACTGATTTTGTAACCTGGATTTTTAAGCAACATATGTGGAATTTTTTTTGAGTATAATCAATAGCTTCAAATGCAAATATCATAGGGTACTTTTAGAAGGAGGGATGTCTTGGAAACAACTTTTGAAATCAACATTCTAAGTGAAATCCATTTGTCATTACAAGCTTGGAATGATGCTGCAGAAAAAAAAAAAATGATATCCCAGTTATTTTGACAGGAAATTTTTATTACCACCATAAGAGAAGAAAGTCAAGAATACTTACCTGTACTTGAGTGAAGATGAGTTATTCATGAATTCTGACAAAGAAGCCCACTGCAGTCAGAAATTTCATTTCAAGACTTTTTGAATATAGACTCAGATGTAATTTGCATGTAAGATATTGAATAAATAAATGACTGAGAACATAATAATTGAGAATGGAAACAAACATTCAGGTATTAAAAATAAAAAAAATTTAATACTGTTACCTCTGCAAAACAAGTAAAATGAATGGCTAACAAGTTTGAGGTATTTTTTTTTTGAATAAAAAACAAGAGTGAAATGGTTTCTTATATTGAAACACTGTATTTAAAAAAGCATTGTTTAGAAACAGAAAAAGCAAGTAATTACTTTGCCAGGTTTTACTTCAATAAAATGAAAGTAATATTTGTTTTTAAAGATGAATTTCATTTTGCATGTGTTTCTCATATAGAGTTTACTGAGACCCAGTAGTTTCACAGTACTTCCGGTAAGATCAGAGAAATGTGGTGAGTAATAAGGATGACCATTCTCTCTCATAGATGCTCGAGTTCTGTAAGTTAGGAACATGTCTATGTTAATCTGTGATGTCCAAAGCCCTATTGTTGGTGTGCTGTGCATGTGGAGAGGATGACAGCTTAGGTATGATCTTAGTATCTGACCACGGTTCAAAATTACAAGGCACTTGATGAAAGGCTAATATTTTAAATCCATAAAGCATAAAATGTAACCCAAGGTTTGTGTGCACAGCTATGTATATGGCAAATACTTAACTTTTTTCCTAACAGTTCTTTATTTAAGAAAAGAGAAAGTAGTTTGAGGATAAAAACACTAAGATTTAAGACTTCTTTTTTATTTTAAAAATTTACCTATGAGTTTATAAAAATGAGCATTTAACATATAATTTTAATAAGTGTAATGATTTTGTCACAAAAATATGATCACATAAAATAATATTTATATTATTATTAAAGAACTATAAACAGAATTCATACCTATATATTTTAATGTAATAAAAAATAATTAAAATAATATTTAAGATATTCTTATAAATATAATATATATCTTGTAATTTAAATGTACTGAAGAAATTCTTTTGACAAAAACTTTTTAAATATGAAAAGAAAAATAGAAATTATTATGCATGTAGAAAACATTTTGTCTCTCCCAACATTTCAATATATTTTTATTTTTATTCAACAATTTAAAATTAACTTTTTCACCAGTTTCTAAATGTAAAATAATATGAACTTTAAAGGGAAATAAAAATTCAAATGATATTTCTGTTCAACAAAGCAAAAATATTTGATCATAAATTAAAATTATAAAATTATTAAGGTAAATACTTAAGAGATTCTTTACAACTTTTATGTAAAATGGCAAGATCTAAAAAATCTGCAATATATTGGAAATAAAATATTGAAGTAATTTAAAGATAGATTATTTGTTAAAAAAAGGAAATATTTATTCTTTCACAAAACTAAAAGAAAAAGAACATGGTTTTTAAAAGATTGAAACAGGTAAAATATTTGAAAAATAAGAGAAAATACGTAAATAACAGCATTTAAAAGTTCAAAACAAGTGATTTAAAAACATTTAAAAAGTACAACTTTTTAAGAAATTATAATATAACTAACAAAATTTTAAGAAAAAAAAGAGCACACAAAAAAGGAAAATTTTCATTGAATTGAAAAATAAAACTGCACTAAAAGCAAATTTTTTATTATGTATAATTTAAACAAATCTAAGAGTCTATTTCAATCCGAAACATAAAAAATAAGTTTTAAAAAAGTAGATGACTTGGATATTACTTTGTAGCATGGAAGCCCTTTTGAAATTGAAGAGCTAATTAATCAATATATTTGACATTGTGTAGAATGTACTCATACATATGTGGTAAGGAATTTGAATATCTGCTTTAAATTCTTTTCATATGGAATTATCATAATAGGAGTCATATTCATATGCTTCAAGAAAGGAGGTAAATTCTTAAGTTTTTACTAATAGACACAGGCAAGAAGCTAAAATAAAATATCCATATTTTGTTATTGACTATTTGATGGTATTGATCTTGAGCTTCTCTAAATTCTGTGTTAAGAGCACAGTTTTAACATTTGGCCACAATAAGAATAACCAAGGTATTTTAAAAGGTTTATAAATGCTACTTTTCATGAGAATCAGAACAATAGACTATTTTGATAGAAATTTAACTATACTATTAAAGAAGAAAATTTCATCAAGTTTGAATAATCTAGTGCTATGAATGATGAATTGTTCTTATTTAATCCAAAACATTTTGGATTAATTAAGATCAAACTAGAAAAAGTTTTTTTCCTACATCAGGAATTGGCTGCATCGGCCATTTTCCTTCTAGCAGCCCAATACAAAGTAGCCTTCATATGATAGTTGTCAAGCATAAGAGAATTAACATTGTCCAGAGATGGGCAAACGGTCAAATGACTAAAATTCATTGCCTCTCCTGTGAAACATAGGGGAGTTAAAAATGCTAATACGACAAAGATAATCTCGAAGGTAATCCTGTCCACTTTGAATTCTAAAATTTGCACTTAAAATTTGTAATGGGAGGTTCATAGGAATAGGAGTGTGTATCAGTTTAGATCACACTTTTTCTGTAGCCTCTGCTTTTTGGCATTTTTTTACAAAGGCATTTGAAGTTTGGTAATTTCGGATGAAATTCGGTTGTATGAGAGAAACAACGAGGGCTGTGGGAGCATCCATAAAAAATTAGAAAAAGTGAAAGAACATTCCCCCTCGAAAAAATGTCCTTGCTTAGAAACTCTAAAAAATAAGTAAAAATAGAACATTCTTAATGATAAACATTCATAATAAGCTGAGGGAAGAATATAGAGGACTTTAACATTACTTTTACAATAAATTTATAAATCTGGTTCATCACATAAGTGCAAAATTATAGCTCCTAATATACTTATTCAGAATTTCATTATTACTCATATATTATTAACTGTGTAAGAGTTATATATGAAAGGAGGTTTAAATCTTTGTCAAAATCTTGATATTTATAAAATATTATTTCTGAACAAATTGTTTAATGATATTTAAAAAACATGAAAGAAATTAAAAATACCTATTATCAGATTCTGCTCTACTGTTTCGTCTGTTTAATTTCCAAGCCTCTTTTAAAACAGATAATGTTCTGGAAATGGAACTACCACATGAAGTTTGATGAGTATAGATAGGATAAGTTATAGCAAAGAGTACAGTTGCTGCAATTAATAAGCATGCAGGAATAAGATAACCAATTTTAAAACCATCATTTTGTTGAACATAAGTAATACCTAAAATGGCAACAAGGGCACCAATATTAACACACCAGTACAACCAGTTAAGGTAAATTCTTAAGCCATCGGGTCCACTGTAGCGAATCTAGAATAATAAGATTATGCTATATTTTGTATGAATAATCATTTATAATCATATATTTTAAATAAACTGTATAATTTAAAAGAACACAAAATTATTTCATATTTATTTGTGAATAAAAATGTAAGAACTGAGGTTTGTTAAAATAGAAATATAATTCTATAACAGATTTTGAATGCACTTAAAATTATTTGCAAACTTAAATATCAATTTAGAAATTGATAGTAAAAATTAAAACTCTTTTTAAGTACTTATCCCAAACTTTTTAGTACTCAACTGATCATTTTTACCAAAAAATATGTCACCAAATATTGTAAAGTTTTATTTTTTAAACATGAAGCAAAAAAATCAGGGCAATTAACTAGATAACTTCACTGAAAAAAATGAGTAAACTTTGTTAGCAATACATATTACTATTTTTACATCCACAGATTATAAAACACATAATCATAAAGTTAAATACATAATCATAATTCTGAATGTGCAAAAAATAAAAAACATAAAGTATGAGCCTATGAAATAATATAGATGTTATGGTAACTAAGCTGTAAAATTTGATAACATATTTTTTCCCACAGAAATGGACAACAGGATAGCATATAAGCACTGCTTTTGTACAAAGCATATTCATATATTTACAGATTCTCTCTATTACATGGAAGAATAGGTCTTTGTACGAAATAAAAATTGAAAAAAAAGTAATTCATGAAATAAGTAATTTTATGTAACACTAATCTAATGATAAATTTTTATTAATATTTATTTCATAATCACAAGTTATTATGTCTCTCCCAGTAATTAGGAAATTTTTTAGCTATTATCAACAATATTTTTAAGGATTATTTAAAATCCTTTAGCATTTGTCAAGAAAATTGCATATTAGTTCAGCATTTTCACATGGGATCTTTGAGAAATGAAATAATTCATTCTTAATTGCTTGCAACATTTGGAAAAATAATTAACAAGACAATAACATAATCTTAGGTGTAAATAAATGCAATATAATAAAACTCATGTTTCATAATTTTAATTAAATAATAAACAACAAAGTTAACTATTATAGCAGGACAATACTTTTGGTTTTAAAATGAAGTTATCATGACAATGAAATAAAAAACTACAACAGTAATTGATCTCTAATGCCACACGATATATTATACATGCATAATCTAAACAAGTCTTTATTATTTTTTTATGAATATTTTTGTCAGTGGTTCATAATGGAAATTCATATATTTATTATATGTTACATAAATTTACAAAATAAATAGATTTGTGATAAAATGATAATAATTTTACATATTTTATAAGCAAAGTATAAGACCGAAGCAAGAACAGCTATCAAGAATTTATGGAATATTATCAGTACATCAAAGTTAAAATCAGAAATAAACACACAATCATGATTAACTCACTTGTTCTGCACCAAATGGTGTGATATTAGCTTTTACTGTACCAGACCCAATTGCAGCAATAATTAGTAAAATCATTATATAACAACTACAGGTTTCATTAAATAACAGTCTCTCATGATTATCGGGAGAGATTATAGGCAAACTACAATTCGTACAATTCTTACAATGAGGCCATTTTTCAGTCATAAATGGAAAAACGCTATAAGCAACAGTAAAGAGAATGAAAGCTAATGCTATTGTCTTAAAGCGTCCTAAGTAAGAATCAGAAAGCCAACCCCCGAATAGAGAAGACATGTATGAAGTTCCAGTAAATATCAACAAAGCATCGATAGCATTATAATACATCCAGTGAAAATCACTTTGGTTTAGAAAAAGGTATAAATTTCCCGTTAAAGAATAATATGCAATTCTTTCAAGCAGAACTAAAATTAAAACTGTAATACCAGAAAGTAAATGCTTCGTTCTGGTATTAGAAGAGGAAGTATTAATATAAATGTCATTGCTTATTTGACTATTATAACTAATAGAAGAATTCACAGGAGTCAGTAAAGGCTCTCTTTCATTGCTTGAAGCCATACCTTTCAACAACAAATTTCAAATTAAGAGATGTGAGGAATTGTTTTCACTTTCTGATAAAAAATAAACCTAGTGAAAATCACATGAGAATTAATAATCATACACATTATACAGAAAGAGTTTAATTGAAGAATATGATGGGGATTTTCAATATTTAAATTCAAATTTAAAGCACTAATAGACCAGCGAATAAGAAAAACTTCATTTATTCTGTGATTTACAGATTAATATTTGTTGACATTTGGTATTTACATTTGTTGACTGTTATTTACCGAGTAGAGTAGAGGTACAACAAGTAGATAAATTGAGATTTTATAGGTGTCGCTCAGAAAAGTAGTTAAAAAAGTCTCAAATAATTCAAAATTACTTTATATTAAATTTTTTTTGATGTCTGAATATGATAAATTTTGAAATATTATTTGTTGCATGAAAAAACTGTAAATTTTAAAATCTAATTTACATTTGGGTATTTATGAAATATTTTCATGAGCGAGTTTTGTTAAGTGGCAGCAATTATTTACTTCTTCTTTCTATGTTATTGTTTTGGAAGTTTATTAGTAATTATGGACGACGTGATTGATTTGCGTTTCGAACGCGATCTTGATGAAGATGAAGACAATTCTTCAGGTAATGTGCTCCCGTAATTATTTTATTCAATGAAGACATCATGTCTATAAATATTTTTCGCTGTCAGTCAAGTTTTCTTTCTGTGTATGTGATTAAATGTTTTCGTATCCTTGTATTTACTATCATTTCAAAGTTTCTGATGGATCTAAGATGTGCTTATGATAACTTTCTTCAGGAAATATAAAATTGAATTGATTCTTATGTGATAATCTCAAAGGATATTTTCAAGAAAACAAATATTTTTGGATGTTATTAAATTAATTTGATAATAAAAAAATCTGGTCTCTACTGTCTTCTACGCATGTGTTGTTAATTTACAGACTCATGGCAAATTTCCTCTTAAAATTACTCAAAAAGAAAAAAGGTATGTCCTATTTAATAATATTTAATTTGTACGTAGTGAACTATAAGCAGCGGTAAATATTGCGATGAATGAAGTTCACAAAAAATATACTGTCGTAATATAATATTCGAAATCCCGTCAAAGAATGATTACTGATTTAGGAATAAAAATTTAAATCTTGTAATTCCAAAACTAATTTGTTTCTTTTGGAAATTCCATTTAATAGTTCACTACTGCTAACCATTTTTTATGGATTTTTAATGCATTATTTCAAATTTTCTTAAGGATTATGTAATATTTGTTAACAGTCATTAAACCATTTTTTACCATAGATATATTGTTTAAAAATTTTCTTGATATCACATTTATGATTCTTTAGCCTATTACATGGAGTTATATTAAAAATTGATTAAATTTTTTGCACATAAATCTCTGCTCTTATATGTGCCATTTTTATCATGATGGTGGTCTGTCACATTAGTACTAAATAATATTAGAAAAGTGAAAATACATTAGAATTTTATTTGTTTATCTAACCAATGAGGAAAAATACTTCATGATGAATCTTAGAAAAGATATCAAGTAATTCAATTGCTATTAGAGTTAGTTTAAGTGTCGTTAAACTTTAAGATCATATATAATAAAGATAAGAAAGAGACTATATATAAATGCAAAATAAGAGACAACATGCAGTAACAGATAAATGACAATAACAGAGACAACATGCAAAATAAGATCCATACATAAAAACAATCCTTATTTTCCTTTTATTGGTGAAATATCAAGCAAAGTGATCTTGTTCTGAGTATTTAAAAACAACATTTTTAAAAATGCATTTTTCTAATTTTTTTCTAATTTTTTTATAAAAGTATTTCACTTTTTCCCTAAAAAGAGTACCTTTGCTCTGTTAGCTTTTCAGCTGCTTGTTTTGTAGACATCATTTGCACTACATCATTTTCTTCTTGTTTGATATCTGAAAACTTTTTTTTTCTCATTCATTATATTCTCAATAATTTCATTCTCTGATATTTCTTCTGTACATATCGTGAATCTATTTTCAAAAAATTCTTCAAAGGAAATATTAGGCAGCAAAGAGGTTCTTCTGATTCTCCCTAGTTCTGTTGGTTCTTTGTTGGAGTTCATGCATGAGTGATTCATCATGAATCACTCATGACTCTCAAATCATGAGATAAATTACTTTGGCTTTCTTCACTTTCTGTGGTTTCTTTAATAAAACCTGCATGTTTTTGGGAATGAGTACTTTTTGCTGCTATTGTATCCTTTTTCAAATTTTTTTTTCTGAGTTTTTAAAATTGTTAAGAGGCTGTTTTTTGGAATTCTATGTTTTTGGTTATTTTTGCCTTTAAAAATTTTCTTACTTTGACTTTGACAGCTAAACACATTCATTTATCTAACTTTGAGAATTCATTGGAACTGGTTCAATCTCCTTCTAGATAAATGAAATTCCATAAATATAATTGTTCAAATGAAATGAAACAAACTATAGAACAATTGAGTTCAAACTTTTAAAATTTTTTTTCCTTTCTGTGTTCTCATGTATAGAGTGAAGAGAGTTTTTGCCCTGTTCTATGTTCTTACATATAAAGACTTGAATTTAACCCCTTATTGTTTTCCAATCAAAATGTCTGTCCCCACAATTTCTGGATTTGTTAAAAAACGAATCAATGCAAAAAGGAAATTTTTCCAAATTTTAGGTCGTAAATGTGAATTATAATTAACATTGTGTCTATGATGTCAGTGTAGAAACTAGCCATTAGTTCATAGAAATGTGAATGCTAGTAAATTAGAGATGCAAAAACCCAACGTCTACTGTATATAGTAAGTTCTTATAAAGTTCACTAGTTTTGATATAGCTGTTGCCAAATTTAACATGTTAATACTTTAGACTTTGTTGATTGAATTCTGCATAATGATTTATTTTAGCTAATGAAATGGTAATTATTCCACTTTTTTAAAATAAAATTTTTTCGTACAGTTGTGCTTGATTTATATAAAACAAAATTTGGGAATCTATTAATGAATCTCGTAGCCATCTCTCATCAGTATTTCATTCTAAACTGCGAAACCGTCATTCAAAAACTGAAAAGTTATTTTATTTGATATTTTCTCTTTTGAGTTACCTTTCTAAATAATTACTTTGCTTGCAAATGAAAGAATAATGGGTTGATCCATACTGTTTCTTATAATTGGATCTAGATTTGCTTTGAATTAGATCTAGATTATGTAGTTTTTAAAAAACTGTTATTCGCACTGTTTTTCACAAAAATAAGTTATTAATCCAATTCAAATTTCCTATTTTTTCTTTATGTATTTCTTTTCCACCAGTATAAATTTATGGAACCTAGAATTATATTATTAAGTTACATGTTTAGAGTAATTAATTATTAGTGTACCTAGAATTTTTTATAATATTGGAGCATAAACTCTGAGAATGTAAATAGGTTTAAAATATTCAATACATTTTCCAGCTTTTTGTTATATGTTTCTTTCATTAGAAGTAAAGTTAATAAGTTAATTTCTTGGTTCCATCCTTGTGACATTGTGATACTAATTTTAGAAATGTCTAAATTTTTTAATCCCTTTGTGTATATTTTAAATCATATTTGTAATGTATTACAAATACTGTTTTAAAATTATTCAATGTGATAAATAAGAAGCATGTCAACAGTTTAGATTATTAATAATGAAGAGACGATAAACCAGATGTTATAGACAACAGCAACAACATTTATTTTACAAATAACACAAATAAAAAACAACTAAGCATTAATGCAAGACTTTTAATATAATATTGTGGGTGCCGTTTTACCAGAGTTATTTACTCATGTCCTTCCTGTTCAGTATTCAAGTGCCGTTTGAATGGTGAGCTCAGGCGCAGTTGATGCGCATGTGCCATCAATGTTCACCTGTAAGAACTTCACATCAACATGAAATAAATCTTTAAATTAACTAACACTTGATATAACAAAATACAAGAACTTGTACAATTTTAAAGTTAAAAGCATATATAAATGATATAATAATACTATAAAATGAAATATTACATGAAATTATATGCAAATAACTTAGAACATATGTAAGTTTTTATGCATTTTCAATAAGTAGTAACAGCTATTTTAGTAATTGCTCTTTTGAATTCACCTGGTTTAGTGCGAAATTTTACTGCTCGCTCTCTTTCATCCTTTCCACGATATACCTCTGTAATTCTACCCAAAACCCAAGTATTCAAAGGTGAGCAGTCTTCCTTGATTAATACCATTTGATCTACCATTAAATTATTTTTTGCAACCATCCATTTTGATCTTGCTTGTAATGTATTTAAATAATCGATCTTTCATTTTTCCCAAATAAGTTGCACAACTTTTGTTATATTTTGCCACCGACTTAAAGCGACTGCATTTATATCAATTAAAAGTGGTTCAGGTATAGATGTTATCAGTTTTCCTATTAAGAAATGACCTGGAGTTAAAACATCAAGCTTATCAGAATCACCATTAAGGAGACAAAGGGGTTGACTGTTCAGAATCCCTTCTATTTTAATAATTATCATTTCCATTTCCTCATAAGTGAATTGAAAATTACCAATACCTCTTTTGAGATGATGTTTAACTGATTTCACACCAGCCTCCCAAAGTCCTCCAAAATGAGGCAATTTAGGAGGAATACAGTTCCAATCTATACCTTCAGAGTCAGCCAAATTCTCATCAGGAAAATTAATTAGTTTGCAGAACTTCTTTAATTAAGAATTTGATACAACAAAATTAGTGACATTGTCAGTATAAATTTCGGAACATTTGCCACATCTGCTCATAAGTCATTTCAATGTAGCAATCATTGAATCTGAAGACAGATCTGACAATTGTACAAGATGAATTGCTTTTGTTGAAGAACAAATGCAAACACAAATATAAATTTTGTTCTAGTTACTTTTATGTTGAATTTTATACTTAGTAAGAAAGGTCCACATAAATCAAGAGCTGTAACAGTAAATGGGAGAGATACACTGACTTGCTCTTTGGGTAAAATTACTCATAATTTGGGAGGAAAGAATAGATTGGCATTTAAATTATATTACACATTGATGCACAGTTTGATGTGCAAGACTGCGGCCACCAAGAGGCCAAAATTTTAATCGCACTGCATTTAGTAAACGTTGGGGTCCTACAGGAATTAATCTCCTATGTAAGCTATGGAAATAAACTTTACTCAATTTAGAGCTTGGTAAAATAGAAGGATGCTTCCGGTCATATAGTATAGAAGCATTTTCTAACCTACCACCCACTCGCAATATGCCTTTATCATCTGTAAAAGGAACCAAATTAAAAATATTATTTATAAATCTATTTTTTATTACCAATGGCCTTTAAGCATGCTTAACTAGGACTATTTCAGCATACTTTACTTCTTCAAGGCTTAAATGGCCAACTTTCTTTTTTTTTGCTCCTACAGTTAAAAATAAATCTGAAAATATAAGACAAAATATGATTAATTAAAAAATAATTACAAGAGATTTCTAAGAGTTTATCATTCATAGTCACAGAACCATCAGTCTATAAAACAATTTCAATAATGTAATCAGATTATGGAATTCTTTTTGCTTTTCTTAGTATTGTTTCCTACTCCTTTTCTGCAAGGCAATCAATCTCAGGAACTAAGGACTGTGAAGTCTCTGAAAACTCTGATTCTATCAAAAATTCAGAGCTTGTCCACCCACCTGGAACTCTTGATCAGCCAGCCAGCAGTCATCCCACAAGAGAGGAGATCAGCAGGATTATGTTTACCAGCAAAATGATGCCAGGCATTCTGATATGTCAAAGTAGTTATTTAATTTACTCAATTTGCAACAAATTGTTTCCATCGAGATGCTTTACCCTTGATCCAGAAAAAAGTTATTTTAGAATCAGTCCAATGGTCAATGGTCTTTTAAGAGTTATTATCTTTTTCATCCTCGATGATAATCGAGTTGCTAATAAAGCTCCCAGCGATTCTAATCTTGGTACAGTTATACCATTCAAAGGTGCCTCACGACTTTTTGAAGTTAAACGTTTGACGGATATTTCTTTCTTTGTTTTAACTTTCAGATAAATGACTGCTCCATATGCTTTTTTACTGGCATCACAAAAACTATGATATCTTTGGAAACAGAATCAAGAGCGAGTCTGGGTATTCTGAGATTTTCTAGAAAGAGTAGTTCTTCACTTCATATTTTCCATTTCTTTTCAATATTTGATGCCAAAGAATCATCCCAGGGAATCTTTTCCTTCCCCAATTCTTGCATAAAACATTTCATTTTTATGATGAAACTGGAAATCAATCCAAGAGGGTCAAATATCTTTTCTACAGTCTGAATTGTGAAGCGTTTTGTGTTTTTCTTCTAAGAGGCAAATACCAGGAGACTTTTAGTATCTATAGTTAAGTAATCTTCACGAGTGTACCAAGAGAGTCCCAAAACTTTTGTCTGATTGGAACCCAAACTGACACTTGTGTCATCAGGATAGGTATCTAATTAATCTTTTCTCTACTGTTCTATCAATTCAGCATCATTTCTGATCCCTTTTCTGAGAACTATTCCAGCAGCTTCCATAATTTCATTTGCTCTTCGAGGCATTTGAAGTGCTTCTTTAACGTTGTTGCCATCAGATATGAGATAGTCAACATAGAAATTTCTATCCAATAGTTGAACAATATCAGGATAAAAATCTTTGTATTTTTCTATATGTTGTTTGTTGTAGTAGAGAGGAGAAATGTGCTTGAACTTACTCCAAAATTGACTTGATTGAAGTGGCATACTATCACACTGGTATTTTTGACAGTACCTGGTATATCATCAGAAGAAAGTCTCAGATTTTCCTCCAGAGAATCTACTTTGGATAGAAAACAGTATGCTTGTTCAGAGGTTTGTAATTCTTTCAACTTACCGCCAGCTATCTACCCAAATTCCGATTCTCGTAAGGACAGTCCCTTATTTATTTTATAAGTATTTTATTTTAAAACTTTAAAAAATATATCAGCACTAATTAAAGCACGAACTTCATTAGCTTCCTAAAATGAATTACCAGCTAAATCTAAAAATTGAGGAATTTCTATGAATGAAATATCTAATGTAGTAGAAGGAGTGAGTCCTGTATTATTATCAACAAATAAAAATTCTATCGGTTCATAGAAACTACAATTTTTATTTGAAATAAAAATGTTTAATTTACTAGTGATATTTTGTCTCAATTTGTTTAAACCGGAAACAGGCGTTTTATTTTTTCTTTCTTTATTCCTTAGCAATCATAGATATCTTTTCTCGTATTCAAGGTAGACATATATTCGAGGGGTAGAATCCAAAATAACACTTATTTTTATTCTTTTTGAATCAATGCATTTAACGTATACTGCAGCTTTTGAATACATAATTTTCTCTTTTTTCTTTGGAAATGCTCAAAACAGAAGCATTTGTAAGGGAAGGAGGTGTCACTTGACCATCTGATTTATGACACTCTGAAAGATCGGAATTCATTGTAGTCTTATTGCCACCTTGTTTACTACACAACAGCTTAAAATGTTTCAAACTGCATGCACACTTATATTTTGAAAAACACTGATATTTCCTATGATTTGTTTAAAGAGTTGAAAATGTTTGTTTGTATTAAATTTAGTTGTCACACTTCTGTTAATAGATAATAGGACTGATTCACATTGTTCTAAGAATTTAATAAATTCTTCACATGTAGGAATGTCTTTAGATTTATGTGACAACTCAAAATTCTTTCTTAATTCTGTATCCAATTTTTGAATTAGAATATTAATCAGAAGAACATCAGATAAATTATTTCTATCGTAATTTAAAACTTTTAATGCACATAATTTTTTTTCAATACAATCAATCATGCTTCGAATATCTTCAGTGTTTTTGGATTGAATTTTTTCATAATTTAAAATTGAATATCAATAATTAAACACTGATTATCATATCTAGTTACCAAGGAATCATATAGAGAATCAAAATTATTAAAGTTACTAGTTAACTGTTTAGCATCATGTGTCAAACAAGATCTCAAATAATCCAACATTTGAGATGAATTAAGTTGATTGTTATTAGTAATTAAGTCATCAAATAAAATTTTGAATGAGCTGAAGTCTTCATATTTACCAAAACATTCTGCCAAAACTAATGGTGGAATTTTTGTTCTTAAGGAAAAAAGTTGTTGTAAGGAAAAACTAAATGTTATTATTTTTATTTTTTTATTTGATGTACCAACTTCATACGAGATTCAAATTTTTGAGGCATTTATTTGGGAATAGAAATTTTAATCAAATGAGCTAATAGTTTTTTTTATTATTTTTTAATTGATTATGAACTTGGAATATAGAAATAATTTAGCTCTGTGTAGAATTTTTTTTTATTTATAAGTGAATTGAGGTCTCAACATTTTTCTTAAAATTGTTTTTAAAATGTAATTTTAAATTTCTTTTTTATGACTTATGACCTGAAACATTTTTATTATTTTAAAATCACTGTTTATCAGGTCTAGTTTCAGCATTTTAATGAGTGATGCTAGCTAGTTAATGTAATGAAAGAGTAAGCTAAGAATTTATTAAGTTAAAAATCTAAAGCACTTCTTTAAAATAATTACATAAGGATTTTATTTATTTGATTCCTATTTTTTTCTTTCTGATATCATCATTAAAAGATTTAAAACAATATGTGAATCAATATAGTGGATGATAGGTTAATGAACATAATCTGTTACAAGATAATGTTCACTAAATTGTTTGTTAACCGATCATTGATTTACCATAGATATTTTTGTATAATCGATTAATCTGGGAACCCTAAAAATGAAATTTAAAAAAGAATGCATGATCTTTTAATAAATTTAAAAAAAAAACATACTTATAGTCTTGCTATCAGTAATAGTCAATTTTTGCTTATAGTGCATGAAAGAACATGTTCAATTTTGATTGCTTTTCTCCCTTTTTCAGAATTTTCTTGAAATAGTTAATAGCGTGTCATTGTAAAGTGATTAATAAGATTGTTGTTGACTAGAATTCATCGTTGAAGACTACGTATGATACTGTAAATGAACAAGGGGGTTGAGGTGCTTAAAATAAAATCAATTTTGGTTTTAATTTCATTAAAACCGAAATTGATGGTCTACATTGGTTATATTCTATTAGTAAATTTTTCCCAATATAGAATTTTGATGTTTAATAAGCAAATAACATAATTCAAGAGAAATAAAAACGATTTTTGATCCTTTGGTTTGACAACCCTGCACATTATGCTCCAAGAGCAAAGAAATGGTTGTTAGAATTTGTTTCACTTCGTTATCTGAACAAAAATATTTTTTGTGAAAGTGTTCATTGTTTGATTTGTTCGCTGTCCGAATTTTGGTTAACCAATCACACACTGTACAAATATTTCTAAATGATATAAATTCTGGTATGCTTAGCAATTTGAGAAGAAATACTTTAAAATTGTAATCAATAAAGTTAATAGAAGATATCAATAATTTTATAATTTTTTGATAAAAGTATGTTTCATCTTCATTCATAATTGTGGGTCATTAATTAATTCCTTAAATACAGTTTTTTTCTATAGTTTATGGGATGTTTATTATTCTCAATAGCAATTTTTTGTACTTGAGGACTGATTAGATTGGAATCTAAAGTTTAAAGTGGATTTTGAACCACCATAAACATTTAAGTTTTGCATTGAGAATGGAACCCATGAATTGTTGAACTGAAGGCCAGAGCCTAAAGTTTCGGAGAAGTTTCAAAGTCTATTAGTAAAGCCTCAGTTATCCATTACAAAAGTAGAAGTTTCAGTTACCTATTCAACATTTTTGATCCCTTGACTGTATTAAATTATACAAAGAGGCTCATTTTGACTGTGTGCACTATAATGAGCTGGGTGTACATGTTTTAGTTTAATTTATTTGCTATGATTAAAATTAGTAACTCACATCAGAGCTAGAATGTGCCAATTTACTAGCATTTTGTATACACAATCAAAGCATGCATATATACATAATTTTTTTGAGATTATCAAACAATAAGGCCAGATAATTAATTAAACAATAATTTTCTGTTAAAGGGTGCAACTCACTAGCATATTGTTGCAATTTAAATGTTATATATTTTAACTACAAAAAGCAAATAAAGACAGTTATACTAACTCAATAAATGCTTAAATCTTGATACTGTAAATAAATAAATCGTATTGCAGTGACAAATGGAATGTGTGAACCAGCAAGCCAAGTTCGTGTCCCCACACTTTTAACTTCTAGGCATGAACAGTGATAACGAAACTATTTTGATTAAAATTACATTTTAATTGTATTATAGGATTATTCAAACATTCAGTTTTGGTAAATAATGACTCTTTTGCATGATGAAATCACAAATTCCACATCTGTTAGTAAATCCCAATTTTTAAAATCTTATCACTATAAAAATAAAATGATCTTTAAAATAAAGAAATTATGGTTAAATAAACAATGGCTGTATGAGTGATGTTTATAAATATAAATCTAACCTGCAATATTTGTTCTCAAAAATAGAAAAAAAAAACATTTTGTTAATAAAAATTTTGGCATATTGTTAATAAAAAAGAACAAATTAAATTTTAGTGTCTTCAAGCATTTTATGATTTTCATTTATATTGAATAATTTTACGGTTACTGTTCTAAATACTGCTTGTAATCAATATTGCTTAATATTGGTATTCTGAAAGAAAATAGCATCAAGTCATTATATTACTTATTGCTTAATGTTAGTGACAACTGTCTGCAAGTGATGTTATAGAATTGTGATCTTACTGTAAGATAGAAAAAAATCATATGGCCTTCGTAGAAATCCCTTTCTGACCACATTAATTTGTAATGTACTATTTATGTATTCAAAAGTAAGAAAATCAGCATCTTTTTGTTTCCTTTTGTAAGAATTATATTTTTCTGTATTAGTAATTGCTAAAGTGAAGAATAACATACACCCATATCCACATTGATAATCATATGTTAGGCAAGTATCTCTTTCTTCCTTTTTTACTTTCTTTGTATTAATATGACAAATTGCAAAGTTTTCAAAGAGTCATAGTGTTTGAAGCAGCACTGTGAATTGATAGGACAAGGAATTTCAAAGCATTGCTTATTATATTCATTAAAATGTTTAACTTGGGTCATTTTAAATTTTGACCTAATGCACTTATTTCATTTGTAATTTTAGTATGTCATTACTCATATCTTTCCTCATCTCCATCTTAAAGCATTACTCATATCTTTCCTCTCCTTCACCCTAAAAGAGTAAAATATAGCAAATAATCATTCTTTTTCTTCATTTTTATTACATAAGATGCTATTTATATTTTACTTAAGCAACAGTGAATGTTTCTAGGCTATAGCTAACATTTCAGAACAATGGTTTGAAATCCTTAATCATAGATTTTGAACATTTTATCGTGATTTCTGTTGCTTATATTAAATTAAAAAATTTATGCATTTGAGCTTAAAAAAAAGCAGAAATTGATTGTATGAGTCTTTCTATAGAGAGCCAAATCTTACAAATTTATTCATGAAAGAAGCACATCAAAGCAATGGTTGCCTATTCTTTTGGGATTGTAGGTCAGTGTAAAAGCAGTGGCATTAGCAAGGCAGGTTGATCCATTCTGAATTGTACACAAACATTTATTTGCCCAAAGTTATTAGAGAAATTCAAAGAAAATAGAAGTAGGTAATAATTATTCTTCATCATGACAGTGTGAATTCCTACACATCTGTTGAAATAACGGAATGTTTGCGGGCCAAAATATTAAATTGATGGGCCATTTACAGTACAAAGTTAGATTTGGTACCCACAGACTTTTTTCTTCAACATCAAAAATAAATTACACAATTTTCACGAAGAAAATTGTGGAAAATAATAAAACCTAATTTCAATCATAAATATTTGTTTTTTCATTATTAAACCAGAAATGTGAATAGCATTCTGCATAATTTCTTTTTATTTAAAAATGCTAATGTATCACTTGACTATCTTTTTAATTCTTTTCACATTGAAACAAAGTTGTACAGTTACAAGTGTATATATATATATATATATATATATATATATATAATTTTAGAATAAGTTTTTAAAATTTTTACACAGTATATTCTCAATAGGACTTTTGCAGTGACCAAGTATGAAAGTATAGCCCCAATTAGCTCATGCATGTTGTAAGAGCTGACTAAAATTAGTACCCAGTGTCCAGGCATTATTGGTGACTACCAATAAGATTTTCAGTATATACAGTTTTTTTTAAAAAAATTATTTATTTATTTATTTTATAAACTAATACCACAGAATTTGATGTTAAAGTTCACTAATTTTTCATTGACTTTTGAACAGTTTATGACTTCTTCTTAGAGTTGGGTTTGTATGTCATTGGGCACCTCTGCTTTTATCAGCATTTTGTACTATTAACTCTAAACCCAATGTTTCCTAGTTCCAGTTGCTCGGGTCACCTACTTTTTAATAAAGTCCCATAACCCTTTGATGTAGTCTAGGTGTAACTCTCTAGTATGGATGATGCCTAAAGAAGTTAATATAGGGAGGGCAAGAGTCTCACATTCCTAAATGATATGCTTGACCGTTTCCTCTTGCGTATGACATTTCCTGCAAATAGGGTCTTGCTGAAACAGTCCCATTTTATGGAGGTGTTTTCTAAAATAGTAGTGCCCAGTTATGAAGCTTACAATTAAACATATCTTCTTCCTAGAGTATCTTACAATTTCAGAGGCAATCCTCGCTGGTGATCAGTTTATGACTTAGGGGATAGAAAGTTACTTTTACAGTCATTGGAAGAATTTAATTTGCTTCAAAAACTCATTAAATTGGTTGTAATCACTTTAAGGAAAACTAGGCTAAGAGTCAAGATTCAAAACAATATCATTTTTACAGATGATCTCAAGGAAGGAGATGCACTAGCTTGCCTACTCTTTAATCTTGATCTCCAAAAGATTGTCAAAGACTTTGCAATCAATATTAGAGGAAATATTTTTCACAAATCTGTACAAATATTTGCATTTACAGATGACATTGCCATAATTGTTTGGACATTTGTTGCTTTTTAAACAAGCTTTTCTTTCCTTGAAAAGTGAGGCAAAGAAAATACATCATTCAATCCAACTAAATTAAGACCAAGTACATGATGACAACCAATTTGATGACATATATCTTGAGATAGGAGACTATGAATTTCAAGTAGTTAACAGTATATGATATCACCTATATGGGCTCTGAATTGAATATTGTAAATGACATAACACCAGATATACATAACAGAGTTACTGCTGGTAACAAATGTTTTTATGAAATACATAGCTATTTAAAATCTAGTCTGATTAACTTTAAAACTAAATTACTGCTCTATAGAACCTTGATAAGGCTCATAGCCACATATTCTGCGAAACATGGGTGATGAAGAAATTCTAGCAGAGTTTTTGAAAGAAAGATATACTGCAAAGTATTTTGGGAGATGTAAAATGGAATGATGCTCAGGGAAGAAGAACAAATTTGAAACTGTAAATTATATAAAGAGCCAAGCATAATAAAATTTATTCCAATCAAAAGATTTAAATGTTAGGACATTTGATCTGGATGGAGGATGATCAAGCCATCAAAAAGATCTTCAATGCTAAACCAACTGGAGTTTGCAAAATGGGAAGACAGAGAATCCAGTGGATCGACTGTCTCAAAACATATCTGAAGATTATCAAGATCAAATATTGAAAGAGTTTATCAATGTAGAGGGCAGTATGGTAAACAACTCTGAGGAAGGCCATGGTCTAACCTGGGCTGACACTGCACTGAGAAAGGAAGGAAGAAAGGATATTTTCAAAAGATTATCAAATTTTTAATTGTTTTAATATGAAAACTTTAAAGTTTTTTGCAGTTAATGGATATAAAATATTTTATTGTACATCTGTTATAGTATTGTTTTTCTTTTTTTTTCAATTGTATGGTTGTTTATTGAAAGATTGTTTTAAAAATAAATAATTTTTCTCTTATTTCTACATGACATAATTGTTTGAGTTTAAATTGTTTTATTTGAATTTTTATTTGAAGGAATAGTTTTGTGTATATTTATCATATTTTTATTTCCTTTAGATTCGGCAAGAGATGATGCAGATCAATCATCTTCAGTTCAAGTTTCAAGGGAAATACCAAATATATCTTATGATACATCTTTACCTGCAATGCATGTTGTAAGAATAATTCTTATTTTTTCATAGCTTTATGCTATCTTAATTTTTTCACAATTTTTAATAAATCTGTTTGGAGAAAAATTAAATATTATTAATGTTTAAAAAATATTTAATGTGTATATGTAGATCCATTGTTTAAAAAATTTTGTTCTCACCATCATTGGAAACTCATTAACTATGCTATTTATAATTATATGTTTATAATAGTGATTATTAAACTTTTCATATTTTTTTGACAAACCTTAAAGAATGATTTTTTGGGATTTCTCTATTACTAATCAAACAGTTGTTGTCTTGCAAATAATTGCTAAATATTTAAAATTCATTGTTACATTTTACACACTCCTATCAGTAACTCCTTGTTCAACTCTATTAAACTAATTTATCTTTCATTTATTCATATTAATATATTAAAACTTTACATGTTGTATAGAGGAGGGTACAACATATACAGAATATACAAAAAAATATTTATTTTTATATAAAAAATGTATATGGGAGCTTGATATTTATTGTTAGTTATGATATTGATATTTGTTATTTATAAGATTTATTCTCTCTCTGAGAAGGAGCTCACCCAGGAACATATTTTTAACTACCTGGGCATCATAAGAAGATTTCAGGCTATTGACGAATATCTGTTTCAGGGAAATCTCTATAACAATAAAATGGCACACATTGTCAAGGCCATTGTAATGATTTCGAGTGATTTAGAACGGCCACATTGAGAATGTTATGGTGGTGTTTCATTTATAAAATGTTCCTGTAAATTTAATGTTGTGTGCAATCATAGAGGATAATAAAAAAATTGATTGCTAATAGGTTGTGTGATAAATTCACGACGTACATTTAATTCAGCGTCATAACAGACGTGAAGATTGGTGGTAGCTTCTCGGATTACAAAAAATCCAGTGCCTTGTGTATTCTAACAGGAATCTTGTAGGATTACCAATAAAACAGATGAAAAGTATGGGTGAGTACCTTTTCTAGCAGTAGTGCCTTGGTATTTAAATTTAATCTCAGTTTTTGTTATTATGATGAGTTTTGGGAAAATAAAATACAGAAATATATATTCATAATTCATATTTTGTATTAAATTTTGGGTTAGGAATACTGTTTTTATGGCACTCACTTATCCCTACTTAAAAAAATAAGAATATTGAGTACTTCTGTAAATGTATATATTCTTTAATTTCTTTGGTAATTTGACTGTTGGTTTATTATATAACCTTTATGAAATCAAAATTTTGTTGAATAATTATTGATGCTTGAAGAAAATAATTATAAGGTTGATATATATATCTACTTCTAGTAGTTTCATTTACAAGCTATAATAAATCAAAAGTGTGTTATGGTTAAAAAAGAGAAATATGTTCAAACAAAATTCGAAGAATTTCAAACATAAATTCCAAATAAAACCTGAAACATCTCAAGATAAACAGAAAGAAAAGGATTTTGATAAAAGAAAAACTTTGCGTTACTATGAATGTGGCTCAAGCAATCATCTTTGACCGCAGTGTGATAAACTAAAGAAAACTACAGAATCTATTTCCCATGTTGTGGCTGATAAAAATATTGATGAATTGATGGCAGGATATACCAATGTTGGTAAAGTAAACGGTGTAGAAATGAAGATTTTGCGAAATACTGGTGCTACTTTGGATCTGATCTGTAACAAATATGTGAAACCACACATGTAAACGAATGAAAAGGTCTGGTTGAGAATGCCATTGGAAGAGACTGACTTGCTTACCTCTTGCAGAAGTTGAACTTGAATGTGAAATGAGACACGTAATGACTAAAGCCTTCTGTTATCAGAGATTCATTAGATCAAGGCAGATATTTACTGGGAAATAAAACCATGTTATTTGAAGATTGCAAAACCAAAGAAGATATTCAAGTGCACATGATGAATGCTATACAATCAAGATACCAAAAGAAACTTTCTGAGTAGAAAGAAAAAAAAAACTCTGATGCAGCGATCAGAAGGAAGAATATTTAAACAAAAGTATGTTTGAAGATAACGACGAAGAAAGCATATCTTTGGTTAAAGAATTAACAGTGAAAGATCTCATAAAAATTTCAACAAAATATTTCATCAAAGAGCAATAAAACAGTGAATTCAAACCACTTATTGCTGAAGCACGAAAGCCTACTTTAAAATCGAAGTATTTTAAGAAAATAATATGCTTTTCTATAAGAAAAAGGATAAAAATGGAACAGAAAGAAAATTGCTGGTTGTTCCAGAAAAATTTTGTGAGCAACTAAAAACGTTTGTCATTTAGGCGTAAGTAAAACTAAAGATGCTCTTTTTAAGACTTTTCTATTGGCCAAATTGTTATAATTGCATCGAAAAGTTCGTCCAATCTTGTGACTTCTGTTGATGAATTGGAAAGCCTCAAGACAAGAAAAGGGCACCACTAAAAATCGTTCCTGTTATTTCTGAAATATAACTTAGTTGTACGTTGATGCTTGTGAACCGTTGTCTGTCAGCAATTTAGGGAACAAGTATAAAATAATTGTGATATGCATGTCATCAAAATATCCAGATGCTATTCCCACTCCGAATTTATGTTTTACTACTATTGGTACTACAGATTTTCAGTCATCTTGATTTCCCTAGAGAACTACAAACTGATCAAGTTACGTATTTTGTGAGTGTACTTACGTCAGAATTTTTGGATAAGTTTGGAGTGCAAGTTGTGAGAAGCTGTGTCCGACATTCTCAAAGGAATCCAGTGGAAAGGATGCATCGAACTTTGAAACAAATACTCAGAGTGCTTTGTCTAGAATCTGGAGAGGACCGGGAGAAAGTCTTACCGTATGAACTCTTTGCATTGGGAACAGTGATGCATGGTAGTACTGGTTACAGCCAGCTGAGCTTGTTCATGGTCAGAAAATCCTGACCTCTTCTAGTACCACATTAAGTTCCAACAATGGGCAACCAAGTGTCGACCTCCCTGTGCTCTCCAAGCGGAAATCTGCTGGGGCCATCATCCGTCAAAAGGGTGACTGCGAGACAGTGATTCAGCGTTTACATTTAAATGACAAATCATCTTCTTTAAAATATCTCATTGATACTGGAGCTGATGTATCTGTTATTCCCCTATTTTTTTATAAGCCTAACAAACAAGCTGCACGAATGCAACTATTTGCTGCGAATCGAACACTGATTCCTACTTTCGGTCAACGCTTGTTAAAGTTAAATCTTGGACTAAGAAGAGAAACAAACTGGCCTTTCATCATCGCTTCTGTGTCACAACCTATTATCGGTGCAGGTTTTTTCTGCCAATTTGGACTTTTAGTGGACATTAAAAATGGTGTTTTGATTGATCCATTAACTGCATTACAAACAAAAGGAATTTTACGTACGGAAAATCATTCGTCGGTAAAAGTAATTGTTCAGAACACTCCATTTCACAAATTGCTGGTGGAATTTCCAACAATTATAGAAGCTCATACCACCCCAACAAAAATTCTTTATTTGAACATTGGATCCAAACCACAAAGATTTGAACATTGGATCCAAACCACTGGACCACCCGTTTTTTCAAAGCTGCGATGGGTGCCAGTGGATAAGTTAAAAACTGCAAAGCAGAAATGTGAGTTTCTCGTGTCTTCTGGAATCTGCCGACCATCCAAAAGCTATTGGGCAAGTCCACTACACATGGTGCCAAAGAAGAATGGGAATTGGCGACCTTGTGGTGATTTTCGCCGACGTAATAATGTCACTGTTCCTGACAGGTACCGGTACCCCATATTCAAGACTGCTTTCAGTTTTGGAAGGAAAATCAATATTTTCAACGTTGGACTCTGGGTGAATTTGAATTTTGTTTGCCATATTTTGATGATGTTTTAGTAGCTTCAAAAAAGGAAAGTGAACATTTGATGCATTAAATAAAAGTTTTCCAGCGTTTTTCTGAATATGGTGTTATTTTAATGTTAGTAAATGTGTGTTAGAACAGCCCTCTGTAGAATTTTTAGGACATATAGTGACTGCAGAAAGAATCGCTCAACTCCCAGACAAAGTTACTGCGATTGTGAACTTTCCACAATCAGTTACGGTGAAAGAGCTTTGCTGATTTCTTGCAATCTCTAATTTTTATTGGTGATTTATCCCAAGCGAGGCCCACACACAAGCTATTTTAAATACTTGTAAATATTTGAAGAACACCAAAAAAATGACAAAGCCATCATAAATTGGTCTGATAAAGCTGTAATGGCATTTAAAAAATGCAAAAATGACTTGGCCGAGGCAACACTGCTTTATCATTCAGTTTTAAAAGCACCTTTAGCGATCATGGTAGACGATTCAGACACAGCAGTGGGTGCTGTTCTGCACCAACAAATAAATGGCAGCCACTTGGTTTTTATTCGAAAAAGCTTTCACCATCTCAACGTAATTACAGTGCATGTGATAGTGAGCTGTTGGCTGCATGCATGGCTGTTAAATATTTTAGGCATATGTTAAAAAGCCTATGTGCTTTTACTTAATTTATCATTTAAGGTTATTTATACTTATAACCATGTCAGGACGTTTTAAATGAGAATACTGCGTTTCAGTAACAAATAACAACTTTATTGAACATTGCGCTTCGCCAAATCTCTGACCGCATCTCGCGATT
Source organism: Latrodectus hesperus (assembly GCA_037975125.1). NCBI lineage: Eukaryota > Metazoa > Arthropoda > Arachnida > Araneae > Theridiidae > Latrodectus > Latrodectus hesperus. The sequence goes on along the minus strand of CM075852.1, from coordinate 98,284,047 downwards.
GACGTACATCAACTGACTCTTTTTTGTGTTCGCCCTCTAGTGGCGATTTTTCATTGCTCACATTCGGCCAGACTGACCTTACAATTGTCCTCAATTGGTTTATTAATATTCAATTACTAATTAATACAACAAAATTAACATTAAAAATCAAACACAGCAGATTAAATAAAATTATTAACTACGTAACTAACATTATTTTTCATTCACACAAACAATTACTGTAATTATAATCATTAATAATACACATCTTTCATTAAAAGTAGAAAAATTATTATGTTAGATTAAAAAAAACTATAATAATATATAATACACTTTTTCCACTAGTAATTCTTGATACAATTCTAAATTCCAATAAAATTACTTACAACAAAAGTTTACAAAACTTTAAATGAACTTAGGAATATTAAATCATTCACAGAATAAATTCAACAGACTTTTATATTGTTTGATGAATATTTCACTATACAGTAAATTATCATTAATGTTATTTATTTTTAGAGTCAATAGTTTATGATAAGTTCATTGCCTTTAAATTACAAGTTTTTCTCTTTAAATAAAATTGGAAAGATCTCACCATTTAGGATCCCTCATTCAACTTTAGTCCTTGCGAGTGGATCTATGTGGATTGCGTCTCGGATTGTTCAGAGAATAGTCATTATCATCACTATTGGCACTATCGATATCACTATCTTCATCCGAATCTGGTTCATTTAGCCATGGTTTTAGTTGACTAATGTGAGCTGTTGTTGCGTTGAAGTGGCCTTTCTTTTTTTCTTCCAGCTGAGTCACACGGTAGACATTGTTTGGCAATACCTCGGTAACAATAAGAGGGCCTCGGTATTTAAATTGTGTCTTCGTAGGTTGGCCGGAAGATTTCGGAGCTCTTTTCATTACGACAATCTCTCCTCGTTCAAACGTGATTGCTCTAGATCTCTTTTTATCATAATACTTCTTCATTTTTTGTTGACTTTCTTCTATTTGTCTTCGAGATTCTTCCTGCACTACAGATGGATCTTGCCAACTCTGAGCTTCTTCATCAGCTAACTTTCTCAAAATTCCATCGTTGAATCGTGGAGAATAACCATGGAGCAATTCAAATGGTGTCTTGTTCGTTGACTTGTTTACAAAGTTGTTCAAGTTTCTCTCAACTTCATGTATTTTAACATCCCAATCTTTATGATTCTGATCTTCCATACCAGTTGTTATGGTAGACAATATTGTTCTATTAACTCTTTCAACCATTCCATTTGCACATGGTCGCTTCGTACAGTTGAGTGTATGATGTATACCATTTTCAGCACAATATTGTTGAAATTGATGCGAAGTGAAACAAGTTCCTCGATCTGTTATTATTTTCTCAGGTAGACCATAAGTATTTACAAACTTTTTCAGAGCCTTCAGCACATGTGATGTTGACGTACTCTTTACTGGAGTCAATTGGACAAATCTTGTGAAATTATCTATCATGACCAAAAGTTCTTGATTACCTTTAGAACTCTTCACAAAAGGTCCTAAATGATCCATATGTATAATTGAAAAAGGTTTATGACCTATTTTAATTGGATTTAATAAGCCAGGCTGTTTTCCTGACGGCGTTTTGTTCATCAAACATTCAAAACATTTTGAAATGTGCCTTCGTACATAACGTTTCATATAAGGAAACCATTACAATTCTTTTATCTTATTAACAGTTCTATCAACAGAAAAATGTCCCATAAGATCGTGGAATTTGATTACTGTACTTTTTTTCATATTCTTTGGAATAACATAGAGAAATTTTTCTTTTCCATTTTCGTTTAGGCATCGAAATAATCTGTTTCTCTTAAACACGTAATTTCTTATAATCTGTTTTTCTTCTTTTGTTCTATCCTGATCTTTTTTTCTGAATATTTCTATTAATTTTCATATTTCTGGTTCAGCCTGCTGTATCATCAATATTTGTTCATCTTCACTCAAGGTCAAACAAACTTCTAATTTATTTTCGATGAGGGATGTCAATGTATCTTCTGATTCCCAAACTGGAGCTCTGCTCATTGCGTCTACGTGAACCATTTTTTTTCCAGGCCTATGTTCTATTTCAAAATCGAAATCTTGAATTAAATTACACCATCTTGCAATCTGAGGATTGTTTGTTTTCTTTGAATTCATGTACATCAGTGCTTGACAATCTGTCACTATTTTGAATTTTATCCCTAATAAATACTGCCTTAATCTTTCGAAAGTCCACACAATGGCCATCAATTCGAGCTTGCTTCAATGATACTTCTTTTCAATAATCGAAAAGACTGCTCTTGCTCCTCTTCCCACTTAAAAGATTCTTCTTTTTGCAAGAGTCGTGATAAAGGTTCTGCCTTTTGTGCATATTTTCCCACAAATCTCCGAAAATAACCAGTTAAACCTAAAAATCTGTGAATATCATGAATATTCTTAGGAGTTGCAAATTCTCTTATTGATCTAATTTTTCTCATTCCTGGTTTTATTCCTTCTTTATTAACTATAAATCCTAAAAATTCTACTTCCTTTTTACCGAATTCACATTTTGACAATTTTAAAGTCAAATTAGCAGATCTAAGTTTGTCAAATACCTCTTTTATTCGTTCAATCATATCAGTCCAATTCTTCGCTGGTATCAAAATATCATCTAAATAACACAAAACTTTCTTATTTAACAATGGTCCTAATACTTGATACATTAATCTCTGAAATTCTGAAGGTGAATTTGCCAAACCAAAAATCATATGTTCAAACTGACCTGTTTCATCCAGGGTAATAAAAGCAGTTTTTAACTTAGCTTCCTCTGTTAATGGTATTTGGAGATAACCATGAGCTAGATCTAATGTTGTGAAAATATTACATTCACCAAGACATTCTAATAAATCATCAATTCTGGGTAAAGGGAACTTATCTTTAACTGTCTGATTATTTAATTTTCTGTAATCTACAACAAGTCTATCCTACCAGTTTTTTACGAATTAACAATACTGGACTAGCATAAGGTGATCTTGTTTCGGAAACTATTTTGTTTTCTTTCCATTCCTTAACAATATTTTTAATAGAGTTTCTCTCAGCTGCATTTGTTTTATAGGGACGTAAACAAACTGGTTTGCTTCCTGGAACTTCATTAATTTCCATTTTAGTCAATGTAGTACATCCTAACTCACTTATATTCATGGCAAAACAATCTCTATAATCATTAATTAGTTTCAGAATTTCCAATTTCTTATCATAAGGAATAGTTTTATCAAATTTAAAATCGTTTATTTTATTCATTTCGACATTTTTTTTCCCTTTAACAATACAAGACCGTTTTTCATATTTTCTGTTTTCGCCTGAATAAAATTTATGCTATTTTTTTCTATTATAATAGGTTCTTCCATTTTTAGTTTTATTTGTTGATGTTTCGATTTGACTTCCACTTCAGAAAACGGAATACTATTCGAATACCAGATGTGCAATTTGGAGCCAATTCGTGCGAAAGCAATTTCTGTTTTGTCTAGAAAGTCTCTTCCTTCAATTAGGTCAAACGACATAGTATCATCATTCACAACGAAAATTTCAAGTGTTGCTCTGACGTCGTCGATTCTTAACTCCACTTGACTTTTCCCAAGTGTGAAAGCAGATGCAACAGTAGAACCAAATCCAAACAACTTTCTTTTTAACGGAATTATATTCAGTTTTAATTTAATTGCAACCGAATTCTTAACTAATGAAATGCTCGATCCCGTATCTATTAAGCTATTTATCGAATGCTCAGAATTATTTATTTTTGCTTCTTTCATATAAGCATTTAATGGGGTAAGGTTTTCAACATTTACCGTCAAACTATTTTTATCTTTGTTTATCGAACAATGCCGTTGGGTATGTCCACTCTCACCACATTCTCTACAAATTAAAATTTTTCTTTCTTTTGGACAGTCTTTAGAAATGTGCCCATAATCATTACAATTGAAACATTTAATGCTATTTTTATCACTACGAGAACTAAAATTCGTGTTACGCTTTTCTTTAGAATAAAAACACTCATTCTTAGGAAACTTTTTAAATTCGCGGTTTTCTCTTACTTCACTTTTGAAATTTTCATTTTTACAGCGATCATTAAATTTGCTTACATAATTATCAAAATAAGATCTTTTTTAAAAAAATTTCACGTTTTTTTTTTCAATACAAGATTTTATTCCGAATCTAGCATTCTCATACGAATCTAATTTTTCAGCCAATTTATCTGGATTAATAAAATTGGTCCATTCATCTATGAAGTGATTATGAATGGTAGGGGAAACACTTTTCTTTAATTGTTCTGTAACAATTAAGTCTTTAAGATCTTCTAAATTAGTAATTTTAAGGCCATCTAACCACTCATTAAAATAATTTCATAACTCATAAGTAAAATCTTTCCATGTATTCTTAATTGTACGAGAACGTTCATAAAATTTCTGCCGAAATCTTTCTGGACTTAATTTAAATCTTTTTAATAATAGTTCCTGCACAATAATCATTTGCTTTATCGTCCGGTTCGCGGGCAATACACTGAGTTATTTCATATGGTAGAAGTCCTAAAAGATGGAAAACCCAATGAGCTTCATCTAAACCCATTCGTCGCGCTTGTCTTTCAAATAATATAAGATAAAAACTTATATCACCTTCATTCACATCATATTTTTGCATAAGATGTTGCAAATTGTAAGAATCCCGCCTTTCTGAATTAAAATTACTCTCATTACCGACATTTCCTAATGCATTTTCTCTCTCATTTTGTAAACGTAATTTTTGTAATTCAAACTCACGAGCTTTTTCTTCGTCTTGTTTTTGGGCTAAGTGATCTTCAATAATACCTTCCAATAAAATTTTAACAAATTCTTCTTCATAGTTTTTTGAACTAATGATTATGTTCCTTAAATCTATTACCTTACAATCTTGGGGAATGGTTTCTCCTAATTTAGTAGCTAAAGTAATTAAATCTATCTTTTTTCCTTTCACCAGAAATGAAGACATTTTAGAGCTTACAGAAATCAAAAGCGCAAAATGAAAAAAAAGATCACTCACTTGCATATTTTCGTTTCTTTTATTCCGTATTGATGAAACTCCTAGTTTCAAGTACCTTTCGTCATAAATTCTTCCGTATTATTCACCCAAAATTAATCCTTACTTATGAGGAGCGTATTCCTATTTTTAATCGTAATTCACAAGCATATACGAGTTTCCATATCGGAGAAGAAAACAAAACTAGCATCAAAGGGGATAAATATCCCACTTCTGAAATGTTAAAAAGCCTACGTGCTTTTACTTAATTTATCATTTAAGGTTATTTATACTTATAACCATGTCAGGACGTTTTAAATGAGAATACTGCGTTTCAGTAACAAATAACAACTTTATTGAACATTGCGCTTCGCCAAATCTCTGACCGCATCTCGCGATCGATGTACATCAACTGACTCTTTTTTGTGTTCGCCCTCTAGTGGCGATTTTTCATTGCTCACACATATGATAGAAGGTCGTCCACTCATCATCTTTACCGATCATAAGCCACATACTTTCGTTTTTAAACAAAAAGAGGACAAGTGCTCGCCAAGACAGTAGCATCATTTGGATTATATTAGCCAATTTACAACAAATATTCAACATGTGAAAGGAATTGACAATGTGGTTGCTGATGCTCTTTCTCAGATAAGCATTGCAACCATTGAATCACCATCTTGCATTAACTTCTAGAAAATGGCCATTAACCAGAAGAATGACAAAGAGCTGTCTCAATTTTTATCACACCCTGATAAAATATCTTTAGTGCTTCAACCTTTTCCTGTAGGAGATCCTGCCACTGATCTATATTGTGGTGTAGCTTCCAATAGAATTCGACCATTTGTACCTGAAGTCGATAGAAAAAATACATTTTTCAATCTGCATTCTATTTCACATCCTGGAATTAAAGCTACCATCAGGTTAGTGGAGGAGCGATTTGTATGGCCTGGAATGAAAGTGGACGTTAGAGCATGAGCACAATAATGTTTAGCTTGTCAACGTTCTAAAGTCACATCACTCACAAAGCAAGTTGGGAACATTTATTCCCTGAAATACTAGATTCGAGCATGTGCACATAGATATTGTAGCTTTGTCTCCTTCAGACTGTTTTTCACAGTGGCTAGAAGCCTACCAACTAGTCGATATATCAGCAAGATCTGTTACATTGACTTTCTGTGCCAGATGGATTTCCAGGTTTGGACCTCCCTTACAAATCACAACAGATCAGGATACACAGTTTGAAGCCTTGTTGTTTGAAGCTCTGACTAAATTTCTCGGTACAGCCAGGTATCGAACAAGGCCTTATCACCCAGCCGGAAATATATACAACTAGAGAGATTGCACAGACAACTAAAGGCAGCAATCAGGACTCACAGTACAGATCAGTGAAGTACAGTTCTTCCTACTATCCTAGGCTTCAGGGGCGCATAGAAAGAGGAACTGGAATCAACAATAGCAGAAATTCTGTATGAAACTCCAATCAGATTGCCTGGCAAACTTTAAGTCCTTCAACTGATGCAGCTGATCCTGCTACCTTTGTAGGAAAGCTTAAGTAGATTATGCAGTACTTGTTACTGCTGGTTCCTAGACAACAGGGACACTGATCAGTATTTGTAAGTAAGGACCTGTCAACATACAGTCACATATTTGTGAGAAATGCCAGTATTAAAATGGGTCCATTCAAGTCCTGAGCCACAACGATAAAGTTTTTAAGCTGCTAATCCATTGTCGACAGAGTACAGTCAACATAGACCGCTTAAAACCTGCCTATATTGCAAAAGATGAAAAAATTCAGTTTTTCAATCCTAGCAAGTGCTACAAAAGTCAGCTTGAGACGAAACACCTACATCTCCAATTACAAATGTCATTCCGGCAAAAATGATAACATGTTCAGTTCGACATGTTCATTTTAGCAGAAAATACCTGCAAGAAAACTCTCTAGCGCTGGTGGGGGCTACTATAGTGATCCCACAGACTTTCGAGTTTTGAAATCAGCATGGTGGAAAAATATATCAACTCACGGAAAGATATAGGAGATGTTTGATAAACAGTCTCCGCTAAAGGTTTTTTTGACAGTTTTGCTTCCATAATCAACTGTGAAAGATTGCAAAAACTTTTATGCTTAATAAAAAGGACACATGCTAATTAAATCTTTTTATGTTAGCATTATTTGTTGTTTAACATTTGTAATTAATTGATAGTTTGATTGAGGATAGTGTTTGAACTAATTCTGAGACTTATAAATTTTGATATCGAAATACACTACAAGAAGAATTACAATATTATACATAAGGATAGAACAAGAATCAACTGTTAATTTGGAGAAAGTATTTCTATACCTCATTTCAGGGGAACTAGTGCTCAACTCACAATTTATATTACTTGTTACCCCTAAAAGTTTAATAAAATAGTTCTGTTGCAAAGAAATCATAAATCTCGTAATGTTCATTTGAGTGTTTTGGGCATGATTATATAATATTTATCTAGTATTTCTGAGAAAGTGAAACTAAACACTTAACTGAAAATTTTTGATTTCCCAATGTATGAAATTTAAATAAATGATTTTGTTGTACATAATGCTTTATATAAAAAAGAGTAACAGAAAATGGTAATGAAAAAAGACTAAAATTTTAAGAGGATAACAAGTTAAGCAATTAAAATTATTTCCAGTCAGTTAAAATTTTAAATATGAAACAATTAAAAAAAATTAGAGATCTATTTTTTTAAAATAGATTTTTAATTTTAAAATACATTTTTTTGTTTACATTTTTATAGTACTTTATTTCACAATGTTTTTCCTGGGTTAATTAAGAAAATTTATTACTAATTTATATATTTGAAATATGTAAAAAGTAAGATAAAATTTGCAATGTGCCTCATAATTTCTTTGGTATTTTTTCATCTTTTGTATTTTCCTCCAATTTTTCAAAACAATTTTATTTCTTTGAACCTAATATTATGATTACTTACTTATATACACCACTAGAGCTACAAAATATGTGTCAGCTGTTGTTTTGAAAAACTTTTATCTATACAAAAATGTGGAAAAAATTAGCAGATGGCATAATCAGGAGTTTGATAAGATAAGGACTACTGCCCAATGCATTCAAGGCCAAAATGAGTAAAATTGAAGATCTATTTGCACTGATTATTTCAAAATCATAGGATCCCAATGAATTGGTCACTCTATTTTGGAAGTAGTACACAAACACTAGGATTTTAATATACTACTGTATCTAGGGTATGTTGTGAATACGTTATTTCCGATAAATATAGTTTGGATAGGATAGTTTAATTACGTGTGAGTCAAATGATGTGGATATCAATATGTGTAGGGCTAAAGTCGTCCATGTCTAACCTGCATTTTAACAGCAGATACCTATCTATTTAATGTACGCAGCAATTTTTTAAGCTGCTACTGCATACAAATTCATCTTTTCCAATGAGATACTGGAATCATTATCATATAAATGCTTTTTTGTTATTTCAGAAAAAATAAAGGATTTATTGCTTCGTGTATTTATACTGTACATGTCTTCTGGAATGGGCTTGTGTTACAGTGAATTTTTGATCATTTCAGGGACTATTTTCCAGACTTCTTAGCTCATGGCAGTATTTTCTTGTTCATTTTAATCAATGCATATTTTTTTTGTACAATTAGCAAAGGGACATATAAAATTATGATCCCTTTACTCTATTGAGAGGAGATGGTTTTATGTGTAAACTTACTTACATCATTTGTAAATTGACATGTGATCTGTGGTACTGTGGCTTATCTATGAACTGTTACAACTCTGGATAACTACTACCAACCTTAGTTATTCAAATATGGTTTTTGATAGCAATTGACACAGATGATTTATCAAAATTTGAGTGTCTGCATTATTTATGACATATTTATCGGTTCCCAGTGATCGGTGCATGATCAAATATGTTTTGATATATACTCTTACTCATTTTATTTCCATTACTGATTCTGTGAGCATCAATTCTTATCTTGTCAAACTACTGGTTATTTATTTGCAAGTCAATTCCAAGTTAGCACTGATCTCAAAATTTTCATAATGCCAGTTATTTTAATTAAATGGATCTCCAGTGTAATACATATGCAACTGAGCTGCTGCTGTTGTTTCATTGTAATAATTTATTTATGCTAATGAAATAAAGTTCATGCATTGCATTTCATATATTCTGTCTGCTATTTTATGTTTTGTAAAAAATTCTTCTTACTTGAAATAATAAATGCTATACTACATGTTATTTTTTTGAAATGTTAATGTAAATCCATTGTGATTTAAACTAGAACATTAATTGTAAATTGCTTATTATAAAAAAATTATTGAAAAATGTTGTGATTTTTAAGTTTAGTTTAACAGTTTGTTTGAGATTAATATTTAAGCTGTAATCTTTATTTATTTTATCATATTAATTAGATTAAAAATTTAAATATATCTATTTAAATAAAATATTCTAAAAGAGCTTAATCACATTACGTGTTTTTGTCTTGATTAGTTTAAAATATTTTATCTATTTTTCATTATAAATTTCAAACTTTAAAGCAGTTGAAAATGTATTCCTATGGTATCCGAATGAAACAAAATTTTCCAAAATGTACAATTAATACGAAAATTAATAAATTTTCATGACAATTTGCTGTTCTTAATATTTAAATATAAACTAAACAAACATAAGATAATTTATTTATGTCAAATTTAACTATATTGAATTATTGTTTTCTTTTAGTATTTAGGGGATGATTTAGAAGAACTGAGTGGGCGTACCGTCTTAGATGATGATAGCTACCAAACAATTCCACTACTTGCATTACCTGGAGTAGTTCTCATTCCAGGACAAACATTGCCACTGCAGTTGTATAATCCATCAACTATAGAGATGATGGCTCGTGTTATTAATACTGATCGCACATTTGGTTTGATAAATTCCAGGTAAAAATTTAATTAATCTATATTTAATGATTAAATAATATACTACATTCAAGTTCTTTTATATAAAAAATAGTTTATATGATTTAAGCAAAATAAAATGCACTTTAAAGTTTCATAATTTGCTAATACCTGTAAGTGCTCTAGGACATTTTTAAGCTTATGTTACTTATAAAATTAATTTTTAAAAATTACATACACTGGTGTGCAAAAATTAAGGACGAAATGAAAAAATCAGCGTAACAGCAGAACAAACAGGTAGATCGGACGAAAGACCAATCAGAAGATCGACAACGGTCAAGTACGCAAGAGCATACTTAAATTACGCAATGTGATGTAAAGGGGTATAAAACAGGCTGGCGGTGTATGCTCAGCGTTTCTGTGAAAGCTATTGCATGGCGTACATCAGTTTAAACAATATAGGGCTGCTTAATCGGTGTGAAATAATGAACAGGCAACCTCATAGACAACATCTAAATGACTTTACACGAGGTCGAATCATTGAGAAGATTGAGGAAGGTCGAAGTGTGACAAATGTGGCTGCGAATCTTAAAATCGCTCACACCATTGTTTCACGAATCTGGAGAGCATTTCAATCTATAGGAACAGCTGTCCGAAGGTTCAGCAGTGGTCGTCCACGAGCAACCGTGGCAGTGGACAACCGATATATGGTCCTACAGGCAAGAAGGAATAGGCGGCAGGCAACTGGAGAAATCGCGAGACACCTCCAACAGACAACTGGACGACTGATATCACTGTTTACAGTCGCCAGGAGGCTGCACAATTGTGGCCTATTCGCACGACGACCTGTACGTTATGTACCATTAACGTCTGCCCACTGGAGAATGTGCTTTGTGTGGTGTTAGAAACACCAGAACTGGACGGATCAGCAATGGGGTTGAGTACTCTTTACGGACAAGAGCAGATTTAGTCTGACTACTGATTCTTGATGCATACACATCTGGTGAGAGCGGGCAACATACAATAATCCTTCCAACATCGTCGAAAGGGACCGGTTTTGAGGTCGCGGTGTTCTCATTTGGGGAGGCATCATGCTTGGTAGCCCTACTGACTTTCATGTCCTCCAAGGAGGTTCAGTCACTGGGTCCTGTTATTGTAATGATATTCTCCTTCCTTATGTGCATCTTTTTAGAGGTGCTATGGGTCCCCAATTCCTCTTCATGGACGACAATGCTCCACCTCATCGTGCAGAGGCTGTCGAAGAGCTTTTGGAAAGTGAAGATATTGAACGCATGGATTGGCCGGCAAGGTCCCTGGATCTAAATCCAATTGAACTTTGTTGGGACTTTCTAGGGAAACGCTTGGCGTCACGTCACCAATCGACAGTAATGATTCCGGAGCTGCAATTGGTGCTACAAGAAGAGTGGGCAGCAGTACCTCAACAATTTATTGGCAACCTCATACTCAGTATGGACAGATGATGTCAATCCTGCACAGCAGTCTGGGGAGATCATAGCCCCTACTAAAAGCTGGATGTTTCTTGCTAGAGAGCTGTCACATGGGTGTTTCAGCCATCTGTCATTCTGCTCCATGCTCATTTTTCAATAAAGTTCCTTTTTATTCATTTGGAATTTTTTTTTTTTTTATTTTTTATTTTTTTTTTTATTTTATTTTTTTACTTTTTCCATATTCTTACATCTGCAGGATGTTCTGGTATGATTTTTATCGATTTGGAACACTGCTGAGCAATGCTGCACTAGAAAAACCGTTTCATCCTTAATTTTTACACACCAGTGTATTTATTCTTTAGTATGGTTAAAATTTATTTTTAATCATATTTTTAAAATTTTTCAAAACTTTATGATTGTTTGATTCTTCAGGTCTTCTCGTATAATGATAGTTAAAAATCACAAAAAGGTTCTTGTATTTAATTTTAATATTTATTGTTTACATAAAACATTTAAGGAATGAATTTAATGCCTACAACTCAATTTTTCAGCTCATGTGTTCATATATTCCATGCATATGAATAATAATAATTTTCATTTTCATGTGGCATATTTCTAGAAATATTCATAAAGTTCACAATGTTTATAAAATTTATAGTATCCAAAAGCTTAATCACTTACCAATAAGCTTACATTTATTAGATTTGGTTTATATATAGAAAAGTCCACAAATAATGTGGTATGCATAAGTTTAATATTTGTCTAAACATTATATCTTTCATACTGATTACATATATAAAAATGTTATTATTTCAAAATTTGTAAATTAAGATATTCATCTTTAAAAAAATAAAAAAGGAATAAAAAGCCAATAACAAAGATTTTTTATTTCCTCAGAAAAAACTCAGTTAACATAAAATTATGAATGGAGTTATTATTAAAAAAGAGATTATTTTCTACACTATAATAACTATTTTAGTTTGAGTTTTTGCAGCAATTTCTATAAATTGGAGATAAAAAGCTCGCATATTTTTCAAATTTTGATAAAGATTCAAAAATACAAATAGAAAAAAGTCACAAAAATAAATTTTGGATTTACAAAAACCACTCACTAAAAAACCTCAAATATTTTGTAAAAATAGATTATTTAACAATACAATGTAGATTGATATTTTAATTTCTGATTATGCAATGCTCATAGTACAGTCAAAAAATATATTTTATTTTAATGTTTTTATTTCTTGATTTCTTTTAATATTATTTTTCACACATTGTGGTATTTTATGAAGTTCTAAATTGGTGTTAAATATATTAATGGATATTAATCTAATACATTTGTTAAATAATTTCATGTATTTCTTTTGTTCTTAATATAAGTTCAATCAACTTATTTTGCTGTTTGAGTCTTTTATTCTCATTTATTTATCTGCATCTAAACTGATCTTTCATTCTTGAAAGATTTGCTGTTTTCTGTATCTAACTTTAGAACAAATGATACTTGCATCAAATGCTCGAAACTAGTTCTGCAATTTTGAGAATGCATTTTTCATTTTTAGATGCTTATGTAATCCCAGTAATATGTTTAGTTGGTACAAATATTTTTTTAAGTGCACTATCATTCCTTTTTGTTTCTTCATAACTCCATATTAAACTTTTGCTATTTTTAAAACAATGTGGGGGTTCTTAAATTAATTGTAACTGATTGAATTAGTTTATTCTTTCCATTGAAATAACAATACACTAATTCAGGTAGTTACATTTTGTCATTTTTTTTACTGACAGCTATTTCTTTAATAATATAAATTTCATTTGATATAAAATTGAACAATAAAGGCAGATTGTTTAATATCTAAACTTGTGTTTACATGGTATTAATAAATTAATAATACAAGGATATTTTTCCATTCATTTATTGCTATTTGTTAAATTTTTAAGACTTGCCAAATATTACTTTGTTAGAAAAATTTGATGTTTTTTTAAAAAAATTTTTCATGTGTTTATTTGAAGGAAAGTTTTTATGATCAAACTGTAAAACAATTAATGAAGCTTTTTCTTCAAAATTGATTCATTCAGTGGAATACTATCTATTAGGAGCTTATTAAAGCATCCAATTTAAAGTTTTAAAAATTCATTACAAAACATAATCTAATCTAATCTTTTTTTATTTTGCAGAAGCATATTTAATAATGACATTTAAAATTGCAGTTGCAATGCAATCTCTAGAAATTTAAGTTTCATATTTATTTCAAAAAAATAGAAATCCATTAAAAATTAGAAAACTGAAAAATATGTAATGTAGTTTTAGTTTGCTAAGTCTGGTTGTTCGATAGATTAGAAGATTTGAATTGGCTGAATATTAATGTTAAAAGTAGTTAATTACAGATAAGAATATAGGAAATTATTTAACTATTGTAATTTAATAAATGATTATTAAATTTTTAAATTGATAATTGGAAGAATATTCTATTTAAAAGAAAATATTTTATATTTATGTTAATTTCTTATAGTTTAAATTTGCATTTTAAACTACCTTTAAGTTTTAAATTTTACTCTTTTTAATATTGTTGTTATTTCTGAGTTTAGGTTTTCTGGTAGAACTTTCAGTAATATTTTAGCTAATATTGGTACAACTGTTGAAATACGTTCATTTCGTGATGAAGAAGACAGTAATATTGGGCGAACGGGTCTTCGACTAAAAGCAGAGGGTCGACAGAGGTTTGAAGTTTTGGAAACTAGGCGCCAGTCAGATGGGTAAATAAAATTAAATAAAGAGATTTTATATTATTGTTAATGTAATAGTATAAGGAGAGGCTGTATTATAATTATAGAGAATTTTGAATTCCCCATAATTACAACAACGTAAAAATGGGTTGTAAAACTTTGATTTTAAATCAAAGCTTACCATCTATTTTATGAGATATAACAATGTACTATGGTTAACTTTATAAGATATGAAATAAGTTTAATTTTTATTTGATTTTATTGATGTAAATCATTTAAATTGAAACTATTTATTTTAATATTACCATATATATAAAATTTGTTTAAAGGGTGTTGGATGTTTGATGCCAATGTCTTATTTTTAGTATAACAAGTGATTAGATTTTTGATTTTTGAAACTTTCAAAAGCAGATTTAAGCAAATATAACTTGTCAAAAAATTTTAATTATGACTGTAAAAACTTTTTTCACTTTCAATAAATAGGTATTAAAGAATAAAATCTTACTAAAGGAAAATTTACATCATTGTTTAATATTATTTATTTATTCTTACATCTTTGAAATAAACATCAAAAATATTAGTTATTAATTTAATATTTGGCTTAAAGTTTTGATATTCATTTGTATAAAAAAAATAAAAGGAAAACTATATTTTTCATAACACTGAGGTTATGTATGTTTATTTTTGGAACAATCGTTTCTTTTTATTTCATATATTAAATATATTGCAATATTCATTAGCTACAAATACAGACAATTTAAGCTTAGTATCAAGTTGGATATCATTTTATCAAGATATTATGCTTCAACAATATTAATTTATTAGTTAATCAATAAATCACCTTTCCTAATTTAACAAATTAAGAAAGGTGATGTAGCCTTAAAAATGCATGTTCTTAAAAAGGAGAAACAAAGAATAGGTGTGCAAAATACTTGATAAGTATTATGTACATTTGCAATGATATTTTAAAATAAATTATGTATGATATCCAGGATATTTTTGTAAATGTTCTAAAAGTACCTTCTGTTACTTCTGTTAAAATATTTAATTAAATAGGAAAATATTTAGCATAATGATTACATTTAAACTTTCTTTAGAATATTTGAGAAATCTCTGTAAAGTACATTTTCTCACTTATGGTGCAATTTATTATACATTATATTTTTTAAATAGTCGCATATGTTTAAGAAAGTACAATGTGTGAATTATATATATATATATATATATATATATATATATATATATATATATATATATATATATATATATATATATATATTGATTTCTAATCTTCTTTGCCATAATATTTCTAAAACCCAATTAATAAGTTATTTCGATTTTAGGGTACTCTTGAGCATGTATCTTTTGATGATTTCATTTATGAATTAATTAAAAATATTTTTGTATTTAAATTGTATTGTAAATCTCAACAGCAGAATTTTTATTTAATTTTTACTAGATTGTTTTTACTCAAATACAAAGAAAGATCTGTTACAACCTTGTTTTAAGTAGTAGAATATCTTATTACTTTAAACATTATTATTTGTAAAATTTCATTTAAAACTATATATATAGTTAGATCAGTAATTAAATAAAACCTTAATCATCCATGAAAGATCTCTTACTTGTCTTGTAAGATATAAGTCAATTTTAATGCTTCTTTATATCAATATTTCAATATTTTTAAATATATTTTATCTAAAATTCATACTTATTATCAATAAATTTTCATCATTCATTGTTATTCTCATATAAATAGAGTTATCAGAATCGAGTATCTACTTTTGGCGAAAAAGAATTTACTAAATTCCCATTTTAAATATGTATATTACTGCTTTTAACTTTTCATTAGATGTTTTGCTGAATAATACAGGAAAAAAATTACAAAATTTTTCAAACTAATTTAAATTAAAAAGTTAATAAATATGTTTTTTTGTATATTAACTAAAGCAAAATAAAATATTTAAGCTGATTTAATCAAACTTACTTTCAGATTTATAGTAATTAAAATCAAGTATTTCCTTTTTAATGAAGTGCAAAGCCACTGAATTCTCATTTTAAATATATCTTAATTTAAAAAATTTGTCAACAGCTAGATAAAAGTTAATCATCATTTTAAGAAATTAATGTTTTTCTGTAGTTATGAGAGGAAATAATGACAAATAATATGTTGATATGATTTTATTCTATATATATATATATATATATATATATATATATATATATATATATATATATATATATATATATATATATATATATATATATATGTGTTTTTCTTGAAATTTATTCATTATTGTTGTATATTAAGTTTGTAATTCTAATCATATAATGAAGAAATTTACTCAATTATTCAATAATTTTTATATTTTTTCATACCATTTATTTATTTTTATTTATTATTTTCTATGTAGTAGCTTTATTATTTATTGCTTATTAATAATTTATTCATCGATTAAATAATAAATTATTAAAAAAATTGTAATAGCTTATTTTAATTCATTAAAACATTTATAATTTTAATTAATTTATAAAAAATTAATGAAATAATTATATATATTAAATTTTATAATTTTTTTAAAAATAAATTTTTTAAAATTAGTTATTGTAGACAAATTAGATGATTCTGAATCACACAGAATTAAATTTAATTTGTCAATTGAAGAAAAATTTAAATTTAAGAAAAATTTCCTCACCAAATGAATAAAAAGTAATTTCCTTAAAACGAGTAATGTTATACGAACCTATTAAGTCAACTGGAAAGCTCTGTCTGTTCTGTCAGAATAATTTTCAAAAAGTATGTGCTATTCATTTGGCTCTCTTTTTGTTACCAAATCTATAGAAACTGAGTGAGAAAATGATTCCTAATAGTTTTAAGAAATACATTATGGTTAATCCATGGTTACTGATGAAGTTTATTTATACTATTATGTATTTAGCACAAATTACAATAAGCAAAGAATGCAACACAAGTGCTTAGAAATTTATTGAAAATATTTGTGAAGATACAGTTTTTAATAGAACTTGCAGAAGATGGTTTAAAAAATTTCTAAAAGGCAATTTTAACTCCCTGTTGAGCTGTGGTCTGGCCAATCATCTTCAATCAATGACTATATCAGCAATATCCTGTTAGAAGAAAATCCTTTGTTAACATTATTTCACACCATAGCTGAAAACTAGGACTGGTTTGAGAATATTGATGAATGCTGCATGAATGAATTGAAAAATAATTTGGATAATTGAGTGATAATGGCAAAAAATTATGTACTTTTTGTATCAGTTGAATATTAGGGATGAAAAATAGATAACCTGTAAAACATAAGGAAATGTAAAATATCGTGTCTGAATCAATGTTGTGCCTAAATCAAAGAATGTAATATATATGATGGGACATTCAAGGACATTCATTCTGAGCTTATACCAAACAAATAGTTTGAATGAATAGCAGCTGTACTGTTACTGATTGACTAACTTAAAACTTCACTCCAAGAAAAGGTCAGAAAAAAAAAACAATGATGGATAGGAAGGAAATCATATTGCTACATGGTAATGCTAGGCTATATGTTTTATCGGGAACTCAACAGAAACTTGCAGAGCTAAGCCAGGAATTCTAACAAATATATTTTACTCTACAGATCTAGCACCTTCTGGTTATCATTTATTTTTAATCTTACAAAATTTTTTCCTGGGTAAAATATATATATATATATATATATATATATATATATATATATATATATATATATATATATATATATATATATATATATATATATATATTAAATATTAGGTCTACCAGAAAATGTTTAAAATAAAATTTCATACCTTTTGAAAATTTTATTGAACAATGTAATTGCCATTATTATTTATGACTTTTTGCCAGCATGATGGTAATTTGTATATCCCATTTTTCTTTAAAGAATTGCCCTAGAGTTACAATTCTGAATCAATACCTCTTTTTTTGAAATTTTCACCCAGTAAAAAATTTTGTAAGGACAAAAATAAATGATACTCTGAAGATACTAGATCTGGAGAATGTAATATATATAAATATACAAACACTCATAGCAATAATTTCACAAAATTTTTTTTGTTATAAAACTTAACTTTGTAACAGAGCAACGCCCTCTGACGGTCGTAAACAAACTAACAGAATCGGATAAGCTCTAACCCTAGAGACTGCTGCTGCTGGAATATGGCTCTCAGAATTTTTTGTTTTAATGCTCTAATGTTTTTGTTGTTTTTTTTGCATGTGTTTTCTCTGTGTGGCATTGATGTTGTTTAATAAAAATTAATTAAAGCTAGCCATTTGAATTATTCTTTATACTTATGACACAGAGGAATTTGACGGCCAAAATGTGCTGCCGAATTCGAAATGATAAGTATTCTTTTGTTATGATTTATATTTTGTTAAATTGTCAGAATTGATGAGTTAACCCAAACTCATAGAATCTAAATTCATATTGTTTTACCAAACAATTATATATTAATTTTGGCTTACCCAAGCTTAAAAACAATCATTTCGAGCAGTAGAAAATCTAGCTAATATGTTTTCATCCTTTGCGTGTCTCTTTGTTATTTGTTTCTATTTTATGCTTATTTTGCGCTTGTTTTGTACCAATGTGTGAAATGGTTATTGATATTTTAATGTGTTTAAGTAGTTTTATAATAATTCATTTATTTTAGATAATAAAAGCAAAATCAGATTACTTTAAAAATGAAATTTGCAAAATTATTCGAAAATAAGTTAGTCATCCAGACTACCATTGCCGAGAAGCCACAAGCTTGTTCTTCTCTTTCAGGAATGCGATTCTATTCTTGCAACAGATTTATTACTTTTCAAGTGATTTTTCAAAGGGAAAGAAGGGCTCCTTTTTTCTTGTAACAAAATAATCCTCTAAAGAGAATCTTATTTCTCTATGAATGTATATTTTATTTTATAGAAAATAAATATAACAAAATTTATTGAAATTGAAACTTATTCAATAATTAAAGTCATATGTATTCATTGTATGATTTATAATATTGTTTGCATACATTTGTTTAAACTTTAGTTGCATTTAAATGATTTTAGGAATAGCGAAAGAAAATTTTATCAATTTTATAAAAATGTAATCTTTCATACATATACCGTTTTAAATATAAAACAAAATTGTTGGAATTAACTAAAGAAAAATATTGCTGTGTATTATTTAAAAGAAAGTTATTTTAAAATTTATTTTTGATTCTTGTATTGATCTTATTGTTGTAGAAAATGTGTGTTTTTAATATTTGTTTCATTATCTAATGATTCATATTCTTGAGAATGAGTATCTGTCATAATAAAATAATCAGTTACTGCATATATAATTTGCTTATGGTTTATAGAAATTATTAGATAATGTATTTGAAGAATTTCTGAATATTAATAATTTTTAAGAACTAATTATAGAAAACATTAAATATTCTGTGGATAATTATTTTAATTAAGTATTTCTGAAATTAACACTTTCTGTTGTTTTCTATATTCATAAAAATTTTTTTAAAATTAAAGTGATAATTATTTGTTTTTCTAATTTATAAGATTATTACTTTTGGATTAAGTAGTTAGTAGAAAGTGAAGTTTTTACAGTGTTTACTATATTTTTATTATTTTTAGTAATTATACTGACTAGTTTCAAGTATTATTTTAATTATTTACTTATTTTGGAAAAATAAGTAAAGTATAAAATTATTACTTTTCTTTATCACAAAAGTATTACTTTTCTTTGTTATTCCAATAATTGAAATACATTATCGTCTTTTAAATTGATTATACTGATGTAGTGGCAGATGTGTTTTTATTTGATGTTTCTGGTATTTGAATAATTTTATGTTTAAGAATTTTCTTTTGGCATCATTTGATTTTTCTAAATATTTAGATCTTAGTTATTGTATTGAATTTAAGTTTTTTGAACTTTAAACACTTTTTACATAATTCACTAATATTGAAAGACTTTGGTAAAAAGGGCATTTCTTGGTAAATCTGAAAAACAAGACCTCTGAACTCTTCCAACAGAGCTTTGATTTGGCTGTGTCTGAAGAGATGAAAATAATTGACCTTAGTGAACTCATGACTAAAAGTGATAATTATGTTGAAGAACTTGTGAAAAACATGCTTAGCGTTATATTAGAAGATCACTTAAGAGCTGAAAAAGTAGCAGAATATGAAAGATTAGGAAAAGAAAAGGAAACTTGAGTAAAAAGATTACATAGATAACAAGCTGAAGAATAATTACGAATAGAAAATGAGCATCGTTATGAATTGGAAAAGCTTTGGCTTTATGTTGAAGCTCAAAAGGCATCTACTTCAATTGTAGGCACTTCTGATTCTGAGTGCCCAAAATTTGAATTTAATCGCATCATTCCTAAATTTAATCCAAAAGAAGATGAAATTGAGCTTTCTTTGATTATATTCAAGAGACTGTGAAAATTTATTAATCTTCCAGAGTCTTCTTGGATACCAATTTAATTGGCTCTTTGTCAGCTGAAATAGCACAACTGTTTGCTAGAAAAACTGAACAAGATGCTCAAAATTACCAAAAGGTGAAAGAAATACTCCTTTAAAGATTTAGGGTTACTGCTGATAAGTTTTGACAGTTATTCTCTCAACACAGGAAAAGTTCTGATACAACATGTTGAGACTTTTACTTTGAATTAGCTTCTTATATTGAGAGATGGATAAAAGAAATGAATGTTAGAATTTTTGATCAACTGAAAAGCTTAGTAATCGCTGATCAGATAAAGAAAATAACTTTATCAGACGTCAAGGATAATTTTCTTGATTCTTGGGCAGACTGGGTTAATCTCCTAGATTTAGCTGAAAATTTGGATGCTTGTGAGAATTTAAGCTAGTAACAAAGAAGCAATTGAACCAATCTCAAAGGAAAACAAATTCAAAAGATGAAAACAGAAAAACTATCCCGGATAGAAAATTTCGTCCTGTGGTTAATGCTCCAGAAAATGCTCAAAATCGATATTCAAAAGTTCCAATAACTCATTCCTCTACTTCTAGATTAGATGGAAGATCATCTATTCAATGTTTTGGTTGCAGTTCCTCATCCCTATTTATCAACCTCAAGGGAATCTCTCTTAACCTAAGAACAGAGATTTGAAACCTAGATTAGACATCTTAGCAGGCGATACACATGGTACCTGAGAAGAACAGCTTCCTATGATTCGTTTTTCCATGAATACAGCTAGATGTGACTCCACTGGTCACACTGCTGCTTATCTGCAATTCGGCAGAAGTCTTAGAACGGCAGATGATGTTCGTCACGACATGATATTTATTATTAATAATGACAACTTTGTTCCTGAAATAACACCTTATTTGAAAAGGTTTGCTCATCTGACTCCTCAAATCAGGGTGCGAGTAGAACAAAAACAGGTTAGAAGAAAGGTGTATTTTGACAAAAACATAGACAGGCTTATTATATGCCAGGTGACAAAGTTTGGATTACTTTGCATCAAATAAATAATTCCAGGAACAAGAAAAGTAAAAAATTTATGCCAAGATGTGTGAAAGTCCATACCTCATACTCACAAACAGGTCTTCAACAACTTATGATATTGCAGATCCTGTTGCACCTGATCAAGTGTTAGGTACATATCACACGAATGTGTGTTGCTCCCTTAAGAATATGGGGGGATCACCAAAAATCAAACAATCAAATTCTGGCTCATCATCAAGAAGAGTTCAGAGCCAGAGGGGGAGTCTGTAACAGAGCAACGCCCTCTAATGGTCATGAACGAACTAACAGAATCAGATAAGCTCTAACCCTAGAGACTGCTGTTAATCAAATATGACTGTCAGAATTTTTGTTTTAATGTTTCCGTTTTTTTGGTTGTGTGTGTGTTTTCTCTGTGTGGCATATATGTTGTTTAATAAAAATAAAATAAAGCTAGCCATTTGGATTATTCTTCATACCTATGACACAACTTTCTTTTAGAAAAATGTCTTGAATGTAATTATGAATTTTTAGAAATATATCAGTCAATAACAATACTAGATATTATTTTAATTGTATTTAATATTTTTATAATAATAATAATAATAAACTATTGTATCTATACAAATAATAACTATTTATTTACAATGTAAAATCTTCTTTTAAAACAGCTTGATAAATTTTTTGAGTTTAGTTAAAGTCATTATTATTGATATTTATTGGAATAAGTTTTTTTTATATTTTTCATTTTAAAATGATTTATTAAAGACTTTGTTTACTTTAAAAATCTTTATTAATTTTGTTCTTTAGGATTATAATAGGTAAGGTTCGAATTTTGCCAGAACTTCATTTAACTAATGCTGGGGAAGCTTCAAAATTAAGTAGTTTAGACAAATTTAGATCACCTAACGATGTTTCATCAAATGAATCCGAAACGCAGCAGTGTACTCAGTTTGTTCATCGTATCCCATTTAAGGTTTGTTTTATTCATATATTTTGAATTTATTTATGTAGTTAAAATGCTGATTTGTTAAAAATGTAATTTTATTTTAAGTTATCTATTTGTATATTGTACTAAAATTGTATTTTACATATTATTATTTAAAAAATTTACTTTGACATTTTCTTGCTATTGTTTTATCCATATATATATATATATATATATATATATATATATATATATATATATATATATATATATATATATATATATATATATATATATATATATGTTGACTGATAAGATAACTTTTAATCAAAATTTGACTTTCTTCATATACATTTTCAAGTGTGATATATTTATTCCAATACTTCTCTGACAATTCTGATTTATGTTTTTGTAAAACAGTTTATTTCAAGGTTTCAGTTTCAATAATCACTTTTTCCATTGAGCTAAATTTTTTCCTTCGCTCATTCTTTTTAACTGTACACAGATAACACTCAGTTGGAACTAGATATAAAGAGTATTATAAATGCGATTGTGGAGAATGCTTTATTGAAAGCTGGTATCTCACTGATAAAGAAATTAATAGAAGCCATCATAGCACAAGACATTTATTAACAACACATACAGAGAGACATCCAAAACAGAAGTGCGAGTTAAATACATAAGCTAAAGAGAAAACTTAAGCTTTTTAGTGACAGCAGCGGCGACTGACGATATACTGCGCATGTGTGGGAGGAGACGAAAAC
Organism: Latrodectus hesperus; assembly: GCA_037975125.1. Taxonomy (NCBI): domain Eukaryota; kingdom Metazoa; phylum Arthropoda; class Arachnida; order Araneae; family Theridiidae; genus Latrodectus; species Latrodectus hesperus. The sequence continues at coordinate 98,260,794 of CM075852.1, read as the reverse complement.
TCCTGCTATTGCCATTCTACGCAACATTCTCCCATCTTTTGAGTGTGTCCTGGGCTTAACATTCAAAACATAAAATGCTTATTAATATTAATATAAATGAAATACAAATATACATAAAAATTTTACTTTCACATAAATCATAATGAATTTCAACTAAATAAAAGTAATGATACAGAAAATAAGGAAGTGAAATTGCCTAACTGAACAAGAAAATAGGTCTTTAAAATTTATTTGTTAGCTGGTTTCACAATTCGACCACTAATAGTTACTATTGGTAACAGTTCGTCATTTCTATTAGACACTGGATTTTATATTTCCAATTTATAAAGTTGTTGGATTGGTCTTAAAAGTACCGAATTTTTGTTTTAAATGATGGCGAGTCTTATATGACCATCACGACCAGGAATTATTTTTATTATTTTTGCTAAATCCCTAAAGGAGCGCTTTTTATTAACATTTTCTACAAGAACAGTCTCTCCAATACTACGGGGTTTATCCTTATAATACTTTGACGACTGCTGTTGTAACTGTCCTAAATATTCTGAACGAAAACAGGACTTTAAAGCATCACTAAGATGCTGTAAATATTTAATTCATTTGCTCAATTTCACTTTGTCAACAATATCAAGGTCTGGCACTCTAGACATTTTAGTTTCATGCAAGAATTGTTTGGGACTTTTGGTGGTTCATCATCGATGTCTTCCAACACATGGGTAAGAGGCCTAGAGTTTATTAATCGTTCACAGTCATGTAATACATTAAATAGTTCTTTGTACTCAAGAGAAGTGTGACCCAATATTTTTCTTAGTATTTGTTTGACAATTTGAATCAGACGTTCCCACCAGGCTGCGGAAGGAGGATTAAAATACCAATGTATTTTTTGTTCAGCAGCTTTAAAACCGAGGCCTAAAACGTAAGTATCATCTTCCATAGAGGAACTATCTTCGAACACTTCACTGCTTATATTAGAATTCCAACATCTTAGATTAAATGAACCAGAAGCCATAACTACTTTAGATTCCAAGAAAAACTTTAATTCTATCTCAGAATTTAGACTCGTTAAACAGTTGTCTACATAAAATGCTGTTTTTAAAATTTCCGCAGTGTGCTTTAAGTTTTCCGGAACCTTGTTTAAATGATACTTTAAAGTAACAGCCAATAAATAAGGGCTACAAGTTAAACCAAATACCACTCTTCGATGGCAATATTCCACCACATGTTCCCCATTTTCATTATCGAACCACAAAAACCGTAAAAAAATCCCTATCTTTTTCTCTTATAGCGATTTGCAAGAAAGCTTTCTTAATATCTGATGTAATGCCAACGTAATTCTTACAAAAGCGATTTAAAGAATTTTTTTAATATCTTTTCTAGAACAATTAATGAATTTGAGGAATAGAACTTCTGCATTGTTCTATTTGCAAAGCTGCGTTTAAAATATGCAAACCATTTATTTTTCTCACACTGTAGTAGCATTTAGCTAAGTACTGTTCAAGCAAGTCATTACTTTGCTTGTTTAGGTTTTTTCCTCATTAAAAAAGCACTCCTTTATTAATATATAGAATTAAAATTTTTCTGCTATTTTGAATATTACATAAGTGCCATTATTAAAATCACTGTAAATTGAGAAATAAATTGTGGTTATGAAAATAATAGTGGTTATGAAACTTTCATACATTTCATTCATTGATCAGCATTTCTTAAATATTCATTATTCTGTGAGTAATGATATTATATGTCATCCAACAAATATAATATGTAATTTGTTGCATATATTCTGTAGTTACCTTTAAGAAAACTAACTATCTACTTTATCTTCTAATTTCATTGAGAAATATTAGTTTAGAATGTAATTGTACACAAATTACTTCAGTAAGATTTGTTTTCTTATTCTAGAAATAACTGCTATAACGAATTAAACCTTTAATCAAGGTTATTTCTAACCGTGTGATAATTTGAAATTAATATCTGATTAGGTTTGGAAATAAAAACTAATTGGTTCTTTTTCAAAATTAAATAAAATACTAATTTTAATTAGTTTTAACAATGTGATTTTATGCAAGTAATTCAGTTTAATTTGTCATATGCATTATATTAATTAGCTAATTTCTGTTCTAGAAAAATAGGTATGATTTTGCACATTACACTTCCTTTCCTGAATTTGTTTACAAAATGTATGATGCTGTGAGTATATTTTTTCTTTTATCAAATAAAAATGCATTTGATTATTAAGCATTGTAAAATTATTTAGCAGTAATCTTGTACTTACTCATTTTGTAAATTAGTGATTTCCATGCAATATTACTTAACATCAAACTTCTTTGGATTTCTTTTTTCAAAAGATTTTTTTGTGAAACTGTACTGTATTTTCGTTATTTTAATTCTGACTTAAAATGTTGTAAACATAATGTAAATACTCATTTACCTTAAGCTTGTAAATTAGACTTTAAACCTAAAACATTTAAATTTACATATAAAAAAATTCGTATTTTAAGATCAGAATATTTTACTGTATATTAATAGTATTTAAATTAGCCTATTCAAAAATATCTATGATTACCTTTTCATTGAAAAATGATATTTAAGTTTCCTCATATTTTGCTTCAACATTTTTGTGTCAAGATTGCTTTTATTTTGTAAACGAGCAATAATGGGCTTTAGAATTCTTTAAACTGTATGTTTGATTCATTCAAAATGTTTGTTTTTTCATGGGATTAAAAAAAAAATTGTTAGAATTCACTACTGATTTCTCAATTTAGAATTCATAATTTTTTTTTGTATTATTGTTATAAAAACAAAAAATATTGAATGAAGAAAGTGTGTGTTATGGAAGACTATATGAAAAGGGAAAATTAATACAGATTGCATATGTATTTTTTTCTTGAATTTTTTTGTTTTAGGTAGTAATACAACTGATTTGCAAATATCATTTTATATTTTTTTAAATTAGAAATCATTTTACCATACTATGCTATTTGATGGGCATTATGTTATTTTTAAAATTATTTGGAGAAAAACCAAACTTTAAAAAAACCCTGTATTAAAATTTATTTCCTAGTGTTTTCGAAGATCATCATTATATTAATACTTTTTATGTTAAACATTGAATATATTCGTAAACACAATTCAAAAAAATTTGTCATTAAATAATGACATATGAATAAAGTTCTCTCATATTATTAGTTGTAGTTTGATGCAGCTCCTCTGCATTGAAAGTTTTTAGAATGTAAGCTTTTATTATGAAAAGCAAATTAAAAGTAAAAATAAAATAAAAAAGAAAAGAAATCAAAAACCAAGACAAGTATGAAATTTTTAAATACAGTCTTTCAAATTAGAGCTTTAAAAGAAGCCTGTTACAAAAACTGTTTAGCAGAAATTCCTAAAATTAAGAAAGGATATAATGAATTGATATGATTTCTTTGTAGCAAAATAAATAACTAAATTAAAATTTTGAACATTATCCCTGGGTTTCAATGCACCATGCTTCATTGCATGCAAAATGGTAAAGAATGCAAACTGTTATATGCAAAATGATCGAAACTAACCAATGTCATGTTTGTCTCCACTTTTAAGGAAAATCATATTTACTATACTATGCAGAAATGTGCTTCACTGCTTAAATTCTTTTGCCTAAATGTTGAGTATTACTGCAGCTTTTCAAAAATTTAAATTCTTGAAGTGATGAAGGACTGCTCACTAGATAAAGGCCATAAGACAGAATGAAGAAATCTGAAGCTACAGGATCATTGGTTTTTCATTTAAGAAAATAAGGAAAATGGCTTTCAATGTAATTTAGACGATGATTGGGATAAGATTATTGTATCAGTCATAATCTAAATTTCATTGAAAGCCATTTTCATTATTTACAAGTGATACAAGTGGAAGAAAATGGGGCACAGCAATTAATTCTGCATATTAGATCTTTGCACTGTCACTGGATAAATCACTTCCCACAATTCATGATTTTTCAGAAGATGCTATGGTACTAATCTTATAAATTGTATTTTGTGAAGAAGTGTTTTACTTGCTGACATACGGTGCTGAGAAAACATCATGTTACACTTTCTTTCATGTTGTAAGTTGCAAACTAAATGTGGATGGAATTTCTGTGGATGGATACTACAAAAATTGTGAATGCTGTGTAAGATTAAATTGTGCAATGGCTGTTTCTGGCCAGCATCAAATTCACATGTATTTTGGCAAATTCCTGTACAATCTAAGTATCGGATAGCACAGTTTGGATACACTGCCTCATCTCATTCATTATCAGTGAGTTTTTAATCAAAACTTCCTGCTACTCTGATGTGATGTTTTCTGTCAATGGTCTAAGGTACATATCTTTATTGGAATAATCTGTGATTTTGACTTTATAGTCAAGGTAATATCTTTAACAACAGTTTTCAGTCAAGATGTTGTTTTTCTAGGTGTTACCAGTCATGTCAAATAAGTATTCCATCATGATTTTGCCAATAAAATTATCAGCCTTCACATAACTGCCACTTGATCTCTCTGATACCCAGACTTATATTCTTACTGTTTCTTGCTTTTGGTCTTTGTGAAATATTTAGCTTTCTCATTACATCTATCATCAATTTTAAGGTAAGATGTCGTATACATAACATTCCAAGGAATACATGGTTTTCATGAACATATGATTTTGTTTCCTGATAACATACAATGATAGCCATCAATGTTGAACACATTTTGTTAACTTAAGACTTGTAAATTATGTAGCTCCGTTTTGTATGATTGCATTACCATTTGTTAAGTGGGGGTGTTTTAAACTAATCTTGTTTTCTGATGCACGAACAAAATTTATTTGTCTCATTATACTGTTTGTAATGATATTCAACCCAATAGTTTCTGATATAGGATTTCTTGAATATCCTATTTCACTTTGGGCCTTCCTGTATGTCAAAGCTTTTCACAATGTTTTACCTCCAAAATTTAGCGTTTAGAAATGCATACAAAAAGCAGTAATATTTTGAAGAGTTGCTAATTTTATGTAAAATCACAAATTGAAATTAAGTTATAAAACTTTTGTATATTTTTGAAAAAATTACATTGGAGGAAATAATTTTATTTGCTGATCTGTTTATTGTTGATATTTTGTTTATTTTTGTGCAACTACTCACTTATCTCTTAATTTACTATATCAATATTTAGGACATCCTTATGAAAAAGATTAGAAATATGCTTAAAAGTTGGAATAGAGCTCTAAAAGTTGATAACATGCCTACTGATCCAAAAGAGTTCTCATATTGGGTAGCAGCAAATATTCCACTGGATGATTATCAAAGACTAGAGCTAATCAAAATCAACGAAGTTACTCAAAGATTGAGGCAGGAGCTTAAAATATTAGAAGTGGTATGATAATTCTGTATCTGTTTATTATCATTATGCTAAGTTTTAATGTAAGATTTTTCTCTTAAGAAAAGTTTTCTTGTCTCTATTTTTTATATTTTATTTGACTGCATACTGTTTATATCATAAAAAAATGATATTCAAAATTTTTAGTTTTATTGAATCTCTTATGTTTATAATAAAAAATCATACTGGTTTCATTTTCAAAAATTGTGTAAACAATTAATGAAAGGTGTAAAACAATTCTTGTATGTATCATCTTTTTTAATTATGTATTTTTCAAAATTTATATAATTAAAAAAAATTATTTTGAGAAAATGTTTATTTGAAAAGCATAAATATTTATCTTATGTTATGAAAAACTTATCAATTATTTATGTAAAAAATATTGTAATAAAAATTTATGATAAAAATAAAATACTAATATTATACAAAAATATTAATTAATAGTCTAAGTGTGCTGTTAGTGATAGTTGCAACTTTTTTTTATTTTTCAGTATCTAATTTTATTTGTCTCATAATTTGATATAACTCTTTTTTTTACAAAAATTATTAAAACAAATTTAAGATTGAACTCTATTATTAGTCTTGTTTGTTCTGTATTGTAGAAATAGTTTAAAAAATATTTTGTAAAACTTGTGAATTATTTTTTTCGTTTACTTAATAAAATTTATTTAATGTAAAATGTCTCCAAAAAATTTACAAACACAAAAATATTAAATATTAATTTTCATGAGAATTTTAATTTATTTTAGTGTTATTTTATGTAGCTATTTAAAAATTTAAGAGAAGGAAATTGTTCTTTTAAATAGCTGGTATATATTAAATAGAAAATAAAATATTTCATTTATTGTTTATAATAATTAATTAATTAATAATATTAATTCTTTTGTTAATTGTTTATACCACAATTTTTGAAACTGTAGCCAGTATGACTTTTTATAATAAATATGAATGTCAATAAATTATATGAAAGTGTATAAATATGAAAGTATTATTTATCATTTTTCACGATGTAATGTGAAACAGTATGCAGTTAAGAAATTTAAAGAACCAATAAAATATAAAAAATGCAGGACATTAATTTTATGTATACCAGCTATTTGAAAGTAGAAAAATTTGTTTGCTCTAGAAATAAAATGTTTGCAGATTAATTCAAATGGAAATGATGACTGTTTTTGGATTGAATTTCTATGGCTGTACTAAACAATTTCTATTTATACAAGAATTGACAAATAATCATGTTTACTTAACCTGATTGAAGGAAGGGCAAATTTGCCAACAAATGCATATATTCTTATCAGAAAATATTTTTCTTTTATATACTGTTAATATTATCTGAAATAATTAGAAACAAATGAGACATTAGTTGAAACTAAGCTGCTGTCTTTAAAAGTGTCATATGGTTTAAATGAGCTGAATCTATTGTCTTGCCTATAATTAAGGATGGATACTGTTATTAGGATTTGTCATTATTTATGACTAATATTAACATTTGCATATACAAAGGTTCATTAATTTTGCTTTAATTGTTAATATAATTTGTTTTATTTTTAAATTATATCCTAATTAGCTTAATTTTTTGTAGTGTTCTGTTCTCAGTTGCAGAGATTGTCTGAAAGATATTGCCAAAAGAGAAAACATTTTTAGCATGTCACTTCAAGGTCCCCAAGGGACTTATGTCAATCCAAATGGCTATGTTCATGAAGCTGTCACTGTGTCTCATGCTACAGGGCTGCAAACTGTTGGTCGACCATCAACGGAACAAAGCTGGTTTCCTGGGTAAGTTAGAATTTGTAATTTAAAGTATTTTTGATTGGCATTGATAAATAGAAATATTTGATTTACCTTATATTAAAATAGGATAAATTTAACATTTTACTGAACAGTAACTACTTACATTACTGCATAATAATTACATAAATTACATAATTGTTTAAAATTTAAAAATTACCATTTGCTGAAAAGCTGGAAAGTAAGTTATTTCTCTCTAGATTTACTTATATGGTATCAAGAGCTATGGGATTTGCTGTTATTGTTTGGAATCTCTTTTACTTTAAAAAATAACTGACATCAGTTTTTAGACTTTTCACTTATTATGACATTTCAAAGGATACATATTTTTGCTTTCTTTGTCACTAATTTTCATAATTATATTTACAATAGTATGTAATGATTTGATTGCACATCTGATTGACATAATTGTACATCTTTGAAATATTCTTAATTTCTATAGTTGCTCTGGCCTTAAAGTTTATCATAATAGTATTAATGAATTTCATTCCTTTGTTTTATTCATCATTAAGGTTTTTAATTAAAATATATTTGCTTAATTTTGAAATGTATTTACTGAAATACTGAAATATTTTCACAAATTTTAGGTATGCATGGACAATAGTTGAATGCGAGCAGTGCCATTGTCATATGGGTTGGAAATTTACAGCCACTGATAAAAGCTTCAAACCATCTAAATTTTGGGGATTGTGTCGATCATCTATTGTGAACAGATTTACTTCATCTGATGATTATTACCCATGAAGAAATGCAGACAATTGTTTGGCACTCACAATGTATATTATTATCATTTGCGTAACTATCTTTATGTATATAATGTGAAATATTCAATATTTTAGAAGGGAAGAATATTATTTTTGTTACCTTGTGTTTGCTTTAAGAAATGAAGTAATATATTCTGTAGCTGCACTTATTTGTTTTTGTTGTAGTTAATGTAAATTAAATTATAATTTTTTGAGAGCTTTGGTTTTATTGAATAAAATGTGTACTTATGATTTTTCTTATTATTCTTTTTTGATATTCATTTGAAAGGGATGCCATCATGAACTTGATTTTAGAATACAGATGTTACCCATTTATTATGGCCGAATCAAGGAAAAGTTATTAAAGCAACATAATATATATATTTTTCTTCTAAGCTCTTACCAAATAAAACTATGAGATTTAAATTTTTTTTTAAAAGATTTATATTTTAATGTAAAAAATTGCAGTATGTTTTGTACAAAATTCATTGTAAACTTATTTCAGACTTATCAATCATGATATGTTGTTTCAGTGCAACATTTAATAATGTAAAATCTAAAAAAGTACTGAATTTTCAAATTATGTGGATTAGAATGAAAATAAAGGAATTATATTGGAATATTTGTTAAAAGGGTACTAGATTAGAATTTGTATAATTTCAAATTGATTTGGATTAGATAAGAAAGAGTATTCTTTTTTTGTAATTTCACCACTTGTAAGTGAATAATTTTAATAACTGAAATTATTATTTTAAATACAAATTATGTGGATTACTTTTAGAAAAATAATTACGAAAATATTAATATTTAAATTTTGCTTTATAGGCATTAATTTAATAAAAAGAAGTTGCAGAAATAACTAAAATACTTAGTCCACATAGTAAATAAATCACCTTAATGAATTAATTTTTCATTGTTTATAAATGCTCATTTCTTTTATCGTTATAATATAGTTTTTATAAATATATTTGAAAACATATAAATTGTATTTAAATTTTTTTAAATACTGCTTAGAAAATTTAATATTAATTGTTCAAATGTAATTTTATATCGCAATTTGATCAATATTAAACTAATATAAATGGTCTTTGTTATTGCCTTTAATTTCTCGATTTTTTAATTTTTTTTTTTGTCTTACAAAATTATTAAACCTTAATATTGAAATTTTTGTCCCTGTATTCAAATGGAGGAAAAAAAAAGAACTCCCATTTTCAAATGTCTAAAGATTGTGGACAATAAAGGCAGAGATGCCAATCTCTGAGCATCCCAATCAGTCATATCATATATGCTAATCGGACATATTTTCAGTACTTTCAGTAACCTTTTCAAAAAATTTCAGTAACACGTGGTTTACATTAAGAGTACACTTATGTGCATAAAATTAATACTTTTAAGGTAACCTATGTTAAAAAATAAAAGTAAAAGGATCATCTAATCATAATAAATATAAAAAGAAATAATAATTAAGAAAGTAAACCATTCTTTTAAATTTAAATGCCTTACCTCAGAGATCCTTATAGCACAGTATAATTACAGGAAAAAGAAAACACTGATATTGAAAAGAAAAATTATATTTATTTAAAACTAACATAGCATACTGATCTGTTAACTGAGAATAAATAAATGAATGATGAATGGAAATAAATGACAATCAATTACAAATTTTGTGTTATAGCTTTCTTAACCATACTGATTTCTGTTTGAGACAATTCTCTCTGATAACACAATTTTGAGTCTGAAATATTATTCATATTTTTCTTAATCCAATTTCAACACTAAATTAGTAATTTATTTGTAATCTTCACAAATTTTAATCGCTATAATACAATAATAATAATATAATCGTACATGACAAAAAAGGATTATTATTTGAGATCGAGAGAGAAATCTATTTTCCGTAATTTCGTTGAGATTATCGTAACTCCGTAACGAAGAGTAGAAATCCGTACTAAATACGGAAAAATCGTAACAAACGGCATCTCTGAGAGAATAAAGGTATAATTTAATTTATTTAAGACTAGATTTTTTAATAACATCAGGAAAGAATGAGTTCAATTGCAAATGAAAATGGCTGCAGTTAACAACATCATGTGAGTTGACTCAAAGAAACATTACTAAAGTAACTTCACCAAATTTCGCCAAATTTTTCTGTTTGTACCGAATGCGGAAATACTTTATTTCCAAGAATTTTGATTGCAAATGCTTAGTAATTTTTTTATTAGCAACCTTTTCCATTTTGTGTGCAAACTTTAAAGATTTATAATTATTCCCAATTAAATGACCTGGAAATATAAAATTTTCAGTTACTCAGGGGTGTTTGTGCTCCGGGGAAACCCCGGAATTCCGGGGATTTTGAACTTCGATACCCGGAAATTCCGGGAATCTTCGTTCAAAAGGAAGTAGGAATAATAAAATTATTTGTTTTGATCTGGGTAATTTTGTTTGCTTTGAAAGCAGAAAACCCAATAATTAGATCATTCAATACTTCATAATTGTAATTTTTCATTTCTCCCCCTCCCCTTCTCGAAACTCCGAAAGTCGGTAGTAAGTACGTAAAAATTTCCGGGGATTTTTTGGGGTCCCACAAACACCCCTGGTTACTTAAAATGAACTTTTCAGAAACGAAACGAATCGGCGATTTTATTAAAAACTGCTGTCAAAAGCATTCTATGTCAGTGACTCTTCTGTTTCCTGCTGTGTGCAATTTAGTGGGACAAATATAGGAATTTTCACATATTTGAACTAATGAAAGACGGGCACACGTGCCGTATAATCCATGATTCTAAATTCTGAATTTTTTTGGCGATGAAGAAATGTTGCCAATATGACGTATCGTAACGTGTGTGATGACGTAAATACTAGGGTTACCAAAATAGAATTTTCTGCATAATTCTTGTAGGTCTCCATATGTATGACGTAATAAAAACGAGGTTGCCAGAAACATAAGAAAATCTGCCAAAAAATCGATAATCTCAGGATTTGGCATCATGGATTATATGGCATCTATGTCGAAAAGGGTTTTTGCTTTTAACATGAATCCAAAAGAAAAATCGATAAAATCTCTGCTTCCATCTTCTCCCTGTCAGCAATGTCTATTATTAAGTATGCAAAATAAAGTTTTAAAAATCGAAGTAATGACTTTGTGCAAAGATATATAATACAACTATTTTTTATTTAATAAAAAGAATTCGCACTCTTTTTTTCAGATGCGTTTGAAAATTCTGTATTCATTAAATTGGTGACACTTAGTCAAGCCAAAGCGAAATATGTGTTGTGGTTTGAACTTGCTTCTAATTTCTGAAATCAGGTTCATAATGATATAATTTCATTTAGGTCTTATTTTATTATGTATTTTAATGAAACAATTTTGTGTAGATCAAAAACTATGAGACTTCTTGATATTTTATAGGTCAGAAAATAATAAAAGATAGTTTATATTGTGTGATTGTTTTCCTTTAATCATGCTAAATGAGATAAAGTTTAGAGATAATGTTAAATTTCATCTCGGGAAATTGTTTAAAAATTGACAAATTGCTCCAATACTCCATTAATGCATAAAAAACTGGTTTTATGATGATACATGTCATCTTTTTCTTACTTTATTTTGTATTTTGATGTAACAGCTACCAAGCAAAGGAGAAAAATGGATTTTTGCTTATATTGGGCAGAAAAAGAATAAGAAGTAATTTATCAATGTGATTTCTTTTTCCTGAAATTTCTAGACTTGCATGTAATTGAAAAAAAAATACATGAAAAAAAGTTTTATTTCAGGAAATGGTTTATGTATTTAAAAGTTACTTCAGTGGTGTATCAGTGTACCGAACATTAATGATAATCAACAATAATGTAAGGAAAAGCATATCAAACTTAAATTTTAACTTAAATAGTTTTATTTATTGTTTGTATGAATCGAGTTTAATTTGTCAGCAACAAGGGAGATTATCAGTGTTCAAATTTCGTTACTATTGGATTTTTTTTCTGTTGATCATCTGCTTGAAACATTTGTACTCATTATGGTTAACATAGAATTCATTTTGATTGAATTTCTGAACAAAATGCAGCTCTAAACGACTACTTAATATCATATTATCCAAATTATATTGAAAAATAAAAAATATGTTTTCTCAAAGTTTTTGACAGACCCGCCAAATTTATTTTGTGTTTTTATAATATTCTATCGCCATATATATCCATATCACAAAAAGACTTTAACATTTGCTGCTTGCTAAACAAACAATCTTTTTGTGATTTAGCAGCCACAAAAAGGCTGTTTCCTTAGTAAGCAAATTAGTAGGAAATATTTGTTTAGAAGTTTTAGAACTCTGCTACAAATGTTGACAACAACAAAAAAGTTATACTTTGAGCAATATACAAACTCTGAGCAATTGCAAAGTTAAACTATAGTTACTCCTTTAAAATTTGTATATTGCCCAAGTAAAACAAAAATGATTTCATATCTCACAAATTCACGTCTTTCCTATTTATAAGTTTCATTTCCATTTTAAAAAATATTTCATATGTGCTCTACTAATTTTATGTCTAGGCAAGGATTAGACACATTTATCCAATATACAGGGTGATTCTAATTTGTTTTTACAAATTAAGAAGGGTGATAGTACCCATCCTGACAAGCAATAATTACATAGGGTTCGCATTCCATTCTGAGAGGCAGGAAAGAGGAATTTCTTTCTGGACTTTTACAACAATGTTGGGTAAGCGAATGAATAATGCCAAAAGTTTCACGATCATATTTATTCTCACAGCAAATCCTCAAAATGCCGACCACGCGTGTCGTTGCACATTGGCACCGACGAAGAATCAACACTGGGAAAGGTAGGATAGAAACTGCTGTTCTTACAATCTTCGTGCTTCGCGTCCATTCCCTTTTGCCTCACCGTATATGAGGTGTATATCAGCCAACTCTTCGTACGTGTATGCCGCCATAGTATTCACGAGAATTTTTGAACGTTGCTATCCAGATAATACTTGAAGCGATGATGTTGCGCCGTTTTTAAAATACAACTTCTATTCTGGCTTTATCCGGTAACCAATTAGAGCAAAATGCTTCTTCTCTGTGGAAATCTGCATACGGTAAATTCGTGATAGATTCTTGATGCGCATCTACTTTCCTCTTTTCTGCCTCTCAGAGTGGAATGCGACCCTTTGTTCCTATCTGATAATTGCTTGTATGGATGGGTACTATCACCCCTCTTTATTTGTTGTTGTTGCTTATCCCCGACTGGCGTGACAGTACTATCACACCAGGCCCATGAATCCAAAAATAGTCTCTCAAGCACCACCTCCGGTCTCAAATCCATGTCCCCTCTCTCACACCCAATGCACTGAAAAATATGAGATGGGGAAGCCTGAACCACTCGACATTTGGGACAGAGAGGGTAGACCTTGGTACCAGAGACATGTCTCTGAGCAAGCAGGTGGCCACTTCGCAGTCTTGTCAAAGCCGTTTGGCTGCATCTCTTGTGTTTACCCACTAGTGCGGAACCAGGATGTTTGCATGTGTACCATTCGTGGGTAGGAATGGTATCCCTAAAAGTAGCATTGATAGCCATCCTAACTCTAGAGGTCAGCTCTGAGGACGACAAGCAGTCTCCAATGATGATATTCTGTAGGCTTCCATCCTTGGCTAACTGATCCGCAACTTCGTTCCCATACACATTAACATGAGATGGCTCCCACTGGAAGACTATGGTACTGGCTTTCAAATTAGTAAGATGTTGTACTATTTTAGTTGTTATGTCACCATGCCACCACCACTGGGCCAGATGTTGTATCGCTATCACTGAGGATCCAAATACATCTTTATTTGTAAAAACAATATAGAATTACCATGTACAGTTTGTCAATAAAGTCCGCGCACATCAAGAAAAAGTAATATCAAATCCAAATTTAAAGTGCGAAAAGGGTAGTTTCTTAAAGTTTTATTTTTTAAATATTTAGTTTCAATAAGGGACTTTGAAATTATTTAACTGTAATATTTTCATATCTAATAATTTATGCACACTAATTTTTAAAAGCTAATTGGCCAGAAATCAAAGCCAATAAAGTTTGTGTACAACGCAAAGGAGGCGGTTTATTTCTTATCTAACTTTTAAACTTCAAACTTGAGAATGCAAAGGTTACACTTTCAAGGTCATTGACTTCCAAAGCAAATTTCGTGTTGATTAGAAGTTATTTGTATTTTTTTTTGATGAAAATGAAAACTAATAAATTCCTTTAGTTACGAGACAACTAATTATAAAATTGAGAGATGAAGGTAAAACTTTTCGTGATATTGGTAAAACCATTGGAAAACGATTTTCTAGTGTACGAAGAGTTATTCAAATTTATCTTGATACTGGTAGTCTTGCGGTAAAACCAAGATTTGGGAGACAAAAGAAGCTAACGCAGAGAGAAGGAAAAATTCTTTTACGAATTAAACAAAATCCTAAACTTTCTGCTGCAAGCATTGCAAAAGACAATTTTGTAACTAGCAACAAGGAAATTTCTCCTGAAACTACGAAAAAAGCTGCGAAAGGCCGACTATCATGGACGCAAACCTAGGTCTAAGCCATACATTTCCGAGATAAATAGAAAGAAAAGAATTGCTTTTCCCAAAACATTATTTAAACTCTTCGCAGAATTTCTGGAACAATGTAATTTGGTCAGATGAAGGTAAATTTACAATATTTAAAGTAATGGCCACCCTATTGCATGGAGAAAACAAGGAACAGAACTGAATCTGAGAAATTTAAATCCAACTGTCAAACATGGAGCTGGCGGTGTGATGGTATGGGGGTGTATATCGTCGAAAGGAGCTGGAAATCTTCACATTATTGATAAAGTCATGGATAAGTGTGCTTATCTGGATATTCTAAAGAAAAATCTACGAGACAGTGCCCGAAGTTTAAACCTTTCTAATACCTTTATTTTCCAACAAGACAACGACCCGAAACATACAGCCGAAATTGTGAAGGAATATCTCCTCTATCACACTCCAAGACAGTTGCGTACTCCTCCACAGTCACCAGACCTCAATCCAATCGAACATTTGTGGGCAAAATTGGAGGAACGAATTCGAAGACAAAATAATACGTCGCGAAATGAGCTAATTAGTAAATTGCAGGAAGAACGGGCGAATTTTACGTCGGATGACACTGAAAAACTAGTTCAGTCAATGCCCAGACGTCTGCAAGCTGTTTTGAAGAATAAAGGATATGCTACAAAGTATTGAAGTAATGTAAAAACTTACGTTTCGCTTTTTTTGAAAGTGTACACAGACTTTATTAGAGGGAATTTCTGAGTTTTTTTGACAAAATATATTTTTGTAAAAATGTAAAAAGTATTACACTTATATTATTTGCTTTTTATTTAAGCTTACAATTGTAGCTCATAGAAGAAAAAAATGCAATGATTAAAATACGTTTTTAATGCTTTTAGTGTTTTTTTAATTTAAAATTTAGTCTGTACGCAGACTTTTGTGACTAACTGTATTTCTAGGTAACCTGTATTGAATGCGTATGGATTGCATGAGTACGTAGTGGTTGCCTCATGATAATGCATATCTCTCTTCGGAGAAGCAAATCACAGGTTTGATTTTAGTCACTGTTGAACAAAGAAAGATGGGGTTCTGATTATTTTTGCTTGTACTATCTATCAGGGAGTTAGCCCACGGTAATCTGGTTGATTAGAGTGTTCGTTCTCATTACTGGAAGTTAATGAGTTCAAATCCCGACCCAACTAAAAATCCGTCGTAATCACTAATGGCAGTTGGAGCACGTTAAATATGTCGTGGTCTCAATGTCTTTCATGTGAAATGATACTTCTGGGGCATCTTCTGCTTGGTCTTTGCTTTTAAATTACAAAGACCCTGCTGCTTCTATCGAAGTGGCCCAACTCTGCGTTATGCGCAGGGAAACAAGTTAGTGCAAGAACAACATCCATTAAAGTGGTTGCAAGAGAGTTTTTCCATTTGCAACATGTTAATGCGAACCTCTTTAAATACGAAAAATTCTTCTAAAAAGTAATGATACAGATGGTTTTTAAAAAAGAGACTTTTTATCAGCTCTCCTTTATTATGTGGTGTCATAGTGTTTCGGTTATTTAGTGAATTAATTCCTGTTTTTGCAAGTAGGATTTCTTAAATCAATCAATGTGATTTCACTTTAATGCATCACATATTTTTACTTAAAACTTATAATTTTGAATCCACTTTTTGTATTTTTAACTAATTTGGGAAACGATGGAAACAATACAAGAAAGCTTCTTTAAAGAAACCTGATAAGAGAGGATAAATATTTGAAGCATCCGGGACCTGCCGGTAAAAATAAGAAAGCCGGAACCCCTCGAAAGTTTTCTACACTTCCTTCGATAGCAGTTCTGCATGAATGCTATTTCCGGTATCCCTTCAGCAAGGGATGGAGAGTGGAAGAAAAGAGTATTCACCAAAACGCTCGTGAAACGTCCCGATAAGCCAAGAGTCGATAACAGGAAAGTAAAGTCTGTACGAAATGCTTGGGTCACTAAATAAACACCGTCGTAAAAATCCAATGATTGCGGATGATGCATTGATTACTTATTGATTACTACACTAGCTGTGGTGTGAGATTTTTCCTTTCGTTCCTTTTTTTCCCACCAATTGTGAGGCAAAATTGTTTTCTGTCGCGTTATTTTAACTGATTGATATTTTCTTGATCCCAGTCTCTAATTTTCGGCTCATTCTTATTATTATCAAGTTTAAAGATGTTTGACGAAAAATCACTTTATCGTATAAAAAAGTTTCTTTATATTCACTTCTTTTATTTGCTGGAATTGGGAAATCTCTTTGCTTATATGATACACGCGACAGATAAGCTTTTATCCAGATGAACCTAAACTTTGAATTTCGAATTTATATTTATTTAAAATCAATTTCAAGTTAAACTTCACTTGATTGATAAAATTGATGAAAAAAACTTGATAAAAATTTTCGTTCTTCACCCAAGTCTATTCGCAACTTAATAAATTCGACGCTTTCTTTAACGATTCCTTAGAGTTATAATTACAATTTCAGTATTTCAAATCAGGTAAAATCTTTTATTTTAAAAGTCATAAAAATCAAAAAACTGCATTCAATAAAAATTGCGAAACCTAAATTTTTATATAATCCTGAGGTCTTGAAAGTTATCTCATATTTCTTAATGCATCTACTATTATATAAATAAGGACTAAAAAATCTATTACCTTTCAACATAAATTAAATTAAGTTAGGGAACATTTTTAATCTTTGACTTATAGGCACTTTCCCTCATTTTTAAATACATTTATACTTTCAATTACTTTGATTAGATGTTTTATAAGTCGAATTAATCACATTCTTATGCAAGGTTTACCGAAATTGAAACATGTGCATTTTCCTCGACTAGTTACAACAGCAACCTTTAGCGGTTTTCATAAATAAAATAAACAAAAAACAAACTATTTTGAATTTATAAGAATATAAAGCAGTTATATAGCATAACTAAAGAATAATGCAGTAACTTTTCTTAAATGTATTGAAATCTATCACGCTTCTTAAATATGAAGTTAGTATCTGAACGATTGCTCTAATCATTCGATAACCTTCAGTTTGTGGATTAAATTCCCACCACGAACATGGTAATAGATCAGGATTCACTTAAAAATATAGATTCCAGCTGAACTAGTCCTAGGGATAAAAAGTGACCCTAAATAAAGACCAAACCATCTCTTTCACTGTGCATTCGAATGCATTGATCAACCATTTTTTGCGCACGAGGACTAATTAGACAGACACTTATAGTGTGAAACGAATTTTGATGGACTACAAACACCCACAAGCTCGAGTAGAGAATTAAACTTACGAACTATTGAACCAAAAGGCTAGAGAGTTAACCATTCAACTGAGTTCAATACAATTATGTTAACAATGAGGTGGAATAATATCCTCCCCAACAAAAATTATAAAATTCCCAATTTCTGCATCGATCATTTAGAATACTTTACTTCTGTTAACTTATTGGACATGACTATTTACAAAAATATTTTTTTTATTAAATTAGTGTCAAGTATTTAATTCATTGTGCTATGAAGCTAATGTGAACTGTGATCACTACCAAATCTGCTCGATTGGTATTTGTTTCTAGGGAAGTCTCATGGATGCTTACTTTTGTTCTCATTTTACGCTTCCTCATCATTTTATTCGCCGACTAATGGCAACGAGAACGGACATAGGATAAAAACGAAATATTTAAATTAAATTACTTTAATTTCGAGTATATAAATTTGCACCTTTGTTTCCTCCCTGAAAATGAACAAAATAAGTTTCACAATTCTTAAACTACAAATAAAACACTTCAACAAAATGAAAATGTCTTATCTAGCTTATAAGATAAGAATTTCGATTTTGTTATTGTGTGCTTACGTTATTGAAAAGAAAATAATTTTACAAATGATAATTATAATTTGCATGAAAGATAACATTTTTAGAGCGTGGGAAAGCATTAATTTGCTGTTTTCTTTTTAATTAATATTGATTTTTTTTAAAAATAAATTAAGATAACTTTTATAATTTTCTTTCAAAGCTTGTAAAAGGAATGATCAAATAAGAAACTTTATCTTTTTGCAGGAATCTTAATAATTGATGTTAATTTTAGCCAATTTTATTTGTATCTATATATTTCAAATTATTAAGCAAATAACAGAAATATAAGCACTATTGTGTCGGGCTCACAAACAACTCGTGTGTTATTCCATGTTCCCTTGAAATACGTAAAGGTTCTCTAATTCTCTCCTTTTTTATTTGATGAACATTTTGTACGTAAAACATTGATTATTACAAGTATCCGAAATTATGATTCCAGAAGTCGTTTCAAATCAATTTGAGCCAAATAAGCTTAATAATATTCAAATTGATTTGGACGTGACACCCATATCGAGTAACGACTCTATGTTTCAACTCGTTGGAATAAAAATTAAAAATATTGTCAAAGTTCATTTGGTTAATAAAAAATTTCTTAAATAAAAACCGAAGCATCAATTCGAGAAGCCGTTTTCCATTGATTCAAGCCATTAACACGTTGACAACAGAACTGAAGAAAAAGCAAAATGAAAAAGTCAGGACAAAACATCCACTTTATGGTTAGTTTAAATCGGCAAGAACAATTAAATTTTTCTATTTTTTTGACATTTCTTTCATTTGATTGAATGCATATTTTTGTGAAATTCATACACAAATCCCATTAGTTTTTCAGAAAAGTCAAATTTATTGCAAATAGTGAATTGCTCTAGCAACCCACTGTTGAATTCTAAAGCCATGGTATAAACTCATTTATTTTATTAAAGTAAATTTTCTCAGCATTAAATAAAAATATTAGGCAAACAGCTGAAATCACGGTTTTACAAACAGCTGAAATCACCTTTATTTTATAGTTGATAACTAAACTATATTCATTTTTCGAATGAATTTCATCGATATTTTTACGATAATGATATACATACATTTCAGAAAATTTAATACCTAAAAGTATATGTATTAATCGAAAATGCAATTTATAGCTCAGTAATTTCCATCAATAAAATCTTGTAAAGAAGCTTTAAATCTTAATTTGCACAAAAAAATCATATAGTTTTAGTTTTTATATCTAATTATATAAAGATAAATTTCTCTACATTATTCTTATAAAATATCTTGAGTTAAAATATATATTCCCTATTGATACTGAAATTGTTGATCACCAATGATGACTATGGAAACATTTTGCCTTTTAACAATTGGTGGAGGTAACAAAAGGCAATTTTTTATGCCTAGCAGGGTGGTAAGCGTAAGCTCTGTTCCTTTAGTAACACAGCTTAGGTTTGCCAGAAAAACTTTTTTTTCTTCTCGCCACGAAGTTATTTTGGCGATATTAATGGAAAATGGATCACAAACTAATTATTGGTCTGTGAAATGGATGTAGGGTAATAAATTGTAATTTTAGAGTTGCAATGTTATCTTTGTGGACCTTTGGTGGGTTATGTCAACACTGTAGAACCATGACGAGAGAAAAACAGAGCTAAAACTATTTGGCGAAAAATTTCACTTTCGCCTAAGCGTTTCTTTTCCAAGTTTAGTAAGCATTGTTCGATTAAAAATAGATGCTTTCAAACGAAATATATGGAGTACATTTATACTTTTTGTTAAAGAAAAATAATTTTACCTTTTTTTAAAAAAATTTTTGCTACCTTACTTTAAAACCTTTTTGTTAGAATAAATTTCTGGATAAAATTTTGATATATATGTTACTTATTGCATATATATAATTTTTCTTTCTTACATTTTATATCATCTATTTTGATTATTTATATTCAGTAAACAAAGTATTTCATCAGTATCCACAAATATTTTCACCTATTTATATTCAAAAAAAATCTTGTTTCAATTAATATATAACTGAATTATATCTTGAATTGTGTTATTTTAATAAATTGTATGAATTTAAAAAGAGAATAAACGATATGAAAGGAAAACAAGAAAATGAAATACATTGTATTATTTTGGTAGGACGCATTTGTATTGATGCAGTATATTAGAATTTGTAGATATTATAGATTTGCAAACTACCTTTATAAATTGATAAAATTATAATTACTTTTAGGGAATCTGAATTCATTTTGTATTTTATGACATCAAAAGTTATTAAAAAAGTGTATGTTTGGAAATTTCATATTCCTACAGTAAGCAAATTATGATATGTTTAACAAATATATTTCGATTTTTTCTTCATATAAAGGACTCGGAGTATAACAAATGGAGAATAATACCAACAGTATTACTGGTATTAAGCTTAAGTACTTATACATGATTTTTTATATTCGATGAAATTTGATTAGCAGTATTCTTATATTTTAATATTAATGGAAAGAAAACATGTTAATAAAGTTTCTAAAAACTTTAACCATTAAAACACTTTACTATCAGCAAAGATATTTAACAGAAAACTTCTTTATAGGTAGTTTCATCTAAAACAGGTAATATTAAAAATTTCCTATTTTGCGGCAGTTTCAAATGCAATGAAAATGTGCATATTTTCTTAAATAATTAAAAATTCAAAGAAATTATGAAAACTTTAAGATCAAAGAGTTAATAATATAAATTAAAGCTTTAGTGAGAAGTTAGTTTTAAAAATTATTACTTCTAAAATAAAAATAATAACTTAATTATATTTATTGTTATGTGTATGATAAAAATAATTTCATATTTTTATATTAAATATTTATATATGATAACAATAATTATATAATATTATTTACGTTATAAAATATTTTTATGCTGTATTTTAAAGACAAATTTGATTTTTTTAAAATTGGTCACTTTGATTATTAAAATACAACGTAAACATATATATTATTAATATAAAACTCACTCCAAAAATTAAACAATAATTTTAAATGTTTCTTTAATTAGAATATTTCTGCTTTAGGATATCTTAATTATTCGTACTTTTATGTAACTGTTGTTATATATTTAAATAACAATTTAATAACAAAATACCCAATATTGTAATAAATAATACCACATAAGATAGCATAATGGTTAGAAAGATATCGAATTTTCAACGTAAACAGTATAATTGTGCATGCATGACCTAATTGTGCGCCAAATATTTTGTTACTCTTTCACTCTCGCCAAAGCTCCGCAAAATTGAGAGTTAGTATAGTTGCTGGCGGATTTCTCTCTATTGACTTTTAAAACGTAAAAATAATTTGAAGGAAATTTACACTAGTTTTATAAATATCTATTATTATCTGAAAACTAATTTCACATAAGGTAATAATTTTTTTAAATATTTATATCTATTTTAAGCAAAATGAAAATTTCAAATTATTTCATTAATATTATAAGATAATAATATTAGAAATTATATTTTTGAAAGAAAAAAAGAATGATTTTAAAACAAAAAAAATTAGCATTACATATTCATTTTAATCTTATGATACTTTAACATTCATACAACTGTCTTCATACTTATTTAATTTTTGAAATCATCGAAATTTAAAAAGCCAAATTTGAAATGTTAAAATTTCACTATACAGCGTTTAAAATTGTAAGAAATAAAGTCAAATAAAACAGATTAGGGCACAGGTGCCGTATAATCTATGATTCCAACTTCTGGATTTTTTTGGCGATGAAGAAATGTTGCCAAGATGACGTATCGTGACGTGCGTGATGACGTAAATAGTAGGGTTACCAAAATATAAGTTTCTGC
The DNA here is from genome assembly GCA_037975125.1 of Latrodectus hesperus. NCBI lineage: Eukaryota > Metazoa > Arthropoda > Arachnida > Araneae > Theridiidae > Latrodectus > Latrodectus hesperus. The sequence continues at coordinate 98,238,653 of CM075852.1, read as the reverse complement.
ATAATTCTTATAGGTTTCCGTATGTATGACGTAATAAAAACAAGATTGCCAGAAACATAAGAAAATCCGCCAAGAAATCGCCAATCTCAGAATTTGGCATCATGGATTATACGGCACTTGTGCCCAGATTATTGATATATTTTTATTCTCAGCCATTTCTTTATTTTAAATTAAGATCAAAGTTTTAAATATTTTCCTGTTATAAGTGGTTCAATATGCTATATAATTTAATTCTTCAACTGAAATTTTGTAAAAGGTAATTTTTTTTTGTTTCCGTTACAATTATGAAGGTGTTTAGAGGTATGAAATGATTGAAATACATAAGAGCATTACATTTATTAAATATTTTTAATTAATAATAATTTGGCATAATTTCAAAATAAAATAATTTTTTTATAAAAAATTTCAAGCACTTTATTTAACTTATTTTTAAAGTATTCCGTAGTTATCTCTCTAAAAGTACTTATAATTTCCACGGGAATGATCTTTACTAAATAATGATTGCCATATTTAATGAATTAATTTAATTTAATTTTCAAAGAAAAGAATAGAATATCATTTTTGAAAGATTTTAATTCGCTACTTAAATTATTATTATTTCTAAACTGTAGCTATATTTTGAAAATTCAGAAGATATATTTGTAATTTCTTAAAATTAATTTTCTCTCAATATAGAAAGTAATTTATATTTATCAATGGATATATTTAAATTCACTAGAGATGCAGGCTCTAATATTTGGTTGGATGTTTGAATTCCTTACGTTTGAAGATTAAGGCTCCTATTGGTTGAACGTGTTCCTGTCTTCTTCCTCTTCCTTTGGTTGGATGATATTTTTAAATAACGGTGGTGTATGATCACCATGGCTACGGGAGGCGCTAGAAATGAAGATGCGTGGGATCTTTGGGCGGGGAAGAAGCAGGAAGAGATGCGTATGGAGAAAAGCAATGAGCACTCTTTTCCAAAAGTATATTAACATAACAGATAGATATTAGAAATGGAGATTATTTTTGATAAATATAAGTTATAAGAATTTTTCAATCCGATTTCAAATTTATCTTTTTCTTACGATTTTTCCTTAAAATCAACAAAAAGTCTTATTAGTGTTATAAACGGCAAATAGTGAAGAAATTTGATTACACTGTTTGATATAAATACATGAATTCATAGAAACGCATTTTAATATTTTACCTTTTGTATGCATGCAGAAAAATTATCTAAGGCGTTTTTTTCATAAAATGAGAATTTGTTATTAAGAATTTAATGAAGTAATTAATGTAATCATACAAAAAATATAGCAATAGTAATATAATTGATAGCCCCATTGGCACCAGAAGAAGAGGACGACCGAAACTCCGATGACGTGACTGCCTTGAAAACGACCTAAAAACACTAAAAGTGACAAACTGGATGACCTTATCCAAAAATAGGGGGTCCTGGTATGCACTTTTGAGGAAGGCAAAGGCCCACCCTTGGCTGTCAGGCCAATGAAGAAGAAGAATATAATTGATAAAATTGTGTTTTTTTGTATGCTCTTATAGACTTTTAATATTGTCAAATTTTTTTAATCAACTTCTGTTATAGGAATCAGGTGTCAAAGAATAAATTTTTATTGGTTAAATACACATCTTTGATGAAACAATTCATGATCTACTATATCTGCACTAATTATCTATCACGCGCAGTTTATTTTAATGATTAAAGACATTAGACATTCATATTGCTCATGTAAGTATTTTACAACTTAAAAAAAATGTATATAATAGCTCGTTAATAGGCTTTCTTAACAACCTAAAATCTCATATAATAGTTGAAATAACTTTCTCAGAGCTTATTGATATTGCATGTTATACTGACCATGTCATGTGTCCATCATTTGTTTTCAACGACAAATTTAGTTTGAAGAATTTGCGTAGTTGCATTTGATAACATATATGTTTTATATTTATAGACACCTATAAATTTTGCCACTTTCATTTTTAGGAGAATGCTTTTAAGTATTATCAAAAACATGTCTAATGTTTTCTTATAAATTGAAAAACAGCATTTTTATGTTAAAATATTTCTTTTATGATGAGAAATCAGCTTTTTTATAAATAGTTTAAAAAAATCAAAATTAGATGCTGCGTTTATCAGGGAAAATGATCTAATAAATACATTTCGCAAGGTTGATCTCCAAAAGAATAGATGATCAGCAGTGACAAAATTCCAAGAGTGCCAAAGATAAATTATTAATTCCAATATAAATATTAATCAGAGAATCATAAAGCTTAAGAGCAAATTCTTTAGGCTGGTTTTTGATAGTATTTTAAATTTAAGTAACCGCTAATACACTATTTTTCTGGCAAGATAAATAAAGCTCGAATCTTAATCAAGAATATTGATTTCAATTAACTTAGTAGTGAAGAGCATAAGTTGATACTTTATAACTCTAATTTCTACACACACATGCAACTTTATATTATAAAAAATATTAGAAGTTGCATAATATTTTTAATTATTGATAAATTATAAAAAAAGATACTTTATTAAAATTTAATCAATGTTTAGGATATTGAATCTTAGTATATGTTTGTGTGGTATTAAATTCCCATTCTCTATCATTATGTAATGCAAAAAATAATGAGCATCCAAAAGATGTGAGTTAAATTTTAAATATTGCTTATGTTAAATTATTAACCATTACGAGATTTTTTTTATTAATCTGTTTACTGATTATAATGGTGTAATCATTATTCTAATAATAGAAACGAGACTAATTTGAATATATTAATAAAAATATTTTTATTAATCTATTTCAATCAGTCTCAATTGTATTATTAGCATAATTGCAAAGAAAAATTACTAATTGTTATTTTTAAATTATTATCGCTATTTTATCCATATTTGAAATTATATAACAAACATAGTAATAGCTAACATTCTTAATATTCTTTTATTATTGAGTATTAAAATAATGCTAACGATAAACTATTAAAATATCATGGGTTCACTTAGTAAATTAATGTTCAATGAACATAAAATTACTTATACTATAAATGTCTTCTATCACAAGAAAGATAAAACAGAATTCAATCAGATTTTAGAATTATTAAAGGCACACCATATATATTTAAGCTATAAGAATATTGAATATTCACCAAATGTTTGATGACATCTGATTTTTATTCAATAATAACATATTGTAATTTTGAAATAACATATAATGAAAGAGAAAATATTTTTATGAGGAAAATCATTACTTACCTATTATCCATCGTACATTTCCGGAAAAAGAAATATTTCGACAAATGTTGCAGTATAGTGACCATTTGCTTAAAATTTTTTATGACATATAGTTTCTTGTTTTATATATTTTTTTTATTTTTAATGAATGCAAATTTTAAATGTATGTTCAAAATTCGCTTATGAAATGAAAATAACGTTTTCTGCAGTTTGTTAAATGACGTTATAAATTAAATTGCTTTCCTCCTTAATATTTAAAGAACGTTATTAAGTGTAAGGAGTGCAATTAAAGAACAATTAAAATTTTCAACTTTTGGCAACATATATTTTTTGCAATATTAATAATTAATAAATACGTACCGAAAACTTTAAAAGTTTATTAAGTGAAATTTTGAGCTTCTAGTGCTATGATATTAAAAAGAAAACCTTTTCGCGAAAAATATTGTCAAAATTTTAAGTAAATTTATTTAGCTATTAGAATCTTTACATGTCAGTTGCTTTTTATCTTTATGTTCATTCTTCACAACTGGAATATAGAAAAAAGAATCATATTTAAGTTATTTTATATACATGTAAAAAATTATAGTTAATAGATATTGCCGCTTAAAACGTTTCACTGCCGTGGTCGCCGTAGCTCAGTGGTCAAGGCAGCAGATTTCCATCGAATCAGCCATCGTTCGAATCCCGCACGAGTGGTGTGGAAATTTTTTTGAGTTTAATTTCAAGTGCGAATATTCTAGAAAATCCTTTGGTGTTCCAAAACTATCTGTTATCGCATAAAAGAGCAAGTAGCTCAATATGTAATTTAATTCTCACCTTTGTGAAAGAATACTAACTGTGAAATAAAAAGCTTTGCTTTACGAGTTTCCTAATTATTTTACGCGACAATATATCAATTAATTTTAAACATGGCAGCTGTATCTATTTAAGTTTTAATCCTCAATAACGATTACTCAAGTTTTTGTTTTTTAGATAACGCTATTATAACTATCTTGTCATCATTTGCTTCCCAAAATAAACTCTAAATTACCCTAATCCGAAATTAAATGATTAAAATTTATCAGAAATTTAGATTTTTTTCTTATTTACTTAAATAAAATAGGTAAAAACAAAACTGTCTTAGTTCTGATTTGAAATCGATCTTTGTTTCATTTGGTTGGATGTTCGAATTCATTATATCTGAAGAGAAGTATCTATTGGTAGAAGCGGTTTCTCCTCCTTCTCTACTTTTGGTTGGATGAGATTCTTAAATAGCGATGGAGAGAGGTCACCATAGCAACCAGAGGCGCAAGAGCAATAGGATGCGTTGCATCCATGGGCGGGGAAGAGATGCGGTAGAACAAAGGCGGAGAACACTGATTTGATTGGCAAATTACATATTAACATAGGAAATCAAGATTTTTACTGGTATATAAAGAGGTAAATTTATTTTCAATTTAACTGAGCATTTTAAAGTTAAAGTACTTAAGACAATCTCATTGAAGCTTAATTTCCGTGTTTAAATAATATGAACTGCAGAAATATTGAAAAGAAGAGTTTAATAATCCTTTTATTGTTTTTTAAATTTCCAAACACATTTTGTTATTCAAAGTACTAAAAGTAGAAGAATTAGCCAAAAAATATATGATAATATAGAAAATTACTATTGCATGAAATGAAAAATAAATGAAGTTAAGTAAAACAAAAATAGGTTGTGAAATTTATTGAATTTTGCATTATCACGCAGTATTCTTTTATATTATTTTTTATGAAGAAAATTAAAGCAGTTTATATTGCAATGAATAGATATTTTATTCCCTTTTGTCAAAATAAACTTAGCTTAAGAAAAACACACATTATTTAATGAATTTTCATTAATTATTATAATAACTAATATTAACTCTTTACGCGTCAAAGTATTTATATAAGCTTTGTAAAAAATTTTAGCATGTAAGGGGTTAAAGTCAAGATGCTTACAATTCTTATGTTATGCTTTGTTAGTTAAAAAAGAATCAAACGAAAACATTCGAACAACAAGGATATTTAAAAATTGTGAATATGATCATTCTATTTTAACCTTATTACAAATTGGCATTTTTTGGAAAATCACCCCAAAATTGCAAAACACTAATGAAAAATTTTAATTTTAAACATTCTTAAAATAGCAAGAAAAAGAGTGAATTAGTTAATATAAATTCTTCATTGATTTTATTAATTTCTAAAGGAATATGCAAAAACAAATTTCAAAATAAGATGGTATAAAACTCGCTTTTTATTTTCGCTAGCACCATTTATTAGAAATATTCAAATGAATAAAGCAATAAAAAATTTTCAAGTATAATTATCAAAGTTAAAGTTGTCGATTTGCTTAATTTTCTAAAACTCGTTAGTAGTGTCGCCAATTTATTACATTGTCTATGAAAAAAGAAAAAAAGTTTGATAATAATGTAACATTTTACTAGAAATTTCATTTTTTATGAAATATGATTTTAATTTTAGGATTAACAATAACTTAAAACTATGTATATTTTTGGCACTAGATAGTGGATAGCTTATGATGTAATATGTTATAAAGCCTTTTTAAAATATCACCACATTTCATCTTCAAGGTGAGCTGACCATATTTACAAATCACAATGGAGATGATGGAGAAAACTTCCAATCATAACGGCACATACGAGCATACACAAACATAACATTCCTCACCTATTATTCAACAATAGGTAGAATCAAGCATAGAAATTCCCTGTATCGGAAAAACCGGATCCTATCATTAAACTAAGATGAGATTTTTGCTATTTGTATATTTGAGATTGAATACATAGGTAAGATATTTTGGAGATTTTACGGTTTTTTGTGTGTGCGATTTTAAAATTTTCCAAAAATAATCAGCAAAGCAGATTGTATCGCTCATTGAAGGCTCAATGGATATTTTTACCGAGTTGAATCGGTTTTAAGAATATATTTCTAAAGATATAATTCAATATTACATACTAATCTTTCTACGTCTTACTATAATATTCTTTTCAACTTTTGTAGGGTTAGAAATAGGGTATTTTGATGTTGAATGATAAAACTCCTTCATAATTTCAAGCCTAAAAATAAAGTTATAAAATTAGTCATTTATATAAATATGATAATCAACAAATATTAGTTTCTAAAAGACGTGACGCATTTTCTAAATTCTCTTCAACTGTAATATTCTCTTCAACTTCTGGAGAATTAGAAAAAGGGTATTTTGATGATGAATGATAAAACTCCTTCATAATTTCAAGCCTAAAAATAAAGTTATAAAATTAGTCATTTATATAAATATGATAATCAACAAATATTAGTTTCTAAAAGACGTGACGCATTTTCTAAATTCTCTTCAACTGTAATATTCTCTTCAACTTCTGGAGAATTAGAAATAGGGTATTTTGATGATGAATGATAAAACTCCTTCATAATTTCAAGCCTAAAAATAAAGTTATAAAATTAGTCATTTATATAAATATGATAATCAACAAATATTAGTTTCTAAAAGACGTGACGCATTTTCTAAATTCTCTTCAACTGTAATATTCTCTTCAACTTCTGGAGAATTAGAAATAGGGTATTTTGATGATGAATGATAAAACTCCTTCATAATTTCAAGCCTAAAAATAAAGTTATAAAATTAGTCATTTATATAAATATGATAATCAACAAATATTAGTTTCTAAAAGACGTGACGCATTTTCTAAATTCTCTTCAACTGTAATATTCTCTTCAACTTCTGGAGAATTAGAAATAGGGTATTTTGATGATGAATGATAAAACTCCTTCATAATTTCAAGCCTAAAAATAAAGTTATAAAATTAGTCATTTATATAAATATGATAATCAACAAATATTAGTTTCTAAAAGACGTGACGCATTTTCTAAATTCTCTTCAACTGTAATATTCTCTTCAACTTCTGGAGAATTAGAAATAGGGTATTTTGATGATGAATGATAAAACTCCTTCATAATTTCAAGCCTAAAAATAAAGTTATAAAATTAGTCATTTATATAAATATGATAATCAACAAATATTAGTTTCTAAAAGACGTGACGCATTTTCTAAATTCTCTTCAACTGTAATATTCTCTTCAACTTCTGGAGAATTAGAAATAGGGTATTTTGATGATGAATGATAAAACTTCTTCATAATTTCAAGCCTAAAAATAAAGTTATAAAATTAGTCATTTATATAAATATGATAATCAACAAATATTAGTTTCTAAAAGACGTGACGCATTTTCTAAATTCTCTTCAACTGTAATATTCTCTTCAACTTCTGGAGAATTAGAAATAGGGTATTTTGATGATGAATGATAAAACTCCTTCATAATTTCAAGCCTAAAAATAAAGTTACAAAATTAGTCATTTATATAAATATGACAATCAACAAATATTTGTTTCTAAAAGACGTGACGCATTTTCTAAATTCTCTTCAACTGTAATATTCTCTTCAACTTCTGGAGAATTAGAAATAGGGTATTTTGATGATGAATGATAAAACTCCTTCATAATTTCAAGCCTAAAAATAAAGTTATAAAATTAGTCATTTATGTAAATATGATAATCAACAAATATTAGTTTCTAAAAGACGTGACGCATTTTCTAAATTCTCTTCAACTGTAATATTCTCTTCAACTTCTGGAGAATTAGAAATAGGGTATTTTGATGATGAATGATAAAACTCCTTCATAATTTCAAGCCTAAAAATAAAGTTATAAAATTAGTCATTTATATAAATATGATAATCAACAAATATTAGTTTCTAAAAGACGTGACGCATTTTCTAAATTCTCTTCAACTGTAATATTCTCTTCAACTTCTGGAGAATTAGAAATAGGGTATTTTGATGATGAATGATAAAACTTCTTCATAATTTCAAGCCTAAAAATAAAGTTATAAAATTAGTCATTTATATAAATATGATAATCAACAAATATTAGTTTCTAAAAGACGTGACGCATTTTCTAAATTCTCTTCAACTGTAATATTCTCTTCAACTTCTGGAGAATTAGAAATAGGGTATTTTGATGATGAATGATAAAACTCCTTCATAATTTCAAGCCTAAAAATAAAGTTACAAAATTAGTCATTTATATAAATATGACAATCAACAAATATTTGTTTCTAAAAGACGTGACGCATTTTCTAAATTCTCTTCAACTGTAATATTCTCTTCAACTTCTGGAGAATTAGAAATAGGGTATTTTGATGATGAATGATAAAACTCCTTCATAATTTCAAGCCTAAAAATGAAGTTATAAAATTAGTCATTTATATAAATATGATAATCAACAAACATTGGTTTCTAAAAGACGTGACGCATTTTCTAAATTTAAGAGAAGGACATAAAGTTGGTTGGTTAAAATTTTACGAGGTATACTTTTATGTACAATATTTTGACGTGATATCAATATTATGTGATGTACAGACAAATTCATTTTACACTTGAGGCTTTTCTTTGAATTTACCTTCTACTTTTGTATGACCAATGGAAAATAGGATTATTTATTGTGAGTTCAACTGATGGCACTATTATTATCTTATATTTTTTAAAGTTGTAGCCACTATCTCTTACAGCTGTAACGTATAGCACAAGGAGCACGTTTATTGGACTTAAGAATTTTCATGTTGGACCAAAGTGCTGATTATATGAACTGTGTCAATCCCATTTTCTCTAATACAAGAAAAAGCTCATGGTTTCCCGTATTTTCATCTGTTCCATGTTCGAATTCAGAGTACCAGAATCTTTTTTCGCATTCTAATCCTTCATTTCGTAAGAAGTATCAAAATGATTTATAATTTTTGTTCTACTGGGCCAACTAAGAGCAACACCAGAATAAACGTATCATCAAATAGTTAATGTTTAAATTAAATAAATTAATGAACTATTATAATGCTAATTAAAAAATGATAGTATCCTATACGCAAATGAGAACAAATTATTCAAGAATAAAATGTTCGATAAATATTTTTTATTATAATTTATTAAAATAAAATTATATATTAATAAAAATATGCAAATTAAAACTAAAATTTTTCTTTAACATTGCATTTTTATAATAAAATAGGATTTATTTAATTTTTTCTAAATGAGATGAGAGTATATGTTTTGCAATAAAATTACTAAATACACCAGCTAAAAGTAAACTGTATTGATTTTTCACAAAACTAAAGTTTTATAATTCGCCAAAAAAAAAAAAGTTATCAATGAAGACATATTAAATAATATTTCTTTCCATTTTGAAAAGAAATTTTTTCTATTTCAAAAACATTTTATGCCATTTATTAAAGTTTCTTCGAAAAAAAAGTAAAGATAAAACGTATTAAAATTTTAAATTATTTACATTGAAAAATTTAAAACTATACTAATTTTTGTAACATCATAAAATATTATGCGTATTATATATGGAATTATTGTGCAAACAGTGCTTTATTAAATAGAATTACTATTTTAAAATATTAACTACCAAATATTATTTTTTAAATAATAGTTATTTGTCAAAATTAAAAGAAAAATTTAAAATTCTGTCTTCAGTAATAATATATTTTATTTAAGTTCTTAAAGTTCAGTGATAACTAATTTTATTTAGGCTATCTCACACAAACTGACTTCATTATTATTCAAGAATTCAGAGAGAGAACACTTATTTTAGCTATAGATAAGAAAAATTGATAAGAATACTTTCAAGGATAATTTAAGTGAATTTTTTAAAAATCCTAATGTTTAATGTAGTTTTATTTATGATTTTTTTTGTTATAGATCAGATATTTTAAATTTACTTATTCAGATGGAAACTATAACATAATTATTAAAACTACTTGGCTACACTTTTTAATTCCTTAGAAATTGAAAAATGTGCCAAAAAGATTATATGACATTTTTTTCAAAGTTTTTTTTCAGGCCTTGATTTAATGGCCAAAAAATTATTAAATGTTGTGATAACTTGTAAAAATAATAATTTAAATATTTAATAAAAATCTGTTAGAAACTTTTTTTTTTGGTTTACCACAAGTATTATATAAGATCATAAGAAAATTGCATATAATTTTAATTTTATAATTTACTAAAACTACAATGAAGTGATCGCATTTGAAAAATGATTATATTTTTCATTGTAAATGTGTTGAATCTTTTTATTTTATTTTATTTGTTGGGAAAAGTTTCACTGAAACAGAATTCAAAATTCAATTTTATTCAATGCGGGCTATAAGCCTACGAGGATAAAGCTCCAAAACAGTTTTTGTAATAACCTTTTCTAAAATATCAAAATTTTTTGCTTGAAATGATTGGTCTGAAAAAATATAGCAGTAAAAGACATGATAGAAAGAATATATAAATTTATTCTACAATATATAAATCATTGTTCATTTTTATAATAATGATTTATTCGAACAAAATCGCTTCGGGCAGATATAAATAATCTGGAAAGACAACAATGTTGCTAAATAAAAAAATTATATTTTATATTTGAATAAAAAGTTAATGATTTGAGATTAATGCCTCCACAAATTTTTTACCATTTAATCAGTTATATAAATACATAGCATATAGTATAGAAGTAACTCGGGCTGTATATATTGTTTATAATAGGTTACTTTCAACAACGTCGTTGGTAAAAACATAGAAATTTCGATCTTTAAAATCATTTAAATTTCTTGCTGCGTAGATGAGATTATTTTTATTTTATCAGAAACTCACATCAATAGTAAAATTATATTAGGAATAAAATTGTTTTAACATTAAATGAAAAAAAATATATACCCATTGAGTAAAATGGTATATAAAATGTTTGTAAAATCTTAATGAATCTTAATGAATAAGAAGACAGTTTCGTTTAAATAAAAGAAATAACACATTTGAATTTCTGTGTATTACTACAAATATCATTTGTTAAAAAATAAATGAATATCCAGAATATGATTACTGTAAGTTAAAGCTTATTATGATAACAATTTATTCAAGATACTTTTGTCTGATTTTAAGGGGGGGAAGAATTAGCGAGATTCGGGCAAGGCATGCGACGGCCGAAAATCAGTTAAGGCCCTCCAAGTTGACCTTGATCAAAACAGAGGCGACTTCACAAAAGAGTGGGGGAAATTGATATGAACCATTGTGACAGGCAGGAGAGATTTTTTATTGTTATAGTCATAAGACGGTTTTATAAATTACCATCAAATTTATTTTCAGTAGTGAAGATACATAGTTCGGTACTTTCACAGAGTTCAGTACTCCATAAATTTCTACAAACTTTTCGCCATGAGAAATTATAAAAGAAATTGTCATCTATGCCTGCAATTTTCTCATTAGTTATCGGCAAATTCATAACAAATTTAGATAAAAAAATTCTTAATTTGATATGAATTTACCGATTTTGCTCCCAAAATGAATATTTTAGAAGACATATGTATAGTAAATAACCTATGTAGATTAACAAATAATTTCAATAACCTAAATAAAAACTATATATATATATATATATATATATATATATATATATATATATATATATATATATATATATATATATATATATATATATATATATATATATATATATATATATATATATATATATATATATGGTTTTTATTTAGGTTATTGAAATTATATATATATATATGTATATATATTATATATTATATATATATATATATATATATATATATATATATATATATATATATATATATATATATATATTTATATATATGCACATACACAGAAAGGGAAAGGAGATTTGTTGGCAGCTTTGAGTTTAATATATGTTGAGTTAAATAACAGATTTTTCTTCATATTTATATACTAATTATATATATAGCTTACAACTAAATTAATTATGTTTTTTTGTTACTTCCTACGTTTTATTCATTCCTTTTAACTTTTTTTTTATTAACTCGAATGTTTTTTTTAAGAGATGAAGAAATCATTTTTACAATATTTTATTCTGCGTAATTTTTCATAGACATATTCATAATTCCATTCATAATTCTTTTCCCTTTGAAAGAAGTAATAGTTCTTTCGCGGTTTTTTCCTTTTTTTATGATTGAGACCTGGATTTTACACATTGTTCTTCTTTATTTATATATTCAATATATTTTTTTAATTGTTTTGATTTCTTTCTTGTCGCAAGCATGTATAGATGCACATTTCATAAATTATATTTTAACTTTTATTTAATAATTTTATAAGTAATGTTCTAAATATATATGGAGGAAATAGTTAATATTGCTATCGATGTGGTGCAGTACACTGTATTGTTGTAAGGAGGTTTGCGGTAATTTTGGGATGCTCGGTTTTATGTTGTAATGTTGGCATTATTTCAGTTTATAGAGTAGAACGAACACACACAGACACACAAGCAGAAAAATTAAGCGGACTTTGATATTCTTGGGCCGCCAAAATATTTTGGGTTAATCGTTGATGCTAATTTTTATGATCCGCATATCTAAAATATATTTGTTTAACTCGCGATTGTCATTGATGGTGATTGCATGACGACTAAAAATTCTGAAAGAAGATTCTTTATTTCTTGCTATTGTGATACAAATCACACAAAGTCTATCAGAATATTGGATATGGATGAAATAAATTTGGAGATACTGGGAAATCAGTTTTAAAAGCACAGAATTATCAATCTTAGACTTTATGTGATATAATCAACGACACAGTGGATGCTTGAAGGGGAGAGTTTGAATTTTTATCATTATAAATGAGAGAGTTTATGTATTGATTAACAGAGAATATTTTCTTCACATAAGCTCTCGGTACAGTGTCTCTTACTAGAAGTGCTATCATACTACTATCTATTTTGTTTTCACATAACATCACGTCCATATTTTGTGAAAACCATTTTTTATCGATGAATGCTCTTTTCCCATGATGTATGATACAAATATTCTGAACAAAAATGTATGAGTATTTGTAAATCCACATATTCATCAGGACAATGCTTCTTTACCAATTTTTAGGTAGGAGACATCACTAACACCTGACAGAACCCTACCTTATTCATAAGTTTTTTGACAAGAGTAAATATCGGAAATTTTTGTGTGAAAAAGTGCTGTCATGTTTATTGTGGAGTGTTCCAACTGACCTTCTGGGGCCTATGTGGTTTCATAAGGATGAAGTCCGAGGTCTTTTTGGGAAAGAGTTATGAGACAAGATCTGGACATCATTTTTTCAAGTCTATGGATTGGGCAAGAATGTCCTTGAGATTGCCCATCACTATTGCTAATGTTTCGATTTCTTGTTGTTGTTGTTACTAATGACATTCTAACAAGCCAAGCTCACTATGCCTTGCTAATTTAAGTCAATAGGATGCCTCTTTCGTTTAATCATAGCATCACGAAGGTGAAAGTACGTCTTTGCTCTTCAAATCCTCCGGTAGATGGCAGCACCAGAGAATCCACTCCCTCAATTTTGGCATTCATCTGAAGGGAGAGGAACTTTTCTCCATGGTAACTGCTCAACGACTGACCACAGAATCTCAGATTCCACAGATTTAATGAGCACGTATATAATCGATTTCTTGCTTCACTCTTGTGACAGTATTTCTTTAAAATAATTCTTACAAATAATTCATCAATATTACTTCTGTAACGTATACGTTATTCTTGTGTTTTCTCCTCGTGTTTCTGTATTCTTGATAACTTTTACTACTGCATCCTGTAGTGCGACAGCATTTAAGTTTAGAGAATGCATTCAGAAAAATGTTTCCTATTTTATTTTTCTAAATAACAATGTTTACTTTTGGAAAATTATGCAGTTTTACTTTTATAAAATCTATAAATGTTTTGTGGCAACATATAACATAAGCAATTAGTTTTCAACTAGGGAAATAAATATATTAAACTCGGTAGTCACACAATTATAAATTTTTAGATTTAAATTGTATCATGTTGTTAAATATGTCGCATTATTTTTGCATGTTAAGTATAATAAAATGGGAAATTGTAAATGAACTTAAACTCAGATTGTTGAATAATGTGAGCACAATTAATTATATTATGACATAAAATTATTTTAATTTTCAAAAAATATTAAAATTTTTGATTGGATAAGATAGTTTTCATATTCTTTTTTTACGGGTTCGGTGTAGAATCGGGTACTCCTTAGTTTGGTGATACATTATGGCGATAAACTTTAATTTCTGAAAATCATGTTAACCCTATCTTTGTACAACTTTTGTGTAGCAGCCATTTTGTTAGTCACATCTTGGCGTGAAAAATGTTGCCAAACTTGGCTGATAAAATCAATGGGCTGTGAATTATACATCTTTAGTCAAAGAAATTGTGTATTTGTCATGCTTATTAATTATTTTATCTCATCAAACAGAATAGAAAACTGCAGTAGTAAAATAACAATGAAATAATAGAACAGAGTAAAGAATTATGTAATCTAAGTTACGATTTAGTTTTATTAGATGGTTTTAAAAAGAATTCTATAGAAGTATTGTTTCCAAGCATTTTGCACAAAAAAACGAGAAAGGTGAAGGGGGCCATCACTCAAAATAAATCGATCTTAAAAACACTTGACTGGCTTCAATATCATCTCGCATTTCTGGTAAGGGAAGAGAACCCCATTTTTATCATTCTCTACTAACAGCTCAAGGGAAACCTTTTACGTACGTCCACAAAGAATTCTGCCTAATCTGTAGATTCGAAAATGTCAGAAGACATTTTTTTTTACAATATTAAATGAAGCGTAAAAGGAATTAACACGTATATATGGTGAATAAATAGATCGAAATCAATGGATTAACATTCCCGTTTTCTTCTATTATTATTTGTATTTATGATACTGAATTTATAAAATAAAATAAATTCAACTTTTAAAATATGACTAATGTTAGAAAAAATATGAACGTAAAATTATGATCCGGAGCTAATTTTTGTATTGAGGTAAATTAGAATTTTAATTTTCTCGATGCTATATGGCTGCTATTGGAAACCTATGTCCAAAGCTTCATCTATGAAAATTTTTTAAACACCAGTTTTAGCTAAGAATTTCAAGAAATATTATCAAATGACCTTTTTTAATATGAAAACAATTCTTATGTCATTTTTTATTTTGTAAACTCAATTTACATAAAAGACTTTTATAAAATATTTGTGCCGACTAACTTGTCTAGTGGTCAGCGTGCCTGACTATGGATTAGGAGGTCCTGGGTTCGAATCCTGGTTCGGGCATGGATGTACTTTCTCTCTCTATCTATCCTGTCTTTGTCCTTTCCTTGTATGAATGAGGTGTGAATGGTTTCCTACCCTATAAACGGGTCTCTATGGCATGTGTGTACTGAGGAAATCGGACTCCACACCAAAATATGGTTCAGTTGGAAAAGTGGAGCAGCGCACCCCCATGTTGCCAGCCTAATTGGCACACGACAAAGAATGAATGAATAAAATATTTTGTAGTTCAAAGTAATATCTTGAAAAAGATAAACCAAAAATATTTTTTTCTTTTTTGAATTAGAAATATAATTTTGAGATGTAAAGTATAAATCGGAAATATGTAAAGCTTGAAATAAAAATTTGAGTAAAGCATGGACGAATTCAAGCTTGCAATATGAACGATACTAATATTTGTGAGAATTAAAATATAAAGAGAAAAATCATGTAAATCAAACAAACTTATAGAAGATGAAAAACAGTTTAGGATGCATATAAATGATCATAATTACTAAACTCTTACACATATACACTCATGTCCATAAATTAAGGAAAATTCAGAATCACTCAGAAATTGAACTCTAAAATAAAAATTCCACATGTGTAGAATTATCACACACATCTTGAAGAATAATATGCAAATTACAACTAACCACCAGATGGCGCCGATAGTAAGTCACAATGACGAGAGTGTAAGAGAGGGTTATATAAGGAATGATTGCGTTCACAAGCGCTGTAAAAGTCTTTCAGTGCAATAACCGCAAAGTTATGGCAAAAAGGAAGCATTTGGACGATGTTTTTATATGGTAGAATTATCAACCGTCTGGAATGTGGACTTACCCAGCTGGAAGTATCCGAGGCCTTGGAATCACCCAGAGTGTCATTTCCAGGCTTTGGCAACGGTTCTAAGATAGTGATAATGTGAGTAGATGTTACAGCACAAGTCGTCCCTGAGTTAAAACGTTGAATGAAGACCGGTATTTGGCAGTTACTGCCAAAAGAAACAGGCGGAGCACAGCATCAGATCTGTCAATAATATCAAACATATAGCATCTTTTTTGCTCCTTACCTTTTGTTTAATAAATAGACTTTACAAATAAGTCATTTGTTTTGCTTCTGTCTCTTTCTTTGCCGGAACTTGCATTATCCTTAATTTATGAACACGAGTGTATATGGGGAAAACTTTCTATACTTTCAATTGAACCCTATGTACGAAAAACAATAAAAGTATATAGAAATATTTGAATTGTCTATTGAATGCTTAAATTAATGATTAGATACTAAAGATTATTTATAAACTCAGAGAAACGAAGCAACTAATAGAGTTAGAATGGAATCGTATAATTAATGTCCAGAAGGTGGACCTTTGTATCATGAAATTGTTACATGTTTAGGTGTACTGTCATAAGAATAAACGCCAGTGAATTAAGGATGACTAAGAAATCTGAGATAAAAGTTAAAATCCTGATAAAGGGTGGGCAATATGATGTTATCTGAAGAATAGAAATAGTACAATTGCACTAGGGTAAATGAATGTAATACTTTCTCTCACTTGAATGTCTGATAGTGGCACAATCGCGTTTCTCTCAACTGTTGAAAGAAACGCGAGCAAATCTTAGAAAATTCCGATCCTTCATGTCAACAAATAGGCAAGCGCAAATACAAGTTTTTATTGTTAACAGAGTTTTGGATCATACCAAGGATGAACCATTTGAAGAACATTATTTGTGGACAGACTATTAGATATCTGTGCTAATATCGCTTATACTCGATGACATAACAAGTGAAAGCTGTAAGGTTTCTTTGAAATCTGGAGGGGATTATTTTCATAAATGGTATTTCATGGATACTGAATTGTATATAAATGTCATAAATAAAGAAGTTTGAACTATTTCCAAGCTTCTATTTCAACAAATGTGTATACAAAAACTATCTGCCATACTCAACAAAGACTAGGAAGAAAATTGCCTCCTATCTTTCCGAAAAACGGTGTTTTGTCATTAAAACATGGAGAGTTTCAATGCCTATAGGTAGTGTCTGTATCAAATTTTGTTCAAATTTGCTATATATAGGAAACATGCAATTATTTCTTTATGCTAGACTTCTTTTACGTCGAATTAATCATGCTTTCGGTTAGAATTAATTCAGCAACTCCGCCAATAACATAACGATGGGCAACATGTGTAATCTAAAATTATTTCAACTTAAAATACATTGAACAATAATTATAAAGTCTTCGAGCAATGATTCGTCCACAAAAAAATTGCAATGCTTAAATTTCTATTCATCTTTCGAAATATTTCCAAATGTGTACTTCAGCAAAATAGTTCATCTTACTAGCTCTCTTTGTTCTTAATTACAATAACTTATTTTATAGTCTGCATGGTCGTTGAATATGTTGAGCTTTAGCTTGTTCAATTTTAATCTGATAACAAAGAGAATAAACTTTGGAGTCTGGTAAAAGCTGTTTGTAATGCCATTCCTGAAAATCGAATTCAGAGTCCGTACAATTCGACGCCATGATATTTGCCAGTTCACATTGATGTACGCAGAGATAGCACAAGATTGGTATTTGATGTATTATATTTTAGTTTCTTTAATTAACTGTATCGTTGTTTGATGATTTTGATAATGTTTCCGTTTGCCTCTACGACATTATTTAAATCATAAACTAAAGCTAATTTTTTTACAAATAACAAATGTATACCTTCATGTTTTCTATTGCACATATCTTAAGTGAAGTTTGTCAAAAAAATCCTTATAAGTGAAGTTAAAGGCAATATTTTTCAATCATTTGACACAGCATAATGGAAAAGGCAGCGGTGGCCAGGTTGGTTAAGATCCGCCATGTTAGCTAATGGTGGCTGGGCATGTTAAAACTGGACGTGATCGCAATATTCTCCGAGGGAAATGATACCTCTGGGGGTAACAGGTATTGGAGGCCATCTTCATTGACCATGCTTCAAAATCACGAAGACTCCACCAAGCTGCTTCTATCTAACAGATAAAATTCAACTCAGGTACAGGGAAGTATGCTGGTGCAACTACAGCATAATGGGCAACCTAATAACCTAATGCTCTTATAAGTTATTTTAATATTCCCAGATGCATTATCATTGGAACACTTCTTTCTTAAATAGTAGGCCATATTCAGGAGTCACAAAGGAGGAAGCCCTGAAACTTTTAGTTACCCACTCCATCAGACATGCATACAGAAGCGCTTCATCCAGTCCCCATAGTTCAACAGTATGTGGGATCGAACCCGGGACTTTTCACTTCGGAGGGTGCTTCCAAACTATTAAGCCATGGTGCGTTCTATTTTCAATTCTTATCAAATATCTGACCTTGATTACGTCGATACATCCTAACCGATGTCAATGAATATTTAATTAGACTCATGCTGATTAAGCTGTCAAATCGAAATCCATATTCATTTACCTTTATAATTCAATCGATTTGCTAGATAAATTATTGAGTTGCTGTTATTTACATCGAATCAATAATCGTTGAACATTTTTCGTTTCTCCAATAACGTCAGTCATGAGAAAAGAAATCCGAAGATTTAAAAAGAAAACTGCTTGATTAGGTCAACGTTGTGTTTAACAAAATGCACGATATGAATGAAATCTACAGTATTTAAATTTCATTCATTCGGTTACTTGTTTAAAGAATTTTTTAATAAAAGTAAGCCTTTATGTGTCGAATATTAAGTTGTTCCTTTGGTATCGTTGACTACAATGATTTGTTAATTGATTCCATGCTGATTGTGTACTTGAAATGCATATCATGACTAATTTAATGTTAATTAACTTTAATAACTTTGTTATTTAGCTTGAATAATTTCAAAATTTCAAACAAGTTTCTGTTATTCGATGTTTTAATTAACCTTCGATAACATAAGAAGTAAGTAAAATCGACATAAAAATAACCTCGATAATCATTACTTTGATTGTGCAGCAGAACTTAAGTTTGACCATTGATTAGTCTTCCAATTTAATTCAGTGGCTCTCAATAAATATTTTTAACCTTTTCTTAATTATTTAATTATTTTGTGGAAAATATGAAAAAAGAGAGGGTATAAAAAGTTAAGTATATTTATCTTTTTTTTTTTTGCTGAGACAAGTTTTTATCTGACATATTGATAACTTGGTGGTAATACATAAAAATTTAAAAGAATAATTGAACCTAATAATAGCTGTCTAATATAGTGAGTGAATTTTTTCAAGTATTCCTATAGCTCTCGAGAGTTTAAAAAAATATAACAATTAATTATTATTTGGACAGAGTGCATTTGATGTTCTTCTTCCATCACATCTAATAGCTTGTCAGTCTTTTATTCTTTTAATCTAATCCTTTTAGTACCAATTGTGGTTAAAGGTACGTAACTTCATCTTAAATTTAGAAGATACTTTTCGTTGTATAATGACTCTTTAATTTATTATTATTGCATAAGACTAATTGTGTTCAGAAAATAATATACATTTTTAAAATTTATTTAAATTTATACTGGATTTCAGACTTTTCATATCTGTAAAATAAACTAATATTAAATCAACATTTTAGTTATAATTGCATAATTGCTACCAATAATTAATTCTTTTGGTTTGAAGATTGTACCTAATACTACCTCCTAATGTAGTTATAAGAAAGGTTTTTAATTTAACAATTAAAACATGTTCAAAAAGACACGAGTATAATTTTTAAATACAGCACTATTTGATTTGTTCGAATGTAAATGAATTATAATTTAAATGCTTTTACAATATTTCATAAGAAATACACATAAGAGTATAAAGTTGGTGAGGGAATGTTTTCGATTGCGTTTTGCATCCACTAAAAGTACACAATAAAATGTTTCTTGAATAACTATTAAATGCTAATTTCTATAAATATATTTAGCTATTCTGAATTTTATTTACACTGAATGTATTTATATTTACATTAGTCCAATGTAAACTAGATCTTTATTTTATATAATGAAATATTGTTTTTTTTTTGCAAAGAAATAAATAGTAAATTTTAGTGTTAATAATATTTGTTTGACCAAATAATGACCAAGTTTCATACATGTTTCTTAAGAAATCAGTTTTAAAGAAAAACAAGGGTAAGAACAATAATAAAAATGACATAACTAAATTATCGACGGTCTGAAAAAAATTCTCGTTTCTGGTTGCATAATTTTATGAATTAGATTAATTAGAGAAGTTACAAATCGAACTATCCTATAACTTTAATGATGGAGTCATTGATAAGGCAGTCGATAAAAACAATTTTCAACAAATAGTTTTTAATACCATGTTGATTATTCCCTCGAAATATGCACACACACACCTCCGAACACACAATTCCCTTCCATTGCCATTATTAGTTAAAAAATTTTCTACATAGTTTTAAAAAATTATACATATTTTAAAGCCTATCCAACTTATAGTCATAGCATTTTTGATATTATCGCAATCGATATATTTTAATAACAAAACAAGTTTTTCATAGCGTCGATAATTAATACTGATTGCACTTAATACTTGATTAGTGCCATGATAATTGCACATTCTAAAGAGAGCCTAATGGTACCGAGTACATGCGATGTACGTCCTCGTTCAATCTGCGGAATCGAAAGTCATGTAGTTTGTCGTTGAGCAGTTATTATGGGTTTAACGGTCTGGAGAGTATTTCCTCCTCTTCTAGAACAATGTCAAAATTGAGGGAGTGAATTCTCTGGTGGTGCCATCTATTGAAGCAGTTTAGAGCAAAGTCTTACTTTCACTTTCATGGTGTTCTGGCAAAAGGAAAGACGCACCCTACTGACTTAAATTCGCATGGCCAACGCCATAAAGGACTTAGCTTGTCCAAGTGTCATAAGTAACAAAAACACATTCTAAATACATACCATGATATCAATTAACACTGGTTGTGTGCTTGCCAAAAATTTATTATTAGAAATTTATAATTTGCTTAAAACATTTCAGGAACATCTTAGATAGAAGATTAATCAGTTCTTGAAGTCGTCGATTTAAGAAAAATTATAAAAAACGATAACAATTACAGATCAATACCACGCATATTACTTCATGTAAAATGGAAGCCATTGTTAAACAGTCAACAAACGTCTCTTTTTAGTTGATTTTCAAAGTTTTAACCGTTTCGTTATTCCATTTAAATATTCAATTAATGAATGCCAAAATTGTGATGCTGAGTAATTATTTTTTACATTTATCTCAAATCTTTTAATATGTAATAATTTCATGGATAAAAAAGTTTTTTCATGTTTTAAATTTTGTCTTTTGCGATTTCCTAATTATTATTTAAATTTTCTTAATGTTTCTCAAAATAGCTAAGAAAACGTCAGTTATTTTAGATATAAAACATGCGCACATTATGAACATTGTTAATTACATTAAGAATTTTTTAAGTTTTACTAAAACATGTTATTGAGGAATGATTGAAAGAAAGATAAAATCTTAATATAAAGAAAATTATTTGTTCTTCATATGTAAAAATATTCATGTCGAATAAAGAGCTGGCTTACAGCTAAAGAATTATATATCTTATATTATATCTGTTTTCAGCGTAGCAACCGTAGACAGAAAAAGACTAGAACAATGGCAACTGGGAGTATTTTATACATTTCAAGCAATATGGAAACTAAATAAATTATTGAAACATTTCAGGCATAAAACAGTTTCTTTACAACAAAACGAATTACCACTTAAAAAGAGGAAGCTTAAGAAAATTGAGGGACATTTTTTTGTTATAAATATTGAAAAAGTTCTCTTTTACTAAAAAGTTCTATAAATGCGCTAAAATTATCAAATCCTTGTAAAGTTTTCTAAAATACAATAAAATAACTTAAAATCTTAGAAAAACAATTGAAGAAAAGAAGCCATTTTTATATTTTTGGCCTTCATCTTAAATAATATTTACAAATTCGAAAGAGCTTCTAGTCACAAAAAATTTAAAAGATGACTCAGTTATTTTATTTTGCACACAACGTAAAAAATCATTATAAAATAAGCAAAATTGTTAAAAAAATAAATAAACTGAAAGTGATTTTTTCTTTTTAAATTGTCAAGGTGGAAAAGTTTTAAGTAAATGTCGTGAAATCTAAATGAAAATACCATGAGAATTTAAAAAGTATGTATTGGACAACTAAAAGAGCACTGAAGTACTTTCAAGTTTGAACTTATATTTTACTCTTCGTAGTCTTCATATAATTTAGAATTCAAGGACAAAACTCCTTCTTCCTTGCGATGCATTCAAGTAAACTCGTTTAAATTTTCTTTCAAAAGAAACTTAATAAAAGAGCAGATAATGAAACATGCTTTGATTCACAAGTACTTCTTTGAGAACCATTTCGCTGTATTTCTTGGGCTCTAAACTTTTTTATTTTATTTTTAAAAGTAAATTTCATCAAAGCTAAAGAAAGAGTTCGAAGTATTAAGCTGAAAATTTCATGAAAACAAAATATATTTCAAGAAGCCAGTATATTTTAAGACTCTACATACAAAGGAATTTGCAACAACAAAATCTTTTTGCTGTACAAAGGGAAATTTTATATAAGTTTCTACAGATTTAAGAGATAAGATTCTTTTACTTAAAATGTTCCAACTTGATTGCTTTTTTTTAAAGCAAAATGCGTTTGAGTCTAAACATTAGAAAATAACCCGAAATATTATGAATGCTCTTTGTACAAGCATCAGACTGAAGAGATCAGAGAATTATAAATTTCAAGCGTTCTTAGAAGTTGTTCTTTCTGTAAGATTTGGGCACCAGTTTAGTTCAAGTAATAACTCTCTTTAAAAATCTGTCTATTGTTTTGAATTTTCCAAGTATAATGGAGAGAAACATGAAGAACAGTTTGATTAAACACTAAAAACTAAAAATTTGATTGAAAGTGGCGAAAATCATACTTTTTGGAGCAGAAAATTATAAATTTGTTTCTAATACTCCTAATGGGTCTAAAAACAGAACCCTTTTTCTCCTAGTGAAAGGTGCTGGGTTCAGTCCCAGTCATTATTGAATAATGGGAGACAGGAGTTGCTTTTGTTTCCAGCATGCTTATCTGTCGGTGGAGATGCTAGGAGAGTTTTCATGATTTTTTCCCTTAATGCAGATGAATATGCCCATTATTTAAGAAAAGTCCCTGCACTGAGCAAATAGTCTCATAATATAGCCTCATTCAAATAGCCCCATTCACGCGATGTATCTGGACAATGTAGAGCTCTTTGTTGGCTGTGGCATTCTATTCGAGTATTTCCCAGTGCACCAAGAGGTTTTTAAAAACTGGCTCAACAACTTCTTTGACACCAGACCAGTTGATTTTTGGCGGAACGGCATCAACAAATTCGTCGAGAGGTGGGAAGAGGTTGTAAACAACAACGGCGAATATATAATAGATTAACTGATTGATATAATTATAGTTTTTTGCTTAAATAAAGGTCTTTTGTAAAAACGCTACAAACTTATTCCCTAGCCAAATATTTTCTCAAATAAATCATTAAGTGAAAGAATTGAATTAGTCTTACACACGGTAAATATAAAAAAAACAAAAAAACTTAGTATTACAATAAATATATAATCACCTACATTTTATATTCAAAATCGTTTGAGTTTTCGAAATTACTATTATTTTTCTTTCGAAATTCTCTTTAAACTATAACTTTGCATCATGAAAAAAATACAAATAATAAAATAATGAAAAATCAAATTTCATTCGGTTACTGTTATGACGTAATTCACAATGTCGCGAAGAAGAAAATTATCTGAGCCTGAAATTTTGGTTTTAAAAAGAGGTTCTGGAAAATTTTAAAAACAAAATAATCGTTATTATCAAACTTTCTGAAATTGTGATTCATAATCCTTAGAGTAGAAGAGGAATCTGGAAAACATAAGAGATTTGGGAAAAAGTATATTATCAGCTTCAGAGGGAAGTAATAGATATATTTTCACAATTGTAACTAAATAAAACTTATCTACTTTTAAAATGACGGAGACAGTTTTGTTACTCAAACAAATAAAATTATCACTCATACAACAATCTGGCTCAATAAAGAATCAAACTCAAATGTTGCACCTCGGAAATTAAAAGAAAATTAAGCCTGTTAAAATTGCAGAAAGAAAAAAATGAAATTGGGAAAGGAGATCATGACCTTGAAAGATTTGTGGGGAAAAAATATTTTCCGATGAAAATAAGTTCTATTGAAATGGCTTGGATAGTAATATTTACTATTGATATCATTTACGGACAGAAACTTGAGATTTTTTCAGTAGACTATTTTAAAAAATAGTTGTAGGTTTGTGATAGTGATGTTAATTCCTATATGCAATGGTAAATAGGAACACCAATGAGTTCCTGGAGAACTAGACTCAGTCGTTATCAATCACCATTTCACCAACACTTGACTTTTAGTAGTGTCAAACTGGAAATTCCAGCAAGATAATGCACCATCACATGAGTTAACATTTAAATAAAAATTGGATTCATTAAGGAAGAATCAAAATCTTTATTTTGCTAATCGATCGTAAGATCTTCAGTTCTATGAAAAATAATTGAAGGAACATGTGACTTGTCAATTTTATACAGATAATCGTCAAAATAATTCTTGTACGAATTAAAAGTAGCTGTCATGAATAATAGGGATAAATTTTTCAAAACTTTATACAAAAACCTGATTAATTCAATGAAAACATTTATATTGATTTATCTAGAAGAATAGTGTGGAGTTATATAAATCTTTTTTCATATAACTAAAAAGATTAACATCTTTTTACTTACATGAAAAACAATTTATTTTGGGTTATGGTCTTATAATTTTGCAACAAATACTTTATATAGAAAATTTTAAATTATTAGTAAAATATTTAGAATATAATCAAATATATTTCTAAAACTATTTTTTAAATTTCTTTAATTATATAAACTTAAGTTGGAAAATGTAATAATATTTAGAAAGAAAATCACAAATGCTACAATGGTCTTATATTTTCGTAAAACAATATGTTAACTTAATCTAATATTTTATTTACAACTTATGCTAGTTAGACAAGGTTATATTACAACAAGAATATATTCAGAAGACGAAGCAATGTTTTGCCGCTAAATAGAGCTTTCTTCAACTTACGTAAACATAGACTAACACTGTTAATGCATTGTATCCAAAATCATGCAAGCCCGAATACAGGAAAAGTTAAATTTACAGTTAATTCGTGAAATTAAAAGTGAAAAAAATACTTGTGTGTGAGCAAGAACACGGAAAATGAACACAGAGGGAAAAAAATACTAAAAAATGGGAATCAGCAAACGCAAACAAACAGTAAGATTTTCGACCAGATCAGTAGAAATATAATATTAATTTTGTTTTCTGTTATATTTTCTTGTGAAAAGTTGCTTTTCCTAATACTAAATACCCTTTCGAATGAAAGTTAAAAGGCTAAATTGATGTGTAACTTTAATTTGTATAGAATATACGGTAGATTAATTTTCATGTTAATATTTTGGCATTTACTATTAATGATATTTAATTTTAAACTTTAACAATAAATTAAAACACATAAAGTTTAAATTTAACTTTTCCTAACGAAAATAATTACAAAGAAATTGTCAAATTATTTTACGTTGGCTGGTGTTTGTGAATGAAAGATTTTAATTTATAACAATATATTGCTATTTTTCGCCAACAAGAAGGACAAGACATTCATTTTTATTACTTATAGTTATACTTTTTAATAAAACAAGAAAAAATATAGGTTTGTTTTGTTTGTTTGTCGCTCAACGGTCATTTTTTGCACACGAGGGCTAATTAGACCGGGACTTACGGTTTAAAGTGGATTCCGAACCACTACAAACATCCATGCCCAAGGTGGGATTCGAACCCACGAACTGTTGAACCGAAGGCAAGAGCGTTAACCATTCGGCTGCCAGCTCGGCGAAAAAATATAGGCAAAAAAAGAAAGAGTTTAAAGGTGGCAAAGGAAGAATAGAAGTGGGCTTATAAATAATACTGTAAAAGCAGTATAGCCGAAGTAATTTTAGCCTGTTGTATGATGTTAGATATCGATCTCGTCCTTTGTCGAGGTTCGTGGTGTATGTTTATGTTTTGTAATTTTAAAATAGACAACAAGAAGTGCATCACAGTAACCTAATCTTTTTGATGTTGGATATTATCATAATAGTTTCCATTTATCCATTCTAGTGAAATTAGTTCCAGCACAGGTGCCGTATAATCCATGATTCCAAATTCTGAATTTTTTTGGCGATGAAGAAACGTTGCCATGATGACTTATCGTGACGTGCGCGATCACGTAAATATTAGGGTTACCAGAATAGAATTTTCTGCATAATTCTTATTCGTCTCCATGAGTATGACGTTATAAAAACCAGGTTGCCAGATTCATAAGAAAATCCACCAAAAATTAATCAATTTCAGAATTGGGCATCATGGAATATTCAGCACATGTTTCTTAGTTCCCTCACTAGTTTCGATTTCCTTTAGAGTGGAATTTCAGTTCACTTAAACTAACTTGATAAGTGATAAAATTTTCGTTCGAGTGTCAGTTTGAAGTCAAATTAGCATGTTTTCCGAATTTTAATTTTGTAAAAAATCTAAGTTTTCAGACTTAAGTTATTTTAAATATTTGATAATTTCAAGCATTAAAAAAACAAGAAATTTTAATTCTCAATAATATTATTCGAACACATTTTAATCAAAATTATGTAAAGTAAAAATAGTTTCTCATATTTGGCAATCTCAATAAACTTCCACAGATGGCGCCATAGTACATTAAAAAATTTTCAAAATCATATTTTTTCAAAATTTTATTGTTTTTTAAATATATATTTATAAAAATATAATTATTTTGTAAAATATATGATAATAAGAAAAAGTATAGAATAATTTAAGTAATACACACATGTAAAGAATTATAATCAAGCTTAAATTTTAAAAATTGCAAAATTTCTTTTAAAAAAAAACAAATAATTTATTATCATTTTTTAAATGTTAATTCCTGAAATACCTTTTTTCAAATGTGTTATAAAATATGTGATTTATCTATATAAGAAAGAATGAATTTAACCCTCAGCCATAAATTACATCAGGCTGTGAAAGCAAAACAAGATTCATTTCGAAATTCGATTTCAAGCATCTTATTCATTTCATAGTCAGCATCTTCGTCATTACAATAGCAGAATTTAACATTTAACATATCACAACAATTGTAGAATACATATCATTTTTTTGTTATTGTTACTTATGAAATTTGTAACAAATAAAAATTGAAGGGAAAATTTGTAGTACGATGTAAAATAGATGTAGTACAAAATATTATACAGTAAAAACAAAAGCAAAAATAACAATTACATGAAAAAAAGAAAATGAGAGAAAATGTCATACATAGAAAAATATAATTATATAATTTGTGTTTACTCCGTTAGCAGAGCAGATAGCATTCATTTCTTAGATAAAATAATTAAAAGAGCTACGAAAAGCTTCATAAAGATCTAGAATGAAATATGAAATTGACGAGAAACACTCATTTTAAATACACATATTAGAAAGAAATCTACATTCTCTTATGGGATTTTAAACTTATTGAACAGTAAAACGCAATTATTGTGGGGCTATTCCAAAAATCATGCTTGTCCAACATTTTAACAAGTAACACTCATACCAATTATTTTTATATACGTAACATATTAATCGATTATACAGGATTAATCATCACCTTAAGCCATGACTGTTACACTGTATTATTAATTTTATGAATAAATAATTTATTCCATAGAGTAAGAAAGTATTGTTTAAAACATAGTTACTTTTATTGATTTTAGTATAAGTCTTTGATAGAATGAAATGATATCTCTGGAAGAGGCAGTAACAGTATAGGGATCTTCATTTTTACTTTAAATTATAAGAACCCACACATTTTCCACGTTATAATGGCATTATAATGATATGCACATACATGGTATATATACATGCACGTACATGGTATTATATAATGGTATACACAGTACACAATGGTATATCACCATATAATCCTAAAAAGGGTAATTTACTACACAAGAATTCACCACTATTCAAGATTCTGCCATCTCCGTTCCCTTGTGTCAAAAAGGGGAATCTAAATGATGTTGATACTTATGACACTTGGACAAGCTAAGCTCGCTATGCCTTGGCCATTCGAATTAAAGTGAATAGGGAGCGACTTTCGTTTTAATCAGAGCTCCACAAAGGTAAAAGTATGTCTTTACTCTACAAATCCTCCGACAGATGGCACCACCAGAGGATCCACTCCCTCAATTTTGACATTGATCTGAAGGGGAAGGAAATTTTCTCTAGAGAGACCATTGTAACCATCGTAACTGCATAATGACCGACCACAGGACTTTTGATTCCACAGATTTAACGAGCACGCAAATCGCATGTACTCGGTGGGTCTTTGGCGGCATTGGGAATCGAACCCCGCCCACCCTTTCAGATGGAAAATCGATGCCCTAACCACTAAATCCACGGCTACCACGGCACATCAAAATGATTGATTGGAGTTCGCGAGTATCAAAAACAAGTGATATTTATAAATACAGAAAGAAAAATCTTAAATATCAGTCATGTCCTATTAATTTATATATGGATACTACACATGACTATTGAAAGTGAATTATGCACTTTTAATATTATGTACGACCAGGTAATAATTTGGTACAAAACATGCAAATAGACCACCTATGTATAAAAGGAAATAAAAATTTCTGTTATTTTTATATCTAGTTGTTTTTATTTTTTCATCATAGATGTATTGTCATAGATATTGCTAGCAAAATGTCAAGTTATTCATTTCTTTATACAGAAATTAATTTTGACGCCATGAATTATGTAAAAATTTGAAATTTAATTAGGTTCCGTTTTATAAAAATTAAATTAAGTCATTGGCGTCTAAGTATCAAATGATCAATTTTAACTACTGTGAACAAAAGGTCACACCTTTAAACAGTCTTATAGTAGAATAAAATATTATAAAACTTTTTAGGAATATAAAATATGAATTTATATCGACTATATACAGAAAATAACTTTACTGATAAGGATAGAAAATATACAGATTATTTATTTAACAAAGTAATTTATAAAAATATTGTTGTTAAAAATTATTGATCTTTACTTATCAAATAAAGTTATTTAGAAAATTTATAATTTTTCATTCAATATTTTAACTGTTCGTTTCCCAAATTTATAAGCAATACACTCAATTATTAACAATAAATACAAAATATTGGAGTTAAATATCTCTGTCTTTGCATTTTACTAATCAGATGCCATAATCAATGGATTTATAATCAATAAATAAATTAATTGAGGCCGAAGAGTTTTTTAGGTTAATTATGTTAAATATTGTTCCTGATCATTACTAATATCCAATCAAATTTAAAAATCAAATACAATTTTAAAAAAAAACTTTTTTACGGTGATTTTTTAAATTACATTTGAAAATTTAAATTGGATGTGATATCTTTAGCTTATTAACTAATAAACTTTTGTTTATAAGTACTTTATTATTACTGGTACTTTATAATTATATAATATTTTTGATACACACACTTAATTTTTTCAATACTTCTCATAAATTCCCAGTTTTAATTTTTTTTCATTGAATATGTCTTCTTCTTCAGCGCAACAGCCCGGGGTGGGCCAAGGCATTCCTCCATTGTGTTCTCCAGAAGGTGACAGTTCTCCAATTTTATCACTTTCAGCACTTTAAAAACTCTTCTACACAATCAATCCATCTAAGTGTGGGCCGACCCCTAGATCTGTTTGCAATGGGCCTATTATTAAAAATTCTTGAAGTCAAAACAAAGGGATCCATTCGACAGATTTGGCTTGCAAATCTCAAGCGACATATTTTAATGTAATTGACGAAGTCAGCTTCCTTAAAAAGTCTGTAGAGCTCGAAATTGTATCTGTGCTTCTAAACTCCATTCTCATTTACAGTACCAAAATTTTTTCTTAGGACTTTTCGTTCAAATATTACAATTTGATTTGACTGAGTCTTTGTTAGAGTCCAGGTTTTGCATACATAAGCCAGAACAGGTAAAAACTATATCTGGTAGATGGTATTTTTAACGTTATCAGTTTCTTGGTGAAAATAAATATTTTTTATGTATAAACATTTTTTAAAAAAAATTTCTATGCTGAAGATCTCAAGTGATATAATCGTTCGTATTTAGTTTTCGGAAATTGTTAGGACATACGAGTTTGTTTTATGAAGTCGTTTATGGGGAATATTTATTTCTTGATACTTTCAACAACTCTTTGCGGCATCAGAATATATAACAGAAGCTGAGATATTAAAATAAAAAGAATAATGAAGCAAAGATGGAGTTATAATTCCAGTATATAACAATTACATTAACAATATCTTATTTGTGACATACTTGGCAAAACTAGTCATTTGCTCATCATTTTATCCACGTATGATATCGACATAGCTTTTCTCCTCCTCTGTTTACCAAGATTTCTATCATATCAGAACTCGCTGTTTTAGTAATCTTCGAAACGTTGCAGAACAATGACAACAGCTCTTTTGGGATAGGGAGTTTCCGCATTTGATATTAGAGGTTTGATAACAAAATCAGTGTGTGAGATACGTTATCTTCTATAATGTGATTATACGTCAGCTGTACCAAAACAGCGGATCTCTCTTTATCAGAATCATGTCTATTTGCATATTCCAGCATCAATCAATCAATTTCTTTTTCCCACCTCCCTGTTTATCCTTTCTCACACAGTTTAATTATTCAGTTACATCACGAAGAAAAGATCTTATAGAAGAAAGAAATGACTTTTTTTTTTAAAATTTTTGGTAAATATGGTAAATTTTTCTAATCTCAATTTCACAAATATATAAACGTATTTTTATACGCATAGTATAGATATTGATAACATATATTTTTAAAAATTCGACATTTCTAAAAACTTATAAAAATAAAATGATTGGAAAAAACTTGAAATCTTGATGTGTATCTCACTAAATGGTGGAACAATTATTATTACCTGTCAGATAAATATCAAACTCTACAATTTGATTGTTATAACGATAATTACATATTTGTGTTGAATTCAGTATTTCTTATTTGTGTAACAAATAGATTCAGATTTAACTCAATACAGCATTTATTATTTGCCTATTATTCATTCATTCCTGCAAAATGGTCTTAAAATGTCAACTAGCTCACCTGTAATCCATTTCTTAACCAAAGTGGAGAAGAAGTAATGAAAATTCGAAATGTAGAACAAAATACGACCTCTCCACATTCTTTTTCATTTTTTCTTATATTTTATATCCACTCTCTGAAGAACTAGTTCCATATAACGATGTCTTGGAATGTTTTCGTTTCAAGTGTTCTTTTTTTTTTGAAATGGTTTATTTGATAGATTATTACTAGCGTGTCAGTGAATGCTATATTTCTGTAATATTCAACACGCAGGTATCTTCCTAAACGAGAATTGTTAAAAAAAAATAAAAAAAACTTTCGGAAAGATTCATATTCATAAGGTGAATAATCACAGGGCGTTTTATTAATACTAGCCCAAGACTATTTTTTTTATTGAACTCTGTCCTTTATTTCAATATTAATTCTCTGAAAATGTGCTTCAAAATATAAAAATATGTGTTTAGTTATTATACTGCTTATAAATGTGCCACTTTTTTTATTTAATTTAAATTCATCATTTATCAGTATTCTATTAACGAAAACATTTACTTAGTTTTGGTTTTCACTTTTGGATGAAAAAGTTGATCTTTGACACAGTCGACAACTGAGATTTGAAATAATTTGTGCAAGTTAATTAAATTTCGTACAATATGAGTGTGACGACGATTTTTTTCAGAAAATTTCAAAAATAATCAAATTAATGATCTTCCATGAGCTTAGAGTGAAGTTTACAGATGAACACATCATACTTTAAATCCTACCTACCTTTCTACGCATCCTACCTTAAATCCTATTTACCTTCCTACACATCCTACCTTCTTCGCCATTCATCGATGATTCAAAGTAATATTGTGGATTATTCAGAAACACATACCAGATTATCTGTAACAATTCATTATGTAGACTCAGGATTCTGTAAATATGCATATTACAAGTCTTTGTAAATATTTAATCTCTTACATGAGACATTCCAAACATTTCTGTATAAGAGATTCAAATTAATTCTCATATGGATGGAATATCTTTTATTTTTATTCAGTGATTGTAGTTATTTGTTTACATATTAGGAAAACTGAAACTAATTCAAACTTGCATAAATTGGATAGGAAAAAAAGCCAAGTTTATGAAAATGGTTCTAGTATTCCAATTTATTTCTTTTTTTTTCTACTTCTCTCTTCAAAAATGAATACCCATAAATATTACATAACACAATAAATTATAGCTAAAGTAATTTTCATTTAGTTTTTATCTTGGAAGTTTATCTAATATGATTCACATGTTTCTTATTTTTCTTATTATTTTATTTCTCTTATTTTTCTGCTTCTCATTTTTATTTAAGCTCTTAAATTCAAACCAATTTTTATGAAAAAAAATCTCAGTAACCAAGAAATTTTAATAAATCCAAAAAACAAATTGAAAAAGTACTTTGATATCACGCAACTGATTGTATTGCTTTCCTTTTAAGCTTTACATTAGCTTACACAGATTTATGTGTCAAAATTAGCAAAAATGTAGTGGAGAATTTTTTTAAAAACGCTTTAAGAAAATTCGCTAAGTGATTTTCATTTTATTTTTGAACCAAGAATATTTTTATTTATTATTATTTATATTCTTCAATTATATTGAAGAACATTAAATATCTAATTAAAAATATCTTAATTCCAAATTTTCATTATATTCAGAGCTGTTAACATATATACTGACAATTACAATATTTTCTTTTAATGACATTTAAGCTCATTGCGCAGATTTTTCTTTTCTCTCTCTTTTTTGTTTGTATATTGATATGTGTTCATATCAATATATACATGTATTTTTGGGAATATATAACTTTCTGCTCTCGAGGGAAAGTATAAGATGTTTTCAATACTGTTAATTAAATACCTCGAAAGAGAAAGCAATAATAGCCTAAACTGAAAGATTCAAATAAAAAATAATAACTTTCCCTTTTGAAAAATGATATAAACATACATATTTTCATAGATATATAACATCATATGGTAAAAGTTGACAATCGGGTAACCCTAGATTCTTTGACGTTTTTTTTTTTTTTTTTTTATACACCGAATACCATAATATTTATTTTCAGAAACGTTGGAAAATTTATTTCTTTGCATTTAGAGAGAGCCTACAGAATTCGATTGGTAGAAATCTCAACCAACTAGCTCTTCCGGGGCACACACAAAAAACTGCGAATATATTTTCCCTCGTTTTGTCTGCAGACCAAGCCCTATTTCTTCATCGATAACTGTCAGGCTCTTCATTCTGTCACGGTTGAATAGATTCACTTGCAAGCTGTATGGTTGCTTTTACACCCAGTTTACAGGCGGATTAGTTAAAAATTCCCTATTTTCCCTATCGTTCCCTATCGAGAAAGGATTCCTTTCTTAATAGGGAATTTTTCGACGTATGGGATAGAAAATAATTTAGTTTTATTCTTTTTTCTATCAATACAAATGCTTCAGATGAAGAAAATAAATTAGCAGAAGAAAAAATATGAAAAATATTTAATAACTTTCTCTCTCTCTCTCACACATGGTATTTTTAATGATATAAATTACCTAATAATCGAATCTCAGTATCTTAAAATCAATAAAATTGTGAATAATATTCAAAATAATTAGCTAACTAAAGCTCGAACACTCGTAAAAAGAAATATTTGTTTTCTCAGAGGTACATTCGGAGGTATTTAAATGTATTTGTAAGTGTGTTATACATTTTTTTAAACAAAAATAACTACAAAATATCAAAATAAGCAAAAATTATTTTTAAAGTTCACAGATTTTGTAAACATGGATAAGATTATCATAAATATAATGAACACATACCTGATAAAATGACTTTTAAACAACATTTTAATTAATAATGAGGTTCCGAATAAATTTTCAAACTTACATTTCTTATATATAGATTATTCTCAGTAGAAAATTCTTAGTATAAAATTAACTACACATTTAATAACAATATAAATTTTAAAGTTTATGAAAAAACTTTAAATAAAATTTCTAATAAGTTTATTAGTAAAAATGCTGTAATCAATATTTGTCAATCAAATTAAATATATTGTAATTAAAGATATTTTTTATAATTCAAATCAGATATAAATGTTAAGATATAAAGATAAGAATTCACATTATATATCCATAATTAATTAAAATATATTAAAATTATAACATTTTTAATAAACTAAATGCTATAATTAAAAATAATTAATAAAAGTAAATTTCGATAAATTTTTTTATCTCATGACAATACTTTTCAAATTTAAATTCCATTTTTGTTAAAAAAACAACTTATTTTAGATTTTAAACTTTATATTTATAGTAAGGGGATGCTTTTACAACATTCATTTTGAGTGCTTTAATATTAAGAAAATAATTCTAATAATTATAGTTTTTACGAGTCATAAATAGTTTTAATAAAATTCTCATGCGTATTTTTTTCTTTTCAAAAAAATATACAGCCCTCTTACTTCATGAGCAATAATATCATCTTATAAAGTGAAATTAATTCAAGTAATGAAAATAGAAAAAAATAGTTTACAGTAAAAACTGACATACCACCGTTATTTTTAGAATGTAACTTTTTTTAAAAAAAATTAATTTTTTTAAATTTGATTTGTTGTTGCAGCAACCTGCTTTCGTGTACCTATCCCAGAGCTGGGCTCTACCAGTTAGATAAAAGCACCCGGATGGAATCTTCGCAATTTTGAAGTACGGACAAAGCAGAAGACCCTCAAACTTGATTTGCCATCCCCAGAGATATCATTTCACTTGGAGGACACAGCGACCCCGCTAAGTTTTAACGCCACTAGCTGACATGACGGATCTTCAGTTAAGCAGGGATTCAAACTCACTACCTTCCGATACTGAGAACGACGCCCTAACCAACCATCCACTGCGGCATCGTAACTTGATTTGTTACATCCATTCGCACTTCATATCCATTAATTTTTTTTAGGATACATCAATTACTCATGAATTTTTTATAGCCATACTTATTGCCGGTATGGATTTATTTAATAGTTACGTTTTAAGTTTAAAATTAGCAACTAATTAACCATAAAATTTTCTTCAAGAATTAACTGAAAAAATTAAGTACAGATGAATACCTATTTTTTTCAAAATTAATTTACTATTTAGATTCGGGAATCAGGAAGTCAATTTCAATCTCCTGCATATTAACTATAGTAAGATTATTTATTCTTGCTATATTTAATGTTTCTGTTTGCTAATATATACAATCCAAAATTGGGGTCACCTTTTGAAATTTTTAAATTCTTTTAACTTCGCATATGCTAATAGAATATATTAATTTTTCATTAAATGCAAATGCTTATTCATCAAATTAAAGGAAATTTAATGTAGAATCTAATTAAAAATATAGAATTGAAATATCTATCTATATTACAAAAAAATTACGCTTCTTTTTATCTGAAAAACAAACACGATTTATCATAAATGCTGAAGTGTATTGTAATAAAATCCTACTAGTCCATCACAATTTCTGTTTTGAGAAACAATTAAATCTCAGTAGCTAAATTGCAATGTATTTCAATCAGTAGTATATGTTTCAGTGATGAAATGAGCTATTTTGCTAGAATGAATTTTGCAGAAGAATGCATACTCGCTTAAAAAATAGAATATTTATTGAATAATTTTATCCTTTTTGTCAAAGCAAACAGATTAAGACCCCTAAAAACAATACCCCAAACTTAAGACCCCTAAAAACAAGAATTCATTAGACGAGTGCGAAAAAAAGCAGAATTGATGTATTGAAAAAAAATAGTCTCTTATTTTACTCAAATTGTAAAACAAATTGATAGATGAGTAAATTTATCTTAAACACAAAATTTCTACTCACATTGTGAAAAATCTAAATCAGTGAAAAAGAAGTCAAGATCAGGCCAAAAACGTATACAAGTGCTACTGACGATAGAATAATAAAAAAGGAATTGCTTCAAAGACAAATGATTTAATTAGATGCTGTTTGATGAGTAATTAATACAGCAGGTATTTCAGTTAAATTCAAGGGCAATAAAGAGAAGATAATCAGTTTGGATATGTTTGTGAAGTTAATTTGATGCATATTCAACTGATTAACGGAATTCTGAATGAAAAAAATGCATATCGACATTATCCTGGAACCAAAATTAACATGTTCCATCAAGTATCTCTTCTACAGTAAAGCACCATTTATCTTTTAGCAACATTCAGCTCCATATCATATACCAAAAATTATTCAAAGAATAGCTTAAAAATAAAGGCAAATATTTAGTACCTTGGCCAAAACATAACTCTCACCTCAATTCTATTGAAAATTTCTATCGAAGTTTGAAATTTCTTGCATGAATATGAAAAGACATTGAGAAGCTGTATAAAAATAGCGGTTATACTAACTATTATCAAGTGCGTCAGTGCTTAACTTTAAAATATACAATGAAATCTAAGATATATCTTTATTTGTTTTCTACCTTTTTTAAAATATAAATTTTTTTAAAATTTCACTTTTTTTTAAAAAATTTAATTCTACATTAAATTTTGTTTCATTTTATATTCAAGCATTTATAATTAAGTAAAAATTAATATATTTTATAAGCCTATAAATAAATGAAACATTTAAGAAATTGTCCTTCATTTTGGCTACCTCTGTATATTCACAATTTAAAAAAAATATTGCTTTACTATTGACACTTGTAGCATCAACATCAAAGTTTGAGTGATTATTTTTTTTTACTTTGAATAGGCTAACAAATAATGCTCCAAAAGTAGTAAGAAGAACAAGTAAGAAGAACTGAACAGTGCTTTAATAAATAACCATGACAGGCCATCCTCTTTTTAACGAGATCTAAGGAAAAATTTTGGAGAACCCCCTCAGCAATGCTCTTGACAGATGATGCAAAGCTAAAGTTGAGTGTGTCGGCGCCTTTACACTTTAGTCACGATATATTCATGGTTAGGTTAGTTTTGTGATTCAAGGTAGAGTCACAAAAAGCGGTTTAAGTCAAAGCAGTGTTGCTTTGCTTAGAAACGACCTTGATGTCCAGTTCACAATTAAATATACCAAGCATTGAGTTTTGCTTAAGAGACTTTTTTTTCTGTTTACAATACCTAATTTAACTGATATGAAAAATCTGACTATTCTCAGGGATTAAAAAGATATCAGCGTCTGTATTTATAGAAAAATTAAGTTTATAATGTAAGTAAATCCATTCTTGCAATAGCTATAGACCAATGGATTCATTTCTTTTACTTTTTTTCTGGTGACTTTTATTCGCTTCAGCTCTGTAATATCTCGCGTTTTTAATAATAAACCCATTCAAAAAATGAAGTTCCTGTTTTCTCGCTTATCAAAAATCTCTCTCACTCTGATTCTAAAGAATCTAAGAGAGCTACAGTTTGAAAACAAAATAAATAATTTAATGCTTGTTCAAGTCCTTTCTAAGAGCAGTTAAGCTTATTTATGAGAAATGTCGGAAGTCTTTAACAAAATATATCAATAAATAGAATTTTCGTTCTTTTTTAATATCATAAATAAAGTTTTTAAATTGTGAATCAAATTATATCGAAAATATTTATGGCAGCAGAATTCACAAAATTTTTAATGATTCGTGATCTAATGAGTAGTAATTTCGTAACGTCAAAGAAATTACCTATAATCAATTTATTCTTAAAATATTTTAACTGAAAATCAAATCGTAATATTCCAACGATCAAGGCTTACATAATTGGATAGATGGATACGTAAGAATATTTAATATTTTTCAACAAATATTTTAAGTTTTATTAGTTTAAGTTAACAACAAATTATTTAAAAAATTATAAGATGAGTTGGCAATGTCAAGCGAAATTAGTAGAAGCTTCAACAAATCAAGAAATTGGTAGAAAAACAGAACAGCCGAGATGCTCTTGTCTCAAGAACGGCTTTTTAAAGAAAAAAAGTATATTGTCTTCATAGAAAATAATTTTAAGCACACACAGATTAAAGATTACATTCCTATTTCACAAAAAATGCTGGAACATTTTTAAGTACTTCCCTGAGAAATATGCTCTTTAAGAAAATAGAAATAAATTACCAATATCCAGTTTTAAATAATGGCTAAATTTGAACTTCTACTCTAAAAATTCTACCATTTTCTCAGGGATAACTTTTGCTAATCAACTGACACCATTCAAATTATTACATATTATTCTTTGAAATACCAAGAATATAGATTGAGAAGTTTTAAATGCAAAAAAGATAACAGCTCTTAGAAAAACCCGAAAAAATACTGAAACAAATTTAAATTTTTATAAATGTCAAGATTAAAAAATGATTTAATATATATATATATATATATATATATATATATATATATATATATATATATATATATATATATATATATATATATATATATATATATATATATATATATTCATACGCATTAAGATGGAAATTTTTTTTACAAATGTGAATAAGCAACTAAAAATGTGTTTTCGGAACAATTCAATATTTGATTTTATTTACATTTAAACAGTTTAATATTTGATATAGTATATCTTAGTATTCTTATCATAATACAAATATAGAAATCTAATAATATTGTTTGATTTGATTTGTTTGTCGCTCATCGGCTATTATTTACACATGAGGATTATTTAGATGGTGTTTACAGTTTTAGAAGCTGAAGAACTTACGAAAATTAATCAATCAAAATATTTTTATTCTTTTTCAGTTCTAATAAGCAAAAATAAATAAATACATGATCTTCCTTTTATAACTATTTAAGATTTTCTATTAAATCTTCACTCATTGATTGCATCAAAAAATATTAAAATTCATTTATAACCAACATAGTTGTATTTAATTAACTGTGTAAATTGTGATCATCCATGCATTGTGCAGAAGTACTTTTTAAATATTATAAATTTTAACATTTTATATTTTCTTATGAAACAGGGCCTAAATTAAAAAATAGCTCTGATTTCCGTTAGCAATTTTCAAATAAATCTTAATATTGCATTGTAAACAAATGTTACGTCAGACACTCGGGAATATGAATATCCAATGATCTACACAAATACATCAAGAATATAAATTTTATTTTTACATGTAAATAAATGAGGCTTTCAATAATGAATATACACAAGCCTTAATCCCAAATAAAATGAATAATCTAGGATATGTGCAAGTTATTTTATTCTCTATATCAAACATCTATAATTTTTAACAAAATTAAAAATAATTTTTGAAATAATTGTCTATATTCCCGAAAAATGAAATTAGTTTTTTCAATTTGAAGGAAATAAAGTGTTAAAACTTACCAGGATAAATTGTCTTCTATAAAGAAATAAAGCGTAGAAATACATATATATAAATTTTATAGTAGAAAGATTCATATAATTAGTTAATGGAAAAAAGGTAGCAGTGAATTGTGTAAATAATAAAACTAATGTGTAATAAAAAAAACTACGGAGAAGATATTTTCCGTGAAAAGGAGTTTATAACCTTTTACCACTTTCTTCGGAGCTCCTACTAATATAGGGACTACAATTAAAGGGGAAATATGATTATTTTGTGTTATGAAAAATCATTATAATTATGTTATTAAAGGAAGAAACATACATATAAGCATTTAAAGTTTTTTCACTCTTAGCATTTCCTAAATAATTCCATAGAGAGATATGTGAATAAATAATAAAATAAATTTTCGCGAATTTAAAAAATATCAACAATATTCACTATTATCTTTTAGCCATTTATTTTCTAGTATTTTTAATGCTGAATTAGTCAATAATTACAAAAAAGTAATGTATTATTTATATGTGAAAAATCAAATTTGATTATATAACATATTCGATAATGAGAAAAAAAAAACTTAAAAATAAGATTGATGGGATTCATAAATTTATTAAATTTGTTGCATTTTGCTTTTTGAGGGAACTGGAGGCCAACAGACTTGTATTTCACGCTTCGACAATGATCACCTAAGGGGCCTCAAATATGTGCAGGGTCAAAAGAATTTTAGTTTGAGCACAAAATGTAAAGCTGAACAGGCATCACTAAGTATATCTTGAGCTGCTTGAATTTTGACTTGGAAGAGGCTTTTTCAAAGCCCCTCATGTTTTTGGATTTCCTGGCTGTTTATGGGCTTGTGGAGTTGGCCTAAATTTGGAATTGGCCTATCTGGGATTAACAACAAAATTAAATTTGTTGATTAAAAAATGAATTAAACTAAATAAGTTTTTTACGATAGGAAGTTTCGAAAAAGATTTGAATTATTAAAATTGTCTTACTATTTACTTAGAATTTGCATGATCTTGAACATTTAAGTTTCATCTAAGAAGTATGCATCCACTTTTTCCATTGGTCAAAAATATAAATAAAAAAAGATTTAAACAAATGAGACGTATGAAAGTTATGGCTTATGTTTAAAATTTAATAAATGTCTGAAAATAATTGTTATAATGATTACACATTTGACAATTGATAAATTGAATATCACACAACTCATATCAGTCCATCCAATGATTATAAAGTCATCTGGTTGATGGAGAGGGTTAATTAATGTGAGGAATTATTGTTTCACGATTGTTTTATTGTATTCAAGACATTTGTTTTTGCATTTTCCTTGAAATAATTTCAAAAATCGTTGCAAAATCAAAAAAGTTATTAAAAATACACAATTACATAGAACATTGTCCCTAGAGATTAAAAAAATTAAAGATCATATTTGAAGAACAGAAAAAAAGCATAATAATTTTTGTTATGAATATAATGGTTGGTATGGATATGCACACACAGATTTTGAAAAACAATACATTTATTATGAAAACATCTTGCATTTTGTTTCTCAATATAGCGAATACGTTTAAAAGGGAGCTTGAAACTGTTCCCAATGAGAAAAGGTTAAATTGTTATTGTTATAAAAATATGCATTCAGTTTTAACTACTAATAATACAAAAAATTATATAAATAAAAGTTAAAATTACTTTGGTCCTTATGTAAAAAAGAATGATGAATCTTCGAGTAGCAGCAAATTATTTCCTGAGCTTGTCAAACTATTTATATAATTACTGTTTACTGAATTCTTTATTTAGGTGTGGGCTTGAGTTTTCCTCTAGTGAACTGAAGTTTTCATCTAGTAAACTGGAGTTTTCAACTAGTGAACTGGAGTTTTCATCTAGTAAACTGGAGTTTTCAGCTAGTGAACTGGAGTTTACATCTAGGGAACAAGGAACATTACGGCAAACTGGAGTTTTCGTAACTTACTTTGGACTCTGTACGGTGTTCGGAACAACTGAATGAAAAAAAAAGAGGAATTTCTAGTCACAGTTCATCACATACGTTTACAACGAGTTCGTGTCAGTAGAGTAATTTAACAATTGGGTACATTGAGCTTCTTTTGATATTTTCCTGAATCTTACATAAGTATAATAATATTCCTTTCTCACGCTAAAATGCTTACATAACATTAAAATATTCCCTATCTAAAAATTAGGAATATTTGAGAACCGAAGATCAATTTAAATTTTACAATGTATCATTTATTACATTTATTAACCTTTTTATATTTGCTTATCATAAAATTTCATAGGGAAACTAAGATACATCTAGAGAGAACATGTGATAATGGCGACAAAACAGTAGAGACGATATAAAAAGATATTAAATATATTTCATGCGAATACTTCTGAGAAAGAAATTAAATTTCACATTTTATTTATCGTGTTTTTTCCAAGTTCAGGAGTCGTTTGACTGTTATTTAAAATTACAAATCAACTGGGATTTTTACTGTTTCATTTAGTAGAAAAATATAAGAAGTTTATCAAAACAACCAATCTATCTTGAATTGTTCGCTTTCAAAGCACATGCTGTAAAGGTATAAGTATGATATATTCCCCAAGAGATTTCTCGCCAAATCTAACGTTCTTTGTTTTAATTATAGTGTTACCAATTTGAGTTTTTGTTGCTCCTCAGATTTTCTTGCTGTTAGGCTTGCTTTTTTCTTGTGTTTTACGTCATTTTTGCGTCATATATATTGTTTTTTTAAGTGGCAACAGCGTTTGAATTTTTTGTTCATCGTTTCAATTGGGTGGACTTTGGGAAATTTCTTCTTCCAAAAACATGCGTTTAGCTTGGTTATGAAAAAAGCCACAAAGTCGCCAAATGGAGGGAGTATATCCAATTTGTTCTTTTGTAAAATATATATACATAAAAATAATTTCATTCGCAATGTTTTATTGATAAAAGAATTCAAATGTAAAATATTGAACTGAAAATATATATATATACACACAATTATTTAAATGAATCTTTTAAAGTTCTGTTTATTGTGATGTTTTAATGATTTTAATTAATCATGTCAAATTTAAAATAAATATTGATGAATAACCGATAATGAAGCTTCATTGTTACTTTATATATATGTGCTTTAGCCTTAATCACTATAGTTAACGTTTATGGGTGTTACTTAGAAAATTCGTCGATTCGATAATAATTGAAGCTTAACAAAAATGATATATTTTTTTTTATCAAAACTCTAGTTATTTTAGATCATTAAGCAGTTTTGTGCAGTTTTTAAGAATTTTATATAAAAAAGGAATAAAAAAAATCGAAATATAATTCCCTTTACTAGTCTATTTTCATTTCATTGAATATTCTGACATCACTTAGAATAATGTTATTTAGACACCATTGAAACTTCAGGAAGCAAAATGAGGTCTTCGTTTGAAAAAATTGAAACACACAGTTTTCATTATTATTTAAATTAAATTCAATTAAAATAAAACTCCCAAATAATTATCGTGACCATTGATTCAGATAAGGAGATAATTTAAATTATTTCTAAATTTTCTGATACTTTAACTACTTAAAATCTGCGTGTAATGGAAAGAATATTGAAAAGAGAAAGACAGTTCAGGGAGATAGTGAAACTGAGCGATAGTAAAATCATATTCATCAGTATCCAACATTTCCATTTGGTATTTAAAATGGATTATGTTGTTTTAGATTTGTTATCGTCGAGAATTTATTTAAATTTGTTTTTAATATAAACTTCTGAAAGTTTATGCAATCGATGGTTTTAAGGGTGATAATATGATGTTTGATAATATATAACAGATGACACACACA
This sequence comes from Latrodectus hesperus, assembly GCA_037975125.1. Taxonomy (NCBI): domain Eukaryota; kingdom Metazoa; phylum Arthropoda; class Arachnida; order Araneae; family Theridiidae; genus Latrodectus; species Latrodectus hesperus. The sequence goes on along the minus strand of CM075852.1, from coordinate 98,194,931 downwards.
CAGTTTTGAATTTTAATTTAATCATCTAATTATAACATATAATATTAGAGTTAGGTTGGCTTATAGCAATACACATCACTGGCCGTTTTTTTTTTTTGCGAATCGGAACCGCTAAATAGAGCCAATTAACTTTTAATTTTGAATTATGGTTTGCTAATAAACTCGATAACACACAGCTGGCTATCTCCACACTTTGTCATGGTTCTTTAGTTTCCACTGGACATATATTTTACGGAGCTTCTAACATGCATACTTAATTTGAAATTCCCTTCAAATAATTTATTATGATTATTTAAAAATGATGTGCGAAATAATCACATTGCACATTAAATATGAATTTGTAGGATAAATTTATTTTTACTCAATGTACACACGGTGTTCAAGTATTTTATGGCACTATTACTTAAGGTAAACAGAGCATTCGTCTTTTAGCTCTAATTTTCGAAACCGTTCACACCATAATAAATAACGTACTTTTAATTTGCTGAAAAGTGCTTTTGACGACATGAGGAATTATATTACGGTATTTTTAAATTTGGAAACATTTTTTTTATTAGAGTTAATTATATGATCCAAATTTTTGCTATATTTCACTTATATATTTTTTAAAACTTATTTTAATAAACATTACTTAAAAATGTTTACCGTAAATAAAAAAATAATTAAATAATTTAATATGAATTTAAAATTAGTTTCTAAAAATCGGGGGGGGGGAGGATGAAGTGTTTGAAACTCAGATTTGATAAATAAACTCGTATGTCAGTTTACTGGGGATTGGTAATGGTTTTAGAAAAAAATGTTGTCTCATGCAAAATAAGAAAAAGAAGCATTATATATATATATATATATATATATATATATATATATATATATATAATACACACACAATATGGCAGACTTTTACTTCTAATAATCATCATCATATGAGATCATTTTATAAGATATATAAGTAATTGACAGTCTTCAGGAAATGTTCTGCGCTGTATATCATAAGTTGTGATTAAAAATTATTACGATTGGTTACTTTGCGTAGTCAACTTGATGATGTGTATTTTATTCATTATCTATATCGTAACACCATCACACTGCTAAAATTCTCCAAACTTCCTATCTGTAATCCTTCCTTTCAGGGTTAGGATTAGTTCAAAAGAAAACCATGATAGGACTGCTCATAACAGATCCCCCTTCATGCTTGACAATGGGAAGGAGGCTTATATATGCGCCCCCCCCAAAGGTACATCCATCTTCCTGCAGAGAGAAATGCGAAATACGATACCTTCGACCACATTACTTTCTTCCACACGTCAATCAACCAGGTTTTGTGAACATCACATCCAGGGCTAAGGAAAGTTTTCCCTGGCCCTGCATCACACCACTGTAGACGACGTGTTTGGCATTGACATGTGTGACAACTGATTAGAGAATTGATGCTCTTTCACAAATGTATTGTTTATGAAGGTGTACTTTGATCTCTGCCGTCACTTTAGCTGGAATTGTTTACTTTTTAGACATTACCACCCACTTCAATACTTATCTATCTCTTTCATTAAATGAATTTTTCCATCTAACATTTTACTTCGCCGAGCTTATATTGCCCTGCTTTTTGGGCCAAGAACACAATATGCAATATAATTGTCCTAACGAAGTGTACAAGGTATTATATAACACTATTTATTCTAGATATTTTTGAGTCTTGAATTCCGTCACTATAAGTTTCGTTGGGAATTTATTGCTTTGTTAATATATATATAATATATATATATATATATATATATATATATATATATATATATATATATATATATATATATATATATATATATATAATCATTATTATTATTATTTTATATATTACTCCCTGCCTAGTTAAATTTTAATATTTTAATATTCAAACGGAAGTTTCTGACTTCATATTTATTAAAAAGATACGCATATATTAAAATAATTTTTTATTGTAAATTGAAAATTAAAATTTTGCAAACTTTTATCAAGTCAATTTTTAACTTTAAATAATAAGAAACTATTCTAAAAGAAATAATTAGATATTTTTTAAGAAAAGAAGTGGATTCTAAGCAAATATTTATCCTGAAAAATTAAATTCAAGGAAAATATTGCTTTGTAAGTTAAAAGTAAAAAAATTGGAATAATACATGAATGAATTCTTGAAACATTATTTACTAAACTGAAAAGAAATGTAAAATATTGAAAATAATTATCAAAGCAATTTCTATTACCTTATACACATATTAAATGATTTCAATGAGAATTGCTGCTAATAAATTTTTGATCAGTTTATAAGGAATTGAGAAATTCTTCTATATCATTTAATCATAAATTGAACTACCCCATTTTATTGTTATATATATTAAATATACATAAATGTTTCTGTTTTACTTTATGTTTTTATTAAGATGCATGACATGCAAACTCCTTAGTCATAAAACAGTGACTCATCAGTAAGGGAGGAGTAGAAAAAACAATTTATTTCATCAGTTTGTGATATCAAACTTGGACTTACGTGATTGATTTGAAAAATGACTAATGAATAAAAAACTGATGCCATTTATTTATTGAAAAGTTTGGTACAAATACCCATTATATAATAAAAAAATCTGTAAATTTATATAGAAATTTTTTATTGTTTAAGTATGAATACACAATGTTATATTTCAATTGTTGTAGTTCGATTGTTGCTTGTGAACTAAAATTCTTGAGACTGACCAATCAAGTGCCAGTTTAGATCACAAATGCTGTTGATAGATTAAGTCATTTGTGGAGGCAATAGTCAATAAATCATAAAAAATACCGCTTAGATTTTTCTTTTAGCGTACCTATGGAGTATTTCATTTCTCATTATTGCATTACGAAGTATTTCTGAAAATGATATCCAATTGGGGAAAATATATTTTTGAGTGCGTCTTGGTGAAAACTGGCAATTTTTTGTCGTTAAAAGTGTTTGGAGAAGCAAAATGGTGCCAAAGATACTGGGCAATAATACACACAAATAAAATTTTTTTAATCATCGTATTCAACATCACTCAATCGGTGCCAAATTGGATAAAAATCACGGAGCACCCTAAAGTACAGGCCACCCTATCCACTTGACTCTTCTACTCTGTACATGTCCAGTGTATATTTTGGCATATTTCAACATGTAAATAATTTAATCTGATACAAATTGAGGGAAATAATTGGAAACCTCTTATATTTTATAGTACAAAAATTAACTAATACTTATAAATTGTATTTTTTGACTACATTAGAACTATTTAATCAACATTTTTGTATTCTCAGCTAACTTTCTCTATTATCAATTACTCTTTTAAGTTTTGTTTTCAAGCTGAATATTTAATCAGTCCAAAAGTAGCATACAAATTTCAAAACTGAAAGTTTCTTTTGCTCTCACTAATTTAAAAAGTCATTCAATCAATTTTTTATTCTTATTTTATACGGTTTCCCTAAGACCTTACTATACATCTGCACAAGATAGCATATATAGTACTTAAAAATGTGTTTTATCTATATGTTGTAACATTTCAACATTGTTCATAATTCTTTTGTAACCTCTTCGCGGTTTCCTAATCAAGTTCTCCCGGGGAGAAAGTATACTTCTGTTCACGAATAAGTGTCTTGAATTGTCAATATGACAAAAAGCGTAGTTTTTCTTAATTTCAGAAATCTATATAAAATATCTCATTTATCTTATACGCACAGTTTTTTTTATTAGTAATGCGTAGGCGCTTATACTATGATTCTTTACATCATGCAATATTCGTGTTGGCTGTTTTTGTTCTAATGCTAAAATTTAAAAACAATTCGATCGTAAATTTGTTTAATTATCTTGACGTAAATTTGGAATAGAGTTATAATTATCGGATGCATAAATATATTTTAAGTATAATAACATAATATGCACATTTTACTGTTTTAGTTATAATGTATGCATGATGTATATATAATTTTCAAAACCACAGTTTATAAATTATTTTCCTTTATTAAAATGTCCATTCATCCCAAATTTATATTTTATTATCTGTCAAATCCTGCCATAAGTGCCACAGAATATATTAAATTTAAAAATAAAAATATTTCAAAGAAAATAAAAATTAAGCATAAAAATAAGACTTGAATAAATTTCAAAATGAAAGTACGAAACGTACGCTTTAGCTATAGAAGTATTAAAAAAATTCGAATGGTACAAGTAAATATTCATTGGAAATTTAAAAAAATGGAGCATAAAAAAATAGGATACAGGTTTCAACAGACAACTGGTTCTAACTGCTTTTATAGCACGTGATTTTCTCCAAGTACTGCTGTTTAATATGCAAATAGTATTATTTATTATGATACAAATGGAAGCATATACATGAGCACAGGATTCTCGCTCAGTTTGTGAAAGATTAAAATTTTATATACTTGACTTTTAGAGCATTTTTTAATCTTAATTTAAAGTTTTTGTATTTTGATTTGAAAAAATCAGTAATGGTTAGACAATAACAATTATTCTGGTGTTAATAAATAAAAATAGCTCTGACATTCGAATATAAATTTGAAATTTATTTAAATTTTTTTCATTTAATTGAAGTAAATTAATTTCAAGAATTATATAATTTGTACAATATAGTAAATATAAATTTCTTCTGCACATTTTTTTTGATAAATTCATGTTTAGTTATAAAAAATTAACTATAATGTAAAAAAAGTTGAATTTTTAAAAATAAAAATTCTAAAAAGGATAGAAATAGGAGCTAAATTTTTCTTACATGTTTGCGTTTTTAAATTTTATTTCTCCTATGAAATTTTAACATGAAGAAAAATACTTCAATCTAAATTCTTGAAATTTTCAATCGAAAAATTTAAAGAATTTGAAATTTGCTATTCATTAGATTTGTGATAAACTTTCTAGAATTTAGATTCGAAAAATTTCTCTGGCATCTCAATTTTAAACATCAAATGAGTAATACTGGTTTTAAATGGCAAACATTCTAGATTGATATTAAATCATCAAGATTTATGTGAGAATATTAAGAAATAGGTGAATGTCTTCAAAGCATGACACAAAATTGACTCAGACTTTTAATTCATGGAAAGAGAGGATAATCAAAGGAATCGGTTGATAAAGAAGAAAAAAATTGAAAATCCTACTAGATAAGTAACAAATTAGATAGTGAAATAATCCTTTCTCAAACTTCGATGAGTTAAATTATGCTTTAATTTGAAGATGGATAGATGTTTTTATTATTTTTTAATATTCCATCTTAAAACAATTTCAATTCGAAACAATTGCTAAGACTTTTTTGCTTTTTATGAAATAAAACAAATCTGAAATAAAACTCATGGGTGAGTTTCAAATTCTGAGAAACCTATATCCTCCAAATTGGCCTCTCTTTTTTTATTAATTAAAAAAAATGAGAATTTTTATGTTGAAACACTTTTCCAAGATTCATATCCTAGTCTCAAGTCTTGTTAACATTTTCTGTCTTGTATGTGTTTCATCTCGTCAAAATCTTTAATTATTGGTAAGAGAATGCTTTTTTACTTCCCTTACCAATAATTTTTAAGGGAAGTAACTTTGGTACTAGTGAGAATTCTAAGATTGTGAAATAATATAAATCAAAGAGAAAGAATATTTTTTGGCACAGATGTCGTATAATCCATGACACCAAATTCTGAATTTGGTGATTTTTTTTGGCAGATTTTCATATAAATGAAGCAACGTGTTTTTTTTTATTGAGTCATAGATATGGAGACATATAAGAATTATGCAGGAAATTCTATTTTGGCTAGCTATCATTTACGTCGTCGCGCACGTCGTAATACGTCATCTTGGTAACATTATTTCATATCTGAAAAAATTCAGAATTTAGCATCCTGGATTATACGGCATTTGTGCCGATATTTTTAAACAAGGAAGAATGCGTTTGAAAATCATTAAAAAGAGAAAAATATTAGATCCTAATACGATCATCAAAATTACAAGAAAGTTAAATTATACAAATCCAAGAAAATATTTCAGAACACACAGCTGAGCCGATAATTGTGGAGTCATCTGATCACTGCTCTGGTCTTACAACTAATCTTAGATTACACTCTAATTTTCGGAGTAAATGTTTAGGATTTTATATAAGCCATAAATTCAGGTTCAAATTTTATTGACTAACTTATTTGCAAAAAAGGTAATTTTAACTTGGAATTAAGTTTAAGAATTTAAATACATAGATTTATTTCTAACAGAACAGTGGTAAACATGGGGCATCTTGCCATCGCTTTAGAAAAATTCATTTTTATCCTACGTCTAGATATCAAATAATGACATAAACAAATATTTACATTCAGATCTTTATATGCCAACAATATTATTAGATCTTGTGAAACATTTAAATTTTTTTGCGATTTATTTTAATTTACTGATAACTAGTCCATTGAAGAAGTTCGGGTTTTGAAGCAAAATCTTCTCGGAAAAAGCAATTTTTAACTTAATATGTATGAATTTAATTGCTTATCAATCTTAGAGAAAGAACAATCATTTTAAATAATACCATTCTTTTGTTGTGATTAATATTATGGCAATACAGTAATTTACTTCGCTATATCCATATTCATAATTTTTAATATAATCTGTTGATAAATTACCTATGAATAAAAAATATTATATTGAAATAATGCACTCGTCTCTGAAAGAAGATAAAAAATTGCAGCGAAAGTCTGAATAACATATTTAAATTTTATTTTATGTTATTAATTACAAGCTTTCAAGTACCAATTTATATAATCTAATTTTTTATAACGATTCAAAGAAAAATTGATCAAAAATTCAAATTTTTTGATTTTCACAATCTTTTTTGAAATTCAATAATCCAATGATCTTGCTTTAAATGAACTTTCGATTTAAATGTTGTGTTTTGTAACATAAAAACTTTTTCGTTATATAATATGTTTCAACATATTAAAATCATTTAAAATAATTTTGATAATTTAATTAATCATACAATTTAACTATTTAAATCTATTACTATTTAGCTTAGTTATTTCAGATTATTAAATTCACAATAGATTTTTATAAATTATTACTGCATAAATAGCCATACAATTTTATAATAAAACTTGAGTTTTATTAGTTCTGAAATTGAAGTGATGAAATTAATACGTAATGCACAAATCTGTAATAAAAAATTCCTTAATTAGCAGCAAAATCGAAAGTTAAAAAGCTAAGCATTATAGCTGTATTCCATGCAAGTTTTATAAAATTTAATATAATTTTATATAAGTGTGTGTGTGTGTGTTATTCTTAATTTCCAATATATCAAATGATTTTTTTTATATTCCTAAAAAAGCAAGGGCGTCTCTATATTAGCAGGACTTTTCTTTAGCCAAACTACATAAAATGAACCCCTAATACATTATTGAGACTAGCAATTATATATTAGGGATGTTGATTATTGATTTCAGAAATGCTCAATGGAAAGCTTAAAGCCGATTCAAGATCTATGTAGGATCTTATGTTTCATAAATATTCAAACGGAAATAGAAAATAATAGAAGCTCATAATTTTATATTTTAATTTATATTTACTTTAATAATGGATAATTTTATATGAATATATTTTATTTAAGAAAATCAGTTTTATCTTGTACAATCATTGTTTATTATTATTATTATATTTACATATGTCTATCATTTAAAAGGAAAAATTAACTGTTATGTTTTTATACCAATATCAGATTTTTGTGCACATGACTTAATAAACAAATCTATCGCATCTAATTATATTGATAGTTACAGAGAAAAAATAATAGCTGTAGATAGATATAATGACATTTTTTTAAATATATTTCTGATAATATATCTATAAACAGGATGGTCACCAAATTTAAAGAGTTTGTTCATAATCATATTTGCGTAGAAGTTTGTAAAGATATTTTACTCGATAAATAAACAGATCAAATAAATTATTGTTTTAAATGTGCTTAGTTTAAAAAAATATAAGCAAATAATAAATACAATTATATCAGACAAATGAAACGAATCAAACTCTATATGGAATAAAGCTTTAAAAATTGGAAAATTCCTTTAAAAAAAATAAATTTAGAAATATCTCATCAGTAACAGACATATTGTACAAAATGTATATGTCAAATAAAAGACAAGGTTCTAAGGAACTATAAAATCTAGCTACGTTATAAATAGATCATAAACGCAGTCTCAATTTTCAGCGATTTAAAAATCGCGTGCAAAGACATTTCCTGGTTTGATAAATTTGACTTTATATAATAAGAACTGTATTTACGGTTTTATATTCTAAAGTTAGAAAAATAACCTAAAAATTTCTAGTACTAATAATAAAATGAATGTAATTACATTTGAACAAAAGTCTTTAATGGTTTACAGTAAATAAAAGAATTTGGGCTCATTAATAATTTTTAGAAGGTCATACTATTTATTAGATTTTTTTTATCCTTCTTCAAAACTTTATACTAAAGTTAATATTAATTCTTTTTAATTTGCATGTTACGACTTACTTATTACCCGAGATTGAACCTGAGGTGAATTGATTCGTATCAAATTTTAATTCAAGTCAGAATTTTTTTTAACATTTTGATGGAAAGAGAATGAGGTAAAAAATTTTTAAATATTAAATTATAGTAGAATATGAAACCAGTGCAAATAAAAAGAAAATTTATCGAATTAAAACTAAAATTATTATCTAAATTTATTAAAAATTTTCAAAGAAATTACTAAATATAATGCGAATACATAAAATAATTAAAATTTAGGATGCTTTTAAATTAAAATTATTAAAGTGATCTGAAATTTGATAGGAATTTTCATAGATAAATATTTGGAGCAGTCACAATTTTGATAATAAACATAAACTAGTAAAAAATTGTATTTGAATAAACATATGGAGGAACATTAAAAAAATACTGACATTGAAAATACAGATTTGACTTAATTTTTTCTCGATTTAACTTACAGACGCCAGATAAACAGATAATTAGAAAAAGTAGTTTTATAAAATTTTAAAGAAGTCTAATTTAGACTTCGAATTTTGTGTATGGATTATATTTTTCTCCATAGACCTTAAGCATGTATTTTAATAGGATCTTAAATCCATAAGAAATGATGGATAAAAATAAATATATATAAATAAAAAAAATTGTGGCCCGACAACTTACATGAGGGTTCAGGCCTACAGTGCTTATATCCGTTTTCCGATCTAAGACTCTAGGGTGTGAAGTGCATGTACCGGTTAGGTGATCAGCCTAATCGAAATCATTTTACCTAGTTTCACTGTGCAATCAAATAACTTTAACTGTCAAAAATTATTGAATATCTTCAATTGAAGAAAATGCAGTTTTTAAGCTTAACTTCAACTTTTAAATTTCAACTTTTAAAAGAAATGTTTTTTAAATATAATACATTAGGGTATTTTAACAATAATTAGTAAACTAAATAATAGTTATGTAACCGAAATGTTTTTAAGTTGCAATAATGTTTGTTTTTCCTAGTAAATGCATAGTTAAAATGTATAAACTGAATCTATTATTAATAATTTTAAGTTTATCCCATAAAATTACATTTCAATGTTGTTGCTGTTTATTAATGAAGTTTAGTTTGAAAATAATCAAGCACAATATGCCAAGCAAGATATTCCTATTGAATTCTAATACAAAGAGTTGTATAGATATTCAGTATTACAAACAATATTTAATGAGTGATAAAATTCTGAAAAACCCTTATTTAGGAATTTAGCATAATGACATACAAAGGCCTTATTGATTATGAAATATCATACAAACTTATATTAATGTTCGCAAAAAATACAAGTTTGAACTCAAATGGAAATGTTTTCTTTCCCAATTTTGTTACAATTTAAAAAAATGAAGATTTTGCCAAATCTCATTCTACATTTATTGTAATTTTTTATAATCTTTATAATGAAACTAATATTCTAGAAACTTCTACTGTGTTATAAAGAAAAATTAACTTTTTTTATTTTCTAAGAAAGAATTAAGTTCGCTCCCTAAGACCTCTCTTCGTTCATTTGAAGAAATTAATTTAAAACTAGACAAAAATACCGGTTCTTTTAATTATTCTTTCTATTCTTAGTTTAAATCATGTCCCTCTCTTGCGGTAAATAGCCTCTTCACAAAATTATAATCTTTAAATAAGAAGTACATTGTTCCACCATAGGAAATACTCCACAAATAGTTAACCATATTATAACAAATTTCTATATATTCACTTCTATATTATAAATTTCTATACATTCACTACTATATATAAGATCGAAGCATCTGGAATTGTTACGAAGAGTATTATTTCCATGTGTTGGACCACCCACACAAATCTTATGCGTTGTACTGCATGTTATTATACCTTGAAATATTGTTGAGGTCATGCCCACCTGCATTTGCTTTTCCTCCGAGTAAAAGGGTTTGCTTTGAGACAAATTTAGATAAATGTGATTGACACTTTTGTGGTAAATACTGCACTCTCTGAATGTTGACTTGCATTTAATAATGTCCTCTTGTCAATCAATTGTAAGCTTACGACAAATTATGCGAGACCTCCTTTAAGAAGAATAGCAAAAAAGCTAAGCTTAGTAAACCGTTTGTCATTTTTGGAATTTTAGCTGTAAATTCTATTTTTTCTCCATTGTGTGAATTTATACAAAATGCTAAACGCGTAAAATAATGTATGAACAACTTACATAAAAAGTATTTTCCTTTTTTTTACATGAATATATAAAGTGTAAAAAATTTATAGTCACAAATCTATGAGAAGATATTTTTCCTTAAAAATAATAATGTATACATCCAATAACTATTAAATATTTTCAATGTATGAAATATTATATTAAATAAGAGTTTATAAGAACATTACACATAAATTATTTAAATCAGTAAAATTAATTTCAATGTTTAGCGAAAGGAGTTTTCTTTATCGGATATTACAATATATTTTTAAAATAATTTATAAAATATCTACGTATGTGTGTGTAAAATTTTTTTTAGGAAAATATTTTAAAGTAATTAAATAAACGTGCAAAAAACATTCGTAAATGCATGGCTATTAATTGTTATCGATAAAAAATAATAATGTAAAAAAAAATGCACAAAATGGATTGGTATATGGAGAATGATAATTGGAAAAATATGAAAAGTTGAATGATAATTTTAGCAGAAATGCTATTTTTAAGCACTTTCATTAAAATTAATTTTTTTAAATACATTTGTTGAAATAAGCATTTGAGAATCCACAAAAAAATAATGTGGTGTTGACCAAGTCCACCATATTTCGTAGGCAGCAGCTTCTAGTGGGAAACATGTACCTAACTTCTGGAGAAAATGCCAATAAGAAAAAGCAATAACATTCATTGTTTGCTTAGTTTTCTTTAAGACGTTTTTTCTCGCAATGAAATGTAGCCTCAAGTATACACCAGCTAAATACCTATTGAATGATGTGTTGAATGTTTAAAAATTCTCTTTAATTATTGCTTAAAAATTGATTAAAATTCTTTTAATCAGCATTCCAATGTATTTCCAATGATTTTTCTACGAAGCACATATTTATTTTACTTTCATTATAACACTAAACTACAGAGACCAAATTATCTTATTACGAAAATAAATATTCTTATTCACATACTTTCAATTAAATCATCGTGGTTCTGAAATGGTGGTTTTGTAACACTTTATTCAAAGTGTATATTTCTATCAAATAGCATTAGATGAATATATCTCAAATTATGATTTCATATCTGTTCTGCATGGTATAATAATCCAATATTTGCCTTGCCGAAGCGAAATAAATTCCATGAAAATTCGATGCTTTGACTTCGGGATGCACCTTAATTATTTATCTGAGAATTCATTTCTAGAATTTGTGTTGAATTTCTTTTGTGAATAATTTCTAGAATGAAAAAAAAAAATGCGATACAATGACATTGATTTCCCACACAAACAAGATGTTTCTTTTAAAATTTTGAACAATATGCAATTGTTAATCATTGATATCTAAAATTTTTAACCATACTGTTATCTCACTGGCAAATTAACTACCATTATATGTATCGTTGGTACTTAGGAACTTTACGTATATTCAATTTCAATCATGAATGTCTGGCTTTGTAACTCTACATTTCTGTTATTTGCATCATAATTACTGAAAAATTACTGTTACTGTATGTTGAATACGTAATTTTCATTACTTCTGTTCGCCTTATTCAAGTTTATTTTCACAAAAGTCTATTGTGTGCTAGAGTTACATATAAAAAAGCTTTGAAATACGCTTATTTTTAGTTATCACTTTTAATGTCTTCAAATGATTGCTCATGCAGTTTTGAAATTTCCTGTAAATGTCCAAGTTTGAAGTCATATTAAATTTGATTGTTTTAAATTCTAAAATTAAAAAAATTTTGAATCAAAATTATTTAGATTTTATTTCTATTATCCACGATTCTGAATTAGCAATACTTGATAATTTAGTTCTCCTGATAGCACATATAAAATGTATATTTAAATATTTTAAATTTTTATTGCAACTTTGTGTTGTTGTCTCGTGCTAGCTAGGCTGGCAATATGGGGTGTGTTGCTCCATTTTTCCAACTGAAACATAATTTGATGTGGAGTCCGATTTCCTCAATTCACACATGCCATAGGTACTCTTTCATAAGGTAGGCAACCCATTCATTTAAAGGAAAGAGAGAGAGAGAGAGAGAGATAGAACATCCATGCACGAACCGGGATTCGAACCCAGGACCTCCCTATCCGCAATTAAGCCCGCTGACCACTATACAGGACGGGTGATAACTTTTTTTAAAATTATAACACTTTATATTGAATAATTATTTATGTATCGCAAGTAAATATATTGTCTAACTATGAAAATATTTAATTCAAGCACAATTTTAACATTTGTTAATAATTTTCATAATTTCTCAAAAATGCCATAAGTAATATAATTTTCATTATTCCTTCCCCTTTAAATGATTGATGAGGGATTTTTATTTTCCCCCTTGTAGAAAATTTTGAATCCAATCGGACTCTTTTTTTTTTAAAGCTGGTATTGGTATGTTACTATCAATTTATAGTTGGTCAGAAAGGAGGAAAACTTAATTTCTTTCGCTTGCACGCGTAGTTATTTGAAAAAAAACTATTTCATAATTGGAACATATAGTATCTTTTTTTTGTACAAAAACAAACAACACTTGACCACCTTAGATCTTCCCGAAGCAGAGAACACTAGCGCACAAAGATAAATGGTAATTCATAATTAAAAAATTTCATTTAATTTCTTAGTATATAGTGACTTATGATGAAAATTAGTCAAATACATTTTTTGGAGTATATGTCAGTTATAATGAATTGTCACAGAGTACTGTTGCTATAGAAACTATTTTAAACTTGTAAACAAACATTTGATGATAAATTTTCTGATGATGCATTAATCTTTGTTTGATTATTAATTTTCATGATTGTTAACAGAGTATCTTAGTTTTATTATGAAGAATTTATATTAGCTTTTAATTAAAAAAAAATCCGCATGTCTTTGAATTTCATGAAGTCTAAAAATTCTTAAATCATAAGATTTAAAAACTTGAGCATTAATTGATTAGTTTGTATTTTTTATTCTCAAAATATCTTAAATAGTACTTAATTTAAATTTCTTAGAATATCAGTAGTACTGGTAATCATTATTTTCCTCGTTGAAAATCTAAGTTTCCAATTAATGTAACATTCAGTATCATCATGAAATTGAAAAACGGTTATTTAATCTAGCTACACAAAGGTATTGCTTGTTTCTCTTCACCAATTAGTTTTAGAGTAAATGTGGCATGTTTTTTTAAATTAAAACTTTTCACACACACACAGTACATAATAAATAATAATTTAAATACTAGGATACAAAGTTATTGCTTGTTTCTCTTCACCAATTAGTTTTAGAGTAAATGTGGCGTGTTTTTTCTTAAACTAAAACTTTTCACACACACAGTACATAATAAATAATAATTTAAATACTAGGATACAAAGTTATTGCTTGTTTCTCTTCACCAATTAGTTTTAGAGTAAATGTGGCGTGTTTTTTCTTAAACTAAAACTTTTCACACACACAGTACATAGTAAATAATAACTTAAATACCAGGATTCGACATAACTCAAGCTGAATAGTCAAGAAATAGCTTTCTTCTATATCATATAAGAAAGGTTTTAATATTTCAAATTAGATCTATTCAAAAATTTATTGGAAAAAGTTCAATCAAGAAAGTAAATATGATTAAAATGATTATTCCCTTATAAATTGGAATATTAAGGTTCTCTCTTCTTTTACTTCGATCATATATTTTTTTATAATTAAATTTAATAACAACATTAAAATAACAAGTTTAAATACATATATTTAATTTTTTATATTATTATAATAATATTATTTTTCCTCATCTACTTATGATTTACAAACATATTTCGTGAAACAACACTTTCTTATCTTAGAATGAGTTCTTTCTTGTACTGATTTCCCAGAAAATAAAATTTCACACGATATTTATGGGTTTCCATGTACTGAAGGAGTGAGTCCCTTCCTTCTTAACAATAGGAGGGAGTAAAGTATTTTGATTGATAGACTCCCTGCCAAGGGATTAAGAAATACTGATAGTTGCTAGTTTCATTTTTCTCACCAGATGTTAAAATACACAAATTTTTACATTTTGTAGCGTTAGAAAAACGATGCATTTCTCATTTTCCCCATGCATGTTTGGTTTCTAATATTTATTGATCTCGAACTTTTTGAACAAATTTAAGGAATTTTTCATATTAATTTAAATAAACAATAAAATAAAAATTTAAAAAGTTAGTAAGATATTTCTTATTTTATTTTTTACTATAATGTATTTATAAACCTTTCTCTTATAGATATAATATATTTTAAATATAATAATTAGCATATCAAAACGTAAATTATATATATATATATATATATATATATATATATATATATATATATATATTATATATATATATATATATATATATATATATTGTTAGTCTTTAGTGCACGTAAAAAGTAATAGCAAAATTAGTTTCTTTAATAAATTTAAATTTTGTTGAAAATAATGTAAAAAATAATTCTCTAATTCATTAATTCATTTACGAAACAATGAAATAATTTTTTTTTATCAAAATATAAATATGACGTTTAATGTATAGGAAGAATAATTCTAATTCTGTAATACGAAAGTTGTTTGGTTTTTCAATGAATCCGACAAATGATTTTCAATATTAATTTAATGAAAATACTAATTCTGATATTTTTATTAACAATCTAATTAGGCAAATATAAATTTCAATTTCAAAATAAATATGAAAAAAAATTATGTACATATCTAATTCAGTTTTAGTTATTCTCACTTCTTTTAATATTTAAAAAAATCACTTAAATTTCTATTAAACATGAATACCTTCTTTGTTTAGATGATTTGATATGTTACATTTGAGTGTGTTTTATAGTATGAAATAACTTTTACTCATACGAAAATTGCTCTTTTAATTAATGTATTTATACATATAATAGAGCTAGATATCATTCTGTTGCAAAAACTTATTGATTATTGATATCATATAACAAAGGCTATTATTTTAAAGCATTATTGCAAATGTTTTTGCATAATTTACTTTGAATTATTGAATCATAAATCAAAAAATTGTAAGTGATTATAATACCGCAAAATGATTGAGAGGTAATTAATTAAAAATAAATAAGTTGTAATGTGATTGTAAGTTTGAAAATACTGCTAAATTAAATTGAAATTACCGTAATTCGCACTATAACATAGTATATTATAGTTCCGCAGTTATAAGAAAACGCATTGCACGAGATGTCTCGTAAAATGCACTCTTATAACTTCGTATAACGAACACGTTTTTTACAAATGATTCACGGTTGACTTTTCTCGTTATAGAGGGTTTAAATCGAATATAAAGGAACAGCTATGTGCTAAGATCATAATGTGTGCATTTCATTAAAATCAAATTTAGAACATTTTTTTAAATAAAAAAACTTATACAAATGGTAACTTTTTAGTTAGTTTCAATTCAATAAAATAATTCCAGAAACAGTTTTGTTAAATGTTTATTCGCTGTAGGAACTAAATGAAATAACGTTCCACCAACATATTTTATTAGCCGAATGTTCACAAAGATCAATAGTATAATTTAATTTATTAAAAACCAATCGATACAATGTGCAGATTTACATGAAATTGACTGCGAACTGTACAAATCACATTATAAATTTCGCAGTACAGATATATAACGTAGGAAACCAACATGTTATTTGGGGGAAAATACGTGTTATTCGAGGGACATGAAATCATGTTATATGAAACCGCTATATAAGAGCACCGTGTCACAAGGGGAATTACTGTAGGGGAAATATTTTTAAGTAAAACTTTGCTCATAGTAAAAATTTCCTTTTATTCAACATTTAGATTCTATAATTTACTATGTACTATTAATGAATAAAATTTTTTTTGTATTTTTATTAATAAATAAGTGTTTTCTAAAAAAGCAATTGAATGAGGATATTATATATTTTGAAATTACTACATATGAATAATATAACAAAAATATTTTTTCAGTTAAAGTAGAAAAAATAATTAGTAATCCTAGTTTGCATGGATAAATGTATTTTAGTTATTTCAAAAACATTAATTGAAGCTAATATTAAATATGTGTGTCGATAAACCTTAATAATCTCAACTAAAAATATAAAATTACCTTTTATTATTTCAAATTTTATATATATATGATTTTTTGGAAGAAATACTTATTATTTCTTTGAATTTATGAATATTAATGCTCTTTCCTATTGAAAAGTTACATTTTTATCAATAAATAGTTTCGATATGAAACTTAAGTATAGAATGAAAAATAAAACTATCTAATTATTGTCTGAAAAATGTTTAAAAAATGTAAGAAAATTATTGACAGTAACATTTAGATTCAAAGATGCTAAAATTTTATTCCCAGATAAACGCTGGACTGAACTGAGCTAGAGGAATATGACGATCTAGAAGATAAGAGAATTTGCTATATCTCTTTAATATAGACAGAGGAAAATTAGATTCTGTGAAATTTTCACTAAACTTCAGCTTACATAAATATTTTTACCTGATAAAATAAAATTCAAAGTTTTCTTTTTCCTTCAAATTAATTACCTTGTTTTTGCTATACTTTGAATAAAATTGTGAGAGTTGTTTATATGGTAGCTTTTTTTAGTGTAAAAAATCTAAAAACCTCCAAATGAATAATTATATTTTCGACATTTCAAAAGTATAATTTTTCAGTTATGTTTTTTATTGTACATTTTCCTAATTACTATGCCTAATATCATGAGATACGTTAATTTTTAGTTACAGGCATGATCACAGTGTTGGCGCTCGAGGCTTAAGTGTAAACGGCCTTTCTGAGGAAATTATATAATTTTAAAATTTTTATTATAGAATCCGCGACCGACCGATGGCTGAGTGGTTAGCGCTCCTGACTCCTGAGCTGTGGGTCCCGGGATCGAATACCGGTTCGGGCATGTATGTTTCTTTCTCTGTTCTGTGTTTTTCTGTCCTTTCTTCTGTGATGATGTATGAATGTGGCCCACCCTATAAATGGGCTTGTGGTGGTATGGCGCGGGCAACGCTACTCGCCTCCTTGACTTGGTTCACAGATGCCCGCTGGGTAACGACAAATGAGTAGCAGTTTCTGGCCTTATTGTGGCATAGGGTTTGTCACCCAATTGCCCACCGTTGGAAAAAAATTATAGAATCCGATTTTTTTATTCATAAATATTACATATAAATACTTCATATATTTTTCTTTTTAATTAATAAGGATGCATCATTCAAATCCATGATTCATCTTTTACGTAATTTATATTCCAGGTTTAAATGCGACTGAAATTCAAAATTATTTTGCATTTCTTGTAAGTAAGCATAAAAACTCTCAATTCAGAAATGGTTATTCTTAAAAATGTATTTATTAAAAATTTGATTGCAAAACCATTAGTATTTCTTTATATTTTTAAACTATGCCTCCTATCGATGTCACAAGGAAAAATATAACCATACGCCTTAACTCTTATACTTGAATTTTAGGTATTGCAATACCACGTGATCTTCTATGGAATATGCTAAGATTATAAGATATTTTTACTTGCAAATTGTTATTTAGAAAATAATGGGAGAATTGTCGTTTAGAATATTACTAAATTATAGCCAATCCACTTTCGAAATTGAATGTATATTCTTAACGAGACATCGAATAACGTGGCAATATCCTCACGTGTTTCACAAAATTTCCTGGCGATATACCTTTATATAATAAATTTTATTTTCTGTAGGATTTAAAATTTATTGGATTTTTAAAGCCTTTCTATAGAAGATATAAGCGGTTGAATTAACAAGTACATATATCTGTTTAAAATGAAAATTATAACTTTTAAATTTTGCGATCCACTGATTTCTCAAACATATAAAATGAAAAAAAAGTCAAAGTCTACCATGGACTAATTGCAGGATCAAGTTCTATAAAATCTATGTCCTAGATTAGATATTAGGGTCTGTTAGACTAAAAGTTGCTTTTATAATTTGTGATTGTGAGCTTGTGGATGATAAATTTTCAGGGTTTCTACCCTTACATGAGTTGAATGTAGCTCATCACTAATGAAGAATATTAAAATAAGTTTGAAATGTATATTAAAATTAAACTCACAACAATATAATTAATTTTTTATAGGCTTTCTTGTATCAGCAAACAGAATATAACCAGTATTCACGTTTCAGAAAATCTATACATTTTGCCATCCACCTTCAAAGCCTCTTGATGAAGCTGACAATGCTGGTACCAGTTTTCTTTATAAAGGGACCTCTATCAGCATTGTCAACTAAAGCTGGTATCACGTGAAGAAATGCATCCCCTTCTTGGGAGGTCTTAATGTCAGTATTCACTCCTTTGGTTCTCACTTCTGTTCTCAAAAATATTTAATTCTCCCCTGTGATTTATCTTTACCAGTTACAGATGTATTCCCTTCCCACTTTGAAAGAAAGTAGCAAACTATTCACCTTGCTATTTTCCAAAGTGACAAGATGAATGGTTTGTTTATTTCTTTTTTTTATGTTACTGTTCCAGAAGTCTTTTTTCTCTTGTACAACCCAAAATGAAAAAAAAAGAACCAATAATTTAATAAACTTATTCACACATACTAATTCTCTCACATAGTATAATAAGTTCCGAATAAGTATATCCGAAGTTTTCTAAAAAAACTCTTATCCACATAAATTCTCTCACTTAACTCATTAAAAAAAATTCAGTTTTACGAATGCATTTTGTACTCGATTTCAATATTGTAAGAGTCCATTGGTTAAATCACTAATGGTGAACAATTTTATTTAATAATATAGAGAAAAGATAATGGATTATAATCGAAAACTTATTATCACTCCAAAACAAATATTCGTAATCAATGGTAAACCTATACAACATTCCAAACACTAACTATAAGATAACCTATTAGCCTCTATCATTTAAGTTAATCTTGGAACCGCAGATAGCTTATTTTAAAACTATATTCTAACCATAACTCACATGTGTTTAAGGAAACATAGTTGCTATTCTTTAGACTATAAAACGCGATCTTATCGACGTAGACCATATTGATAAAATCATGAATCTATCTTTTAACATTCCCAAGGAGCAAAAAATGGAATGACAAGTGAACAAGTTTTAATTAATTAACACAATAAATTAAATCATTAATAACACATAATTACAAGGAATATCAAGGGCAAGAGATTTGATTATAAGTATGAAACAGAATATTGCATTAAATAATAATGCTTATAGTATTTAATTCACTCACATATTATATTTTTATACATACATATTTTTTTGCTGTTGGTACTATAAAAAAGTACGCTCTTTAAAATACAGGTGGAATCTTTCCTTTTCTGAGCCAACGTTTTTTAAATATAACCTGAATCTTAATTTGAAAATTCACTTATTTTACCTTATGACTGCTTTCTGTGAGTGTGGGGTTAATTGAGAATTTAAAAATCGTAAATTAATCGCAATTTTAGTATTTATTTGCAATTTGAAAAGAAAATTGCTTAAGAATACATTTTAGACCTTGTATTTGTAAAGTAATATAAAATACAAAATATATTTATTTGGCCTCCTTTTGGAGATATATTTTAAACAGTTTAACATATGTAAAAGAGGATCACACATTAAAATTTATAGAAATATATTTAATTCTTCGTTTCATAATCATTATGTTAGGGAGATAAATAAACATTTTTAGTAAAATTTCATATAATTTGTCTTATCTTCTAGGCCTGTTTATTAAGTTTAGAATTATTAAAATGCTTCGTATCTTTAGTTATAAAGGATGAAAAATTATTCATTCTTAATAACATATTAATTGTGAAACGATAACAGATATGGGAATGAGTACAGGTTTACTTTTATGTAACTAATGACGTTGATCTCAATGGTGTTATGAGGAAAGTCGTTTTCGTAACTTAGAGAGAGCGGGTGAACCACCCAAAGGGACTTTACACTTAAGGATCTATGGATCTATATTATTTACGTTAATTCGTATGGTCCAATGTTTCCCTGTTTGTGCGGAGTTGTATAGAAATGAGAGACAAGTATCAGGTTTTTAAAGGTATGAGACAGGTGACGTGGTTTTTTTTTTATTTAATAAAACTAGATTGTCGGAAACGAATTGCGACCAAATACACATACAAGTTAATACTCGTAGAATAATAATAAAATTTTAATATTAATACTATGTGCGCATTGATCAGTAAAATTCAATATTTTGAGATTTTCTCTCGGTATACTTTCTATACTTTAATTTTTTTCATTTTATTAATAGAAATAAAACGAAAACGTGTATTGCTCTCCTGTAGAAGAAATAAAAATACTAAATAGGAAATATTAGTGACATAGAAATAGTCAAGTAGGTCACATAGATAATGTCATTTAAGTCACATAGAAACAGTTTGCATCACTAAAATACGTATTGTAATTTCCGGATTCTTGTGAATTATTTGAGAAAGGTCTCTAAACATAAATGCTGTAGACTGGAACTTTTTAAATCTATTTAGAAATGTTTCTTATCATTTCTATAGTTGGTTTATTATCGTTAATCATCTTGTGCAATTTATAAATGAAGATGCCGTTTCATTGTTAATGATACGAAGTGATAGCGTGTTACCCCTTCATCGTGATAGTTTTTACATATCTTTTTACTTTAAAATAAGCACAGTGAATCATGGGTGAAAATTATCCTACTGGAAATTATATGAAGAGTGTAAAAGCCCTCACAACATCTACCTAAGTTACTACATAATAAAAGATGTAAAAAAATTAGGATTCTGATACCAGTGAATAAAAATAAGCAAGAATACTTTGAGTTTTCAAAGGATTGCTTATAAGTCCTGTATCAAAAATGAGTAAATTCTTAAAATATAAATTTCAGACAAATGAATATCTCCTAGTTGGTTTTCGAAATCTATTAGAATAAGTCAAATTGCCAATTAATTTTAACTTAATGAGAATTATTAATTAAAATTTTATTGGTTATAAATTCTAATTGTCAGTGTTAATATTGCTTCTTTTAGGTAGATTGAATTTTTCTTGGAAATTTTTTAAACAATCGTAATTTATTTAATAAAATGGATTTCTTCATAAAATTTTAGTATATATTCTATTTCAATCCTAAACTACAGTGAAAAAAAATCATTTCATATTTTATTGAAATTAACGTGAAAAAAATTTGAAGTGAACTCTGGTTTTTATATGCTATGTGATTACCTTACCAGGGAAAAATTTGCTTTGTTCCGTCTTATTACTGATCGTTACATGTAGTCAAAAGTAGTGAATGCTAATAAAATGTACAGTATGCAATGTAGACTGAAAATTTAAAGATTTCCCTCCTTATTTCCCTCCCTCAGGATAAATTAAATATGATTCAAATTAACAGCGTTTCTTAAATCAAATTTAATACATTGTCAATATTGCGTTGTCTGGATCATAATGTTGTACATACTATATTTGAAATTCATGGTTCTTCCAGGGAAAAGGGAATGTTATATATGTATAAGCTTTGTCACATTTGCTCGTTGTAGGGATTTAAAGTGTTATAAGCAGTCAATGTATAAGCAATCAAGATATTCATATCAATGAAGATCTGTGTATAAATGAGATTTGTGAAACTGCGTTTCGGATATTCAAAAAGTAAAAAAAAAAGGAATTTATATCAGAAGCTCTCAATTTACAAGCCAGACTAATAACACATATCGGATTTTATTGGATTCTTTTTAATTAAATGAGATTAAAAAACCTCAGAAAATTTTCTCCTCATTGTTTAATGATACAATAGCAGTGCTTGGGATGGAAAATCTTATGTTGGATCCTAACCAGAGGTGAACAGTAGAAAACAATATTCTTCTGAGTTTCACACTGACTGTATTCTCATAACTAAAAACCGTATAACCAAATGAGATAGGAAACATTTGACTTTCAATTTATTCCAAATCTTATTCATTGTGACATGTAAGCTCTATCCTTCACAAATAATATGATATTGATATTATTGGAATTGAAGAACATAAAATTGAGTAAATATTTATATATAATTGTATTTTTTAATATCACGCACAAATATTATTAAAATTAATGAGGAAAGGCCACCCAGGAAACACAGCAACTTTTAATGAGTGAAATAGGCTCATTTATAGCAACAAAATTCAATAATTTTCTTCATTAGTAATGCCTTTTAATATTCTATAAGGATATTGCTTAAGAAGTTCCACGATTACTCTTTTTTTTAATTTTATCGAAAATGAAGAAATAGACAGACAACTAGCCACTATAAGTTTCGGTCGTAAACAGTTTATAGTACAAAACAAATTTCGTAAATCGAAAATTCAGTTCCACGAATTAATTTCTGCTTCTAGTTACGATATATATATATATATATATATATATATATATATATATATATATATATATATATATATATATATATATATATATATATATATATATATATATATCTGTTTATAGAATATATTATAATACATGGTATATAATACCTAAATTATGTAATGAACACTGATGTAACATGTTTAAAATTAAACATTCTTTAGAACAGTATTAATTACGACAGTTGCAACAATCTTCTATTTCTGATTAGATGTGACTTTGCATTCGTGACCCAATTACACTTGATCCAATAATTGTTAATTTTCATGTCATCTTTTGCAAATTGGTTTATTGGTTTTCTTTTTAAGTCTTTAGGCGCGTGGAATAAGTGAAGTGAAATTGAAGTATTATCACATATTTCATAATTATAAGACAGGAGAAAAGCACAAAATATTCACTATAAGTATCAAGTAAACAAAATCAAGCTTGAAATAGAAAAACAATACCCTTCTTACTTATGTGAATTACACACTCTACCTTATATTTATTTAAAGTTGGCATTGTTAGATGAATGACAATTGCGATTTCACATTAATACTTGAGAATAATCGACATGGTATGGATAGTATCAGTTAAACCTCTCTTTATAGCTCTCATCAACAAACGACGTCGAAAGATACATCACTTAATTAAAAATCAAAGCTAACCTAGGCAGTCATTAAACTCAAATAAGGGTAAATGAAACATTTTAACAATTTTAATTTATTGTGATATAATTAACTGCAGGAATACATTGTATATATATATATATATATATATATATAGTTAGAGTTAGTTTTAAGGACTTACAACTTCTATTTTTTAAATTTCTTCTTCTATTGCCCCATTTACCGATTAGATAACAAAATTATGTTTGTTGCATGATATGATAAAATATAACCTATTTTTTTAATGGAAAATATCTTTTCAGATATGTATACGAATATGCTTGACACAAGTAGATATATATATTGATATGCCTGATATAGATACTTTAAATTTCACTTGATATCATTATTAGATCTAGTAATTGTCTCAAAATGATGCTTCAAACCCAGGGAATTCACAGGGATCAGGTAAATGAGTTCATATTGGGCCCCTTTTTCTAAGAAATTATAACGATTAAGTTCTTTACAATTATAATAAAATACAAAAAAAAAATAATCGAAATGTTTTGAGTGCTTTTTTTAAAATTCTTGCTCGCATTGCTTTACTCACCTGTACCATTCCATGGAATTGCTTGAGTACAATATGATACAATATATGCTCTATATCTGAGAAAAAAAACTCAACTATATCTCTATTTATATGTAGATATACTTATATAATTGAGTTTTTTTCTCAGATGTGTACTAATGTATGTATATTTCACCTAATAATATTTCCTTGGTATTTAGATCTACTAATTGTTTTTAAATGGAAATTCAAGCACACAAAGGATTACTAGGTTTGATTTGATTTGTTTGTCGCTCAACGGTCATTTTTTTGCACATGAGGGCTAATTAGACCGGGACCTACGGTTTAAAGTGGGTTCCGAGCCATTACAAGCATCCATGCCCAAGGTGGGATTCGAACCCACGAACTGTTGAACCGAAGGCAAGAGCGCTAACCATTCCGCTGCCAGCTCGGCAAGAAAGAAGAAGGAGAAAACTTCCAATCATAATGGCACACACACATATGACCATACACAAACATAATATTCCTCACCTATTATTCAACAATAGATAGAATCAAGCGTAGAAATTCTTTGTATCGGAAGACATAGACATCTTATAAAACGAGTCTCCATTGAGATCTATTTTTTAATGTGTACAGAATTACGTTCTTGACAACTGTTATCAAATATAAAAGAAATTCTCAGAAATTTTGTTGAAGATAATGCTTTTGCGTGAAACTGTGTTGCCCTATTTAACCGTAAATTTATCTGACCTTGTTTGTATATGATAAATAACCTATTTTTTATCGTTTTTTTAATGAATGAATCTAAAAAATCTTCTATATTATATTTTTCTAAATGAAAAATATATTTCTTATAATGTTTTTATAGGTAGAGCAATAATATATGTATGTAAATATATCTCTACTCAGATAATACGCACACATAAACTCACGAGTATATATATATATATATATATATATATATATATATATATATATATATATATATATATATATATATATATATATATATATATATATATATATATATGTATGTATATATATATATATATATATATTTGTGAATACAATAATTTCCACTAGCCATAAGTAACATTGAATTTCTCTCTTGCAACGACGACTTGGAATCACTTACTCGTCGTGAGGAATCCAGATTGGTTCCTTGTTTTCCGAGTTGTTAAAATTTTTTTAAATCAAAAAGAATGAGTATCTTTGATACACCTCTAGAATTTTTACAATTATAAAAAAAGATCTTTTGTTAGAAATTATAATAAATCTTTAGTTACGAATGCATTCTCATCGAAAAATGTAACCAAATGAAATTTTCTAAATCGCGTTATTTCACTGCATAATAAATTCTCATTGATAAATGATGTAATATATAATTGCTGAAATTGAAGATTGAGTTTATTTGATTTTTCTGTTCAATTTATTTAAAGATTTTTCATTTACATTTGAATATTTAAAGCATTTTAATTTTAAATATTGATAAATCATTAATATTTGTTTAAAAAATACAGTTAAACATTAACTAATTGTTATTAATAAAATAACAACAAGAATTTTTTTTTTGAATAATGAAATTCAATACTTCTTAGTTTCTTCTGCATAATTTTTCAAAATTATGAGTTTTTAAAGTTAGATATTAAGAAAAAATGTATTAAAATAATTTAATAACGTATAAAATAATAATCCACATTTTGGAATATATATCCCGGCATAACATTCAAATACTAGAAACCAGATTTAAAAGTAATGCAAAGATTAAGACTAGAATGAATAGTAAATACGATTATCATTTTCTCCATAAATCAATTTTCTTCAAGATTAGTTTTCAGATGTTTGCGAAAAAATTACATCCTCTGCTGAGAAAATTTTGTGAACAGATTTACATTTAAATATTATGAAATTGAATTAACAAATTGCGTAACAGTGGGATTCAATTTAATTATCATCTTCAAAATATCAGAAGTTTAAAATAAAACTTAAGTTGGATGTAATAGTAGCCAAGTCAGTTAATTTTTTAGCTAGCAATTCCATACTATAGCATTAATATAATTTGTATCCATAATGATCAAGAAATTTCAACTTAAGGGATGAAACTTAAGATTCTTGCTTTTCAAAACTTTGTGGGAATCAAACATTTTTGTTGGTCACATCTTTAACTGGTTTTTAAGTAAAATATAAATTTGGAAGCAGAATGAAGTATAATTTTTTGTGATCTTTTATAATTCAGCTGTGACTATTTTCTGTAAACTTGTTGGCTCTAGTTTCCTTTAAAATATGCTTCTCGCGGTCAATTTTTAGACATTAAACAAAGAATCTTAGTATCTTATTTCTTGTGATGGGAACGTAGATACATTTTACGAGCAAGGAAGTTATATATGACTCTCTCGACCTAAATGACACCTTGAATAATATTCTCAGTTGAAAGATTGAGAAAAAACTTAAGTTCTCTCACGAATCCTTGTTATGAGAAAGATTCACGAAAAAGGATTAGTCAAGAATAAACACGTCTCCTGTTTTCTTCAAAAATATCCTTTAATAAAAATATTTTAATGAAATTTTTAGACACATTCATTATCGATGGTACATAAGCGAGTTTCAAAATCGATGGTACTTCTTAACAATGTAGATGGTTTCTTCTTAGTATGCAGTAGAACTCTAATTATTTGAATCAATTGGCATCAGACCCTATTTGGATAGTTAGATTTTTTCAAAAATGTGTCTGTACTAATTAATTATTATGTGTTTAAAATGGGAGAAAAATATACATATTTTTAATTAAAAAATTCTACAATTTTTTTGGAAAAATAGCTTTTAATGAATTAAATGAAAAGGCAACTCTTTGTTAAAGTATCTACAAGTGCAGTACATTAATACAGTATGTATGTACAATGCTCTAAATAAAATTCTTTACCTGCATCTCAACCATCGTAAGCTGTTTCATTTTCTTCATCCGTTTTTTTGGCAGCCAAGTCGCGCTTTCACTTGGCAGTGAGAACTTGCGTATGGTCACACTCCAACTGATGATCTATTCCCTTCAAAACAGGCAAATGCTCCACTGGCTGATGGCCTCATGCCTGCTTGAACTTAGACATTAAGGTCATCTTCTTAACTGACACTTTAAATAAGTTTACCATCAATTGAAATTGGATGTTTAGTGTCTCACTCATACTCCATTCTCCTATATCTTCAGCACAGACTTCTGAACATCCAAGAAATTTTAAAAGAATTTTTTAAATTTTTCAATGACACGTCTATCTCTCAATCTCATCTTCTCCCTTCTCTTACCTTCCCTTTTCTTGAGTTTTCTTTTTTTATCATTTTCCTTCTCTTCTTCAGTTTGATTTATTTTTCTGAAATTCTGAAAGTGATTCAGATAATCAGCGAGATTTGGATAATCGGGGTTCGAATAATCGGAGTTCTTCTATACTAAAAGTCTTTGATTTAAAGCAGTTATTTTAATCAGATTATTGTACCCATTTCTTTACTATTTATTTGAGGATTTTCCCGAATGGTAAAAAAAGTTTATCTTTCTCCCCCCCCCTTACTTGGCCTATTAGATCGAAGACTACCGTGTGATAGTTCATGGGTGGTAAATGCTTAAAAGGATGATAAGATTTGGTAAAAATAAAAAAAAGTTCGAGCTTTTTTTTAACCTCATCGATTTGTTTCAGCTCAAAATTATTAAGAATTTTTATATTGGCAGTTAACTCAATTGTTAAAATTTCTCTACATTATATGTGTATAACTGTAGTTATAGGACCATATTTATTCCGATAAAAATATTTTAAAATTATTTTATTAATTTGTTAACCAATATATGCTGATTTAACTATCTAATACCAAAGGAAATGGGTTCGACATACATTAATATCAATTATTGAAATTGTCTTAAGCTAAATTAAGAAATTATTGATTTTATGTTACACATAGATTTACCAAAAGAAGGAGAGGATGAATGTTAAAATCACTATCAACATTTCTCAATGAATAAAAACAATAAAATAAAGAAAAAGAATAATTTTCTTACTTTAAAATAATTTTTTTCATTAAATTAAAATATTCATCCCCAAATTGATGTTCAATGTCTTGAATATAAAACCTATGATACTACTGACCAACATTTAAAATACAAATAACTTAATTTTTTTCTGAATGGATCACTATATTTCCATCTGCAAATTCTTTGAATTCCCACTAGCTTTTGTCAGTAATTGTCGTTGGACCAGCATACTTCCCTGTACGTAGTCCAGAATGGGGCCCATCCAGTTACAATACGAAATTCCATGAGTGCAACTTAAAGGACAAGTTAAAGTCATTTTAGAAGAGGAATGGGTAGACTTTTACTGAATAAAAATTATTTTTAATTTTTTTAGATTTTGTGGTCTACCTAGTGGCGTAAGTGTGGTGAATTAAAAAGATATCTACAATATTTATTATAACTTAATAGTAAATACTAAATATAAAAATTTCCAATAAAACTAGTCGAATTTTTTGACTATTTTAAAAAGTATTTAAAGCGGAGCGCGTGATAAAAACATAATAGCCACAAATACAATAATATCACATAATACATCTATTATCTAACAGTTCCAAACACAGTAAAAATAAATTAATGATATAATTTTTACAGTATTTAGAAATGTGAATACATTATTTGATATTATTTTATTTGTGGCTATTAATATTATTATGTTTTTATCAAGCATTTTGCTTTAAACATGTTTTTAAAATAGATAAATTATAAAATTAGTTAGTTCTTGTAGATATAATTAGTAGACGATTTAGTCAGCATATTTTCCGTCAATCTCGACTATTCCTTGGCATAATTAGTAATTGGTAAACTTGCTGCACAGGTTTTGTGTTATATTAATTATGATATTAATTATGATGCACAGGTTTTGTGTTATATTAATTATGATTTTAATTATATTCATCGTTAAAAATGTTGATTCACGAAATACGTATTGCCAAAAACGATGTAAAATAAAATGCAATTTTTTTTTATTAAATTTGGATATTTTAATTCATCCGTTAGTTTCTAAAAATTATTTATATGCTCTGAACCACGTGTATTAAAATTGTGTATTTCGAAGAAGAAAAATTTCATTTGTCTCAAGAGTAAGATGATATATATGCTTTATATTTTAAGTTATATTTCATCAACACCCCCATTGACCAAGGAGTACACATGACTATAACAATTCATTCTTGTCCTCAAAATTCTTGAAAATGTCTCTCAAATTTGTGGATTCTGATTAGAGTTTTATTATTTAATCATCATATTTCCCTTCGTTCAATTTATCTATTTAAAAAAAACTAATTAAAAATATTTTTAAAATGTTTTAGTTAATTCTTCATGAATTATAGGAAGACATTAGTTTCACCTTGTTTTTAAATAATTTGTTATTAACAAATATAATGATGCTATTATTGTTTTTTCCTTCTTAAACTGTAAATTTAGTTCATTAATGCGGCTTGTTAAATCAAAAACAAAGTTAAATCCATAGAATCAACATCATCACAATATTCAATGTATTCTTCATATGTTTATCTCAAAAATCTTTTACATCTTACAGGAAATTCCTGAATCTTTATAAAAATATACTCCGACTTAACTTATAGATAACCGCGTAATATATAAAAAAAAATCCCTCGTAATCAGATCCTTTTTCTCCTAGCTGGGCGTGTAATACTCATCTCTGAAGACTTCTTCTAAGAACAATTTTTATGTAGATTCCTATAGCTTAGCGCATATTTAGTATTTTACAACAGAGGGTTAATTAGTGAATAATGCGAAAACATGATACCGATACCAGTCTCTGATAGACATAGCCAATATTTTATTGACCGTGCCGGTCATTGATAGGGCTTTTATCAGTTGTTATTGATATAATTTTATAAATTTTTTCTTCTTTATTTTTTGAAAAGGTAGTAAATATATTCCCCTAGTGTTTTATTATTTTGATGTAATATTAAATATTCTTCGCTTACAATCATATCTTAAAAAAAAAACATTCTTATAAAAATGAAAAAGCTAGACACATTAACCATGTTCTTAGATTTGTCAAACTGTAAAAAAGGAAATCGCAGATGGTGCTATCTTTTGTCAGTATAGCAGAATTCTTTTCTGTATTTTGTTATGCTGACCAAAGATATTGCAATCGTCGATTAACATAGCAACATGACAATTCTGCGTGAAAATTGTCTTTTGTTACGAAGAACGTTTCATTTTCATTTATAAAGGAACCAAGTAATAAGTAGCTTTCTTTACAAAATGCTTCTTCTATCACCTCGCTATCTGCTAAAAGTTTCTTATGTTTTGCTGTTACAATTCACACCAGATGAGGCAACTGTTGCAATCATAGATATATTGTTTTAATAAAATATTTCTATTTCAATTAATTGCAGCCTTTTTCAAATCGACGAGTCAAATCGATTTTGTCGTGTGATGGGCCACAAAGTTTATCCCCTGAGTCAAAAATGCAATATGACTGAAGCTGCTCCTGCGCTCATTTTGGAATGCATCCTGAGACTGTGCTAAATTATTTGAAGGCTTTCGGGCTCATGGTTTTGGAACTTGGTTTGATGTTACTGTCAGCCAGGAAGAATATTCCATAACACAACAATACACAACACAATGTCTTTTAATGTTTTGCTTTGAAGTCACACATTTTCAGCACAAATATGGCACACTTATTTTTCATTCACCATTGTAAAGTGAAACTGCTTTTCGCATTCTGTATTACAATTGTATATTTTTTCTTTCCATTTGTTTTTAACATTGTACCCGCTTTTTAAAATTACTACATAAAAAGACAAAATTTAAAGGCATATTACTATTTTTATTGTAAAAGGCAAGTAACATTACATTAACAAATTGAATGTTCGAGTAACTGATAGACTGCTTGACCGAAGAGGTTGGACATTAATGCATCAAATAACAAACATACGTTAATCGATGAATCTGTAACTGTTGTATGTACTTGTGCATTCATCATACGCTCGTAATGTGTAACCTAATCATTGCGCACCTATGATTGATAAATGTGTAGTCTACTCATCATCCACCTTGCCATAAAAAACTCACATGCTTCCAACTTAGATGAAAGTATTAAAAAATAAAGCCTGGAGCACAGCTATCCGTAATCTTCCGGACCACCCTAGGCACAGAGCTGTTGCTGCGTTCCGTCTTACAACAATGCCCGACTGCCTTAATGCACATCTCTACCATCTCAAGATTGCCAGTAGCCCTGCCTGCCTCCTCTGCAGCGGCCATCAGGCAATGACTGCAGACCACCTCCCGCTATGCACCGCTTTGAAGAATTGTTGCATCTGCTCCCGGTATTGGGAGGCTAGAGAACTTCTTAACGGCCTTAGGCTACAACTCTGTACATATTTTCTGTCTTCTTGTTTATTCTTTATTTTGTATTTTTCTCTGTATCTTTCCTGGCGATAGAACTGTATTCGCTTTCGCCTGCTGCATTTGGGGGAAAAAAACTCATCATCCACGTACGATTGGTACATGTGTATATAGTCCTCTCATTTATTGAATTAATTACTTAGGTAAGCATAATAGAGCATCAATTGTGAAAAATTGATTCTCCAGTTAAGCCGCTGTCGGTGTCTATGTGTTTCTTTAATATATTTATCTTAATGAAATTGATCATCACAAACTATCTTGGTGATTCACTAGTCTATCGCAATTGACATAATCTATGTCCTGTTCTAAAACGTTCTAGATACTTAAGAATTTCTGAAAAAATGCTAATTTTCATATCATGTCAGATCAATACACTAGTATAGGTCTATAATTTAATGCTGGTGATTCCATTTTTTAATTATATGTTATAAAATATTCTCTACAATGGGTATAACTTGTTATGAACGTAACTAATTTTTATTTACTTATTTTCTGTGATAACAATGCTAAGAATTATATTTCAATATATTCACGCTTCAGTTTATCAAATACGTATGAAAAAAATGGTCATTTATGTTTTCGTATTACGTATAAGCACTAATCTCATTATAAATTCTCAGAATTTCTTTTTTTACTCCTTTTAATATTATTAAAAAATATAAATAAGAACTTGAACATTCTCCCCTCAGTTCTTAAATATATTTTTCTTCAGCTTTCAAACTTTTTCAGTCATTGTTATACTGACACGTGCCACTTCAATAAAATGCATCTAAAAGAAAAGCAAGTTATTCTTTATTGGATTAAAAAAAATTATCATTTGTTGTTGTTTACTAATGACACTTGGACAAGCCAAGCTCGCTATGCTATGCGAATTAAGTCGATTGGGAACGTCTTTTGTTTTAATCACAGCACCATGTAGATGAAAGTACGACTTTGCTATACACACATGCTATAGATACCCGTTTATAGGGTAGGCAACCAGTCACACCTCATTCATACAAGGAAAGGACAAAGACAGGATAGATAGAAAGAGAAAGTACATCCATGCCCGAACCGGGATTCGAATCCAGGACCTCCTTATCCGTAGTCAGGCACGCTGAACACTAGACAAGTTGGTCGGCATAATTTGTTTATTAAATATGCAATAATTCGGATTTTCAAAGCTAGTATTTTTAAATCTAATATCTAAAATATAGCCTAATCCAAAGCATTGTTTATTTTATATATGATTGAATCAAAAAAAATGTTTTATGATTTTGTAAGTGAAAGTTAAATGCTTCTAAAACTGTACAATTTAATGAATGATTCCTATGAGGCAACATATTCTATAGATTTCAAACAGACAGAAATAAATTTTTCTGTATTTAGTGGAATCTATTTTTATAAAGATTTCATTGAGTCATAAATTGGAATAATAAGTTAAAAGCCAAAATTTGAATCATCTTGGTTTATGTTGTGGAAATTGCATATTCTGTATAACGTTAACGTATTTATTATATAAATGTTCATAAAATCAATCTCAATTAAACAAAGAAAACTTCATTAACATAAATGTTAAATACTTCTTAAGAACTGAAGAAGAAAATTAGTACTTTTGAATTCTGAATATAGTCTAAAGATTGTTATGCTGATAAGAGTTGTATAAAAGTGATACAAAATATCTTTATGATATGATGTATAAGTGAAGCCCGGTGGTTTCATAAAAGCGTTGCACGCTCCCAAGGCACAGGTCTGAAGTTCGATCCTCGGTCTGGGCAAGGACTGAGCTTTTCATAACTTCAGTGGGTCTATAAACTACGTACTAAGTATGCTTGGATACTAAAGATGGGAGCTTCGTGTTAGGATGAGACCACCAAACCTGGGCATATGTTTTGGACAACCGGGGTATTTGATCAGGAAAATAGATATGGGCACTGTTAGTCTAGGCCCATATTAGGCTGTCGAGCCTCTGTTTTTTAATTTTTAATATAATGTATAAACTTAGCAGTCGGAAAATAATCTAAACTTTACTGTCACACCCACATGAGCTAATAAAGTTAAAAATTGATCTAATATGGAAACAATTAACATTTTCTAATTTTTAAAGCTATCTTACGTTTAAAAAAAAACAACAAATATCTTCTTGAGTTCTGAAGCCTCAATTGTATTATTGCACGTGTATATTTTTCTTTTGCAGTTATTACAAGTGTTAGATTCTTAAAAAAATGCAGCACAAGAAAAAGATGCTTGTTATAATTCAAAATAAGGAGGTTTCCTGTTAAGTTGTACAACAAATTATATAGAGGTATTTTTTTCACACTTGAAAACCCCCCAAAAAATGTTGAATAATAATTTAGTAATTTCAGTATCAATGAGTTAATAATAATAACAGAGAATTCGAACCTTTAGCATTGTATAATTAACTTTAATACATAGTTTAAGAATATTCACTGACTAGAATTAGCATACTTCACTACATATTAAGACACTTTTTTTAGAGCGCATTCTTTGATATCCAGGTGGGAAAAAACATCCTTTCTATGCACAAGAAAAAAGATCTATACTTGACCAGACACTAGACTTATCACGATGAGCGTTGACCAAGAGGATGCACAAGCTCCAGTATCGATCTATTCTAAGAGGTGATTGAGATTTATTGTGTTTAGCGACTACTAAGCAGTCAAAAATCTTATGGAATAATCGAAATTACAATTGATTTCTTCTTCCCCACTTTTACGTATTTCTGCCCTCTTTCTATTTCTAACATGATTTTTCCCCCTATTTTTGTTACCCAAATAATTTGAGGCTGGTTTTAAAAATGATTTAAATGAATTGAATTAAAGTGAGTGAATAATGAAATGAATTAAGTCCAGTTCTTGTATAGATTAAAATATTGAAATTAGTAATTTTCATTTGTTTTTCACACTATAGTAATAACAGGTAATGATAAAATAAACTCATTTTAACCATTGAACCAACTAAGTCCATGATTTTCTTCACGTATTCTTTCAGAGAATCTTAGTTTCTTACTATTTTTTTTATATATATTTATGATTTATGGTTAAAAGCATCCACTCTGCATCCACTGCATCAATCCGATATATATTTTTGAAAATTGAATGTACTGAATTTTAGTTTCCAACTGTCATTTATTGCATTAGGCTATGTTTGCCTTATAGCACTAGAGAAAACTAGAATTCATACAAGGAAAATAGGCACAAGAAAAGTAGAGCAATAGATTTATTATTATTAAAAGTGCTTCTTTTTAGGTAAATATTTCTCATTTTTGTCAATAAACTCAAACTACAGAAACAATTTGCACAAGATTTGATAGCATTTTTATTCCAATTTTTCTCAGAGATAAGTGATCAGTTTGCGGTTTCAGATTGTGTAATTATTCAGTGTTAAAGTTCAAGAAATATCCTTTGTAATAAAATCTTTATGTTACTTACAAAAATAGAGCATATGCTGTTTTTGCTTTAGTTAAAAAAAGTATTTTCATTAAAATGCTAGCAGTATTAATGAATTCTCACACACCATGTTTGTTTGAATGACACAATTCTAATAATTAAAACTAAATAATAAAACATGGTTTTGAGTCTGGACAATGCTTCATTTTAATGAAAGAGTAAAGTGTATCACATTTACACATGGTTTACGTTATTTTCTTTACATAAATCTCTAAAAATATGCTTTAAGCCTAAAAATTAAACCAAAATGATAAATTTTAAAATGCAGCTGAAACCTTTTATTATTTATCTGAAATTGTTTGCCGTTTCCATTTCTTAACCTAATCTTGACTCAATGTGGATTAATAAATTGAATTACTATGGCTAATCTTATGATGATGTTCATAATAATACGCAAAAGAAACTTTAATTTTCTACATTGAATATCTTCCTCAACCTCATAAATTATAGAAACCTAGATAAGAAGGAAAATTTTAATTAGTAATTGCTAATTTGATTTTGGTCTATTGTTGCAAGCAAATATAATCGCTGTTTATCCTTGATATATTATATATCTATGATCTATTTTTATGTATTTTAGACATGTATTTTATATGCTATGTATTTTAGACATTTCCATAAATAAATATGACAGTACTTAGTGGGAAATGAAACGGATAATTTTAAAAAATATTTCTTAATAGGTCCAACCTACAATTCTCATGATGTTTTTTCCCTTACCAGAGTCATCGACAGGAAAATGTATTTATTCTTTTACCATTACCAAGACTTATCAATAGACGTTATCACTCAATTTTAGAAAAGAACTTAGAGAAAGTCTTCTTTACTTAAATCAGATAAATACCTACGATTCTATCTCCATAGACCATATCGAAATAAATTATCCTACAATTCATAATTTCATTGGAATTATAATTCTTTACAGCTAAATTTCTAAGAATTTCCCTTTAGTTTTAAATCCGAAAGTTACAAGAAACTTATCCTTGATTGGTAAATTCACCAAGAAATTTTTAGTTTCTTTCGTTTCTAATGTCTTTTAGTAATTTATTCTAACAGCTTATTTCAATTAGCATTGATTGCTATTACTAACTTTTGTGCTTTCTACACATTCGGCAAATTGCCCTGAGGTCTGAAGTCAGTGATTTTTAAAGTCATGTTAACCACAAGTTCCCTGAAAACAGTGCAAATACTCTCAACAAAACTGTAATATCTACTATCAGTTTTGAAATGATACGTTTCCAATAATGTATCTTCATTTTCTCCCAAAGCAAATTGAGAAAAAGGAAAAATGGAAATTATAATATTCAACTCTTATAATTCCTTTTTTTGCTATGGCATTGCTATACATACTATGAGTTAATTCATAAAATTAATTAAAGGAGTCATTTGACCCCACACATTTAATTTTTGATATGACATGAAAAATAATAACTTTTCAATTTGAAACCAAAGATAATAAATAACTTAATTTTTAACTTAATTTTTTACTCATAAATTCTAACTTAATTTTAACTAATTTAATTAACTTAATTTTTTTCTCATAAAATTTCTGAAACATTTGTACCATTTTTCATGAATATTAGATAATTTTCTTATTTTAATTTCAGGAAGTTATTTAACAAATTAGTATATTTTTATGCTTCATGGTTGCTGAGATGGCAGCCGAATGGTTAGCTCTCTTGCGTTCGGTTCAACAGCTTATGGGTTTGAATGTCATCTCGGGCATGGATGTATGTAATGGTTCGGAATACACTTTAAACAGTAGGTCACTATCTAACTAGTTCGCCTGTGCAAAAAATGACCTTTGAACGACCAACAAACCGAACAATGTTTCATGGTTATTTTTGGAAACATTAGTACCATTTTCATGTTGATGTTATTTGACAATTTATGAATCTAATTATTTAGGAAACTTTTTAAAAGTAAGCTCACATGAGGCATATCTTAATTTATGAATCCTGCAGGATTCAACATTTTTTTGTTACTGGTTGCTTAAGTCAAGTTATATGCCAACAATATAATGATTGAGCAAAAATTTATTTTGTTCAAAATAAAAATTTAAGCTCAATTCGTAATGATTATGCTGAAAAATACATCCCTCATAATCTAACTTATTATTTAGAAATTCAAAGAGTAAAATATTTTGTTGGAATTTTAAATCTAAAATACTATTTCACGTGATATTAATTTTCTCTTTTAAGAGATTATACACTTTTATTTTAAGAGCAATATTTTCTTAACATTTTATTTTCCGAAAAAGGAGTACATGAAAAGTGGAAAATTTCAGTATTATTTTGACTACCATAACATAATAAAAAATTGCTTTCAGAGAAAGGAAATTTCATAGAAATGAAATATCATTAATGTGAATATAATCATAATGGAATTGTAGTACCCTGTGAATTTCGCCAGATAAATAAATTACATCTCAGGGCTCGCCCTTTTGAAGAATTCCTGAATTATCAGTTCTTTAACTCTTATGTAGCACATGTTCAATGCCATCCTTCAAAAAAAAGTTTAAAAAATCATATAGGTAATTGAACACACATATTCACATTAGCTTAGGGACTCAGTAAATTTAAATGTCGATGATGGTGAGTCAAAATTTTGAAAATCTTCATCTAAAAATAATAATAAAAATGATTTCAAATGGAAAATAACAAATGAAAGATTCGGTTGTCGATCACTCAAAGGTCATTTTTTCCAGAACTCTTAAATTAATTAAACCTTTTAAATTGACTATTTAAAAGATCTAATTAACTAGAAAATTAATTAGACCATTTAAGTTGGGTTCTGAGCCACTAGAAACATTCAAGTCCTAAGTGGGATTCGAATTCATAAACTATTGAACCGAAAGTAAGAGCGCTAATTATTCGGTTGGCTTTAAGATAGGGAACTCAGGAAAGAAAAGGAAAATAAAGTTACAAATTACTTAAAGACATCAGTTTTTTGTTATGATTTTCTAAAAATTCTTTAAACATATTGATAATATCAGAAAAGAATCATAGATTCCTTTTTAATGACAAGAAGCATAACAGAAACATCAATTACTAGTGAAATTTAAGAGAATGTTTCAGTGAAATTACTGTTAATTGCTTCAGAATAAACAAAAGCTAATTTTTTAAATTCTATCTCGCAGGCTTTTCTGTAACCTCTCTTAATCCATTATATTCTTTTAAGTTTGATGAATATTAATTTTCTGCCGGTATAAATATTTATTAAAATGCATGTATACTTCTGAAATTTATATAAAATTGTTTATCACTTAAAATTAGTTATCTAAAATTAAGTTATTTAATGTGTTTATGTGTTGATATATATAATTTTGATTTAACACATGCAATTTTGTTGCCCTTATATTAGCGCCTTATGTTGAAAAATTCTTTTTCCCACCATAAAAGTTTAAAAAGTACTATATGTTTTTTATATGCATGACTATGCTTATAAATATTTCTTGATAAATATTTTCGAATCTAATTATTTCAAATAATGTAAAAACACATCGTTTGGTTCGAAACAAACAAAAAGCTAAGCATCTTTCAGCTTGAATAATTTTATCCTATTTTCTAATATTTATCTAATAGAGAGCAATATAAAAAATCATGCGTAATTATTATTTGTATTAAAAATTAAAAATATATGTTTTAAACCTATTGAAAAAAATGAAAAATGTTTTACATTTATTAAATTATTAAGAGTTATCAGCTTTTATAAGTGCTGTTATTACTCTCATATACTTAAAAATTATTTTTATAAAATTATTTTAAGAATAAATATAGAAATAAATCTGTATACATTTTATTCTATTTCGCATTTACAATACTGGAACCATAACAAAATAACGTTTGTTTGATAATTTAGAGAAACATTTCAAATCTGAATTAATTTCTGAGGAAGGAAATATGGGAGAATAACTATATTTAATAATACGTTTATTTAATTAATGCAAATAATAGAAAAAAATTCTTAGTTAAACAAGATTCCATTTTTATTACATGTTCAAACAACTACAAAACTGTAAGCTCTTGAAAAATAAACTCTGGAATCTACAGAACAGTTAACATGCGTATGCTCTATCATCATGATTTATTTTGACTGTGTCGGGTATTGATCTCGCAACAATTCAGCAAAGAGATCTATGCCTTTTCTTGTCAGACTCTTACAAATCCTTGTTAAGTGCACAAAATGAAACTGTTTACCAAATTTCATATCACTAGACCTTCTGGATCTAGAGATTTAGCAATCAGTAACTGATTTGATAAGAATTTTATGTAGAGAAAGATTTAATTTTCTGTATCTAAATTTCAAATTTTTGCTCCGGAAACATTTGACAATTCTGCGAGTTTGCCAAAACTTAAATCTAAGCTAATTATTTACAACTACATATTTTGAGTCAATTATATGAAAAAGTACAGTTATGAAAAATAATGATATGTATATACTGTTTTTTAATACTTACTATAATTTAACTTTATTCATGTTTCTATTTTACGCCACAAAATGGGACCGCATATATAAATCAGCTAAAAATAAATCGAATGAGGTCTGTAGTTACTGGTTTTAGCTTTAATATCACAGAGTTTAGAAATTAATGAAGAAACACTAAAAAAATATAGTTAACTACAGCTTATGTCCCCCGTCAAAGATTGTGAAAAATGTATTGAAATATTTTTTGATACTAATGGTGATTAAATTATTGTTATCACTCATATATTTTTCCAATCAGACTTTCTATCTTTTATGTTTCATGCCTAAGATAATGTTGCAATTTTTTTTTTCTTTTACTTTTTCTGGAAATTTAGATTTCTAGATAAGACCGTCTTCAGTACAAGTTTTTTTTGTTTTGATTAACTCGTAGAAAATATAGTTTATATCTCTTAATAAATTGTTTTGTTGAAAGTGTTTTAAATGTGATCACAATTTCAAGCTAAAATCCTTTCAATCTCTTTAAACTTATGAATCTTTTGGAGACATCACATTTGATTTAAAGTTAAATCCTTTATGTACCAATTGACTTTAGTGTAAATAAAAATACATTGGCATGTCCAAGGAAAAAAAAATTAGAGAAACAAATGCAGTATCCGAGACATTTTCTTAAGATTTGAAAGTTTGAAGTTAGCTTGGGAAGTAGTTGCACACTCTATTTTTCTGGGAAAGCTTTGCACCCTCAATTCTATTCTTTCCGATGAGGACATCTGCGCCCTAAAACAGGTTTTTGAATATTCATTCTTCCCATTATCCATTTGGGGGATTGAATCCTGAAGGGTATGCTTCGACTGCTTCGAACTTTCCAGAAGCCTTTAAATGAGCCGAAAACAGAAAACCAAGGTCATCCTATTTTCATGAAAAGAAAGTAAGAAACTCTTATTTTTTTATATTTTTTTAGAAATCCCATTAAACTTATAATTTTTAATACTTTTTTTCACAATTTTTAGTTCGGTAATGAATACGAGAAAACAATAGTTGAATCAAAATTACTTTAACTCTCATAAAAACAATTAAACATCAATTTAATTCAGAAAATGCACATTTAATAACGCTTAAAAAAGCAGAAATCATTTACTATTCAATATTATTTAGAAGTTACTTAAATTGCCACGAAAAATACATTGCTTTTTAGCAAATACGACAATTTACTTAGATAATTAATTAATTACCAAAATTATATTTTTTACGTTTTAGAATTTTGTCTGAGAGGCACATATACGTTTCTAAGTTCTACATTCGGTAATGAAAAAAATTGCGCTACACATTATTTACTTTTAGAATACCCAACATTGAAAATGGGATTAACTGTATATGTTATGTCATTTTTGCAAATAATGAGTGGGCAAATCAAGCAGTCAACATTTGGAATATAATTAGTTAATCAGTCGCTTAGTTCATAATGCAAATAGACGAATTTTCCACGAGCAGCAAGAAAAAAATTATTGTCCACTTTCATTGTTAAGAGCTGATAGTATAAGAAACATTGTCTGTAAAGGCGTAAAAAGAGGTATTAAATATTAGTGATACAATGTATTTAATAAGCAAAATATAAGGGATGATCAAATGGAAAGGTACGAAACGACACGGTGGGAACAAATGTAGACTTTAATCAAAATATACACCATAGACTTGAGCACAACGATCCCACGGATGAACAAGCCGCAGGATTCCTCGTTCCCAGAATTATTGTGGCCGTGATGAGATCCAGCCCTTAACAGCGTCCTTGAGTACGACAAGTTTCTTTATGTATAAAATATGCAAATAAGAATATAAACTTAAAATCCATATTGACTGCAATTTTTTTAAAGTTAGCGAAAATAAATTTTTAGGGTTAACAAAAATAATTGCAACTCCTGAGGAAGACATAAGTTACCCTTAACTTTATCATCATAAAATTCGCATTTATAACATATGGGATAAGGTGTGGACGGTAGTTCTACTACATTTAGAACATTCAAAGTTCGCAATCCAAAAATTAAGCAAAAATATTTATCTATATCCATCATATATATAAGACTCTAAATCAAAAATATTTGTAATTGCATTGGAAGGGTTGAAAAATTTTATTCAGTTATGAATACACTTAGGATTGTATCCTTTCAAGATAGAATTGTTATGGGAATAAAAGAATGGTTTCATAACTTGACTTATATTTTTGAGACATTTGGAAATTGGTTTGGTAAATACTCATCTGTATTGAGACTTGCATTATTTCAAATTTAATTCATTAAGAAATTCTGATTCCACCATTATTTTTTCCAAGAGAAAATATTTTTTCTAATATAACCTTCATCTAAGACTTAATACACCGTATTTACGCAATTCATCTAAGCAATAATACTGTAAAAATACTTGAAGCAAATTGCTGTGAATTAGAGATACTATTAAGCTCTGTTTCTTTGAAATTGGAATCTACTTTTGATAGATGAAAAGACTAATTATTCTACAACAACCAGAAAAGCATGTAACTTTTTACGATAACAATTTTTTTTATCAGTTTTTGATTCTGTAAGTTTTTCATTCTAGGCACAGTTTAAAAAAAAAGTTATGAGTGCATTAAATGTTTAAATATTATTGAATAACTTCATATCTAAAATTTAAAAAAGATTAAAAAAATAACATGTTTAAATTTTTCAAATTATAGGATTAATATTTTGACTGCAGAATATTGGTTGTATAAAGAAAACAACTGTTCACAATAAACTGCAATAGATAGTTTAAAAATATAAAACGCAGATATTTTCTCCAAATGTCTATAAACTTATAAAAAATTTACTCACTTTGTTATACCATATAATAATGAAAGATCATTTTTAAAGAAAAAGATCTTTTATTTAAAAAAAGTTACATGATTAATTTTAAGATTTTTCATGAGATGATACTTTTGTAAAAAATATGTGTTAAAATTTTCCTTTCATTATACTTTTAATTTTTTTTTAAACTTGTGGCTGCTTTTACAATCATTAAAGAAATTTTTTTTAGATTTTTAATGCTGTTAGAGATTCTTATTCTGAGAAGCAGAAATTTTTTTGTCGTGTGATAACTTAATTATTTTTCTTAAATAACCTTTCATTTTTGTAATTTTTATAACTTAGTAAAACAAATCAATTTTAGGAAAGATTTAAACAGGAGAAATAATACTAACATAGTATTCTTTAGTTTCTACCACATTTTGTAATTCTAAGCAAAACACATTACTTCCTTCATGACAATGATGATTTTTAACCACTAAATTTCTATACATGTCGTTATGTTTACAATTATATCAAATATAAAAGACTTTGTCTTTCATTTTGTAATGCAAAATTAATCTGAGTTCTCTTTTTTCTTTCAAAAAAACCCTATATTCGAAATCAAATTTTCTTTTAGGTTGTAAATTTTATATTAATCTAAAAAATTTTAATACCTACGTTAATTCTAAATATTACTCCATTTGAGTTCAATATTCATACCATTTAAGTCAATTTAAGTAACATAGAATGTCTACAGACGTTTTCTTTCCATCAGCTCTTGTTGCTTCATGGTTTTCATACATGTTGCTTATCATTTTTCATGCAACCATGTCAATGTTTTCATGAGAAGCGTATCCGACTGATGATTCATGAAGGCAACTAATGGATACTTACATTAGTCAGTAAGCAACAATTCTTCCATGGACTGCATACAAATTTGTCATAATCTTTCAAGTAGCTATATAGCATAGGATGCGAGTCTTAGCAACTACTGTCGGTTCACTTTTCCCTGTGTAATAGTGTCAGAACTTAAGTTCATTTAAGGAATAATAAAACCTATAATATATTTGATTTTTAAACATTTGTCGATCAAGTGTCTCAGTTTTTTTGTTTCGTTTTTATTAAAGTTTATTTTTCTTAAATATTACCATGGGGATCTTATTACTCTGATCCAGTTAAAAAATAACCAGTCTCTAAGTTTCAACTAGTTAAATTCTTAATATTGATTGCCATGTAACTTGTAAGATTCATCATTATTTATTTAGTAGCATGTAAGTTCTGAAAATATTTTATCCATTCTTGCCTCATTCTCGTAACACAATAATAAAACAATAAGAAAAAACAATAAAACCATCTATCAGAAAGTTGTCGTTGACTTCATGTGGTAGTATAAAAGCCATTTTTGAGAAATTATGGTGAAAATCTTCATCAAACTCTTTAATGAATACATTAAACTGGTCATAACTGCACGCACTGTATGTGTTTACTATTCGTCAATTAATATTTTGGAAGGAAGATACTGTCAAAATGCTACGTATAAAAGGAATAAATTAAAATCATATTAACTTGATTTAATATTTAACCATACTAAAATAAATGTTAAATAATTAAATGTCTATATTCAGATATTTATTGTAAAAATATTAGTTTAAGATAAAATTAAAGCACTTATGTTATAACCAGGGGATTTTTATCATAACAATTATTATATTTACATTATTCAACTCTAAATAATAAAAATTATTTGTAATGAATAACATAAATGTATCCGATTATTTTTATAATTTATAATCATTCACATTGATTAAATATGCCGTTACGTTAAAAAGATTTTACAAATAATATCGAATTAAATTTATTAAAAATTTAAATTATACATGATTTTGTGGCGATCAAAACTTAAAAAAATATCTAAAAGATTTATTGCAGCATTTTATCCATCGAGCAGTTAATTTTCCAAATACATCACAAATACCAATAACATAGAAAGAAGAAATGTTTTTCAGAGATATTTTGGTAATATTTTGTGTTAATCTTCTTGAGAAAAATAAAAGAGGCGAGCACGACTTTAAAGAGAGAAGAGCGTTGTGATAAA
The DNA here is from genome assembly GCA_037975125.1 of Latrodectus hesperus. NCBI lineage: Eukaryota > Metazoa > Arthropoda > Arachnida > Araneae > Theridiidae > Latrodectus > Latrodectus hesperus. The sequence continues at coordinate 98,150,535 of CM075852.1, read as the reverse complement.
AACCTGTTGATGTAACGCTTCTTGAATCGGGCATTGGAAGGATCAGCTGTTCGAGAATTACGGGTTCCTCTTCTCTATCTCTTAACAAAAGATAAAATATAACAATAAAAGAGAGGGGGAGTGTGCAAACGGCATTCAGCATCCTTTTTCATCCATTGCAGAGGGAAAAGGACACAAGACATGACTACCTTCTTCTACAGCTTCACGTGACTTCTGACAGCAAGCGCATGCGCAGTTTCCTCCAAAAGAAGCGACGGGAATCAACTTTTCCGCGACCACTTGCTGCGCTGTGTTTGTACAGTTCGCATCGTCCGTGCCAGAGAATAAGACCGCATCGAAATATTCTTAAAGAAATGTGACCGGAGGTAAATGATTTTTAATTAAAATTAAATTATTTATGGTAACTGATTATCTGTATATTTGATATTATAAGATTATACTTGCGCATGCATTAAATAGAAGAATTTTAGAAACATATTTTTAATTCTGTTACTATAATTTTATTAATGATTATAATTTTGTTTTATAATTTTAATATTTGCTTCTTAATTACGATAATACATAAGTTTTATTATTTTTTAATTATCTTTATTCCTATGTTGCTATATTGGTTATGATTCACATTGAATTGCTCTGCTATAGATGAAAAAGGAAAGTGATATGATTAATTTTTATACAACTTATAATATATAATTAGTTTTAAAGTAGATGACTACTCTCTATAGAATTTGATTGGTAGAAAGTCGTTATTTTTATTGAGATCGCTTTTTAAATCGATAATGGAATAATAAATTATGTATCAATGAGATAAAGAACTGACACAAAAAAATCTAAGGCTGTTAATATTGGTTGACATATTGATCAGTTAAATTAAATTTTATTTAAATGCATTTTGTAAAATTCGAAATTTTTATTATTTATTTATTTTGGAATAAAATCATTCCTGTTTAGTAATCCATTAACAATTTAAAGCATGCATTCATGTTTCCCTAAATCGGCTCCCCTATCACACACTCATACACACGCGCACGCACGCACGGACACGCACACACTTTTGCCTTGTTTATAATCTGGCAAACCTCCCCCCCCCCAAAAAAAAACTATTTTTAAAGAGAAAAAAAAAGGTTTTAAGTCATTTATATATATGAAAGAGTAAGTAATATTTTACTCTAATATTATTTTTTGAAGTAAATGGTCCATAAACTTAACAATTTCTCTCTTTTCGTTTTTTTCTTTTTTTTAAACTTTTGGAAATTGCAAAATGACAGTGAAATAGAGTTTAATTAAAGAATTTGCGTTTAAACTTTAAAAAGGAGAAAAAGAAAAAAAACACAAAATTTCTAAACTAGCAAAACATTTTGAATTATAATAGTGAAAAATAAAATAAAAATATCAAAATAAAAAATTGTAATTTTTAATTCAGTTCTTATACTCTTCTACAGTTCAAACATTTCACAGTAAATGCTGATTTAAAAAAATTTATATTTATATTATATGAATTATAAATATTTTATAAAGTGCAGTTCAGTAAGATCAATTATAAAGCAACTTTTTTCTAAATCCTAAATAAATAATTAAAATTTTTTTATGCTGATTTTCCCTTAAAAATGCATTGTTAAAGACTTATTTCTTAAAAAATCAACATTTTAAAAGAGAACTTTAAAACTTTTTTCAATTGATATATATTAAAAAAATAAATTATTTTAAGGAACTATAAGCAAGCGTTGATTCCAATCATAAGCCTCTGTTTGCGTTCTAGTTTTCTCAGCTTCTAGTGAATCCGTTATACCGAATAGAATTAGTTACACATAGAAAATAGTTAAAATTATTTTAATATCAAAATGCTTACATCAGTTTTTTTTTATTTAAAACATTTCGGTTTCTAAGAAAACGAAGACGCATTTCCTATAACAATAAAACGTTTCGTTAACTCAGCTATTGTTTTAAGAGTATCCAATTTAAGTTTCCGTGAGTTTTCCTGGCTGTTAGCAAACGATAAAAACAATTCTTCCCTCCTTTCACCGTTATCACCGAGCGCAATACACCTCATCCGCTATCGCCGCAGACGATTATTTTCCACTGAAATCATAGACAGGAACAAAGAAGTGTCAACAAATTCATGAGCCAGAGACGAAGAATCTATCCTATGAAAACAATAGTTACCTCATTTGGAGCTGATAGTGAGGGGTGGAAGGAGAAACTTTGATCCAATCATTTCGCTCCAGCAAGATGGCGAACTGAAAGACTCACTCTTTGGTTAGAGAAAAGGGATGGTCAAAGAAGCAGGATTAAATACCACGTGGTTGTCCGTACTATGCTCGAATAAATCCATTTTGTTGTTCAAGTACTCAAATATTTAAGTAAATGTTATCAAAATTTTAACTCGCTAGTTTTTCCGATTATTGTAGGTGCAATTGTATCAACAGTTAGCTATTTAATTTAATCAAATTAGAAGTTTTTTTAAATTTATTTTGGAGTAAATAAATTTAAATTTAATAGTTAGTAATATATATAATAAATAACTAATAATATATATAAATAATTTCACTTTTTAATCCATTCATTATCTAAAACTTGTCCTTAAAATGTTTTCTTAGATAGGCACAACCCAATGAATTTCGTCTCTAATCTTTTCATAACCTTAGAACCATTTCGGTTCCCCACGTGCTTTCTTTGCTGTGAATTTTTGACGTAAAAATACTTTTTAATAAAAATAATTATTTTTCCATTTTATCATCAAATTTGTTTAAAATAAATTAAAATATTTTAAAAATACCCATAGAACATTAAAATTCCTGAATCATAAAATACGTTTTTTTTAAAGGACATTTAAGTTTCCAAATTCCTTATCGGTAAAATTATTTTAGTTCATCTTAACTTCAATAAAATCTGAAGAGCTGAAACTAGTATTGCGATTTTATTTTATTTTCCACCATTAATCCAGTATTTTGCAATGGTAGAACTTCTAGAGGGCAATTATTATTTTAGCTTAAAACAATTTTGACTTGAAAGAATTTCTTTATACAGCTAAATATATGAAGTAATTAGTTTTTTCCACCCTTTTAAGTTAAAACACAAATTTTGTTGAACCCAGTTTCATTTTCAATTTCAGATTCTCAAATGGGGGGAAAAACCCAAGACAGAAGAAAACGAATTTTTAAATTTATGGACCATTTACTTTAAAAGTATTGTTTACTCCTTCAATGATTTTAAGACGTTTTTTTTAATTCATAAAAGTATTACCTGTCTCTTCACAACTTACAAACACTTCCCTAAGTGCAATTTTTTTTCTTTTCTCTTTCCTTGTAATGCTGCTACAGATTCGTCTTTTTCGGTTTCTAAAAATAAAATGAGGAAAAAAGTTCCATGATGGAATATTCAAAGCTGATGTCCCATCTGGTCGACCAAGGAGATCACTTTTAGAGGTCACACAGAACTATTTTTTCGTGTATTTAGTTCTGTCATTGTTTGATATTTAAGCCTACTTTGTGAATAAGCTTAAACATAGCTAAATTAAAATTAATTTGGTGCAATATATAGCGGATTAAATATTAATATCTGACCCACACAGTTTGTGTTGCGGGATTTGCAGCGTGGGTCACCAAAAATGTTAGCAATTTTGATGTTTTAATAATCATTGCCAAAAAAAATTTCCTACAATTCCGGCAGTTACCATAATTTTTTTTTCTTGCGGCATATTTATATAAGACGAAATTTTAATATTTAGCTACTATAAAATCAAAGCGTTGATCAAATCTAAAGAATATTTTTATTGAGTACAATTTTTGCGATAATATATATAAAATAAACACATTGAACACTCTTACAATAATTGACAGAACAGTTTGCCCGTGTTATAAATAAGTTGTTTTTTACAGTAGTGAGATTGTCCAAGTGCCTAACTTAATAGCCTGACTATAGTTCATGTTTGAATTTACATAAGTAATCAAATTTGCTTTTATTATTACATTATAATTTTTAAGATTTTGAAAATTATATTGCAATTAATTTGTTTAAGGAGTCCTACAAAATCTTAAAATTTTCACATTGTTCCATGTGTAATAAAAATTGAAATTAATGACATAAAATTGCAATAGTATATAACAGTACAAGTGAGGGAACTGACGTTTCACTTACGAAAGAGTGTTATTTGCACAAGGTTTAAGGAGTCCTACAAAATCTTTGTAAATTTATAAGATCCCCCCTAACAAAAAATTCCATTAAACTCTATTATCGAGCAATACTTCAATTGTTTCGTTATTGTTTTAATAAAAAAGGAGAAATATTTGGAGGATTTTACTTTCATATGTATTTTTGACAACATTAATAATCACTTTTAATTTGAATTTAATTTGTGATTAAATCAAAAAAAATTTTTTTCATTGTGTAAAAAATTGGTAAGTTATAGTAGAGAGTGACATGCATTATTATTGTCTGTTCTTGAATTATTAGAATTAAAAAGCTGATGTAAATATACGCAAAAGTTATTTAATTTCTGTGTATATATCATGTGATGTGACATTCTTCAAGTTTTTTGTGGATTATTTTGGAGAAATAATGAAATTATATTTAAAATAATTTTTTATTAAATTTCTTCAACACTATTTAAATTTTATTACAATGAAAGTTAGATTACATCTCAAAATGAACAAACGTTCGATAAGTAATGCTGTTTATTTATTTATTAAAGAAAAGAAAGAAAAAGAAAGGAGGTTGTCTTCATGGACATCTAATTTTTTCTTTTCTGAGAGTTCTTTTTAAAATAATTCAGTATTATTGCAAGTGGTGAATAAGAAACAAAGCGAATAATTTCTTATGAGTATTAACCAAGCAGAGACAATGCTTAAGAATAATGCGAGTTAAATTATCATACGATAAATATTACTTTTTGGGGATAATTGCTAAATTTAATTTCAAAAACAATTTTAAGATTTTCTATGTTTATAAACCAAACAATTTATGCATTTTTATAAGCGAAAAAAATATTGACGGAATTATTTTTAAAAGGAAGCATACATTTTCATAGAAATTTTTAATTTTAGCATGTTAATTACTTGACATATTTACAGTCTTAAGAAAATAAACGTTGAACTCTAAAGTATACACGTATGTTTTTGAAAAAATGGTTATTTTTTTAAAAGCATTTAAAAATTTTCACCTTTAAAATCAACTAAAATTTTCAATATATATCTAAAAAAAACTAGTTTTTTCTTAAAACATAATTTTCCCATTTAAGTATACGAAATTGATGGTCAATGCTTTTATAACAATCTATCTTTAATTTGTTCAAATTATGGTGAAAAAAATAAATATCATATTATGTCAAGAAATTTTTTTTCATTCAGAATGTATACTTTCGAAAGCTTTTTCATTGAGACATACGAATGACACAAGCGTAAAATAAGCTTCTAATATTTAGTGAACGCAGTATCTGGCTCTGCTACTTCTCATCAAATTAGAAAATATCATTTCCGAACTGACATGAAACACGCATGCGTACGAGTGACATCAAGCACCTTCCAGTCTTTCTCTGATTTAATTTCTCCTCCACTCCATTCATGCTATCGCCTTTTCTTCCCTCTTTTAATCTTGTTGCTTAATCACACCATCTTTTTTTTTCTTTCTGACGATATTGTTTTGATGAGTGGTAATTTACACACACATTATTGTTACAAATAAAGATTCTGTTTCGGTTATGTATAAAAGAAATTCTAAAATAAGTTTTCAGAATTCTAAGATAAATTAGCTGTTGGAATTGTAAAGGGAAATTAAATGCATTACCACATTAGATTTGTTTTTCTTGATGTGAAATTTTTTGCTGCTAACGTTTGTTCGATTTTATTTTTACTAATTAATTTATAACTTTTATCAAAGTCACAGAATATTTTAATTTATAAAATTAAAACATTCAGTATCCCTTTTTGGTATATCACATTAAATTCTGGTGAAAGTTTTGGAAAGAGAGAAAGAAAAACTTTATAAACGAAAATACATTTATTCTTTAAAGATTCGTGCAAATATTCCTTCTATCTTGTGCATATTATGTATTAATTTTTTTCAAATGTTTTTGCAAAAATATGGAAAAGAAGCTTACCTATGCAAAGCACATGGAATTTGATGATAAAATTAAATATTATCATTAAATTCTATACATTTTTTGTATATGTACACTTTTTCATGTTTGCAAAAATAAATTTTGTTAATTATGGAAGTTATACTAATATTTCTATTGACTTTTATTATGGCCAAATACATAAGCGTTGTATTTGTTGTTTATTTACCCTCTTTTGCGTGAAATGTCTTTTCTATTAATATAAGGATAAACAACTATCCACACAACATGTGTACATATATTAAACTTTTATTATTAACTAGACGATTGTAGTTTCTTATGGTTAATCATGCTTCAATGGATTAATAGTTTTTATTGAATTAATCAGCTTTCAATGAAAAATTCTGGTTAGGAAAATAACGATATTTGCTTATTTATTTCGCTTTGTTTAAAACTTAGTTTTGCAACTTTGCAACATAAACTGATATCTCACGTATAGATCGGCTAAAAGTAAAACGAATGAATTATGAAATACTCAAGAAAAACTTTTTTTAATTACGAAGGTATTAAATATATTGAAATTAGATTTTCTTTCATTCGTGTTACAATCAATGCCTTTCCAATCGGAAGCGTATTGGGGAAAGGAAAAATAGCTCGCTTCAGTGGAAGAAAACAAGATTTTTTCAAAAATAGAATATATCAATTTTTTTAAAAAATATTCTATCGAAATATTGGAAAAATAGTATGAACCGATACTGCATATATTTTTCCTCTACAATCAGAAATCACTTATAGATGATAATTTTCAAAGAGAAAAGAGTCACACATGCATCCGCTTTTGAAGAGATCAGAGTTTCGAAATGATGCCTGTTGTGGCTTGAGCAACTTCAGATTGAGTTTAAATCAGTGTTATTGTTTGAATTTATAAAAAAAATTCTGTAACTAAAATTTCGAAAGGGTGTTCTAAGTTAATCACATATCTGCATCCTGGTGTAACATTCCTTTCGGTTTGGCAATTCTCAATTCAACTCTAGATAAAAATTTGATTGATATACAGAATAAATATTTTATTTATATATGGATACACATAGTTTCGTAATCAATTTATTATTTTATTCCATCGAGTCTCGTGCATGTTCTTGTCTTGCGTTTATTCTATTTTTTTAGTTTTATTTTTTAATAATTCTAAACACAATGTGTTATGATCTCTGTATTATACCTTGATATCGTTTGCTTTTCATCGCTTGTAAACAATATGCACATATTTTCTTGATACAATCGTTTGTATCATCAAATCGGGGTTTATGTAAGGATATTCTAATCGAAATGTTTGTTGATATGAATATAATAAGATCTCAGGAGAGAAATATGCTTGATCGCATTGACTAAGAAAAAAGATCGATTTTGGAATCAATCCAATTTAATCTCCCTTGCATGGACGGATAGCATGGAGGCGCTTGCAGCTGCATGATTTCTTGTCCGCTGGAAATCTCGCCTTGTCAGCTTTGGCGAGGTAATTGGACGCTGACCTGCCTCCCACAGAAGAGCGTTTCAATGTGTGTGCAGAGATGCTTTTCAGCCCGCAGCTGGCGCGTGTATTTTTCCTAATGTGTTCATTACTTCTATAATTAGAGCCAGCATTTCATACGCCTGAAAAGAAAAACAGAAAGAAATCACAGATCTTATTCGTGTGGCTTTTCGTCAAAAGAGTGAGTTGCATTCATGGAAACAAATAAGTTTATTTTAATTGCCATTTAACTTGTGTGATTGAAACCACAAAAATTATTTTAGACTTCAAATGTGTTCCTTATAAAACAGTCTTTAACTTATTTTTAATAGAGGATAGATTAGAGTGATTCATAAAATTCTTATTTTTTTATTCCTTTACTATTTTATTCATTTCTTTTAACTAATTATTTTATTTTAATCATTGGTATTTGTTTATTTTGTTACTGTTGATTAACGAAACTCTCAGTATTCTTAAAAACATTTTACGAGTTTATAAAATGTGTATATTTCAGTTTCAGAAGTATTATTTGAATTGAATAGAATTTAATATATATATATATATATATATATATATATATATATATATATATATATATATATATATATATATATATATATATATATATATATATATATATATATATTATATTATAATTATTTTTAATGACTTAACTTATTTCCACAAGTTCTTCAAAAACGGCCTGGATCTTGTTGAAAGAATGCTTCAATATGCATTTTTCTATGTCTCTTATTCTTAGATTTTGACATGATTTCACACTCTATAATTACTTTTTGTTTTCGACAAAGTAATTAGACTGTAAGCTACAGCTTAGAAAAATCTTGGCGTGTTATGAACAGCCACAAATGATTTGGAATCAAACTCCTTAACTGTCGAGCTGAAGACCAGACATTAGTTAACTAACCATTAAAAACTAAACATTCTGCTGCTAGCTTGGAAACATTCTTTCGAGATTATACAAGTTAGTTTTAACCTTTTTTCCCATCTTTTTTAACCATCTTTTTTATGAGAGAATTTGCGGAGCGTGGTAGTAGAGAATTTGGTCGAGAAAATCCCTTTCGATAACAATATTAAGACTGAACAGGACCACAATTCGATGTACGGATTGAATATTTTTACTGATAAGCAATTCAAATTCATGTATGAAAAATATAAGTTTTTTTTTAAATGCTTTTTAATTTTATTAATATATATTTAAAAAGCTTAGTGGAAAAAATAAAAATATTAATTTTTATTTTTTTCCACTTAGGAAAAGTTGATGTCGAATTTTTTAGTGTCACTTTAAATATTTAACACCCGACCGAGTTTCACTGCAACTGTAATCAATCAGTAGTTACAGTTAACGATGGAATATTATTACGATTTATATATCTATCACAAAATGTGACAAGAAGTTATCACATCAAGCTGAATATTTGACGGTTGTCAACTGTTGATTTCTCACCGATTCAGGAGTGTGAGTCATGGTTCTTCAGTTCATCCTCAATTTGTCCTCCGCATGCTCCTTCGGAAAGATAGGAAGAGCTTATTTTCACTTTAAAAGGACTCATTCTTTCGCAAGGAGCTGCTCGAACTAGGTTATGCGGAATTCAAGGTTGGCGGAAGACGTGGAATATATTCAACGTGATGTTTCGTCATTTTTTCCTCGCGGTCATTGCTTCGGAATCACCGCCGATATGTGGTATCACCCCGCCGATTGTGCGTGACGCCGTAAACTACCGCGCTTTTGAGAGTGACGCGGAAGACAGTTGCTTGATCTAGATACCTGATTGATTTTTTCCACTTAAGCATTTGTCATCTACTTGTAATAAATGCAGCGCCTCGCTTCAATAGTGGTGAAATAAATTAGGTTGACTTGTTGGTTGTACCGTCAGTGATCTTATTTGGTTTGGTAAACCCATCCCAATTTTGGCCAGTTTTCGAAAATCAAAAATTTTTGTGATATTCTCCACTTCTTTGTTATTTCATTATATTAAAATGTGTTTTGGAGCAAAATTAAAAATATTCTTTTATAATTTATTTGACCATTCAAATGACAACAGTTCTTTTCATGGGATTGTATTACATGGTGTTTAATTCCATAATTTGTATTTATTATTTAATTTTTGAATGAGAAATTAAATTGTGATTTATATAGCTATTTCATTTATTTTAAGTTTACCTATAAATAAACTTTAAAGCTTTCAGCCACGCTAGTAGCCGAATGTTTAACATTCTGGTGTTCAGTTCAATAACTCATGAGTTCGAGTCCCCACCTTGGGTGTGCTTGTTTGCAATGGTTTAGAATCCATTCTAAGCTTTTTTAATGTAAAGAATGTAAATATAAAAAATGACCACAGCGACAACAGTTAAAGCTTTAAATGTAAATATTTGCTTAATGTACTTGAAACAATCAGAAATAGGGATGATTATGTCACGGATTTTACTAGACCTAAAGCAAACTAAGCTTCAGCTTACGCTCACTGTATCTATTTAATTAGTACTATCTTGTGCTCAATGAAAACAAATAATTAAAAATTACATTTCTGTTGAAGAAATTGTAAGTTCGCAATGCAGCGATTTGTCCAAAATTTCATGCATTAGTAATTAAATTTTGAGCTCTCATAAAAGTAATATGATTGAAATTTAATGATTTTTTCGAAATTAATTAAATGTTACAATTTATATAAATTTATTATTAATTAAAAACTTAAATTAGTCATGATTTATGTTTAAATTTTATCCCTACATTATTTTTAAAATAATTCCATCTTTCTTTGAGTGTTGAAACAATGCGAATTAATATTAAAAAAACATAAAATAAAATTTACTTTAAATATATTATGTGTACTTTCTACACTAATGCTTGTTACTTGTCACATGGCATTAGAATTACGAATAATTATTTCATATTTCATTCAATGTTTGATTCCTCTTTTTGAATGTGAAGATATTGAAGTGTAAGCAACTTCTGAAAATAGTGGTTTATATTAATTCGATAATAAGTAATTCATTATCCTTCTTTTAAACTTTTAAGGAAGAATTAATTGTCCTATTTGTGTGTATATAATAGGAATTCGGTGTCCATGTCTATCTTCAGCCACAAAATGTTATCGTGTTGTATTCGAAATGTGACGCTTAGTAATCGCAGACGATTCGAACGGTAAATCATTTAGACTTTGATTTATTGAAATCTAATGTTCTGTTGAGATGAATATTTCAATAAAATAAATTATGTGTAATGTAAAAAGGAAGAGGGAAGAATTTTTGTATATTAAATGGTCACATTTTTTAAAGCTACAATTTTGTTTAAATATCTACATTGTTATATATATATATATATATACATACATACATATATATATATATATATATATATATATATATATATATATATATATATATATATATATATATACACACAAAGAATGTTAGTCTTAATTTTATCATCAAATGAATTGAAGTAAAGTCTATTAAAAAAGCGAATGAATATAAAAATATTTCCGTAAAATTTCGAATCAGTAGTTGCAATTTTAGGTGCTGATTGATTAACGGTCGCGGATGTCTGGTGGCACTTATAATCCTCGACGCCGTGAGAAAGCGAATTCAATACTCAATCTAGAGCAGAAGACTCATGCTGATAAGTTTGTGCGTATTAAAATTCTGAAGGGGGGTCTAATGTCCCCCCACTGGTGTTGGTTAAGAGGAAGGTACTTGCTCAAGTATCGACCTGATTGTTTGATCTGATTTAATGTATTGCTCTCCTTCTATGTCCTTTTAATGCTAATCATTTTCTATTTATCAACAGTTTTTCTCATTTGCTACGAATGTTTATTTGCTGAGAATTTGTATAGCTTTTTCAGTTGTATAAATTATAAAATTCAAAAAGTAAATTTTAATATAAGCGAAAATACTCGTATAAATATTTCATTTATATTTTTTTCGAAACAAGAAAAATGAGGCGTCCACCCCATTTTCTAAATCTTCAAGAACTGGAGTACCTCTTCTTTAATTCATCCTTTCAACAATAACGAAGCCGGGAAAGCATCATCTTTCGATTCCACATCCCGAATCGAGTCACTGCCATCTAACAATAAGCCGACCTACGCCTACTCTTTTTCCAAATAGCCAGCGACCCGAAGTCCCAAGCACACAATGGGCGAAGGACTCGGGCGACGCCCAGAACCTCATCGCCAGAGAGCAACGAGACATTACCCGAAATAAATAATAAAACAATAAAACATTGATGATAAAAACCGATCCGAGCATCCTTTTAGGGTTGGTGGCGTCGGAAAAGGTGGCACGATGCTTGGGCTCCTTTTGTGTTTAGACAGGTTGCATGCATGAAGGTAGGGTGGAAATTTTGGATGTGGAGGCTGTTTTTCTTCCCACCACCCCTCCTGCTGCCAGGAAGGTGAAACCGGTGGAGATGGTGAGGTACTTAACAGGTGAATTTTCCGTCTGGAACGAGATGGGCCAACTTCCTTTCTCCCCCTTCCTAGAAAAGTCCCCTCAGTTATCGGTTGTTTGAATAGCAGCAGACATGCTTCTTCGTGTTATTTGAGGTTGGGTTAAGAATTTCCCATATACCATGGATTACTATGTCACGTCACAATTTAGTATTCTTAAATAAACATTGAGTCAAAAGAAATAAACTTACTTAGTCAAAGTTTTTTTTTTTCATATGTCAATAATAATAAATATGTATGGCGACAGTATATTATTTGTGACGAACTGGCATTTTTTTTCACAATGAAGTATAATATATTTTCAAATTTCTTTTGCTGTTATATCTTTCATTTAGAAATTTCTAAGAAAAAAAGTCTTCCCAAACATTACCAATGAACGTTTTTATAAGTAGCATTAAAAAAACTTTCTACCCGCAAATTTAAGATTTGTTAGGATAAATTTTAACACTATTTTTTTCCTAAACAAAATAAAACACTAAACTAACAGCAACAGCTCTGTTTATTGTTGCAAAATCTTCAATTGCGAAACCGATAAACCTAGAAAAATAAAATGGATTAACCATCGTATATTTGCATGCATACTTTGTACTTGTTGCTATGATAGACTTTAACAATTGGTTGCAATTAGCTGATCTAGGAAACTTCTTAAGTCAAAACCCGTAATTATGAATCATAGCTAAATAATGAGGTTGAAATCTAACTCTCTTGTGTGAGACGAGGTTTTTGCAATCCAAATTGCCGAAGTATCTCTAAAAATCCTGAAATATAATTTCCTTCTTTCATTTTAGTGGTTAAGAATATAAAGAGGGAATTTCGGTACGAGGACACACACAAGCTTTTTATTTGATAAAATCATTTATATGAGACTGAGTTAATATTGCTTCATCACACTTAAACTGTTATAATAAGCTAAATTAACGATTTTTCATGCAAAAGATACGCATTTTTATTCGTTAATTTCATACTCGAATGCTGCAAAATTCTATGTTAATATCGTTACATATTAATTATTTTTATCTACAAGTTTCACTTTTGTATTTATCTAATTTTTTTTATCTGTTTAGATAAAAGAGGCTCAAATTAACAGAATGCATTGCCACATTCCTACTAACTGCGTATTGTGAAAATCTGCAGTGAGTATGAATGTCGAACAATTCGCGATATATTTTTTTAGTTGAATTCAGAGGATAGCAGTGTCAAAGATTGATTTCATTATTATTTTTCTGCTATGGGTTTTTTAAGCCCGGCAACTAATTAAAATTGGCGATGCGACACGGTGATTTTTTTTTCCTTTTTAGCGAACAATACGCAATTCACTTCACCTCAGAGATTGCAGGTGTGTGTGATGAGCGAGCGGGAAAATGTCTCCACGCCTAAAGGGGGTAGCTGATCGCGGTGGGGTCACTGGCGCCGGACCGTTGGTCAGCTGGTCCCGCTCTTCTTCCATGCATCACAGCAAGCAGAGCGCGATCTTCGCTTCTTTTCACAGCATCGCAAATTCTTTTCATATTTCAGCATAAAAGCGGAGAATAATTGAAGAAATGACAAATTGTTATTTTTCCCCCTCGTTTTCTCACGCTGCTATTTCGCTGTTCAGATTAAATGAAAAAGGAAGAGGAAGTAAAGGTATCTTCGTGTTAAAAATGGCAACGGAGCAAGATAGTGCCTGTCCTTTCAATGTAGGTTTTTATATTGCAATTGTTCGGGATGTGTGTACTGTTTAACTAACAAAACTAAGGGTTTAGGCTATCTTTAAATATATGCGCACTCAGGTGCACAATTTACATATGTTTCTTTTACAGAACAAATATCTAAACTCAATTCCTAGTTTTTGAGTGAGATAAATTATAGTTCTCAGTTTTCGAAAAATATATTTTATATACAGTTAAAAGATAGAAATATAAGTATTGGTTAGGAAAACACACTAAACATCTGTCATATGGCATAACAATGTGCATGTGCATAAAATAAATAGTAATTGGGTTAGAGTATTATATCTAGGGTTATCTCTTCTATATTATATCGAGGGTTATAGCTATAAAGGATTAAATTTTCAATCGTAAGGCAGAATGAATCTTAATTTCATGTTGAAAAAAGGAGAATCCAGAAATTTTTTGTTGCGTTCATCTGAACAGGTGTTCTTGCACCAGCATAAAATAGAAATTCGACATCTGCTTGCTTTTGAACAAGATAGGGGTTCGATCCTATAAACTTTCAGCTATTTTTGATGATTGTTAGCAACTTTTAATCGCATGAGATTTTATTTTTTAACTCTGCCATTTTCACTAAAAAAAACGCATTTTTTCATCTTTTTTTTAAAGTTGAATTTACATACTGCATTTTTTATTTTATAGAATATATATTTACATCCTCACCATTTTTTTAAATAAATAAAATTAATAACATCAAAATGATAAAAAAACAATGCCCAATCGGGCATAGAAATATAAATATTGCATCTGTAATTTAGGTTTTATATCTTAAAGATGGAACTTGGATATTCGTTTTTAAGAATATTGGTTTTAAATTAAAGAATGATCTGTTTTTTACACAGAAAAAAATGGTTGTAGGATCATAGTATCTTTCTTATAATATAGCCCTTATTTCGATCAATAAAAAAATTTAGAAATTAAAAGAATATGAAATTATTGAATACATTTATACCCAGTTTTATTAACATATTAACATTGTCAAGAAAAATCGTGCTATTTCAAAGTTTTATTATCAGGTGCAATATATGCTTGAAGATTCGCATTATATGCAGGTGTTCTTTATGTCAAAATCTGTACCAATTTTTGGTTTAGAAACCAGTGAAAACGTATTATTTAGTTGATTTATGTAGTGTTTTGTGTTGGATCCATTGGAAAAGAAGAATGATTTCCCTTTTTCATTTTGAATAGAAGTTGTCAATTAAGAAAACTGATAGAATTTCTGCTGTCTCTCCAAAAGTATCTCCGATATCCCTGTTTCAAAGTTTTTTGAGTTAAAAAGTGTATTATTTCTGCCAACTTGAAGATTGTGTGTAATTAGCTTTTTAGGAATAACCAATCTTTATCTCTTTATAACACTTTTCTTTCATTAAAATTGTTATTTTGAGACGGGAGTCAATTTTTAGTCTTGAGAATAGATTTCAATCTTTCGAATACATAAAAATAAAACGTTTAAAGTAAAAAATTTTTAATTATTTAGGGGAAACATTAAAAACTATGGGAAATGCGGTTGTTGTTATAATATTACTGAATAAAATTTTCAGTTCTCTAGCTTAAATTAATCAGATTGCTATATTTACTATACAAATAAGAAAAAAAATATCGGAAATTAGTGCAGAAATAGATGTATCATGAATTCGGATAAATTTTCTTAATAAACATTATTTTTACAATCTTTCGATGATTTTTAGCATCGAAATATTGCAACAATAATATTTGTCAAGAAAATATAACAGAATTCTATACACATCTTTTTCGTTGTTAATCTACATGAGTAAAACCCTTACTCTATCCGACAAATTTTTTTGGGATTGATATAAGATTGGATACACGAAAAAATGCTAGTCTCTACTAACTTAAAAGATAGAATGCTTCCCTATAAATTTTAATTAAGGCCTCAATTTAATTAATTTAAACCATAAATAACACTTTAACCGATGTAACACACCATTTCGGAATTCTGTCCGCATCAAGAAAGAGGGCACATGATTCCCTACATCACTTGAATTTTTAAACACTGCTTAACTTGCTGAGGACAGAGAATAAAATGCGTGACATCCGATCCAAAACATTCCCACAACGTAATTTAAAAATGAATAACGATATTTAATTTCTAATTTTTAAACATGTGTTTTATTTTTGTCAACGGCATCGAATATGTTTATACTTTTTCTAATATTCCTCTGATCGGAAAGGCATTTGAACATGCTTGAAAGGAGTTTCAACTACGAAATTTAACAACGCAACTAAAGGGAATTCTCAAACGTTCCAGTCTCCTTCAGTTTTTTAATTGATTTTTTACAGAAAACATCATTTGGTGGTGTACAACAGTATCTTGATTAAAATTAAACAAACAGCAAATGTAGAAAAAAAAATCAAATAAATATTTCAAAATCAAACTTTTTTCTCTTCTGAAGCTAAATAAACGCTTACATCTAGAAACTATGATATGCAGAAACTGGCTAGCTTAATCAGTTTTTACGTAAAAATAGGTGCAATATATCTTGACAGTTAAATTTAAGTGTGACATATGTATTAAAATTATAAAAATATGATTTAAATTATAATTTATCGATCATTTTATTGACAGAAAACTTTTTTATTTTAAATTTTATTCCATTTTTGAGTTGAAAATGAAGGGCATCACGTGACTGCTAAGCTTGTCGCTAAATTCAATATTAATACCAAACGTATTCTCTTTCGTACAATCCCAAAAAGAAAGGATTCTTTGTTTGAAAGCTTTTAAATATCCGTATAACTTCTCGTATGATATAACTCGATTGTATCTTTTCTAAATTTTAAATCTGTGAAATAAATTTTCTTTCAAGAAATGACAATTATAACATATTTATGACAACATTTATATTTGTTTCTTTGGTAATACTTCATTTTCACAGCAAAGAGCTACCTATTTGTTAATAAATGAATAGTTAATTTAACAACAATTGCGTTCAAACATTCATCGGTCATTGAAAGGAAATATTTTCGCGTAAATTCAAGTACGAGGCAAAGTTTGCTTTTAGATGGATATTTAGAGAAACTAGGTCGATTTTTCGTCCTGTGACATCTCGCATTCTTTTTTTTTCTGTCTTTTGTTCCCAGAAAAGAGTTCTCACGATTTTCGCTTAGCAGCACAACAATCATTGTTCCATCTCTGGCTAAGTTGCCAGATACACTCTGTCAAATTTCCTTACGACTTTTTTCCACCCTTCTCTGGCGTTTTTTTTTCCCTCAATGTTGTTAAAGTATGCGAAATGAAAGCAATCTTAGAAAATAACTATGAAAAAGTTTCATTTTAAAATATTATTTTTATGAATTGCAAAATACTAAGACATTTCTTTTAACTATTGGCAGTAATTAAGCATTCTCCTTACAAACTGAAGTTATATGAAGTGCGAAAATATTTGATATCTTAAGCCTCAATTTGGTTAAACAGAAAATAAGTTTAAATATTTGTTTATGTATGATATTCTAGATATATTTTATAGAATTATTGAGTAAATTTTCATTTACTTGTTTTTATTCATAATTTCTTTCGTATATATATATATATATATATATATATATATATATATATATATATATATATATATATATTATATATATATATATATATATATATATATATATTTGTTGCTTTCTTTCATTGTTAATTTCTTCTATACTTAATATTCTCATATACTTGTTATTTTTGTTCGTGAAATATTAAATGTTATTGATTCTTAACTATTAAATTTAAAAATATGATTTCTTATAGAGCATCATTTCACGCTTTTTTTATATTACTTACATCGATTCATTCGAATTTTCTTTTAACTTTAGTGATCCTAAAAATCAATCTAGCCAATCTAGCTAGTGTGTATCCTAAAAATGAAGAACTTGCGTATTATTTGAAGTTCATCAATGGGCTCGTTCTCAAACTAAACTTTGATCAAACTATACTCGTTATCTATACTTTGATAAATTAATTCATTTTTTTGACATGCATAAATTCAAAATTAACTGTATATATTATAATAAAAAAATTCCAATTAATGACATTACAAGAGGGAAAATAAATTTAATTTACTCTATCATTTCCAATGAAATTTAAAAAGAAAAAGTATTTAAAATTTTTAAAAAATATATATTTGCTTTGTCACAAACCAGAAAAAATAAAAATGAGGATTTAATACATAACCAATACCAAAAATATTAATTTGTTATCAAATAGTTCAGTATCATCAAACTAGAAAACGTGCAATTAGCAAACAACCCCCAAAATTGACTTATTAAGCCGAAGCACGCGCGCAGCGACACTCGCAGGTTAGATGATAATGATACACCGTCATCTGGGCGCAGAATTGCAATCATAATAAAAAAAATTCGCCATAGAAAGTGACGTCAAAGGTGGAGGAGGAGGAAACGGGATGACTGCGGAGGTCTGCCACCTGTTCTTCCGCTTTCCCTCTTCTCCCACCTCCTTCCTCGATTGCTTCTCGCATCTCTACACGAGGAGGATGTTTTCTGTCCTCTTATTCTCCTCGCGTGGAATTTGGACTTGGGCAATGGAGGACATGCAGAAATCTTTGTCCTTTCCCCTACTCATTGTTTACTCCGATTGAAATGTCACTCGGGATTTCAAGGGGTGGTTTTCGACCGACCGCGTGATGCATGGCAGGGAAGGAAGGGCGTTCTTGGCTTTCGAGATAAGAAAGTGCTCGATAAAACCTGGTGGTCATTTCGCGGTCAGTCCTGTGAGACTGAGCCAAGGAGTCTGTATAAATAAATGAGTCAAAAGTGATTGTGTGTCTTTCTTTTCGAGGAAAACTGGTTTTCTTAGACAATGATTGATTACAGCGCCTGATGGCGGTGAGTTTCTGAGTACAGCTGAATTTCCCTGATTTGCTTTTATATACGACTTTCATCACGTAAATATATTTTTTTAAAAAAAAATCTTTGTGAAAAACTTTTAAATTTAATTGAAATTAATATTTCGCCTCCTGCAATTTAATTTTTTTAGCATCCCAATTTCGAGATCTTGAATCAAACCTGTGGATTTAACGAGCCATCCTGTTTGTATGTTATTTATTATTTGTGATATTTCTACTTTATATTTTATATGAAAATATCTGATGAGATATATTCCTGAAGTTCAATCAGTGCCACTTTTATATTTTGATGTAGTGACAATTTTCGAAATGAGGTAGCAAGAAAAAATTGTTTCAATTTCACCTACTAATTTGAGAAGATAGGAACTTTTTAATTTCCATATTTATTAAACTTTCCACTGTAATGTATTCCTGCCATTAAAAACAATTAATCTCACAAATATTTAATATATGCTATACAATGTCTGTTTCTTGTACTATTTATCATCCGATAGTCTGCGTTTAGATCTGCTAGAGAAAAGACTCGATTTTGTATTACTACCGATCACTTTTTTAGTATTTCTTAAGATTTCATTCCACAGATGAACACATCAACAATCTATTGGTAAATTTTAGTTCGACGTTAATGAATAAATATTCCTAATTTTTAAACATATCGGATATACAGCTAATAAGTTTTGCAAGAAATGCAGAACAAGAGTCAAAATTACTAATTAATCTAAGGTCTTTCAATGCTATTCTCATCGTATTGCACTACATTTATTTAGAAATAGAAACTATTGCTTTAGTTTTTCCTATATTTCGGTTCAAATTTATCATTTGCCATGATGGTCCAAACTGTTGTAAGTTATTCGGTCATAAATGTTCACTCTTGGAACTTGTCTGACTTCAATTGCGAAACTGATAAACTTAGAAAAATAAATTGGATTAACCATCGTACCGAGCCTAAGATTTACGCCAAAAATGAAAACTAATATATTTTTAGCAAAACAATTGATGAAGGTTCTGGGATACACGTGAAGAATGTGTTTTGGCATGAGATTGTTGTGAAGATCCTATAATATCTTTCATTTGGGATTCGAATTCCATCCATAAACAAAGATTTCCTGATAAATTTATCAATGATATGGATGGAATCCATATCATTCATGAATTTATCAGGAAAGAATACAACTAAGATTTAATAGTATAATTCATTAACAGTAGAATGCATGTTCTGTTCATATTATGTAGCATGAGCGGATTGATGATTGTTTTAATGGCAAAGTCCAAAATAGGACAAGCTGCTTCAAACTCACCAGTTCTTTGGTGGCGTAGCGGAATACGATTTGTAACTTTAATTTGTAATATAAGGACGAGGAAATAGCCAGCAGAAGCTTGAGATGGAACATGCCAGCTCTGTTGTAGACCGTGCCACTTACACGTTGTTTAAATTTTAGAGGGAATTGGTTGTCGTTGCACCAGCCTGTCGCATGGGAGTCTTCGTAATTCAGAAGCAAGAACCAAGAAGAACCTCCAATACTTGAGGAGGTTGGTGTTTTACGAATCATTATAAATAATATATAAATAGCTGGATGTGTAACGAAATTTATTTAAAAATTTTTTATTTTACTTGACTGAGACTGCTGAGAATACAGAATTTTAGAGAGATCTCCTAATATTAAAAAATTGAAGATAATATATCAACAATAGTTTAGTTAAAAGTAGAAAAATTAAAATCAACAGACCTAAAAAACGAAAATAAAGTTTTATTGAGTGACAATGCGGGACGCGGAAATGCATTTGCTTGTACTGATTTACAATTACAAATTTAAGTAACGAAATGTCACCAAATATTTTAATGAAAATGATGTGTTTTTTTCCTTCTTCTACTGTATGAAGTAACTTATATGATATAACGCGTTCAGTAATCTTAAAGGATTTCATTTTTTGAATTAAAATTTCTCTTTTCTAATAATTATTTTCAAAAACAAGAATCTAAAGAGAAAATATATTATTGTTATTCATCATAACATATTTTCATTTTAGATAGTTTAAAGAAATTTTTGAATAGCTTGTGTTATGCATATTGCCTTATATAATGTTGGTTTTGATATCTTTTCTTTGAAGCTAAAATAAATGTAAATCGTTTTATAAAATTGGTAAAAAATTAGTTTTATTATTGAGTTCTTCAGCGTTACAACCCAGGACTGGCCAAAGTTTTCACAATCTTTTCCTGTTTGACACTATTGTCCTTCATTTGACATCACCTATTACCTTGAGGTCTTTTTCAGAATTATTTCTCAAAGACCCATCCCCTAGCTGTAAAAGGATCGAACATTCTATGTACCCAATTTCAGATTGCTTCCATCCTAACTGTTTCGCAGGATCAGTCGGCTTTTACTCTAGGATTTCTGAACAATAATCATGGACTTGATAAATATATATTGTGTCAGAATTCTACAATATTCTTAATACATCTTATTTACGTAACAACTGTATTTTACAAGGATTAAGAAACATTATCTTATCGTAAAAATAAAGACATTATTTCAAATTGTTTTTACCTTTCAACTGTTCTAAATTTTAGAAATTAATATAAGAATACCAAGAAAATATTTTCTTGATTTTTAGAAAATTCACATCCTATTTTTATAATTTATATTGAAAAGTGTAATGTGGATGGTCAGATTTATTATATCAGTATTACATAATGATTTTCAATATTTTTATTTCTTTTCTTTTCTGGGGGATTACTTTATATAGTTAAGATTATAATTATATTAGAATTCTTCTATCAATATCTTACCTGAGAACTTTCACCGATTTCATACATTGAATAGATAATGTTTCTGAATTTTTCTAGAAATAAATTTAGAATAAACTTTGAAAAAAATCTATGCTTATCATGTATATTGTTCATTACTAATTTGTATCATAAGTATTATCAATTAGATAAAGTAAAAAAATTTGTGTAAATTTATTTCAGTTTAATATTTGTGGAAATAAAACAAATACATACTTAATGTCGATATTTTTTAAAACACTTCACGAACAAGTCGCATTGGGCCCATCTTTATCTCGAAGAATGTAACTATAGTAACAGATTATGAAGCTTATAATTAATTTAATTTTTTTCAACATGTGTCTTGACTGATACCCAATGACTTTTCTAATTTGTGACGTGTTTATAAATATGATGCTAAATATACATTGAAAATGAATTGTATATTTCCAGGATAGTATTATAACAGTTTGTTGGAGAGAAATAGATAGTGTTTTATTTATCTATAGGTAATACAATTTCAATAAAATTCACATTTCTGCCCTTTATTGTTTTTGATGGTTTTCAACATCATAGCATTTTGTTTTCCACTGAATGGATTCTTGATAATTTTGTCTGATATAAATTCATAAATATTCATTAGATTCAAATTATTAATTCATAAGATACCATTCGAATTCGTATAAGCTCCAGTTCTTATGATAATACCTAAAAATTTTCTTTGAATTTTTTTAGTTTTTTTAGATCTTTACCAAAATGAAAATATTTATTGTTTACTCAAGTTATTATTAAATTTTTATTTAAAATAATCAATATCTTGTAAATATTCAATTTATCGTTTCACTCTTCGTAGTCATACCGCTTGTAGATTTGGCTTATTAATTAATCAGCTTTACAACTATATATGCTTTGTTTTTCTTTTCAAAACTGATTTAATGTACATGCTATGGCACAAATATTTTAAATTTATATTCTATTTACATTAATTGATAGAATGAGAACATTATTCAATTGCTTTTTCTGAAAATCACAGATTTTATCTAGAAAAATTGTAAATAATTTATAATAAGCAAAGGTTCAGAAGAAACTGAGGAATACAAATGTAAGTAAGCGAAAAGAAATTTTCTTTTAAAATTTTACTTTTGTTACCAAGAATACTTTAAAAAATCACAGTAAAAAGCTTTTATTAAATAATAAAGAAATCATTTCAGCGATTTGAAATGGGGAATCTTATTAAGTCTGTTATTTCAAGGTCACTTTCCTAGGAATGTCAGGGGGCAGTTCGTATACTAGTACATGTACAGAAACTGTTCAATCTTTTGTATTCATTGTGATATTCGTAGGGAATTCAAAACCAGGCGGTATTCTAATTCAATTGAACAATTCGGGATTAACCACCCCAAAGTTTTGCTGATAAAGTCGTTGTTGTAACTCTGAGATAGGTTCACTTGCGTTTCATTTGCAACATTTGTTCTTCTTTCGTCGCCATTTTTCCTTCGTGGAGATTTAAGTTCGTAGTGCTGTTAAGATCAAAATAGGTTCGTAGTTTTATATGGATATTTTGGCACCAGAATATTTCATGCTGATGTATATAAACTTATTTTAATTACACACACATGAAAACATAGAGTAGAATAATCATGTTTTTATTTAAACCATTCTTTCCCATTATACTTCCAAACGATTTTTTTAAGAATGGAAACTATAAACTATACAAGCTGTTGTCATCCAGTTTATGCAATGTCCTCCACAGCTTGGAATTATGAGGTTTAACATATAACAGTTAAAAATAAAAGTTGTGAATAAAAATTTTTAACAATGATTTATGCAAAGAAAGTATCGTAAAAAATATTTCTTAAAATGAATATCAATTTCTAATAATAGTGTTAGAGTTAGGGTCCATTTCCACTATAACTAGTATTGCTTTTTTCCAGGTGTGTAAGTTAAATTTCGAATATGTGTAAGTGTACAACGTTGAGTACTTTTTAATCAATTTATTATTTCTGTAATCATTTTCCCAGAACTCAAAAAGCACATTCCTTATTATTTTTTAAAATGAATTCTATATGAAAAATCTATTAATTTCACATGCATTTTAAGTAGTAGTCTTCAATCTCAAATGCAAGAGGGCTACATAAGTAAATTAAACTCCTATACTATAAGTAAAAAGTTTTGTTAGTAAATTTTTTAAATTTTTGTTAAATTCAACAGTGAGATCGAATAAAATATCAAAAATTGATGTCCTATTCTAAGTATTTGATCAATTAGATAAAGTTTCCTGACTTGGACCTTTAAAAAAAATATGTATTTCAATGTATTTATTTATTTTGTGTAAAAATGTATTTTCTATTATCACAATGAAAAAATTTCACATGTCTCGACCATTTTTATAACTTATCAGAAGCTAGTATTTCATAATAATGCTACATTTCATAAATAAATAGCCGTTTGTGCTCATTAGATTAGTATAGTCAATACCAATATTTAAAATGAAAAAAAAAAACATAATAAAATTAACAATAATTGATATTTATAACTCACTTAAAATGCTTTTGTTCATTGCATAAATTAAATATAAAAGTTAAAGCATTTTTTTTTTGTCAATTCTGAAAATGTAATTTCTTTTATTTTTGTCCTCACTTTTTGCTATTTATTTAATTTATAATTTATTTATATATAAATTTATGTAAAAAAATTTAATCTATAAATTAATTATAATTTTATATAATAAATTTAATAAATAATTTATATAAATAAATTAAATTTTTTAATGAAATAATTTTTGCATTGCATTTTTTATTTGTTTTGTAAATGTAGTTCAGTTTGATTATCTTTCTAAAAAAATATGACTAAAATGTAATTAAAAATTGATTCATAAAAATGTTTTGAATTTTTATGTAATTATCAGGTAAAACTTTAACACTGTTTGTAACATCTATTTGTAAAAATATCTTTTTCAATAATTATTCTAATTTGATATGCATTCTAATGCATATCATAATTTTATTCTTTTTAATAAGAATTTTCATTGAATAAAGTTAAAAAATATTCGATGAATAAGTATATAAATGATAAGAAAAATTATCCTAAAACGGTAGGAAATCAAAGTTTTAAACACATGCCTAATCGTTTAAAAATAATATAATAAATATATCTTAATTCTTAAATATTATAATTAATAAGATAAAATAATATAAATCAGACAAAAATATTTTATAATATTTTTAAGATTAAACGTTTTCTGATGAACCTTTTTAATGGTAAACTATTAAAAATAGATAAATTAAAGAAAACTCTTGTACACCTACTATGTTATCAACAATAATACTGGACTAAAACATTTGACTTTTTCATAGTATTAAAAATAATATATCAGCAAATTTTATTGAATATTATCAATTTACATGTCCAGGCATGATCAAAATTAAATCCATCCTATATTTCTAAAATTATTCAAAATTAATTTTGTGTGTTGACTATATCTATATTTATTACATTTTCTAAATATGGTTTACTATGCATTGGATTAATTTCAATGCTTTGTTAGTTTGTTTTTAGTTAGTTGGTGGGTATGATTTTGAGTTTCTATACCTTTACCACGTACAATCCTCAAAAATAGTTAATTTTTTTACAAAAGGAATTTTAGAGAAATTTTTGTGTTTCTTGTGACAGAAAGGATGTTGACAAATAAATTCGCCAAGGGCAGGTGTGAGATACGAGTTTATTCGTCCGTGAAAAGCGGTTTCAGCTTTCTTTTATCTATAATTTTAGAACTGGTAACTGGGGGCCATTGAATAATGATAAATGAATGTAGAATATAAAAGAAAGAAACACACCTATCTCATCTGCTGGGTAAAAGAGATAGGTAACTCATGGGTTCTTTTACAAAACAAATATTTGTGGACATTTTACTTTTCAATGAAAATAACCAATGAGTGTAGTTACAAAAGAGTGAAGCACAATTGTCTCTTTTATATTCTGAATCCCTGCAGCTATGGAAAATCATAAATCAAGGATATTCTTCTTAATGCTTCGTTTCGCTAAGAGGGGGGTGGACCATAGATAATTCATTCCAATTGAATTCCTTGATGCAATTGAGGGTTCAATATGATGCGATTTCCTAAATGTTTCATTCCACTAGGACTTTTCTTCACAAAAGTTTTTAAATTTTGAAAAGAAATTAGAAATATTTTTTTAATTTTTTGTTATGCAATGTGAGGCTTCTTAATGTGTATTTTACTCTTTTAATTTTTTAAAAACTGAATCACATCATGTTATCATTTGCAGTAAAATTAGAATACAGTTGGCGATTATTTTTGTGAGAACTCGTAGGAACCGACAAAAGAGTTCGTAAAATAAGTTTTAGATCTTAAAATTAATATTTTTTTATTAAACTGCTCTCTCTTTATAAATAAAATACTATTAGAGAAAATCTTTTAGTATAAACTTAATAAGAAACATATGAAATTCATTCTTAAAAACAATTTTTTCTTTCATTTCATTGATGAAAAATCAAGAATAATAATCCCTTCTTCTTTCTGTATAAGAACCACATTTTTAAAACTTTTCTCCCATTTTTTTTAATAGCAAAGTATTTTACTGTTCTTTTTCTAAAAAAAATGTACCTCGATCGTATGTGCTTTGTTTTTGTAGATAGTAGAAGCTCTTCGTCATTTTAATTTTGTTTGATGCCTGAAAGATTTATGTCATTTTCATTCATAATAGTTCTCAATCATTTAATCCCCTTTTAGTTGTTGCGTACAATTACATCTGATTCCACAATCAAAAAGCCCTGAAATGAAATTTCGCGCAGCAATAAGTTTCTTCATTGAAGTTTATGGATGAATAACTCATTTTCACTCAAGTTATCTGATAAGTGGTTTTTACTTCATAAAGACTGCATGTGAGAATAACTTAGCAATCGTTTTTTCCATCATCACCCCAAGCATTGATTGACAAGTGTTTAAAGCCTGGAGCGTAAATTTCATAAGGCGATTCCAAGACAATCTTCACTCTTTGCAAATATATTTTTAGAATTTTGTACTTGAAGCTATTGATCATGCTTTGTTGCACGACCTGCAAAACGGGATTCAGATTAGGTGGAAGAAATTCCATAAAAACTGCTAAAAATTACAGGATATCAACATCAATACATAAACCCACAATTTGATACACTTACGACTCTCCGATGGAAATGTATATCCAAGTTTCTTAATCATCAAAATGTGAAAAGAAATAAAAATAAATAAACACAAACGAAAATGGCATGAAGGTCAATTCGCAAAAAGAAAACATTTTGAAATATTAGTTCGTAAATGGGAAACAAAATTAACATTGAGTCTCAATAACTATATTGGAATTTAATCACTAATCCGTAAAATCATAAGTGTTCGTAAATTAGAAGTTCATAAAAACAGGTGTCTACTGCATTAGAGAATTAATCTTATAGATTCGAATTTAAATTCTATAGATTTAATCTCCTAATTAAGATGAATTTTAATGTGTTTTTTTTAGTTAAAGCAATTTTTATTTAATTAAAATAACTGAAATTTGAAAAAGATTGATACTTTGATATCGTGTTTTACTGTTGATTAGTTGTGTTTTAGTTATGAAATTTTAATAGGAACATTTGGTTAATACCTAGAAAAGATCAATTGATGCAAAATTATTCATTTCAAGGACCTTTGTATATAGGAAAATAAATATATAAAAAAAGTTCTGTTAGTGCCTTCAAAAAATCTTCTTAAAATCTTCGAAAGGGATTTGTGAGGATCAGGTGACCCCCCTGAGGAGACATGTTTTGTGACGTATGGCGTGGTAGCTCATGTTTGGTGGAAATCTATGGCCAATGGCAGAAAAGCTATTGTATGTAAGGGGTCCTCCCAAATGATTTTAAAGCGAGCATCTTAAGTTCTTCTCATTTTAGCATCCGCTGTCGCCAGAGACTCTCGCTTCTATCAGTCACTTCGTGGATTCTATGTTATAAAGTGAGTTTATTTTTTCGCTTTAAAATTTTTTAATTTCTATTTTTTAAAGTATCTCAATATAGTTATATTTCTGATACATAAAATCCGTTCACGCTGTACTCTTTCTGTTTATTTTATGATGCTAACATTAAAGACATCATGGCTAATTTTATCTAAGCTGTATAAATGCGAGTAGAGAGATAATATCACAAAATGGCGATAATACCTTTAGGCTTAAATAATGTTCGAGTGCATTATTCTGGCAATATTTCTATAATTTAATCTGCGAAGTTAATTTTTATAATTTCTTTTATTCATTTATATGTAAGTATTTTTATTTATATGTAAGTATTTAATAAGTATTTTTATATCAAAATATTTTATTTTATTATTTTATTAAAATATTATATTTGCAAAATTAGTTCCACGTGGTTTATAAAATTTAAATTGTGTGCATTCCCAGTTTTTATGTTAAGGTATTTTTTTTAAGTAATATAGATTTCTTAACTTAAAACAAATTTCATAATATTTATTTGAATATTTTTTATTTTAAAAACTTTTCTATGTTACTCAGCTTATATTAAGTTTCATTGATATTTAACTGCATCTTACTTTATCGTAGTTTCTTTTAAGCAAAAAAGTAATTAATTTATAACAATTAATTATGATTTCCAACCAAATATCTATCTGTATACATATTTTTATACATTTGTGTGTTTCCCTTATAATTTCTTTCAATGTACTTGAATCTCAAATGATGTTTTGTACCAATTTTTATATATTTGTGTTTCGCTTATAATTTCCTTCTGTACTCAAATGCTCCAATGATGTTTTACACACACAATAGCTTTAAATATCAATTACATAAGCATATGGTTTCGATTTATCTTATATAGAATTTTTGTTAATTTAATAGTGCATAAGCTATATTTTATTGCGTAAACATGTATCTTCTATAAGGATTTTTTATTTTCAAATGTTTTAATTCTAATTACTTTTAATTAATAAAATTAACAAAAATTTAATTTTTTAAATAATAAAGTAAATTTAATTATTTTTATGAGATTTTCAATCAGAATAATTCATGGTTGCTATAGAAGTATCTAGAAAAAAGTCTTATGTGCAAGCGCATAGAAAATATATAAAATATTAAAATTTCAGTTGCATTTTTATTTTATATACATAATTTACTATCTAAAAGAATAATAAAGTAAGTTTTAAATCAAAATTTTTTTTAAATCTTATTCATAATTTCTTGACTTTTTGTGGAGTATTATTTGTAATGTTGAAAGAGCAATTTATATGAATTATATTTCCATAATTTTGACTTGCCCAATTTTCGAATTCTAATAATTGTATCGAATGTAAAATTTACTTTCTCTTAATAAAAATTTTAAAATAAGATATTTTATGGTATATTTTACTAAATTTTAAATGGTTAGAAATTTTATAAAATTTCTTATACTTTAGGCATTAATTTTTATTTTTACTTTTATTATTATAATTCTATCAGTTATGAAAATAATGTTTCTTAATTATTGTATATAATACATTATTTTTAATTAATGGAGTTATAATGTGCACATTGCTTCATATTAATTTTTAGAATTATTAAACTTTAATTAATTTATGGAACACCATTTCTTTCAGTAACATTATTTAATAAATTTTCTTAAGTTGAATAATCAAAAAATCATATAAAATCAAAACTTTTTATAAAACTATTATGTCAACTCATTTTTGGCACGATTATTTTATATGATTTGTAATAATCTAATTTGGAAAATAATATTTAGTAGCACAGCTATATTTATATTTTTACATGTAAAATTTTATTGTAAATTAAAAAAGAAAATCAGAAAGAGATTAAGTTGTGGTTAGGAAAAATATGATTCATTCAACTTTAAAGGATGATGGAAATAATATTTAAAATAAAAAAAAACAATCAATTATTAAACTTCTAACAAGAACTTTTATGCCACTGGGGGACTATGAAAACGGTGAATCATCACTAAATATGCTTTAAATCTGAGCCTTTATTTAACTGAAATAGGTCATTTTTGATTGCGATGTTAAATGAATTAGTCATGCGCGCAAAAAAAATTGAGCATCTAGTCCTTTCCCTTGCATCTCGTAACATTTCTTTACCTGGGAGTTGTTTCATTAACCGGATGTGTGAATGGATATTTTAGAAGCAATAGGCATCCGCGTGCTGGAGGATTTTTGTCGATATTTTTTCCTCGCAAACGATTCCGTGCGTTTCCATAGCGAAATGGGAAAGACAACTAACCAAAAATAAAATAAAACCGATGGCTGCTGTGACGTCATTCCAGTCACCGTTTTATCCGCGACGTGTTCGACCGTTTCGAAACGTTTTTTTATCTTTCCTTTTTTCGGTGCTCCATTTCCGATGTTATTTAGATATAACCACTTTTCCTTCTGTAGACTTGGATCGCTGCGAGAAGGATGTTTGTTGCTGCAATTAGTGACAGGAATTCGGCTGTGGTGAGGATTTTCAGCGATCGGCATGGACTCGTCATCGTCACGAGATTCGCGCGCAACTGATGCGTCACTTCGTTCCTCGCAGGTGATGCGTCGGATTGTCGGTAGGACACAATTTCATGAATGCCTGGTTTGCGCTTCTGAGAGGAAATTTTGTTAAGGAACGAGATAGCAATCGTGTTGCCAAATTTTAATCATAATTGTTAGAAATGTTCGGATAGAACAATTCAGTAATTTTTCGAATATGAATTCTTGATTTGAAATCAGTTTCACTACGTACATACTATGAAGAATAATCAAATAAAAATGAGTAAATTATGCAAAATAAATTTTTAAACCTTTCCAAACAAAATCTATTAGAATCAGTATCCAGTTATTATTTAAATAAGTTATTAAGTTCAACTTTAAATTCAGCATCTTAAAACAATTCAACTGTCTAAGAAAAATTAGTAATTCTAAGCCGAAATTAAATAATAAAATTTTAATTCAATAAAAATAATATTTTAATTCAACATATAGGTTGGATTTTTTTTATCACGAATCTCCAAAAATCAAAGATTTGTTTTAACCATCCTCCTAAAACAAAGAATTACACCAATTAAACATTAATATAGTTAAATGTATTTTTATGTCGGTAAATGGTAATTTCATTTCAAAAGTACTTCTAAAAAGATTTTTATTATTATTATTTTCAATTAATAAAACATTAGAGCAAAATGTCAATAAATTCTATTAGCTATTGAAAAAAATATGAAAACGAGTATTTTTTTTAGTTAATGATCAAAATTTTCAAATTTTTTGATCGCTCAGTGCAATTTTGATATGAAAAATTTATAAATTATCTAAATGATTCATGTCAATACGATTAAAAAATGTAAGGTTGCTGCATTAATAAAAACGTAATTTTTCATTGGGTATTTTTTGAACTAAGATTTACTTAAGTTAGCAATTTCCTTGGTGTAAGCAAGCAATCAGTTTTGTTTTAGTCAATGAACTAAAAACACATTAAGAATTTCCTCATGAGTCAGAATTCTGGGTGAACAAAGGGAGGTGCATGGTCGATGTCGCCGGTCTAAGCATCCTGGCGCGGGCGCAAGAGGGTGGATTCCTCGGCGAAAGAGCTGCGTCTTCCGCTATATCGATTTCTCCACTCTTATATTTCAAAAGGTGGAATTCGTACTTTCAGGAATTATATACTTCTGATTGGCTAGATTGAAACAATGAAAACTGCTTTAATGTTTCATTTGTTTCATCATTGCCAATTTTTATAACTGTATTGCCTAAAATTTATTTAAATTCTTTTTAATTAATTTATATTTTGATGGTTTTTAAATACTAAACACTTTGTCATTTTTTTTTATTTTCAGAATTCTCATTGGGGCCTTCACTAGTGGGTTGATTTTGATAGCCAGGAAGCAATCAAGTTGAAGTTTAAGAATCATTTTCATAGTCTTAATTCCCTTTCAATATTCCTACATCAATCGCTGATTGATATTGTAAAGGTTAGTTATTTCATTTTTATGAATTTATGCTATATTTTAAAGTGTTTTACTATTTGCTAAGTCGAAATAAAATGAAACTTTATATATTACAAATTCTAAATCTAATGAATTTTAAAATATAATCTTAACTATAAAAATAATAAAAGCTAGTGAACTTTTACATAATTTAACAGATTTTATATAAAATATAACAAAGGATTTAAATTCAATTTGTACTAACTTCTTTCTATACATATTTCATTATTGATTTAATAAGTGTGTTAATTTTAAATAAAAAAAATCACTGCTGCTCATATTTTTTTTATTTTATGTCTGAATTGTTTTCGTTTATTAATATCAAAACAATTAAGTTAATTTCAAGAATTTTCAGAAAATATGAAGTTGAGAGCATATTTTTAAAAATTTAAAAATGAATTTGTAATTATATGTAAAATAAATATTTTTTAATTCTTTTAAAAATTTATCCACGAGATTTTCTGTTTCTTTCTCAAAACAATATCATTTTATTAATGTTTAAATCTAATAAATTGTTATAAAAAAGTAGATTAATTTAATTCATAACGTAATTTTGGTTTTTATTAAAAAATGTTAATTTTTATCGAAAATGATATATAGACAAATGATTAATTTTTATTAATTCTGTATTCTCGAGAACAAATAACTTTGAAAATTATAAATTATTCTACCTAAATCTATATAGTCCTATATAGCATTCTGTTGCAATATTTTATGCTATCATATTGTCCTTGCGAGCTGATATGTCAAGTAATGAATGGAGGACATATTTTTGTTATTTTATTAAAGTTGTCCATTCAATAATCTATTGTGGAAGATAAATTTTTTTCATATTAGACATTTTAGTGATTTTCAAGCTCTTTTATCTAGCAATGAGAAATTCAACTGATATCAAGGAAATCGATTTCTTGCAACACTAAAATATTTTGTAATGTTTATTGATTCGAAACATATAACTGAAAAAATTTTTTTAATCAATTTCTACTGAAGTCAAAAAAGAAAAATCTTACTGTCAATATATTTACAATCAATTCCTACTTAGGTCAACATGCAAAATGTTATTTTTATATGAAACTAAAATTTATTAATTAAATTAAATTTATGAATCAATATTTGAAAAAACTTTGTGGACATCGAGTGTCGTCCACTACAAGTTTAAAAAAATGAATTTGAACTTGAGTTTGAAAAAAAAAATTTCAAATACATTTCTTGAGAGTTCAAATACATTTTTTTAAAATTATAGTTAACCCTACAAGTTTAGAAAAATGTATTTGAATTTTAGTAAAATTAAAATTTAATAAATATTTAAATCTAAAAAAAATTGAATATTTAACGAGTGTATTATTAACGATAGAAAATTTGGGCAAGATATATATATATATATATATATATATATATATATATATATATATATATATATATATATATATATATATATATATATATATATATATATATATATATATATATATATATATATATATATATATAGGGAGTGTGTGTGAATTAATATACTCCCCATAAATTAATATTATTACTTTTTTGAGGTTTTGAAGAATGAATGTTTTTTTGGAAGATGATAAATTATATTATTTCAAATGTTAATTTTAAAAGTTGTTATGTTCAAATAAATGAAAAAGTTGTGAGGAGAATTATGGAATTAAATTAAGGTAGAATATATTAGATTTATACGATAAATTTTTGTTGTGATGCGTTATTATTTCATTTCGGTAGTATTTCTTAGAAATATTTTAAATGTCACCCATAAATTTTGAAATATATATCCTAGAAAGTTTTTAAATGTTAATTTCCAATACATGTTCTGTTTAAGTAAATTCACAGATCAAAATTTGATTAGATTTCAAAATTATTTAACTAAAAGAATAAATGTGAGTTATAATATTTTATATTATTTATATAAGAAATATTTTGATTAGAGTGTTATAGTTTTAACCTTCAAATATTTCTTTAATATTGAAATTCAAGGAATGATTTCATTGTAGCTTATGAAGAAATGAATTTTTTTAATAAATCTAAACATAATTCCTAATGGGATACTTTTATTACTTAGTATATCCAATACAAAATTATATTACTGGCCATTATTAATTATAAAAAGAAATAAATTAAAATTTTGTGTTGAACAATTTAATATTTATGTATTTGAAATCCAAAATATACTTAAATTGAAAAAATGTATTATTTTTATTGAGATTCGATGATTCACTATCCTCATTGAAAATATAAATCATATATGCATTTATCTAAAAATAAATTTATAAATCCTCTACTTGCCAAAATTTGATAAGTATCAAGTACTTAAAAATTACTATTTAACAAAAATCGTACCTTTATCATAGTAAAAACCCGTTGATTATGGTTTTATTAATATTTCACCTAATTTGTATATTGTATAAACGTATATAAAAAATCTATAATAAAACACACTTTTTAAAAATTACGCCAAAAAATGACAAGTTTAAATTTTTGAGTATTTCTATAAACTTTTTCACATGAAATCTGATATTTCAATATATGTTTTGAACTCATACAGTAAAGCAAAAATCTTTGGGTTTTATGCTCCCATTTTCACCAAGATGACATTTGAAAGTTATAAAATCAAAAGGGTAGAACTGATGCCAACATATTCCAAATTTTTATCGCCAATTTTTCAGAAGTGGCGAGGCGGTAAGGATTTTTATACCTTTTTTCCCCCTTTGTATGTGCAAATTGGGGGAATCACCTTGTTAGTAGGACATTTAAAGCTAATAACACTTAGCGGCTGATAAAAGGGGTGCAGAGCGGAGGAGGGAGAAAAAGTCTCATTTTATGTATCCTTCCGAAGCATCTTTTCGACAGAGGATGATGGGCAAACGATGCCTCAGCCAGAATGGTGATGACGGGATCGAGGAGGGGAGGGGAGGAAGGGAGAAAGATAGTTATTATTTCCCTAGCCAACTTCGTCACGCACAAGGTATGATGGCCCGTTCTCTCTATTTATTCTCGCCGGCTTTCTCTTCGGCCACATGAGTTGGGGTTTATTCATGAGTGATGAAAGAGTCGCGATGACGATGATGGTTATCGCTGAGTAATCGTTTTATACGATTGGGGCCTTTCGAAGAGATGCTGTCTAGAAGTGGGGGATGGGGAGAGATGATGTGTACTAGGAGATAAAGAGGATCATAACACTTGATTCCATTCAACCACGAGTGTACTTTATTCTATTCAATCCAATTAGGGTCTCTTTTTGCTCTCCTTCACACGGTGTAGTTTATTTACTTCTTTTTAAAAACTAAAACGATTTTAAAAGCAATTTTAAAAATTGAAACGAAAAAAGGGAAGTGATTTTTTTAAAGGAATTTACTATGCATAATGTTTTTAATTGATCTTCCCACGATTGGATAGTAATGAAATATATTTATCATATCCGCGTTAAGAATTTATACTTTAGTCATAGCATTATAGTGTGACTTGGAAAATTTAATTAATCTGTGCGATGAGTTTATTAATTTTTCACTATTTCTCTACATGTATTGTTTCGAATTTCCGGAATTCTGCATGGTGTAGTTTAAATTATTTTCTATACTATTTTTTTAAAAAAAATTCATTTTGTTTTATTATTACTCTATCCTAAAAGAATATCGCTATAAATCAATATGTAGTTCAAATATGACACAAATATTAAATTTTATGTTAATTATATTTTTATCTTAATTAATTATTTTTTCTAAAATTTGAACTTTGCGTGTTGGTATAAACTTGACATATTTCAAAATGGAGCTGTTACTTTGAATGAACAACCCTTTAGTTTTCGATTTAAAAATTCATTGATTTAGATTTTTACTTGGTGCTTAGATATTTGCGATAGATTGGTATTCAACTCATAAATGTTATTCGAGTTAAAAAAAAAAACTTGTATGCATAGTGAACAGATTGTTTAATAAAAAAAATGCCTTTTGCTTCAGAGATTAAAATTTTGTCAGTATTATAATATGATAACTTTTGATATTCAAAACTTAAATATTGAGTTTAAGTAGTGACTTTTTCTATACTTGAATGATACTTTTTGAATAAAATACAATGAATCTACTATTTTTTAGAAGCTGGTAAACAATTTTTTTATAATAATGAGAATTCTTTCATTTCATCAATTCAACTTTAACGTGCATAGAATAA
The DNA here is from genome assembly GCA_037975125.1 of Latrodectus hesperus. Classification (NCBI taxonomy): domain Eukaryota; kingdom Metazoa; phylum Arthropoda; class Arachnida; order Araneae; family Theridiidae; genus Latrodectus; species Latrodectus hesperus. The sequence continues at coordinate 98,115,002 of CM075852.1, read as the reverse complement.
TTACACATTTGTTAACTATTTACAAAAATAATAATAAAATCAAACAACTCACTAGCCATTTTAAACTAGTTACACAGTATATTATTACTTTCAAAATTTCATAATCGTTAGAATACTTGACTCTTGAAACTATACTATACTTGAAACTATCTTCAAAGTTGCTGAATGTAACCATTCCTACTCAATAACTGGTACAATCTTATCAGAAAACCAAGTTCATATCATGTAAATACAGCCTATATCATGATGAAGCCTAATCACGGAATAACTTTAATCGACAAGGCAATGATGTTGGATATCCGAAACATTCTGTGTTACAAATAGAATTGTGACTCGTCTAATAAGGCAACTTTTTATAGCCATCTAAAGAGCAAAAGATCGGTTTGTGGTACGAGAAGAGATGATATCAATGGTGTATTCGATTCGGACATTTACTGTTATATTTCAACATTGATAAAAGGTATTGAGATTTCCGCTATTATTGTTGCTTGTATTCATGCTCATCAAAATGGCATTAAGTGCCTTAAGACAGTAAAAGCTAAAATATCATTTATGACATCTACCAAGAACAAGACTAATAGCGAAAAATGAATTTTTAACAAATAATTAAATCTTGAATTTAGAAAAATGTAGAATTAGCTTTGATAGTAATTAAGTGCTATACAAAGAAATTGTTTCAAATTTTTAGAATGAGGAGCTCGGAACATATCTAAAGGCAATTCATTTATATATACAAAGAAAAAATTAACAGCGATATCAATCATTTTGAATTTTATGTTGATAATTTATATTCGATATAAATATCATTACAGTTCAATTACATACTATTGTAGTAAATTGGATTATTATCCAATTTACTAATAACTGAAAATATTGGAGGTCATTTTCATAGCATGACCATAATTTCGTTGCATTTTTCTCGTGCAGATGTCGGTCTTCTATTCCATATTGATTGTTGGTACCATTCTATGCTTCACAATGACTTTTCAACATAGTCTCATTAGTCTTGGTATTAACTGAAATTCGTGGTTTTGAGGAGATTTATGGAGAGATATTAACTGAAATTCATGTGTTTGTGAATTAAGTTTATCAACAACACTTCCTACAAGCAAGTGGTGGAATTCACAAACCCATGATTATGATTTAAGGCTGTATTTACATACAGGAATTGTGTTACCCTAGGTGGAAGGTTATACTTGAAATTATATCATCATTGAAATTATTCATCAATTATTTCTTTACAAACAATGTGCTTAATTTTAAATATCTTCAGCATTTAATGTCGTATTTATAGTTGTGAATTATTTGAAAGAGAAAAAAGAAAAAAATCGCTGAGAGAGATAATCTTCTGCGGGATGGCACGTATCTTGCGAGTGATAATGCAATCTGGATATTTAAATATTGTTATTTCTAGGATTTCTGCCATTTCACTACATAAAAACTCCCAATGTTATTACATAAAAATTATTTCATTTTACTCAAAACTTCTTTTACAGAATTTCCTTTTATCCTCATAGTTTGATATTAATGATATAAATATTCTTCTAAAATCTTGAAATGAAACAAATTTTTAAATTAAAAAATTCTTAAAATTTATAATAAAATATTGATTTTTCGTGTTTTTTTTTAAAGTTATTATAGACAATAGTTTATTTTCAGTAAATATATATGCATTTATATATTACTTAAATTTTTTAAGCAACACTGTAAAAAAGCAAGAAAATTTTACAAATTTTAACTTTACATTTTACAGAATGCTTAGATGCTCAAATATATTTAAGAATTTAACTTGCATTTTCCTAATTAAGTATTTACTATTGTAGTTGTATAAAGTGTATGAAGTTTTTATTTTATATATATCATAAAAATGCGCGATGCATAAATAATAAACATAATGTAAACATGCAAAATGTGATGTGAGAGAAAACCACAGTGGACTAATCTTGATTTTGTTAATAATGTGCTGGAAATTTTTACTGTAAGGGCATTTATGGAAGATTCCATCCCAAATTGAATTTTGCTCAAAATTCAGATATGACCCCCCTTAAAAATTTTCGAAGATTCCTTAATTCCACCCAGAGAAAAGCGGGATTCGAGCCACACCCTTCGGACCATCCGCAATTTAGAATCACCTTTTCCCTCTCCGGCGCGAAGGGCTGCTCGAAAGTCCTCCCGTTCCCAACTGCGACCGCGCTCGGCGAGGGAGGTTGCGGATGCATTGGGGCCTCATTCAGGGGGTGTACCTGGAAAGATACCTCAGGTGTGGGGATGCGGGGAGGAGAGGGGGGGAGCACAGGTGTGGCCATCATCCATTGATCGGCTTCTCATCCGCTGCATCTGGGGTGCTGCAGTGACCAGTTCTGTGTACAGGATGGTTGCCCTTAGCAACCAGTTTGATGCCAGGAGAAGCCCCTTTCCGACATTCTTCTCTCGGTCTCTCTACATTGCACATCTTAAAAGGGGCCCTTTTTTCAATTCTGCTTTCGATGAAATTAAATTGAGGATTTCATCGACTTTCGTAAATTGGAAAAGGGGTGTGGTGCGTTATCGTTCGGAAGAAGAGACCCTCGTCTTTTTCCCGCGGAATCTATTCAACCCTACCTGGAGATGGAGGTAAAAGCATCTGCACAGCATTTTTTAGGTATGATATACCATTTTTATGATTTTCGACATATAGGGTGATTAGGTATATATATATATATATATATATATATATATATATATATATATATATATATATATATATATATATATATGTATAACCGAGCGATTCTTTTTGATTTTAGAGGTGGGTCATTTGAAACTACAAATTCTAAAAATGTCTTAAGAAATATAAATTTTAATGTTTTTATGATAATTTAATGTTTTTATATAAATTTTAATGTTTATATAAAATGTATACCTAACGAATTCCTGATTAAAGTATTTATAGAATTAAAATTAATAATTTTTATAAATTTATATTTACGATAGGTTATATTTGTCCCCCAATTATAAATACATTTTTAACTACTAATTTTAATGTATTTCTAATTCATTTATTGGTTGCGAAAAATGAGTATTACCCAATGTTTTTTTTAAATATTGAAAAATATTATATATACATAAAAATAGTTATATATATTTTGGGGGGGGGGTTATGTTAATTCGAGAAAGCAATAGAAATAAAAAGTTGCACATTAAATTTTTGAGAAATTGCTCTGACTATAGCTTGCACTTAGAGATCATAAATTTATTTAAATGTAAAATTGTTATACTATTTATATATTATTATGAAAGTAATAGTTTTGAGATACTTTTAAATAAAAATTATTAAAGAATCACAAAAAGTGTGCTTAATGTGTAAGAAATACAGAGTGGCCAGTCACAAAATAGCTTAGCTGAATTCACCAATTAGGTTTTATAATAGAAAATTTTAAAAAATTACGTGAAATTAAAAATAGGAAAGATTAATTAGATTACCTATTTTTTCATTTTTCTGACGACTGCATTGTTTAATGTAGTAGTGATTATTCGGACACAAATGAATTAAATATAATTAAAAAAAGTTCAGAATTGAACTTCATTATTTTCGATTTATATTAAATTTAATGGTTATTTACAAGACATTATTTTGACGCAGTCTTAGATTGCAGCCCAAGTAATATATAAATTTATGCATAATATAAATTATTTAATTTTTACAAATATGTAATAATTAAATAAAAAATTGAGGTGAATAATTTTAAAATAAAAATTTCATGTCTTATAATGTAATTCTGCTAAAAAAAACTTTCAAGTAATTTTGGAAATAGCAGAGTAAGTTTAATTGTTTTAATTCATCATGATTTTTAATGAATTAAAGCTGGTTTCATAGTAAAATAATAAAGAGACTATATGAGTTAAAATTTTAAAGTTTTCAATAATGGAAAATCATACAAGAATTTTTAAAAAACAGAAACCAAAGATTTCTAAAAGAAATATGGAAGTATTCAAAGTTTTAAGATATAAAAGTATATCGGTTTGTTTTTGTTTTTTCTAGTTTCACGATAAACTTTTGAATATGTAAAACTATGAAAGTTTTTAATTCCCTTTCTTCATGTTTAAAGTATAACTTCAAAACGTATTTTTAAATGGATTTATATATATATATATATATATATATATATATATATATATATATATATATATATATATATATATATATATATATATATATATATTAGAAGCATTTTTCAATGATTTTCTATGAGGGCAATTAAGATGGGAATTCACGGCAAAACATTGAATACACAAATCTAAGTAGAAAGATTAATTTGTCGTTCTGTAAAGTCACACCTTTTGCAGACGAGGATTAGTCCATTAGTTCCTTAAAGAGTGGTTCCGAACCAATTCAAGTATTCTGGCCCAAGACGAATCTCGCACAATGAACTGTTGAACAGGAAATTATTCAGTTCCCAGATTTGCCTTAAAAGAAATAATCTTCAATTACTGAAAAAAATTTCTCTTATTTTAATTAAATTTTGTATATAACCCCAAATTCAAATTTAAAAAGCAATTTAAGTTAGTTAATGAAGTAATTTTTATATGATAATTAGAAAAATTGCCAATCAAACACCCAAAGCAACAAATAATGAGAGGTGAAGTTGTGACTCCAAATATCTTGGATTCTAAGCAGTTAAATATCAATGTAAAATGCTTTACTTCTATCTTGATAACTATATAAATAGAATATATCTTCTGAATACACATAGTGTGCATTTTAAAATTGAATGCTAAAATCCATCTTTTACCCGATACAGATTTTACATAAATCACGGCTTTAGAAATTGTCCTTTTTTCCCCTCAATATTGAATGTATTTTTAGTATATTTAACTATGAAACATTGTGAATATTTCAAAATAAATTATTTTTACTAATAAGCAGGAGTATATCATGAGATGTATGTAAATTTTAGCATTTAGATGCTTTTAATATACGAATAAAAGAACATTATTTTACTTAGTTAAAAATATATGAATATCATTAATGAATATTTTTTAATAAATATTGAAAATAAATTATGGTTTGGGGATTTGTTATATCTTATATTATATTCATTTAAAAGAGTTTATTTTAACATGTAAAAATAATTCAGAAACCTTATACTAAAGGTTAGTGAGATCTAAAATTTTATTTAATGTAATAGAATTAGTAACTTCTATAATTACAATATTTTACTCATACTTTATGAGAGTTCACATTCTGGTTCCAATATATTTAGCATGTTCCGGATATTTAATCAATATTATATAAATAAAATGTAATTTTTCAGTGTTTTATAAAATTTTACATGAATAAAATCTAACAATCAATCAAAAATCTTAACTGAATTGATTGAAATAATGTTATTAAGACTACATTTTCCTTTTGAACCTAGGAATCAGAGTAATTGATTCTCACTGAAAAATTAATACAATTTTGAAATATTTTATCAGTGTTAGATCAAAGATGATTTAAATGTAAATAGCTAATAAAAGTAATTCTAAAATATATTTATAACTTTTGATAAAATTAGAAAATCATCGCATAAAATTATTTTTTAGCTATAACTAATACCTATAATAAATTAGGAAAAAATTAGGCTCTGCTTTATAAAGTTTGCCTCTTATTAACGCTAGAAGCTCAACAAGCAAATTAACAGCGCAATTTTCAAATATAAAAATACTATCAAATTCTGTCGCCTAGAATTCTATACATAATAAATATATGTCAAAACATAAGCTTAACATTTTTTATTTATTTAATTTAAAAATAAAAGCACGATTTTTCAAAATTGTTGTAGTAAACACAGCTTACGTTATCAGAAGGATAAAATTGAATTTCACTGTTAAAGATGAATACAGTTTACTGTATATATTATAAATGAAGTTAGCTGAATATATTAAATGAAGAATATCTATTAGTATTGCAATTTTATTGCTGAATTATTTTAAATTTTTCAAAATTATCTATACAATTCAAAAGCTAAAATTTTTTAAAAACAAATTTTTTTGTAAAAAAAAAAAAAAAATCGAGAATGGTTTTGACAATTGTTGAAAGATTTAAAATTATAATTACTCTGCAATTAATTAAAACCTCAATTCTAATAAATACTCGGAAAATGACAGTCTGATTAGTTATATTCGAATAATTTCAAAATTAGAGAGATTAGAAGCAGGATTCGAATCTCATTTCAAAATTCATAAGTCATTTTAGAAAATTAGAATCTGTTTATTTTTACTTAGAAAAATTTTCCCTTCAATTTATATATATAATTTCCCATATCTTTTATCTTTTCTTATGAGAAAAGAGTTTTTTATATTTAAGAAAACTGTTTAATTTTAGATATAAGGATGATCCCGAATAGTAAATCGGGTACTTTGATGCCACCACTTATTTTGGATGAAATAAAGGTGTTTCCGATAAGTGCAGGTAAACACAAATTTCATATAAGCAATTGGTATCTGAAAATGAATTAAATACATTTGTTTTTATGTTATTTTAAAGAGAAAAATAGCTAATGATAATTTTCTAGATAATGCAATTTTTTTTTAAAGTGAATTCTTATAAACATGAAATGACCTAGAATTTTCTCATAGCATTTTTTTGAATTATATATATATATATATATATATATATATATATATATATATATATAAGCTTGCAAAAATACTTAACTTTAACTTTAAATTATTTTCAAAATGTTTTGACAGTGGTTAAAAACTTTTAAAGTATATGTTGTAGTAATAGATATAAACAAGAATTATTAATTTAAATAAATTATTTAATTATATTCATGAATATTAACAATAAGTATTTTGAAACTTGTTTTCTAATCTTCAGTTATAATCGTTATACAGTAGTGACCTGTAATTATTATTATTATAAATCTTATTTTAAGCATTTAAATATTCACATTTATACTTTTGAATAATAAACTAATAAGAATAAAAATATTCAGAGTTCTGAATAATAAAATAATTTTTCAAATGGTACATAGTTAATGCCATTAATAATTACTGAAAATAAAATATTCAGTTTTTCCAAAATGAAGGAAATAACCGAGATTGTATGGTCTCCATATCATGATACTTTTCAAGCATGTTTTAGTAGTTCATATTACTTGCAAGTGTTATGCTTGTATTCTTATTCATGTTCTTCTTTAAAAAATTCATACTAATGAATCTTGAAATTATTGCAGAAAATTACTATAAATTATTCCCTCTTCTAGTGTTATAAATTATATTAAATTATGGAATTTGATAACATTTATTGTAATTTTTATTTCTTTGATAGTTAATTTACATAAATGCTGAAAGACTCACATTATTCCCCCAAAATGGTGAGCGTACAGAGAATGTTAAATACAAATCACATAGAGATTTCTTATGGCATAATGATTTTAATAAATAATTATCAAAATTGTAATAATTATAAATATTTCAGGTGATAATTCCAATAAAACAATGACTGGAATGATTGCGGGCGATATTATCCCCAGTAAAACAATGGATACAGATAATCCAACTGCATCAACAACGGAATCAGTAGATGATACAAACTCTCAAGAACCAATGGACCAAGGAACTAGCAACGAAGTAGCTAGCATTCAGGTTTGTAATTTCATATGCTGCATTTATTTTATGGTCAATCTCTTTGGAGTATATCTCTTGATGTATTTTCTACAACATTAAAATCTTAATGTTCAAGAAATAAACATGTTTTGTGTAGCAACTATGGATATTTTGTGTTTCAACAAATTTTAGGAATTATGTGCATCATTATTAAAGTGGATGATATTTGTAGGAAAATGTATACTACTTAAATTGCGCTAACTCTTGTTTAATGAATAAGAAGCTATATCTTTATCCACCCAGCCAAAATATTTACACAATTTCTAAGAGAATTAAAAATTGTGAGAGGTGCAATTTAGAGCTTAGTGTAAATTGATTTTTCTGTTTTACTTTCATCTTTATAGAAGGGAAAAAACATGAAATGAGTTATTTATATCTTCAAAATGTAATCCAGTTGTTGGCTTGAGTCATATTTAAGAAGGAAAAAAAACATCGTTCTAATTAAAATTAATATTATGAAATGATTTTTCCAAAGAAAAAAGTCTATTATTTGTATTGAAAGTTTCAATTTTTAGAGTAGGAAGCTAATTAACTTATGTATTCTAAATCATATTAAAGTTTCTAGGAACGCTTGAAAATTTTCTGTCAAGGTAATTTTTCCTAAATACTCACTAGATACTTTTTGAAAAAAAAAATTTATGCAAGATTATGTAGAATTTCAAAAAGAAAGGAAAAGCAAAGAAAATTATTGCTTTAATTTGTCTAGTGTTGATTTAATTAAATTTCCTTGTAATAATTTAACTGAAATATTATTTTTGTTAATTATATATATATATATATATATATATATATATATATATATATATATATATATATATATATATATATATATATATATATATATATATATATATATAGTCAATGAATATGGATGTAATGCAAAAACTATATGTAAAGTTTACGTATTGTAACCATTTATTATTTATGGAGTTTATACTCATATATTAATTTAAAAAACAAATGAAAATTTTGCTATTTTTCAAAATATAGATTGTAGATGCATAATTATGTTTTTAAAATGAAAAAATACCAAATTCTTAAAATTGAGTAATTAATATACACTGCTCAAAACAATTAAAGGATATTTACTTTTATAAAACAATGATACAAGCATTATTTTATAAAAGAAAAAAGATGAAAACTTTTTGCATAAAATAAAAGGAAGTCACAAATGTAAAATTTTTCAAATTTCGCAGTATGCAAATTTTGAGTTTGATATCGAAGAAAACGTTTTGCAGCAACGAACTAGATTTGGCTTTCAATTTAATGTAAGATAAAACCGAAAAGAAACATCGGCATCTAGTAAGGTTATTGTTTTGATGAGTGCGATGTTTCAATGAAATCGCTTAACCAAATCAGAAATTTGAAGATTTATTGGCCTGTTAGTGGGGCCAAACACAATCCGAAGTTATTGTTGTTGCACCAGCATGCTTCCCTGTACCAATACTAGTTAGATATACCAGTTACCTATAACAGTTAGAGAGAAGCAGCCGGATGGAGTCTTCGTGATTTTAAAGCAGAGACAAGGCAAAAATTCCCAATACTTAGCCTGTTACATTCAGGATCATCATTTCACTTGTAGGACATTTCGACCACGCCCCAGCCGCCTTTATTGAACACGATGGATCTTCGGTTAAGTGGGGATTCGAACTCATTACATTCCGATAATGAGAACGACGCCCTGAAAACATGATCACTACAGCCTTTCTACGCAATCCAAAGTAGCAGGAGCCATTGGAGTTTGACAATGTGTGATTTCCAGCATTTAGAACTGTTATTGAAGATTGAAAATGCAGGTCGAAATTCAGGGCAAGGTGTAGACGAGCAACGTATAATGAAGACCGTTATTTAATATTGACGGCTCAGAGGCATCGAAATAGGGAATGTCGCACTTCTTCAACACCTTCGCACGACTACTGTTTTACCATAGTTTTGACGCAAACTGTCTGAAACAGCTTTCACGCTGTTCACGCTTCTCGACGTCTAATGGCGTGTGTCATATTATCATCAAGGCACCGTAGCGTCCATGGGGAATGGACAAGAGTATGTGAACTGCAGGAGAAATGAATGAGAACGGCATAACATCCTTTTCTTTGAGGAGTCCCATTTTTCCCTTTATACTGATAAAAAGCATATTTTCATTTGAAGCGAACAATGCTCTAAAAACAATCCAGTGTTCGTGCATGAAAGTGTCAGATTTGGCTGTGGGAGAGGGATGGTCTATGCTGCATCTTTATTGATAGGTATACGGATCTCTTTTATCACTCGAAATGGAGTTCTAGTCGGTCCCTGATTCAAGGATCAGATCCTCAAACCTATTGTAGTCCCTTACTCAGCAGCAATTCGAGATGACTTCATGTTAATGGCCACATCGTGCTAACTTGTTGAATTATTTCCTTTTGGAGGAAGGGAACATATTAATTGAATAGCCTGCGTGTTCTCCAGACATGAACTCAATAGAACATGTTTGGAAAATTCTAGACAATTGAGCTTTTGGGTGCCTACCAGCCACACAAACTCACCAAGAACTGGAATAAGTTCTTCTGGAGGAGTAGGAACAGAATACCCCAGTCCCTCATTAATAGCTTCATTGACTCCATACCTCAAAGGAGTACATTGTTTCTGGATGTTCGAAAAACCATACTTTCTAATAAAAAAACGATTTTCTCTTTTCAAAAAACACCTTTTTTATTTGTTTTTCTCATATACACAAATTGTGTTTTTTTTTTTTTTCCTTTTATATACAAATGCTCAATAAAGCGCACTTTTTTTACCGAATAAATTTCATTTTTATATCATATTGCCTATACTACATTTGTTAGTGATACATCAATCAATTAAAATAATTTTCCAGGAGCAAGATCAATCTACTATCTCAATATCCTTCAATTGTTTTGAGGGAGCAGTGTATTATACTTCTTAAGATAACCAAAATTTTTATAAAGATTTCATATTGGTTATAACTTATCGTTTTTATTTATTAAATAGAAATTTGAAATTACATACCGATGTATGCAGCCAAAATTGAAAAAAATATGAGTGTTCAATTACACAATCATGAATATTATATCAGTTAATGTTTACATGATTTTGTTTAGTCATAAAAATTTATAATAGAATTTTGTCTCAATAATTTCAAATTATGACCTTATATAATTGTGCATGTTTAAAATTTGAATAAAAAATGAAGATTTTAAACTTTATACTGGTTTTTTGTATAGAAGTGATAGATCGAACTATTTTTTTATGAATAGCAATATATATAAATTCGAAAATTTGATGTGAATTATTTAAATCTTGAGAATAAATTTGCTAGAAACATAAAGTGGAACATTAACCGTAATAAAATTAATTAATTAGGAAGAAATCATTATGGAAAAAAATTATTTTTCGCAAAATTAAAAAACTATTTAATGTGATGGAACTTATTTTCTTAAATTTAAACACTAATGAGGTTAGGATGAAATATTTTACACCATCTTGTTGATTATAAGCACAAAAAATTGCATAATAAAATTGAGCCAAACATCTCTATTTTTAAATATATAATATATTCGTAGGAACAATAGTATATTATCTTTTTTAGATTTTATCTGAAAATCTCGATTCTGACCTTTACTGAGATTAAAATTGATAGTGGAAGATCAACAGTAAAAATCTTACTTATGTACAATAATGATTACGTACAATTAATGATTGATATGAAATATTTTATTTAAGCTAATAAAATTATCAATTTAAACAAAAGTAATCAGTATTAACATTTATTTTTTTGCTGATAAGAGCCTTAAATTTTATAAAAACAATGACTCAATTCATATTGTACAGCAAACATACACATAATGTTTGTCTAAGCAATAAGTTACAGACTTTAGTTTAATTTTTCAGAAACACATTTCATTTAATTATAATTCTTTAAATTTTAATATTTCAGGATGATGTACCAAAAGGAAAGTTATTTTCTTGCTGTGATGAAATTGAAGATCCAAATGATAAGTACGATCACATCAAAAGTCACCATAAGAAGAACACTAAAACATGTCGATTTTGCCATAAAGAACTGTGCTCTAAAAGCTCATTAGACAGACATTTGCTTGCACATGCTAACTTAAGACCTTATAATTGCGCGAAGTGCAATAAAAAATTTACTACAAACGGGAATATGCATCGCCATGTGAAAACAACACATATGAAATGTTTAAACTCTAATAATATCAGAAATAATAGGATTACATTGAATAGGAGAGTAAAAAGAAGTCCTATTAATAAGATCACCATGGGATCGAAATTGAGAAATACTTCGCAATGTATTGTTAGGAAGGTAACGAGAAATTCTGTTAACAGACAAATCGCCACAGATGTAGAAGTTACCACAGAAAATGAAGTGCAAAATAATTCTGAAAGTTCTGATAGCTTTATCAACAATCACATCGCCACAGAAACTGAAGTGCAAATTAGTTCACAGTGCAATGACAGAAAAGAAGATGGAAATCTAGTCAAGAAGGAGATTGTCAAAGAAATGAAAAATAATTCGGAGAGTACTGATAAGGAAGCAAAAGGTTCTTCCAACCAACAAGTCTCCACGGAATTAGAAGAGCAGAATAGTTCTGAGTATTCTGAAGAGCTCTCTGTTACTTCGAAGAGAAAAAGAAAAATTAAAAACCACTTAGCGAATGGAATGGCATGTAGGAATGATAACATGCCAAATAGCAACAATGGAGAAATTTCTTTAAGATCTAAAAGATTTAAGAAAGGCAATATTAATAACGATGTAACAGTAAATGAAAAGATCGAAAAAGCTTCAGCTGTGCATGAAAATTTAGATGAGACAGGAAAAAAAGACATTACTACTAGAAAGGAGAATGATAAAAACGGAAGATCAGAAAAGAAGAGATCTGATTTGTCGCACACACAAGGCTCGCATATTTTACCACACTTCTCTACACCCGTTCAAGGGTTTTTTGATATTGACAATTATCATGTGAACTATATGGACTTTACTAGTTCCAAATTCCCTCTGGTCATAAAATCTATTTGTGAAAATGTGCCAAGGGAATTAAGCTCTAATCAGCATCATTATAAGTGCAATGCATGCAGCAAGGTTTTTCCTTTAAAAGCATCGCTGCTATTGCATCTCGAAGACCACAAAGTAAATTCAACAGCTTCATTAAATGATCACACTCAAGAAATGGATTCGAAAGATGTATTTTTATCGAGTTTTGAATTAAAGAGAGCAAATGCTTCCAGAAGAAAAAATGATTTCACCATCCAAGAAAAACTTAAAAGAGATAGCTCGATGATACTAAACAATTCATTCAATGGGTCGTATTCATTTTCAAGCGATATTTTGAGGAAAGATTTCTCGCACAGTAATCAGTGTGGAGATAAAACTGATACTGAAGAAATAAAAAGTGGTATTGATGAAATCACTGATTGCGATGATTTAAATAAAAGTAATCATTATGATGATTCTATGAGTGATAATTCTATAGAGGACATTAATGATGATGGTTATATTAACAATTCATCGAATGATGAATTCCACTCAAATAATGAAGATGAACATCAAGATTCATCTTCTAATAATTTGAATGATGAATTCGACTCAGATAATGAAAATGGCTATCAAGATGTAGCTGCAGATTTATCTTTCAAACGTAAAGCCACTCCAGCCTTAGAGTTATTATGTAGAGCAGCTTGTAAAATTGGTCAGAAAAACTCCAAAGAGAATTCAAACTTGACTTCTAACAGTTTTTCAACCGATTCTCTAGTAAATAACTCAGAAAAAAATAATTCCTCCATTAATGTCTTTGAGCAACGTAATCTAGGTCACAGATGTACTGTTTGTGAAAAAGAATTTCAAAGTGAAGAGACATTCCGATTACATACCAAACTTTGTCTAATGAGAAGAGCTTTTCAATGCAGTTTATGCAAGGAATACTTTGCTAAAGAATCTAAAATTTTGGAACATATCATTAAAAATCATTCAATTTCAGAAGAGCTTGCCAAAACATATATCAAATGTGACACAAGTAAAGAATCCGACATTGTTAAGGAATTTAAATGTGGGTATTGTAAAAAAGATTTTGAATCTTCTATAAACTTAGAAAATCATAAGCGAGCTTCATTGGGTTGTTGTCCTGCAAAGCCTTATAAATGTATTTTGTGTGGTAGGACATTTGTGAACAAGAATAATGGAAAGAGACATCAAGCTAATTATCACAAGGCATTTTCACCTTTGGATGTTTGCATCATAAAGAATGATTGGATAAAGAACAAAACAGACGCAGTTGACATAAATGACGGGAAATGTTCAAATAAAGTTAATGAAGAATCAGAAAAAGTAAAGGATTCTGATTCAACTACACTGCATTTTAATGTTGATGCCCACAAAACCAAACTTTCTTTCCCAAAGGAAGAGCTTGATGCCGCACAAAGTCTTATTGACATGTCTAAAAGATCTCCTACTACAGCAAGAGTACAGAGTTTTATTAGTTTTGAAAATCAAGTACATGAATTATGCAATAACCAGCCTGCTAGACATGTATATAGAATAAAGCAGGAAAACATAGGTGTTGAAGAAGAAGCATTAGATCTTTCTACTCAAGCTGTGGACTTGTCATCCCAAAAGGCTGGCAATGTTAAATCATCTGAATTGATACACTATAATTCTGTGTGTATGCAAGCTGTTGATCTTTCGATTAAAAATATTAGCAATGTTACATCACCTGAATTAAGGACGCAAGACGACTCTAGATATAAAAGAATAGGGAATTCAAACTTAAATTTTTTAACTTTGTTCAAATCAACAGAGAGAAAAAGAGTAAATTCCAGTTTTCCAACAAGTTCCTGTAATGATAATGCAAACGACCGAACAGCATTCCTAAAATCAAATAAACTAGACATCCAAGCTAATTCTTCTAATGGTTTAGCCATAGAAAATACCAAATTGAAGTGCAATTATTGTCCAACGATATTTGCCAACAATTCCAATAAACGACGCCATGAAAAAAACAAACATTTACTGCAAACTCATCCTGTACACGCAAGTAATTTCTCTACAAACGCAAAAAATGGTTACGAAAAAAATAAATCTGTCCTGTCCAAGCAAACAAAAGAAGCATTAATAAGTAAAATGAACTTTGGAAAACAAACATGTTCAGCAGCTAGCAGTAATGAAATTGTTAGTCCATTAGAAATAGTTAGTAATGAGGTAGAAAACCAAGATCTTGCAAGTGTATCCTCTCTCATCAACACAGCAAATGTTCATACTTTCAAGCAATATTTGAGTACTGATGACAACTCTGAAGCTAGCAGCAGTGAAAGAACGAATGGAAACAGTAGTGATTTCGATAGGAGAAACTCTCTAGAAACAAATAAAGAGTTAAGCAACGATGAAAAAGATTCCTATAAATATTCTTGCTCAACTTGTCACAAAAAGTTTAAAAATAAAAGTGCTATTAAAAGACATTCGGTAACGCACACAAAAGAAAGACCCTTTCAGTGTGATGTGTGTAAACTAGACTTCACGACAAAATCAAACAGAGATCGTCATGTCAAAAAGAAACATGATAAATCTAGCACCATTCTCCAAAAATCGTCCATTAAAAATTCTGTTACAGATGGAAATGAATTAACTGTAGCTAACACTGATTCGAAAGATGTGTCCAAAAAAAGTGATCTATCAAATGAGTCACTTAAAAATCAACATCTACAGTGCAATAAAGAAAATCAAATGTTGGTAAATGTTCAAGATTTCCAAATTGCGCCAAATAATTGTGTGTAAATAATCCAAAAATTGTTCCAAAAATTAATATTGTATAGATATGTAAATATTGTGTAATTTAAAGAATTTGTAAATTATGTACATATGAATAAAGATAAACTAAAATGTAAACAGCATTGTAATAATATTAATTTTAATCTAATTAATCACTATTTTCTATTTTTATTATTTTTTTTTAATTTAAGAAGTTTTGACATTTTAGCACCAGTTATTCAACCAGTGCATTGTGGGCTGTATTACTCTTTCATTTAAAATATCAGAATTTTATTTACATATTCCTATACGTAATAATTTTAAGTATTTATTAAAAAATATATATAATTAAATTTCTTTTATTTTTATTTAAAACCTATAAAAATATTAATACAATAACTTCTGATAAACTTAATTTTAAACTTCTTTTTAATTACAATTTTTTTTGTCAAAAACTAGATAAATAATATAAAAAATATAAAAATTCTCTTTAAAAATTAATATTTTATAGTCACTTTATTTATCATTTAAGTACATTGATTTTTTTTTTTCCTGTATGATCCATTTTTAAGAATTTATCTCGAACAATTATCTTACTGTTCACTCAATAGAAATCTCAAAGTGAAACAAGAAATTGGTTCTGTGAGTAAGTTTCTGTTTTCTGTAAGTACAAAACTGTTATTTTCTTCTCAGCTATTAAAGTAATGTTTTATAACATCTTCAATTGATAATTAGGACTTTGGACATTTTTTAACAAAAAATATTTTATGTTATTCTTGTGATTATTATATATTCTCATACTTATTCAGAGGTTTGAGGATAAAACTTTTGAAAAAAGAACTAAATGTAGGACATCAAATACCTAATACTTAATCGACTCTTTATACTTTTTTTACGTGGGCAAATGTTAACAAAATATTTTTTTCTGATATTATATATATATATATATATATATATATATATATATATATATATATATATATATATATATATCATATATATATATAGATAGATAGATTTATTTCAACAAATGTTAAATAACAATGAAAATTCAATGATTTCTGAATGCATGTATAATGTATATATTGTATACATACATACTAATAGGAATATATATGAATCCTGTCCGAATTTTTTTCTACATCCTATCTATGCCAGTAATGATATACAATTAAGATAGCAAATACATCAACTTGAGGTACCTAATTTATGAAAAAATTCATCATAATATGGAATAACAAAGATGAAAAAATATATTTATTTATAAATTTAGCGAAATCAAAGAGAAACAAAAACTACACCAGGTATTCAATGCAGAAATGGTTCAAGACTTCAACAAGCAATCCTAGTCTACTAACTTTTAAAGTCATTAACATATCAGAAATCTACAAATAAATATATAACTCTGAGCATTAAGCAATTGCATACCTTAAAAAAAGTGGAACTAATAATAAACGATATATATATATATAAGGAAATTATTTAATTATCCAGAAAATTTTTTTTTTTAATTTTCAACATGAATTTAAAGTATTGTTGCTTTTGCTTATTCTTCATACTCTAATTACAGGCTAGATCAAGTCCACAAACCCATTAATAAAAATAAATAAATAAATAAAAAAACGAGAAGAGGAATTGTTGAAATGGTCAATCCTATGTAAATCTGTACAGGTGAATATATGCTTTGGAGAGGGCTCTACGGATTTGCAGTTGGTACACTTGAATAGATGTTTTGGCCATGATAAAAAGAGAGACACCTTTTGTGTCCAATTTCAAGCCTGGTAATGGTGGATTGAATGACTATTAGCGTTGATGGTAAGGGCACCAACAGGAGTTTGTGTCTACTAGGGATGTGTGGAGTTTTCCATAATATTTGATTTGTGAAATTTTTATCCTGGAGCAGATCTCAGAGGAGGTCAAAGAGTGTAATTAATAATATTATTAATTAGTGTATATTTCAAAATTCAAAAAATTTTGCACTATTCATCCAATTTAAAATAATTTACTCCTGGATCCCTTGATTGACTTCACAAAAAAAATTGATTGATTCCAACAGAGATATCAAAGAAACAATTACACGATTGAGAACAAGCCATTCCGGTGCCATGCAAATAATTGTAGACAATACAAGAACATATATAAAATGTAGATATTGTGTCCTGACGAAGAACTATCTCAAAGTCATATTTTCAACAATGCAGCAATACTAGAATTTCTCTAAAACATCGGAGAATGTCAATTTGTTGGTGATCTCTACACAGAAAGTAATAGTGAAGATGACTGAAGCCATCATTGGCAATCACGGATCCATTTCACTTCTGCGACACCAACCAACCAATCCTTGCGCCATAAAACCTAACAACCAACCAACCAAAATAATGTAATTAAATATAAGGTATATATATAATAAATAATTTATTAAATTAAAAATTAAGAAAAATTTGCACAAAAAGTAAAAGCAAAGGAACATTCTGCGATACAATTAATGGAATTTTAAACTAAAAACACCAAGTGATTACTGAAAACATGACTTTTATACTCACTGAACTATTCATCTAGGTAATAGATATTTAGATACAAGTAATAAATTCTGAATTCTTTTTAACTTGATTATATATAATATGTATGTAAATTTCTAGTTCTTTTTTTTTTACGATAGATTTTTATTAAGATTTAGATCAGTGATTTTAAATGTGTAAAAGATTTATTCATCAGATAACAATGAAAATAGTTTAATTCTTTATAAATGAATTTTATTATTTGAGTATGTGTATACTTTATGGTAATAGATTTATTTTTGTATACATAAACATATTATTTGCTGCATATTTTTCAATATCATAAAATCTATACATATTGTTATATATTTGTACAATGATTTGAAAAAGTAGGCCGAATGAGAACAATGAATGTTTCGGTTTGTTTCTTGCTCAACAGTCGACACTTTGAACACATGTGCAAATTAGATCATGACCTGCCGTTAAAATGGAGTCTAAACCACTCTAAACATTCAAGCCCCAAACGGGATTCGAACTCATGGCTTTCGTTTTCAGAAGCCATGAATTAGAATCTTTAGACCGCTAATAGTTCAGCTATCAGCACGGCGTAAGCACAATGAACATTCACAAATCTCTCAGGAGTTTTTTTAAGTTATTTAAGTTAGTTCGCGTGCAGATTTTAAAGGAATGTATACGTCTGGTTTTTTTATTTGCTACATCAAGAGATATGTTTTGCAACAGTTAATTACGAATTAGTTTTAGCTCACGTATTTACAAATCAAAAAAATTTGATTGAAAATCCTTGTAAATTGATATAATTTCATAAAGTTGCTTGAAAAATTTTTCACCATGGATTATGGTTAGTGTTTTGCTACATAAGCTCAAATACAGGAAGAGAGACATAAACATAAGTGAAACTGATATAAATGTCTGAGGACATTTTCTTAAGATTTCATTCTAGATATTTGTTAGATCATTATCCAGATATCATACGGCATAAATATGCAAATGTTTAATGTTATAAAAAATAATTTAGCTGATCTTTTGTAAGTTTTCTTTATTTTTAGCATAATATAAAACTTAGTTTTCAAAAATAAATTTTTGATTTTAGTTTTCAAAACTTTCTATAGATTTGTTAACTAAGCTGGTTTGATTTTATCACTAAATGATCATTTTTTGCACGCGAAAGCTAATTAGATCAAGATCTACGGAGTTTTGCATCATCTAAGGCCTTTATTGTGTTTTTATTAACTTCAACAGGCCTTTCAGAATATGGTGCCTTTTCAACAACAAAATTGCCGGACAAAATTAAAAGGGCATTAACTAAAAACCACTGTGTGAAATGTGTGTGACTGATGCAAGAAGAGTCAGTCTGACGTCTGCGCTTCGAGGAGATAAAACAGATAATGGAACGATAAATGAAAAGATGGAATGGAGTTTGTTGCATGTTCCAGGATTCTTGTCAAAGAGAATATATTAAGCGTTTGAATCCTTTTCTCGTGTCCATTGATGGTACTGAAGATAAAATGGAAGTAGATACAGATTTAGCGTCCGCATCAGCCTTTTCATTGCCGCCGTAGCCTCAGCAATGAAGATGGAACAGGATTTATGAAGACAATAACTGTAGGAGGTATCATCAAGATAAACTCCACAGCCAACGGATCCTGCTGTTTTGGATTAATCAGTGAATACGGGAGTATACAAAGTATACTGACAGCGATAAAATGAATAAAGCTGTTGAAAAAATAGCAAGATTTGTGTCCATTTTCTAATAATTTTCAAAGGGATCGAGTAAAATGATGAGTGGATCATACCAAGGCTGATGTGTGAACAATTCTGTAGACTCAATTCGAACATCACATAGGTCAGACAACAAGAGATAAGATTTAATACGAGAGAAAAGGTTGAATGCTTGATGGTCTAACATAGTATGATCTTTTAAGAGCATTATTAGGAATCGTGGAACGTAATGGATGATGAAGAGTGGACATAAGTTTCGAATAATAACTAAGAAGCAGCTGCATCCGCCGCAGATCTAATGGTAACTGTTGGCACATAACATATAGACTCTGGACGGGTGATGTGCGAAATGCATTAGAGCAAATTCAACTGAGTGGGACACAGTGTCCATTCTGCGTAAAATGGAAGATCTAGTCGATCCATAAGCCATAATCAATACAAGATAAAATTAAGGACTGGTAAATTCGAAGGAGCGAAGTGCGGTGAGCCCTCCAAGATTTATTTGAAAGCACCTTGAGTATATTGAGTGATCGCTCGCAATTCTTCCGTAAATGTAAGATATGCGGAAGGAAGGTTAACTTCTTGTCGAAAATCACCCCAAAGAATTTTATCTCATTGACCACAGGAATAGGTCTATTGCTAATGTGATGGACAGGATCATGATGGAAATTAGTTTTTCTACAATGAACACAGCAACTTTTACTAGGAGATACACTAAGGCCATTCTGCACACACCAAGCAGTGAGATTATTTACAGCTGTTTGCAATTGTCTCTCAATTATATTCATGTTTGATCCCTGATATGAAATTTGCAAGTCATCAACATATAAATTACTAGGAACAGAAGATGGTAACTGATGAAGTATGTTACTAATAAAAAAGTTAAAAAGGGTTACACTTAAAACGCTACTTTGAGGGACACCCTCAGCTTGTATAAAAGTATTGGAAACTGTAGTTCAAACACGTACTTAAAAAACCTAGTGGCTAAGAAATTCTGAATGAATATAGGAAGATTACCCCTAAAACCAAGATTATGCATAGTACGGAGAATGCCATAACGCCAAGTTCGATCTTATGCTTTCTCAATATCGAAGAATATTGCAACAAACAAAGGAATACATTAAGTAAGTGTAAACGCACCTTTAAAGGTGCTACTCACGGGGAACTCAGATGTATCTGCAAAACTAACATCATCTGAAGAATGCAAACTTACTGTATCAAAATCCAATGTGACAAAGGACAATTTAGAAATCAAGGAAGACTTTCGAGGATCTTCCCTAGCATGCTTCAATTTAAGAGCTTTCAAGGCTTTAGACTTTGCCATGGGAGATTTATATACAATTGATACTTTAGAATTGGTAATCTTTTGAGGTGCACTTACAGGAGGAAGGGAATCAGGGTCTGTCTGAGTGCTGCTGCATGTTGTTTTTTTCGTGACTGCCGCATAGCTGACTCCAGCTTGTGGAGATCAGGACATGACGATCTTTCGAGTTTCCAGATAGGTAACATTAGACTTTACTTTTACAGAAATGGTTTCTTTCTCCATTCGCCATATTGAACAAGATCGTGAATAAGATGAGTAGTCACCTTTACAGTTGACACACTTTCTACAGATGCGCTACGGTAGGTCATGACATTGCAGGAAACACTGTCACGACCTAACGTAGCACATCGAGAACAAGTATCTTTTCCTCTGCAAGCCATTTTTGAATCCCCAAACCGTTGACAATTAAAGCATCGCAGCGGGTTTGGTATAAACGGCCTAACAGAGCACCGCATATATGCGACTTTAATATGTTCCGGTAAGTCTAGTATTGTGAAAGTCAAAATCAGATGTTTCATATTAAGTACGATGCCATCCCTTTTGATAGTTATTCGTTTAACAACTTTCTGGTCCTTTAAATTCTCAAGTAACTCAGCAGTAGACGTATTAAGCAAATCCGCAGCGGAAATTACTCCACGAGAATAGTTTAATGTCTTGTGAGGTAAAGCAATAACATCCAGGTCACAGATTTTTTCATTTTAATAGCTAATGCTGATTGTTCATCGGTAGCGGTCTTCATAAAAAATCACCACTTTTTAGCTTTCTGATAGACTTCACTTCCTCTAAATAGCTGGAAATTCCTCTTTCAATAAGAAAGGGAGAGACATATTCAAAATTTCCTCCATTTCTTTGTATAACAAAATATCTGGCATTTAACATGGGCTCTTGTTGCTCCCGAGGGAGAGATGAAAACATTTTAGTTTCCATATAAATCACATGCAGCTTCGGGACTTGACCGCACCACCCACCACCGAGTCCAACAAAGGGGTGCAAATCAGTTGCACCAGTGCTAGCTAGGTCCTATACGCTCACAATACATCCCTGAGATGGCCTCTACCCTTAACGAGTCATTCAGTAGATGTACCGATCACTTTATCCATGAAGCCGATTGATGTGCTGAGGATCACAGCACACTTCCCGTTTAACTGAAGCAGAGGCCAAAGTAATGAGTTAGTTTTTAGCAGCCTCAATTACCAGGACCTTCCTCTCCAGGGACACGGATCTCCATGCACGGCAAACATGTGAGTAATTTAGTCCCCAAAAAAAGCTAATAGCAACAGAACGGCGAAAGCTACTCAAGGGGAGCCCTCAACATCTTACGAGGCAACCACACTGAGGAAGAAAAGAAAAAAAAAGCAGAAGAGTAGAGAGAGAAGAAATTAAAGAAGAGGACAGATCACTGGGGGACCTTGGGATTGTGTCACCCGTGTTTACCTAAAGAAGGTGAATCCCCTGAGGGGGCATTCATTATGGCAGTATGGTTTATGATTCTGCTTCAACGTTTACTCTAAACTGATCAGACCCGGTTCACCATGCGGTACTTAGACCATCAAGCATTCACATTCCGGTTCACCATGCGGTGCAGAGGAGTATTTTGAACCTTATCTGTCAGTAGCCTCTATGTTAACTGTAAACATCCATTGAATATAAAGCGTATCAAGTTTTCCCTTAATTATTTAAGTGTTTTCCCACTCCAAACAACGCACTAAAATATGCTAGTGCTAATTATTCGTTAAAGAGACTTTTAACGCTCGTCTTTCTTGAACTCTTTCTTTCTCTGCTAGAATTCACCCTCTTTTAGAGGAAACCAATCTTCATGCAACCCTGGTTGAGATTGCCGATTATGTTAGTATTTCTCCACGAAATTTTCTGCAAATACATTGTTTTCATGACTTTGCTGTGTTTAGTAAGAAAAATACTTCTCCCACTGTTTTCAAAATAATCTATCTGATCAACTACAGTGTCTGATATCTTAATAACTGTGTCTGATATCTTAATTTTTGGATTAAGATGAGACCCAGTTTTTCTGCAAAAATGAATGAACTTATGCAAACAACACTAATTGTCTTTAAGTACATATGACCATTTTCATTACACCATGCAACACTATAGATGACTGCAGTTTGCAATTGCCTTTCAATCAGTCGCATATTGTAACCTAGCAAAAGATTTGGAAATCAGTAGGTAATGTTCCATGAATAAATCGTTGTAAAACACGAAGAAATCTGTTAATGAAAATATTAAATAATAACACTTAAGAAGCTTATAATAACACTAATAACGCTTCCCTGAGGAAAACCTGCAATTTGCATGAAACATATCCTATACATTTGAAAACACAAGAATTGAATCTGAATAAAAATGGGTAAATTTCCTCTGAAATTAAATTAAATAATGTGCAAAGAATTCCATAACGCCACGTCCTATCACAGACTTTTTCTACATCAAAAATGACATTAAATGATGTCTCTGCTCAAAGGCATTCCTAATTTGTATCTTTAGATAGATAATGTCGTCAAGAATTGATCTATCTTTCCAAATTCATTGCGATAAGATATGTACTGATTGTTTTAAAGTTCATAAACAAGACGTGTGTTGACCGTACGGTCGAAAGTTTTAGGAAAATAACTGTTTAGAGGGTAAACGGTTGTTCTAATGATCAGTTGGATCTTTCCCAGGTTTCAATATTGGAATAACGATTGTTTTGCTTCAGAGACTGGGATAAACAAGTTCAATACATATTCTATTGAATAGAACACGAATGTTTATGAAAGAATCACAGCTAACCGAACAAAGCATCTTATATGAAATACCATTTGGTCCCGGACTATTATTTTTCGTTTCAGATAAAGCTTTCTGCAGTTTCAGCATTGAAAAATTGCACTTATATGGGTATGACCTTATTATGAAACTTAACAGGTTTCTTATTGACTTGCTTTTTGGTCCTAAGAAATTATGGATCATAAGAGGCTGAACTACATATTCTTGCAAAAGTTTTACCAAAACGTTTGGCAAGATCATATTGAGAAAGATGTTACCGCTCTTGTTTATAATATTGGAATAAAGAAATCCTGATACAAATCACTAGTTGCTTTAATTTTCTTCTACAACTCTGTTGCAAATTAATGATGTGTGATGAAAGAGAAATATCTTATCCAAGATTATTTCTGACTATTTCAACGTACTCAACAAGCAAAAGCTTTTTTTAAAGCTACGAAGTTTTCTGTGGTGGGATACCTACGAAAAATAGCTCACAACCTTTTTTCTGTTTCCTGCATGACACTTGGCAAACTCTGTTGTTCAACTACCGTGTTTATGATGTTTGCATGAATTGGGGAGCGCTTGACAAACATGCTTTTAGTAAGTATCTAGAAATACATCAGGGACTTTTTGGGCATCATCATCAATGTCCTTACTTCTAACCACGCTCTCAGTAATCACAGTTAATTAAGTGTAGTGTGACTAATCTGCACTATAATAAGAATAAGAATGGAACACTTGCAGTCTACTTATACCAGTTTAGGTTACACAGGAAAATAATCGCAATTACATAAATCATTTTCAACACTAAAATTTAATAAAGGTGGAATTGCTGAAGAGCAAATAACCAAATCTAATGAATGAAAAATTCTTGATGGTTGTTCGAAATAAGTTATTTCCGTAGAATTTAAGAGGCAGATACTTTTATTAGAAATAAACTGTTCAATTAAGTGTCTTCAAAAATTCGTATTTAATAGTCATAATACCCATAAGGTATAATGACATTAAAATCACCAAGTAATATATAGAGTGTACGTAGCTGATCCAATAAATGGTCCAAATCACTTTCACAATAACAGGATAACAGCGTGAGTTGGTAAGTATAAAGGCTACAAACAGTTATAAGAGTAAGTATGTATGAGTACTACAACACCCTGTAATGATGTGTTAAGGGATTGAACAGAACTAAAAAAGTCACCTGATAAGACAATGCATATACCTACAGACACTGTATTATGATTAACATCTTTTCTCCCACAGTTATATAGATATATATAACCACGCAATATGAAATAATACAGAGGCTTAAAAATATTTCTTTAATGATTAATACCAATAGATTATACAGGTCAATAATTGTTTTGAAATTTTCTATATGAGTATAAAAACCTTCGCAGTTCCAAAAAATGAAGGATACTGCGATGCACGCTTAGCTAATTCCATGACCCTGCAGTTACTAACTCCACAATTGGCAACGCGCATGCTGAGAACATCCTGTTAACGTCTTGAAGCATCAGGTTAACGCAAAGACCGACTGTTCAGTCAGTCACGAATTTTTCTCTCTAGCATCCAACCGGGTACTTACTGTCGCATTTGTAACAGTACGTTCTTGACACCGAATACTTCTCTCTCGTGAATAATTCTGATGTTAAACAATAAAGTTGTGTGTTTTAAACTTCTCTCCTTTTATCCAAGCTGCGACATTATTTTCTAATGAAGTAACTTCACCATTAATTTCTATGGTTGGCAACCCGACTTCTACTCGATGAACCTCTATTTTTGTGATTTGATCGTGTTGCGGAGCGCAACTTAAATACATCAAAATGTGGTGTAAACAAGTGTATGGTAAAATATGCAGTTTTTATCGCAAGGAGATTCAACGCAACTAGCTGAGATTACGGAGATATATATTTCATAGTTATTACCAAATTTTCGAGATTTTTTTTTTATCTCCACACACCAAATGCTCCAGCTACAAATAGTGTTTCTCAAGTGTGTTTCGTCAAATGGGCGTTTCTTCAACTTCTGAAGACTGGTTCCTTAGAAGATGTGTTACTCCTAAAGTATTTTCTTAAGTTTGTTGCTGCAAAAGTGTTTCGAATATTGTACCTTGTTCGATTACCCTTATTTCAGGAAACAACTCAGGATAAAGGTAAGCTAAATTTTAACCCTCTGAGTATCATTTTCGTCGATGTGTTTTTCTTACTCAGACTAGCTCAAAATTTTAATGTCTTAGGATTATAAATGTGCATCTCAGTTGACATTAATGTGTGCATAGAAGAGGTGAGATTCAAAAACTGCATTTATCTCATATTTTTGTATATATTTGCATTAATTTCATATTTGTAGAGTAGTTCATATGTATTTTTTCTCTTTATATTGCTATATTTATATATTTTTGCTTTTGTAAAGAATAACTGTTATGTATGTATTAGTTTCATTAGTAGCAAAATTTTAAGGCTCTGAAGTACACTTAATTTTTTCTATTATAGTTTTTTTAATATTGTTTTATTTTATATTAAAATTTTAATTGCAAAATCATGATACCTCAAACACGGCAGTTAAAGCCGACTGTGTACTATAAAATTTCTGCTTTTTTGGAAAAGATCCTCAGTGCTTTTGTTTGCGAATATAGAAGCTCAATTTTGCACGAGCGGAATCTCAGAGAGCACAAACTGTTATGTAGTTGTTGCGGCTCTCAGTGGCAACATGTTTGAGTGTATGAGAGAAATTGTTGACAGACTGAGATGTATGAGGTCATTAAATGACAATTGTGGGATTTTCAGATTCAGAACAAAAACGCCTGAAATCACTAATTTCAGAGTTTACATTAAGAGATGATAAACTCTGACTTGAGCAAGATGCGTCAGTTGGCAGCATCTAGTTAAAATGACGATTTTTTGGCAACAATGTCTCCCCAGTCAAGCGCAGACAATTTTGGTGATATCTAATGGCACATTTGAAAAATTAGACCTTATGGTGTACAAACTCTTCGAGATGAGCACACCAAATTATGAAGTAATGAAACCACAACAATGAACAAACCCGATTATTCAGCTTTAACAACAGGTATCGGAACTTACAAAACAAATGCAGCTATTAAGCAGATTCAACGGACAAAAAACAAATCGCTGACGTAGACAATCCAGCAGTAAATCGCTGCAAGCAACACAGTTAGAATAAAGATATTTGCTGGTATCGTGCAATTAAATGCACATAGCCTTGTCGTTTTCGTGAAATCACAGAGACGGTCAACTGATTTCTTAGCACCAAAACTTAGCCGACTTTTTTATTAGGAATAACACGATGTAAATAACTTATCTCATTGGTAGCGATATTTGCTTGTTGCCTTACAAAAAAACGCGTATGAGAAACCTGCGTCACAGATCAAATTATTTTCAAAAAATGGCTAAAAATTCTATACATACGGCACGCACATAGTAAGTATAGAATATTATCTCAATCTACGACGTCAGTTTATTTGGCCTTTTATTCTTACTAGTGTCAACAAATCAATAATAGGGGCAGATTTTTTCATCATTATAATCTACTTGTGCCCATTAAAAATCGTTGCTTGAGAGATCCGAAAACTTCCTTAACTACCAATAAGCAATGCACAATTGATACACAGCCGCAAGTCACTGAAGTCACCAGCAACTGTATAAAAAAATATTAAATTTCCAGGTATTTTTAAACTGTAACCATTTCACAAAGAGGTTGTGTATAACATTGTTCACAGGATCAAAACCACAGGACAGCCGGAATAAGCCAAACCATGCAGATTACATCCGGAACAGTTAGTTATCGAGAAACGTAAGTTCATTGGCCACCCCAGCATGTCTAGATGGTTCAACCCACTACATCTGGTAACCAAGTAAAATTACAGATCAACTAATGACTACCACACTTAACTCAAAATAATGGTGCCTGATCTTTACCTTTTGCCACACATTAGCTTTCACGAGAGAGCTGCATGGCAAAATGATATTCTCGAAAATCTATCTCATTTAGGCATATCATCAAATTCCGGTACATCCAGACGATGTACATAAAACTACGATTACAACTTTTGGTCTATTTGAATTCATGTATTTACCGTTCACTTAATCAAATCCGGCCAAAACCCTCCAAAGATTCATCAATGAAATATTACAGGGGTTAACCAAAATGTCATTCAGGTTCGCATACCTGGATGATATTTTGCTTCCAATAAAAACGGAATTGAACACCTTAAACATCTAATAGCGTTCTTCCACTGACTCAATAATTTTGGCAAACGCGTTAACAACTCAATGTATATTTGAAATCAGTGAACTCCCATTTTGGGGTTACACAATCAACATAGCATCACAAGTCTATGGAAGAAAAAGTTGCACTTATACTGAATTTTTTACAGCTACGCTCGGTAAACAAGTTTAGACGTTTTTTGGGTCTTAAATTTATATCAGAGAACCATCTCACACACCTCAAAATTTCAAGCACTCCTATTAACTAAAAGAGTATAAATAGTAAATGCAAAAAAGGCAGTCTTGATTGGTCCGAAAGCGCCACTGTTTCCTTTGAAAAATGTAAAAACTAACTTACCAATGATTTTTTCAGTCCATACTAATCCGCAAGCTAAACTAGTCCTCTTCCCGGATACTAGCGATAAAACTATTGGAACCTCATAAAACCAATTGGTCAGAGATGAGTATAACAAGAAAGTTACTTAACTCTAGCATTTTCAGCAAAACTCTGGCCAGCGCAACAAAAATGGTCCTCTTTCGACCGGGAATTGGATGACATATATGCTGCAATCAAGTATTTTGGACACAAGCAACGCCATAACTTCACAATTTTTAAGGACCACAAATCCTGAACTTTCGCATTTCATCAAAAACTTAATAAATGCTCGTCTAGGCAGCGGCAGTATTTAGACCTCATATGGCAATGTCGTATCGACATTATAGATTCATTAAAGAAGTCTATAATACTCTAGCCAATGCATTGTCGGGTATTAGAACTATCAATATACTGGAAAAGTTAGATTACAAAGGAATTTCTCAATCTCAACAAAACGACGCAGACCTACAGTATCTTCTAATATTCATATTGGACATGATCGAGAATAAGAAGTATGTGTTCACTACAGTTGATAAATTTTTCAATTAATTGACATGCATTGTGCTGTCATGTCAAACTGAAGCACATTGGGCGCAAGTCAAAGGTTCCCTACAAGAAGATTTCGTTGATACTTAGCAACGTAAAGAATTTGGGATATAAGTTTAGATACGGCAATTCAGTAGCTCAAATGTGAATAACCTGGGCGACTTAGATATTGAGATCAAACAACGTACTATTAATGCTAACCGATGTCTTAATGGGTTAAAAAATTTCCTACATTCAAAATTAGTAAAAAGGAAAACTAAAATAATTCTTTATAAAAACCATTGCTAGACCTATAATCACATTTTTTCCAAACTAGGGTCTTGACTAAATCGAAAGAAAATCGGTTCGCTATTTTTGAAAGAAAGGCGTTGAAGATAATGAGTGCAGTATATTTAGATGGTGTATGGCGACGTAGATGTAACAATAAGTTGATCAAAATGTACAAGTAGGCTGATATAATTAAATACATTAAAATTAATTGTATAAAATTTGTTGATCACATCTGCCATATGGACCTCTCTACCATGAAGTTGATCTTCATGTACAGGCCAATAGAAACCAGAGTTAGGGGAAGGCACAAATTAGCAGACAATATTGAGGAAGACTTTGGGGTCGTAGGAATTATTGGAATACCTTGGTGAAAAGAACAGAGCAGAATAAAAGAAACTTCTGACGAAGGCACTGACTGCATGTAGCATTTAACATACTACGGGCAGATATTGTAACTTCAATATTACCAAGACAATGCAATTTTAGTAAGGTTTTGGCCTGTTTAGCTGGATAATGCTTCAGGAGATTACCAGATTTAATCTTGCGAACGTTTTAGACTTTTCCAACTGTACCAATAAGAGAAAATAACAAATTTGGCCTTTCGACGCAACCCAGATAACTGCTCGATCTTTAGGAGCGAATTAATTGCTATTGAGGAGAAATTAAACACCATTCTTCACTCCACAGACTCTAGCGACATTTAGATTTTAACAGATAGCGGCAGCTCAATCCAACATCTACAGGACTAGAGTCGTGTAAATGACCTTGTAAGCATCCAAATATTCAATATGCTTAAAATTGTCTCAAAGCACAGGGAGGTCCACCTGCAGTGGATCCCCTCCCACGTCAAAATTCCTGGAAATGAAACTGCGGATATCTTAGCAAAAAGAGGCTGCTCTGCGACGGCCACTACTGATTATGACTTAACTTTTGAAGAGATTTTCTGCGTGGCGAAAAATAGAGAAAGGCAAGTCTGGCTTTCTCATCCATCCCATCCCTGGTACAGTAGGTCAAAACCAGGAGAAGCATTACATTTTAAAGCTGGCAGACAGGACCAAACGGCTATCACAAGACTTTTCAGTGGGCACCTGAAATGCATGTCCTTTGAATCCGGCCGTAAAGTCTTTCCAAAGTGTCCCAAGTGCCATCTGCTGCCGGCTTCCCCGCAACATATTCTCGACTGCTTGGGGCTCACTTTAGAGGATGTTCGCAACAGCCCTCTCCTGGTGCTTGAATTTGCTGGGGTGCATAATATCATGGATTTGATCAAGCTGCCGCTAGATCCTAAAGGATTGGACACAACAACAAATTTGGCCACTACTATTTTAATGAAAAAAGTATTTCTGATCATATACCGTTTGTTGCTTCATAGGAAGGAAAGAATCAGAAGTATGAAGAAAATTAACTGTTTCAGGGAGTAACCGCACCACCCATCACGAAATACTACAAGGGTATGTAGGATAATTGCACCAATGCTAGCCAGGCCCTATACGCTTTCAATACATCCCTGAAGTGGCCTACATCCTAAATGAGTCACACAGCAGATATACGATTGCTTGATCTAAGTCAGCCGATTGATCCGCGAAGGACACAACACATTTCCCGTTCATCTAAAGTAGAGACTAAAGTAATGAGTTGGTCTCTGGGATCCTCAATTAATAGGATTCTCTTTTCCAGGGATACGGGTTTCCACAAGCGCGACAAACAGATGGACACTTTAGTCCACCAAGAAGTTAATAGCAACAGGGCGGTGATAGCTACTCAAGGGAAGCCTTCTATCTTTTACAAGGTAACCATTACGAAGGAGATAAAAAAGAAAGAAGAAAAAACGAAGATCACAGGGGGATCACAGGATTGTGACACCCATGTTTACTTAAAGAAAATATAGCCCTGAGAGGACTTTCAATAAACAGTGAACTGCATTCACTTACTGCAATGAAAGGGAATGTGGGATATTCTCAAACACTAAACCCAACAGAGGAGAGTGTAGAATATAAGAGTGCACCATACATTTCATGTTGAAAAGTTAAGGAATCGAACCTGTGTTCAACTAATCCGAAGCTGCTCAATATCAAATGGGCCATAATAGAATTATTTTGGCAAACAAATAGAAGACCGCATAAGATTGTTGTAGGGAATTTTAAAATTCACTCAGTGAATTACCTTCCAGAAGGACTTTTCATTGATAGGTCTTATTCAAGTGTTAAAAATGATTCATTAGTCACTCAAATGATCATTTTATACACACCAGAGATACCGAGAAATACAGCTGAAAGACTCCTAACCACAGCGAGCATTCACGAACTGTTAAACCGAAGGTCAGTGCAAACAGTTTGACAGACAGTTTACAGTTATAACAAAGGAAACCTAAAAACTTTCAAGAATCCATTCCATTAAAAATACATGCAGAGGCACATCACAACTTCCAATTGTTCACTACTGGCTAAGATTGAGTCAGGACTTTTAATTCCGAAGAGCACTACCGGATCACTAGATCATTATGAAAGTAAACAAAAATATTTACAACAAAAAAATCTTTAGAAGATAATTTATTAAGACAAAAACATGGTTATTTAATATTTGTTTCCAGTTTGAAGAATCATAAAATTGAAATCTATGAAAAATTTGTAAAGTCAGAATCTCTAAAATTATAAAGTGATCCCATTAGAACTTTCTCTACTCTCAGTAATTCCCATGGATTTTAAATCTAGCATTAAAAACACTCAAAATTTAAACAGTACTTAAATGCACATAATAAACAACTTTACACAAATAATTATTTTTAATATTTTAGAAATCTTGTCTTTTACAAAAGTTAATGAAAACATATGTAAAATATCATTGTTATTTCCAGAATTATGGTAGAATAATTTAGTTATAAATTAATTGCATTTTTTAATTTAAGAAATAATTTTTTAAATTTGTTTATTTTAGCTTTAGTGAGATTAAACAGAATTTTCTGCTCATTTAATTTCCGTTAATACTAAGATGATATTAAATCTTAAATTACCTTCAATAACTACATAGAATATTTATTTTAGTGGTTATACGTCAGAATTATTTTATACTTTTAAATACAACTAAAATTAACAAAAAATTAATGCAATCAACATATAGTTGTGCAAAATACTGAATTTTTCTTTTATTACAGAAATTATAAATAAAAATAACTTTAATTAATCAGCACAAAGTAATTATAAGCAGCAAATAAAACCTTTATATTAAACAATGAGAGAGAGAGTCATAGATTTTAAAATAAAGTGTATCTTAATCTAGATCAGTGAATTGATAATTTGTAAAACACTGATGTATTACAAAATGTTTCCAAATTTGTGAGATATATATTCATATCAATGTTTATCTCAACATTTTCTTAAAAAAATTTGTGTAATAGTAATGCAACTATATTCTAGCTCTGAAGGAGCTAGACTCCAAAAACTCCTCAAAAGGGATGAACCTATTTTGGTTGGCACCTTAAAGAACGAGGGTAATTTTGCTACTTCCGGGAAAGAGGTTATAGAAATTATGACCAAAATCCACTTTCCAGGAGCTAGAGATATTTATAGCAACGAAGGGGAGCACTGCATTGGCTCTTTGCAAAGAGTCAATAGCGATCAATGGACCATCGCTAAAAATATCGTTAACTACAATATTGTTAAATGGGCAATCTCTGCCTTTACCTCTAAAAAGCCCAGAACCTGATGGAATTATGCCCATCATGATCCAGAAGGCAGAGGAAGTTATCATACCAGTGTAACTAGAATTTACAGAGCAGCACAGGGTTACATACCAAAGATATTGTAGAAGACCAGGATTGTTTTCATTCCTAAACTTGGCAAGCACACCTATGACCAGGCCAAGTCTTACAGACCTATCAGTCTTTCTAAAAATTATGGAGAAAATCATTGATCGGCATATAAGAGATTACTTGGGTAGTAACAGTCCTTTTCATGCCCTTCAATTTGCCTACCAACCCGGCAAATCTACTGAAACCGCTCTACATCAGCTAGTTTCCAAGATTGAAACCACTCTGGATCAAAAAGATATTGCCTTGGCAACTTTCCTCGACATCCAAGGTGCCTTTGTTAATACTTCCCATCCATCCTCAATTCACTTAGAGGGGCAGGGATTAATCAGACCCTGTGTACTTGGATTGAGGCCTTAATTTCAGATGATGTATACAAATGAACATCTTCGGTGAATCATTTGAAAAAAAGACTACTAGAGGTTGTCCTCTCAAGGAGGTGTTCTCTCACCATTACTTTAGAACCTAGTTGTAAATAGCCTAATAAAATATCTAAATGATAGGGGCTATTATACGCAAGGATATGCTGATGACATTGTCATCCTTATCCTTGGCAAAGATTTCGACATAGCTTGTCATCTCATGCAGGAAGCTCTAAGTTATGTAGGTCAACTGTGCATGGATAGGGACCAGATAGTTAATCCTCAGAAAACCTACCTTGTACCTTTTACACGCAAAAGAAAACGGAAGGGTTTTTTCATACCAAGAGCTTTTGATATTGAAATCAATGGGGCTTCAGAGGTGAAGTATCTGGGCATTTATTTAGACCAAAAACTCACCCGGAATAAGCACATTGATAATAAAATTAACCGAGCAAAGAAAAGCATTATGATTTGCAGGCGAATGCTTGGTAAAACCTGGGGTCTACATCCAAAACTGATGTTGTATATGTACACAGAGCTATTGTCAGGCCCATTCTTAAATATGCCTGTGTGATCTGGTGGCGTAAGGTGGAACAGAAGACTGTGACTGTGACAGACTAGGAGGTCTACAAAGACTGGCCTGTCTCTGCATCACAGGAGTAATGTCCATCGTACCAACCAGAGCATTGGAAGTTATATTGGATCTGACTCCCTTAGACATCTTCATCTGCAGCACTGCCAGAATGAATGCATAAGAATGAAGCTACAAAACCAATGGTACGACCAACCTGTTGCCAAAGGGCACAGGAGTATTACCAGGAAAATTCAAGATCCTACTTTCCTGATGCCTTCGGACATCATGGAAAAGTCATACATGTTTGAAAGGACATTTGAAATAGTATTTCCAACTAGAGACGAATGGGATAACAACATGTTCAAAACTAAAACTGGAGATCTAATCTGGTACACAGATGGATTACTGAAAAACAGCCTCTCAGGACTGGGAGTATGTGGCGTGTTACCAAGAATTAGCCCATCTGTAAGCCTTGTGCGATACACTATATTCTTCCAGGCAGAAGTTTTGGCCATTATCCACTGTCTGCGACTAAATATGAGAAAGGGCTACCACGGTAAGCGGATTCTCATTTTTAGTGACAGTCAAGCCGCTTTAAAAGCACTCAGTTCTTTTGAAATCAAATCTAAAAGGATTTTGGAATGTAGAAACCTTCTAACAGAACTGACAACAAGGTGATCCTTGTATGGGTGGCAGGGCACAAAGGTAATGAAAGGGCTGATAAACTTGCTAAACAAGGATCGTCTTTTGCTCCCATTGGTGCAGAACCTTTTTGTGGAATCAATTTGAAGACCGCAAAAACCAGTGTTCTTAGATTGGAAAAACGGAAGATGTATAAAGCTTGGCTCAACACTCCTGGTCAAAACCAAGCTAAAAATATGGTCTGTGGATCATCAGCGAGGATTGCCTCTGAAATTCTAAGATGCTCTAGGCAGAAGATACGTTTAATCGTAGGCTTTATAACTGGGCACTTCTATTTCAGAAAACACCTCCATAAAATGGGACTTTTTCAGCAAGACCCTATCTGCAAGAAATGTCACACGCAAGAGGAAACGTCCAAGCATATTATTTACGAATGCGAGGCTCTTGCCCTCCCTAGATTAACTTCTTTAGGCATCATCCATACTAGAGAGTTACACCTAGACTCAATTAAAGGGTTATCAGACTTTATTAATAAAGTGGGTGACCCGAGCAGCTGGAACTAGGAAACATTGGGTTTGGAGTTAATAGTACAAAATGCTGATAAAAGCAGAGGTGCCCAATGACATACAAACCCAACTCTAAGAAGAAGAAGAATGCAACTATAGGGCAGAGGTTATAGAAAATATTCAACCACTTTAACTTCACAAATAAAAAGTAACTTCCCTTTATTTGAAAGATTTAAAATTAAGCTATTTAATTTTTATCGCAAAAATAGTCAAATTGCAATCAATAACAGTAAAAAAGTAATGAATTTTTAAGAAAGAGAAATTCTTTGCATTACTCCTTGAATTTCCATTAATTCTTGTTTTGAAAAATAGAAATACAAAAGTTATTTTTAATCATATGAAAACCAGAAATTTTAATCAAGAAAAAAAAATCATTTCGGGAATGGCTGCATGTGATATTTTCATCAAAATTGTAATCATTTTCATACATATATAGAAATATAGTAGTGAATTTAATTTAATTACTTAACTTCAATCCCAATATTTTTTATGTAGATGGTTGGTACATTAAGCAAGTAGTTTTAAATTGTATAATTTTTATTCATAGTTTTAAATTTCATTGGAATATTCAAAAATATGTTACTTATGATTTTTTTAAAATTCCCATTGCTTTGCAAACTTTGTAGATAATAATGGATGTTTATCCTGTTATTATAATCATTTATTTTGATCACTCATTACCGGAAATCACTTTTTAAATTTTTCAGTAAAATTAATATTAGTAGAGATATTTATACAATCATTTAATTCTGTAGAGAAAAGGAAAACAGGCTTTTTCTAATTTTTTAAAAAATTTCAGTAATTTCCATGAAAACAAATCTTTCCATATGAGAAAAATATTGGGATTCTTAAAACTTATTTTAAATCCTTATATTTCTGCTATATGCAATTAATAACTAGAATCAATCAAATTTGATTTTGTTTGCATGATATGAAATACTTCATCATCAAACAGAATTAATTTCCTTAAAAACAATTAAAAATAGAATTTGTTTCAATTTATTTTATAATTTTATTCAGAGATACTATAATAATAATTTGTAAATAAAATATTTATCAACCTTAACATTCTAACATATCTGCACGAAAACATTCAACAAAACATTATAGGTGAAAATTTTATAGTCAAATATTATTAAATACAATTTACAGAAAGAAGTGATTAGAAATTAAAAATAGAAGAGTTTAGATATTTTTGATGAATTAATGTAATATATCCTGTTTTTATTAATGCTATATGATCAAATTAAATTTACTTTTCAATTAACTTTAAAATGATATAAGCACTAAACTGAAATATGACAATTAAATTCTGTTTGGTCTTAGTTATATTTAGTAATATGTTGAGCTATAATTATAATATAAATTATTATACTTTATGATAAGTTTACTTTATTATTGTTATTGTATAATGCTAATATGCTATTATATTTGTGTGAGTTTGATAGATCTACATTTCTAATATATTTTTAACACTTCATATTATCAAGAAAAATTTAAAACTTAATTTATATTTTTCACTAATACATATTTTTAAATTTATTCCTAAAATTGTTAGATACTTAATGTATGTCATCACATAAAGATGGTTTAGAAATATTGATATAATATACCAATATGAATATTTATGTTCTGAATTAGACATCAAAAAAATTTCTTAAATTATATTAGAAACGGAATTTTTCTGGCATCAAAAAAATATTTCTTCTGGAAACAATTTAAGATAAAGATTTGAATTTTGAATTTTTTTTTATGTACTGCAAACAAATCATTTTTAAATTTATAAAATTTAAGAGTTTACTCAATTTTAAATGGTATATTAGAATAGTATGCTAATTTTAAATTTCAAAGAACAAGATTTTTATTTTACTTTATTGTTTTTATGTATAATTGGAAATGGAACAATTTCCAATTTTTTTGAAATTTTAATTTTTCAAAAGTTTTGTACATTAAAGACAAGATTTAATAATTTATGTAAGAATAAATACAAAAACAATACTCATTTTAAGAATTTGAAACTTTGATAATTCTACACAATAATAAAGGTACACATTATTTAAAAGTACTGGATTTATAAAACATTATTAAATTTTTGCATTAAATAAACAGTGAAAGCTATTTATTTTATATAATAAAATGTTTAAATTAAAATCATGAATACATATATTTTCCAAAATTTTTATTCAGATCAAAACACAATTAAAATATGGATAGTAAATCTTTAACATTAATATTTAACATTCGTATACATTTCTTTTAGAACTTATGTAATGAAATACCTCTATTAGATAATAGAAATTATTAAACTAATATTGGCATATGAATACATGTAATAAAAATAAATAATTCAACAATTTCTAAAATAGGATTCAGAAAAACATTAAAATCTGAGTTTTCATGTGTAATCTTTTTGATTTACAAAATTATAATAGGCAAGAGGGGTAGTAAAGGTAACTGATGTTCTCATTTGAAATGATAAAGATATATGTTTGAATAAATAAAAGAAAAAACAATACAAAGTACAGATTTTGTCAATCTAGCAAAAGAAATATTAAGGAATAATTTCACTAGTTGAATTTCATTTTAAAAATTGTATTATGTACAAATATATAGTTTACTTTTTATGTATTAGGAAATTTAATAAAAATTGTTTTCAATGTATTGCAAATAACTGCATGTGCATCACATTACTTCAATTTCCTTTTCATGTAAATAAAAATAAGTTTTAATAGTTTTATATAAAATATTTTAAAAAATAGGATGAAAAAATTCATATGAAACTATTACATTTTATATTCTTCAATTACCTTTCTTAAAATAAATTTGAGAAAAAGAATCATTTTTAATGTTAATAAGATTTCTTTTTTCTATTTTATGGATACTTCATAATATAATTAGTTTAAAAATACAATTTTCAATAATTTAACTGGTATAATAAATTATGTTTATGTACAGTAATTACTACCTATAATCATAGTTAGCTTTACAGAAGGATGCAATGACCTTTTCAATAATTTTTTTTATTAAAAGTCAAATTCTAGAATAACAAATTGCTTGAACAAAAAATATTTTTTAAATTATACAATGTCATCAAACATAAAAATAAATATGTTAACATTGATTATATGTAATAGATTAGAAACAATTAACTTTTTTATACAATATGAAAATATAACAAGTTCAATGATATATTTTTAATTAGAATTTAAAATTAACAAAAATAGCAGCAGGAATTCTTCATTTAACGTATATTCTTTTAAATAAAATCTTGCTTTTTAATATCACAGGTTAATACTCACTGGAATATCTACTTCTCCTTTATAGCCATTGTCTTGATATGATTCTAGTCTTTGAATATAAGATAAATTCATATTGTGCTCTTTTGCACCTTGAATCATAACAGTTTTATAAATAACTGAAGGTTTGGAATAATCACTACATGCAAGTGATTTTTTATAAGTTTTACAGACAGTATTTATGTTATCTGCTGTACAAACTGTAACTGTAATTGGTTGGTAATCAATTTCTTGCCTATAAAAAATAATACATGAGAGTATTTTGCTGCTTATTTCCAAAAGTAAAACAAATGAAAATTGTAATTATCATATATTTTAAAATGGATATTAAACAAGATTAAAACAGTGATTAAATGATATTTTTCAAAAACATTTGTTGTGTTAATTTATCTCAAATAAAATTCAAGAATTGAATTATACTTTTTAATGATATTTTTAAAAACTATATTTAAACAAGCTTCACAATTAAAGTAATTATTTAATTACTAATTTTTACAATTATAAAATTTCTTGCATTGGAAAAAAGATTTAAATAAATTGCTTATTACAAAATCTTTTATTTCAAAATCATTCTAGCCTCTGTTGATTCAAACAAGAAGTAAAATAACTTATTAACATTGAAGATCTCACAATAACTAAATAAAAAGTTTCAGTACTATTAAACAATGAAAATATAGGAAAAATATGTAATAAACAATATTTGTGTAAAATAAAAAGATTGAATTTTCATCTACATTGCAATCAAAGTAAGATTAAATACACTTGTTCAATTAAAAAAAATAATAATAAAACTCAGTAAAATTGATTTCCATTCTAGATCCTTAATATGAATTTAAAACTAATTTGCATTAAAATATAATCTTGGGTATCCTAAGATTAACAAAAAATAGTATGAAAAATTATTGCTGAATAAAAAATCAAAACAAACAAAATTTAGTTGATAGTTAAATATATTATAGTACATATAAATGTATTTATTATAGATCTAAAGTCAGAATGGTAATATTTTTCATATTTTATCAAAATGGAGCAAATTATGACAATTTTTAAAGTATAATATTACTATTCTGTAAGAAACAGATATATTTTAGTCAAATTCCTATTGTAAGAAAAGCACTAAAGATGAGTGCCTGGAACTTCTATACTGAGGCATTTTATATATGGAATGTTTAAACTCAGATTATTAGTTTTTTATTTTTTTCTCCTTCATTTATATTTTTTTATGAATGTGAAAACATTTAGAAAAAATATATAAATTCGTGAATATTATGTTTTTTACTTAGAAAACACTCAGTTGATAATTTTTAAGATAAAAAAAATAATTTACGAAAATTAAAAGCAATATATTACGAACAATAAATCTACAATTCATCACATTCTCAATATTAAATTAATTCATTTTACAATAAAAATAATATTATATTATATGTAACCAGTAAATGAATAATGTCATACTTACAAACTGGTGTATTTTGAGTTCATGATGACATTACATACCAAAAAGTTCAATAACAGAAACAAAATTTCACCAATAAAAATTAAATAAAATAGCCTGCAGAATACACTTAGGTCAGCAGATATTGTAAAAATTGAAAACTACTAAGAATATGCATAATTTGGAAAAGGAAAAATCATACAAGATAAAATAATATTTATTACTAGGATTATCATAACATTTTAATAAAAATTGTGATCTTAATTAGAACTTGCTATAATAGAAGAATAAATATAGAATGAATAATGTATGTATTTTTCAAAATACATGTAAGTAAAATTATAATTTTCAAAATAAAGAATATTTAAGTTTGGGAGGTATCAGCACTTAGACATAATTCTAAATACAAGATACAGACAAGATAATAATTGTGCTAAATGTAACTGGAAATTAGAAAATTCTTTAATAATGAATTATGAAAATATTTCGTGTTGAAAAGTCTAATTTAGTTCAGACAGATATGAAAACTTTTACTTTAGCTGTTTAATAAATGATTAATAAAAACTTTTTCTTTGTTTTAAACACTGTGCTAGAGAATTAAAAAACATTTTGTATATTGATCATAAATTAATTTTCTAAAAACACTTAACAGAAAGAAATTTTGAGAAAAATTTTGAAAGAACTCGTTTTTTTAAATTATAGACATGAAAAGGACAAATAGAAGAAATGCTACATTTTTTTTGGTAGAATAAATTTGCAAAAAGTTTGCATTATAATGCAATGATTCTATTATGTCACAAGGTAAAATGAAAAATAAAATTACTAAATTCATTATAATAAAGATGTTAATGATCAAATTTATTTAAGTAGTTCATCACTTATCTTAGTGACAACATCAGATGTGGGATTTTAAAACAATAATAAAATACTCTTATTAATTCCTAAAGTGTCATTGATAAATTTGAAATATTAACCATCAATGATCAGAAAAAGTAATATAGTTCAAAACTATTAGCAATATAGAAAATTATAAAAATAAATTTATACCCTAAGAAGTCCCTAGCATGTTTTGTATTCCATTCAATTTTTTGATCAATGACTGTAAAATGATTATTTCATCACTATTTGTGATAATTAATTATAAAAATTTCATTGTATAACAGTGCTATTTTACAACATTTAAAGATATAGAACTATAGATATCAAAATATCTTGGCTAAAAAAGAAATCAAGGAAATGCTTTTGGTTCATTGAAAAACTTTTAGAATTATTACCACTCAAATTTCATCAAACAGATGGATAATATAAAAGAAATATTATAATTTGATGCATAGAAAAGCATCATACTCCATTTGACAAAATTATATAATTTGCAGCAAACATTGAAAAATGTGACTGGTATAAAAATGAGTTAGTTGTTATTTTGAAAGAAAAAAATCAATTATAAGCTACTTACTATTGTATCATTTATTAATAGATGTTTTTGCAGCAGACATTTCCAGAAGAAATTTGCATCTTTATGGAATTGGTGATTAAGACGATCAACTTTTTAATCTCAGTTTCATAGCTAAACATAAGATTACTCATTTCCTGTTATTAATACAGAAAGTTATCCACAATTGCTGAATGAACAGTTCTAATTAGATGATAAAAAATATTAAGACCCTTTTATGTACATTAATTACTTCTATCATACATATGAAAATTTTACTTTTTCAAATGATGTAACAGAAGGATTTTGTTAACTGTTGTGAGAAAAATGATTGTAACTGAAAGAATGGGCCATTGTGCTTTCCCAAGAATTAGACTAAAAAATTATGCATATGAACAATGCACATAAAGGAGAGACATTTTTTATGATACGCAAATCTTTAGTTATTACAAAAATTACCAAAAAGAATGAAAATTGACTATGCATGCATATGCAAAAAGAAATGATTGTTAAACAAGTAATAAGTAATGATGAGAAGACTTATACAAGTTATATATATAACTTAATAGCATACATGAAACCCTTTGAGGAAAAACAGTTACTGGCCCAAGAGCTAAAGGAGCATGGAACTAAGGTACACCTAAAAAGGGCATGTCATACACGATAGACATTTCTCAGGTGGAAGAGAAAATTTGATTAAAAAGTGTAATGATGATGATAAGAGAAACTAGAAAATGGAAAATTTCCCGACAGCTCTCAAATTTTTAGTTGCAGCATGAAGGGATTAACTTGAGAAAAAATGAAGATCACTTAAAACTTCTTGGAAAAGAGGTATTAAAAGGA
The DNA here is from genome assembly GCA_037975125.1 of Latrodectus hesperus. Taxonomy (NCBI): domain Eukaryota; kingdom Metazoa; phylum Arthropoda; class Arachnida; order Araneae; family Theridiidae; genus Latrodectus; species Latrodectus hesperus. The sequence goes on along the minus strand of CM075852.1, from coordinate 98,072,913 downwards.
TTCGACATCAATCTGCATGAAATTTCCTCTTTACTAAAGCCATCTGTCAGACCATTTACAACTGAATCACTCTAAAACATTATACCTGCTACTCTTCACTTAAGACTAAGAAAATGGTTGGAAACTGAGACACTTATGCAGAATTTTTCAGGACATAAGATCAGGTAAGTCAAAAAAAATTGTACTACCCAAATTTGTCATGAAGATAAAGCATAACTCGCTTTTTTCATTTTGGGTGAGCACACTAGAATAAGTGAAATTGGCAACAAACTCTTCCAGACTGTAGTAGGCAAGTGGCAAAAAACTGGGAAATTCCCTAACACTAAAGATAAAAAAGATTCACTGAAAAGCACAGAAACTCCAAAAGGCTAGTGAGTAGTAGCTAGAGAAAACACTGCAAACAAGCACTAAAAACTACTGGTGAATGTAAAATAAAAAGGTTTATATGATGCAACATCAAAATTGTTATAATTTAATGGATATAATTTTTTTCATTTCATAAATCTAAAATGCTAATAAAGTGCTTAACAAATTTTTACCTATCACCAGGGATTGGAGATTATTAAAAATTTATTAAAAAAACTTTTAAGCATGTCAATATATGTATGTATACATATAATGATTCTCCTTGAAAATGAATTCCAACTGTTGAGAGTGATTTTTTTCTGTTTCTCTTATCTATTTCTCTAAATTATCTTCTAAACAAACTAGATTAAGGTGCTGGTGTAATAATCATTAATCATCTCATTCATTGTATTCCTACTGGTGAATGCATCTCTTGTCCATTTGAAATTCTCTAGTTATAGCCAAATTTATCATCTTCCTTACTTCAAAGATTTTAAGCAACTGTATAATTTTTTCCTTGAATATAAGTCATAATAATTACTTTATAAACTTAACAAATGGAAATGATAAAATAAATATTGCAATAAGCAAGCCACATAGCAGCGAGACATGCGAGATTGAAAACAAAATTTAGTAAAACCAGTTTTTAACAAAAGTTTTATATATTATAATACTTCAGCAAAACCTAAAAATTAAGATAAAATGTTACCACTCTAGGAGTCTCTGTATTATCTGTTCACTAAATTTTATCAATTTCAAGTATAAAATCAACAATTAAAACACTCACGACTGATACACGAAGTTTGATTGTAAAAAAGTTGAGTGAAAGGAGAAAAATATAAGTATTGCATGACAAGGTCTAAATATCCAGTTTTATGATACACCCATTATTTAGTTAAAAAGAAACTATCAAATTTTTACTTGTGGATAAGCTATTTAAAAATAGTTATACTTAACAATTGAAATATTGAAGATAAGAAGAATAACAATAGAAACAATGAGTATTTATTATTTCAACTTTTCAGCATTTGTACATTGTCACTGATAGTCTGTCTGAAATTATGATAGTTGCATTAGTAATATTACACATTAAAATTAAAAAAAGGATAAAAAGTACTTGTTTAGTGCTTCTTCATGTTCCTTGGAAATTTGCCATACAATGCCCCAAACTGAATCATTTTCACTTTCAATTATGGTGGCTACAGCACCTTTCCAAGAATTAGCATATCCAGAAAATAAAAGTTTATATTTCTAAAAGATAAAAACATTTAATTCATAAAAATTACTTCTTTTAAATTTAGATATAAAGGAATTTTTTATTATAATACTAGAACAAAATATATAGTTTACAGTGTTAAATAATAAGTTTGAAAAATCAATATTTTTTCACTTAGAGGAGACATTGGTAAAATCATTTTCTGCAAAACAATCAGTAAAAATAAGAAATAAAATATTGATTTTTATAATATAACCTCCTGTTTGGATATAAGTCTACTGCAAATTTAGGCAATTGATACAAATTGAAATCTATGGTAAGGTAAAATAAAGAAATGACAAAAGTAAATAAGAAATGTGTGTGGTAAACAGTAAAAATTATCAGTGATCTAAAAATGATGAAATTTTGAACATACAGCTCAATTATAAAAAAGAGTTGTGTAGAGTTACAGAAAACTGTTATTTTGTTTAATATTGACAGTTTTACATTCTAAGCCTGGTAATTTTTTTAAAAAATTTGCTGGCGATTTTGTAAACTATTGTTTTGACCTTGAGAAATGAAAAATTACTAAAAAATCAAAGGAACAACTAAATTAAATAAAAAGTTAAACATATTTGGCTCATTCATAAAAAAATGGAAAACCAGATTTTCAAAATAAAAACAGCTCCTATTAGCTCAGGTATCAGATGGAAAATAAAATGTGATATTCAGGCAATTTACATTAATAGTGGAAATGCTTTCACATTAATTATTGACAAACAATTATCACAAGCAGTTATTGAATGCTAATAATTCTTCACAACAAAATTAAATTTTAGGTAAGAATTTCATTATTTCAAAATTGTTCTGTAATCCTGGGAAAAATACAAATTAATGTATTGAAAAATTAGGATCAGAAATTTAAGTAAAAGGTATATACTGATTAATGAGTTCCCACAGTTCTAACTTCCAAGATATGCAAGGCAAAAAAAAGAACATCAAAAGTAACATTCAAAACTACTATTTATATTTTTTTCCAATTCTGCAAGAAAAAATTTAATTTTAAATTCCTATTTTATTTTTTTCCAAGAAAATAGGTTATTTCTTTCTCTGCAGATTCCCAAGATAATTTATAAACATGTTTTCAATATTCAGTTCATGTGAATTTGATTTTTTCTTTATTGAATAAGCTAAATCAATGTGAAAATCAAATAATTAAAATTTTTATTTATTGAAAAGTTATAGATTCTAAAACTAATAATTTTCCAGTAGTAAACAAATTCATTAGAGATCCTAATACAGATAATTTTTTTTTTACTTTTTAAGAAAACTATCATAATATATTAACACTAATTTTTGTTTCCATGATATAGCCATATAAATGGTCCAGTTATATTTAATAAAGTCAAATGGATTTTAATATTTACACTGAATTTGGTCATAAAAAATTTTACTAATAGTTCAATAAAAACACTTGAAATAATTTATTTTTCCATGAAAAGGAATATTGTTTTTGATTTGATTTCAACATATATTCTATTTTATATTAAAATGATGTAATAACTCTCCTAACATGTTTTACATGTTTAGAATAATAAGGAAAATACAATTATAATTAATTCATTAAGCAGGGCAGTAAGAAAAACTGCAATAAATATTATGCGAGATCTGAAAAAGATTTTCTTTTATTAGTTTTCAATTATAAGAAAAAATTGACAACTACATTGAAGATTTACCAAATAATCAGCTAATTAAAAATTTTGAAAAACATAAACTACACATTATAAAAAATGCATTCCTATAAAGCTTACAGAGCTTTTATTTGAAATAAAAAAGTATAGGAGCATAAATTAACAAAAGAAACTTGTATATCAAAATTTTGATGTTTATAATTTTCATTTTCACCATGAATAAATTATTAAATAAGTATTTCTATTTCCTCATAAAAAATAACCAAGTTTAAAATACAGTCCTATATTTTGCTAACTAAATCCTTCAACAAAAATTTCATTTGAGAAATTAAATGCTTCTTTAAGTTCAAGAATGAAAGTTGAAGATGTCACAATTTCAATTTTTGTCAAACACTAACATAATGCATACATTGGCACTATTTTATATATTTAATAGAAAAGCAATAAATATTTTCACTGTACAATTGCAGATAAAAAAATTGCCAGCTACTTTATTTCACCACAAAAAAAGACTGATTTTTTACATTTACTGAAATTACATTACTGAATTACATTACTGAAATTTTACATTAGTAAAATTCTTTCTTCAACTATCTCATTTGGATAAAACATTTTATGACACATTATTCTAGTTAAAATTTTTAGTTTCTGATTAGTTTTAGTTTTCAATTAGAATTAGTTTTATATCAAATCTAAGCTTTTAAAAAAGAATTTTATTATTTGCTGGCATAGATGTCAATTGATTGTAAGAGGTGTTTTAGATTTTTTCTTGAAATTGAATCTTAAGTAACCACCGAATCAGAATAAATACTTTAAGAACATTACGTTCTCAAAAGAAACTTTTCAAGCTAAGTAAATTTCAAGTTTCTCCTCGTATTATAATTAATAAATTCAAAGTGATTAAAAAATTAATTACATACCATGTCTCATTTTATTAAATATTTCATTAAGCTCAAAAGAGCTTTTATTTTTTTATTTATTAAAAGTAAATTATTTTTTATTGAATTTTAAAATATAAATACTTAAGAATTAATGAATTTACCATTTTTACCACATAACTGAAATTAATATATTTTCCAGATAAATATTTTAGAATAGCAATACATAAAAAAATTTTACATCTGCAGTTAATAACTGTTGTTATACTAAAATATTCATATAGGAATATCAATATTGTTTTTAAAAACACTGAGAATGAAAAATCACCTAAAATTAAATTTCTGCAGTTCATAGAAAATCACTGAAAGACTTTACTTTATGAAATTAAACTCTCAGAAAATTAGACTTTGAAAATAAATATAGCAATATAAAATTGAATAAATCTTAATTTCATATAAAAAATTTGAATTTATGGAAGTAACCTATAAATTAAATGACATCCAGAAGTGTTAGGAATATTAATTGAAAATCAAGAAACCTCAATCGAAATAAATACTTTTATTCTATTTGTTAACCAAATTTTTGTCAGATTAATTTTCCAATGACTGCACTGAATGAAGTATTTTAGGATATTAATCTCAAAATAAAAACTGTATTTGACTTAAATATTTTGATTGTTTGTAATTAAAAACATTAATGCTAATTTGAAGAACTTGTACATTTGCTTACAGAATTAAAATCAGTGTTAATTGTTTTAAATTCCTATAAGATGTAATATTCCACTCCAGAGCTCTTTAAATAAAAGTGTGGTTTTCTCCTTTTAAAATTATCCTCGATACAGAACTACTAGGAGTAGAGAAGATATTTATGTCTTAATATGTATTCTTTCTACATTTTCAGTATAACTTTTCTAAAAAATACATAAATTTTTATCTTTTTAAAATGTATTATATTTTAGTGCTTTATAGCAAATGAAATTACATCTTCCTCAAAATGTCACCCATTCAAATTATATTGAAATGTGAATGAAAAAGTCATTGAATGTGTGTCATTAAAATATGAATAAAAAGAGTTTTGTAGTGCATACATTTTTATGTGTTATACTGTAAAAAGTATGGTTTCACATATAAAACAAAACTTCAGTCTTTCTTGATTCTTTGATTTCTTTTCAATTCTTTGATTTTTTGTTTTGTTTAGTATGCTGTGAAGGTAAAAGATCTACAAGTTACTTTTATGCAAAAAGACCCCTTAAATCATGATTTAATTTGTGACCCTTGATAAAATTTAAATTAAGAAAATATGTGTTTAATCAAGCATTAATTGTAAATTCACTGAACTAAATTTAAAATAATTTAAACAGAATGCAGTGAAAGGAGAATATTCACCAACTAATATACATACTTGCATATATAGTCGATTTCTTAGACTACTACATAATCAAAGTTGAAGATGCAACCCCTGAATTGTTTCCAAAAATTTCAAGTAAATTATATTGAGAAATAGTTTAAACCAAAATATTATTAAAAATCATTTTTGCACAAATAATTATATAAGGAAGTATAAGAGAAAAATCAAAGTGTTTATAATTCAATGTGCTTTAATTCTGTATTATTTATGTTTTACTTAAATTTAAAATATCAAGTAAGTCTTAATTTATAAGATAAACAAATTGAAAATAATTAGTCTTAATAGCCATTAAACTGTTTTTAATATTTTAAAGCAACCCACTAAATTATGAAAAAGAATTTAAAAAATGAATTACATCAATGCATTTCACTATTTGTTCTATTAATCTGCAATTCATCTTGCATTTTTTCCAAACTATAATAGAAATTTGCTACTTTCATTCATTCATTTAGGGAAACACAGCTTAATAAGTTGACAGTTGCACATATCTCAAGTACATCACCATATAATAACATATTATAAATTTTAATTTTGATCTTTTAGCATCTATTATTTTCTTCATCGCATTCATATGAATTGTAATTTATTAAATTATTGAAGTTTACTGATTATGTTTTCCGGGATAATCAGTTTCCAGGAACAACCGCAATGTTTTCTTATGAAACTAAAAAACCTTTTTAATTATTAGTTTAATTCATGTAAATTGTAAAACTTATTTTACATATTGTTATCGATAATTTTCAGATCATTTAATTAAAAAAATGTTTGGTACCATAACTCTGTATCTATAACATAGATTTTCATGAGAATCAGAAAACTTTTGTTAGTTTTGTTTTCATAAAAAAAAAACTTTGCACTCAAACACAAAAGTCAAATTTGAATATCTTTGGGAAATGAAGTGTATGAAAATACTAAGAATAAAATCCAAAAAGGATTTTATTAAAATTAAATAGATAGGACGGTATATATATTTATGAATAACACATGAAATAGCTTTAATGTAGGATAAATACTATTTACAAAAACATATACAAATAACATTTATCATTGACAGAGGACAACCGGACATGTAAGCTGCCGCATAACGTTCGATAATTTAAGGCGTTTCTAAAAGTAATTATGGGCTGGAATAATAATTATATTACGCAGAGAATTACATATAATTAAATAAATCCATTTATTTTAACTGACTATTACAAGTTTTCAAGTAATTTATTATTTAATAAATAAGATGTTAATTTCACAGATAATTTTCAAATATTTTTAGTAAGATTTGAAGTTAAAAGATTGAAAAAAGAAGTTAACAAATGCCATATGTTGATCAAATCTTTATTAACACTTATATTACATTTTCAATATTTCTTACCTTTAATTCAGCATTACATACATATTTAGCTGACGGACAATTTATCAATATTCTTCTAGTTAACATATTACTTCCATATGCAAAATATAAAAATGACATTTTAATTTACTAATGAGAAGTCTGGCACAGACCAATGATGGCTGGATTTCAAATTTGACCAATTTTAGTTACGGTATTTGGCTGTGTATTTCAGGGGACAAAAATTACAGAACACAGCCAACCGCATAATTATTTTGAACGACTATCAAAAGAAAAAGGCAACATTTGTGATGACATTCTTTACTTCAGACAATATTAACTGGCATGAACTCCGAAATAACGAAGGGGGTTTGAACATTACAGAAAGTTTAATTGGCATAGATTAATAAATGATGATCTTTATCCCAGATCTTTTGTAATTAAGGTCCTACATAGACTAATTGGGACCCGGGGAAAAACTTTTTGGGTCCCCCTCTACTTCACAACAACAAATTTTCTATTCGATTTGGCAAACAATTTTATGCGATTGACACCGTAAAATAAACTTTCTATTCGATTTGGGCCCGAGGTAACTGCCCGTATACTTAGGCTCTATTTGTTATCTGAGCCTGGATGACTGATTATGGCAATCGTGTCAGATCGTGGAAATCAGAATTATTGAAAATAGATTTAAAAAAATAATAAAATAATTGAAAATAAAAAATGTTAAAATAATTTTGTCACATAACTAAATTTTGTGAAAATTATAAAATATTATTCATACAATATTGAATACAACACTGGAAAGTGGATCTGCTTGACAAAAAGTACATGTGGACATGTGATTATAATACTAATTCTATGATTAAAAATCCTTGCCCAGAATTAATAAATAATTTAACCAACATCTTTAATGAACTAATTCAAATAAATTTTGCTTGAGCTGCAAGAAAATTGTGATCTCTCCCATTTTCAAGAGAAATGGTAAAAAATCCCCGTGACACCAACTGGTGTCATACCTCCCTCAAATTTGCTTCTTGTTTTATCGAAACAATTTGAAAATTGATAAACAAATATGATAAGTATTTTTTAGTAACCTCATATTACATTATAAATGATCAATTTGAATTTAGAGAAATACACGTGAATATTCACAAACTTCAAGCCTAAGAATTAATTACAAAAAATATAGAAGAAAACTTAGTTATAGTAGCATTATGTTTGGCAGTTGCAATTGCCTTCGCCAACAACTGGTTATATAGCCTATTTATAAACTAATTCAAAAATATTTTCCACTTCAATAATAGTTCTAATTAGTAAATTTCTCAAGAACAGAATTTTTAAGGTTAAAATGATATCTCCCCTGATTTTAGTAACAAAAGCTTTTAAATACAAGTTTCTATATTTCATTCACTTTTCTTTTCTTCTCAATTTGTTTCACAGATTTACCTAAACACCACTAAATCATTTGTTACATTTTTTAAGGTAACTTGGCAATCATATCAGTGAATAAAAACAACGATTCTGCAACAATCTCAATTAAAAATTATATCCAATCTTTCGAAAATGGATTTGTAAAATGGAAAATCTTAATGAACTTGAATAAATGGGTATCCGTTTTATTTGGAATTAAATCTAAAATTACTCATAAATTCATTTTAAGTAGTGTGTCACTATTCATGTCCCCGGAAGAAATACTCCGACGTTTGTCTTGATAAGAGATAAACTTGGTTCTTTTATGTGGAAGAACTATTGCTGTTGCTTAGCCCCCCCCCCTTGTCTAGGTAAACTAAACCAAGTCCAATAGACCATGTCGCTCAGTTAGATCAAAAACAATATTCCCTTCATTTAAAAATTGTCTCATAGAAAACCAATACAGTCTAATATATGAGAGGGAAAAACAGTGGCAGAACAGCGACAAGTTCATAAGTTTTTTCATTTTGCTGAACATGAGACTCTTTATATAACCAGATCTAAGTTTAGCTAGAGTAGTTTAAGCAAGTTTTGGGCAGGAGTACTGCAAGGACAATCCAGTGGACTCAGCTGCATACCAGGCGTGATCAGGAAGAGTCCTCCAAGTAGTGTTTGTATTAGCTAAAAACAGGAAAAAGAACTATTAAACAATTTAAACAAGAGTTTTAAATTCATCCATTGATTGGCAAGATATCAAATTAACATCATTGATAATAAATTATTGTTATGTAAAAGTTAGACTCATTATAATCTACGTAACCCCAGTCTGGGAATATGGGCACAGACATTTATGTAGACTTTAATCATATGAAAAGAGAATCATTAGAATGGTTTCTGGAGCACTTCTATATACAAAACGAAAACATATGTATCACGTTTCTAATTTAAATTCACTAATATTAATGAATTTAAAATAGAAACGATTCTGATCATATATTAAATCTTAATGAGAAAATTTTTAAGAATTTATAAAATATTCTCAATTTTATAATCATTAACCAACCCTAATATTATAAAACATTCGGGACCTTGTCTCCTTCATGTAAAGATGTACTCTCTCTCTCAGACACACACTCTTACAATCGTTGGATTACAGTCGTTAGCGACAACCTCCAAGCCTTAACTTAAGCTATTTATCCCCTTAGGGATAAAAAAGATAACAGTTTTCACTGCTAACAATTGGTTTTTGTAAAAATTTAATTTGAGTTACGGTATTCGGAACATGGCTGTGGATCAAGTTGTGAAAAACAGTGCTATCCAGAAAATCAAGCAGATGATCATTGACAGTGCTGCTCATGGTATTGAATCTCTGCCAAGAATCCTTGAGATTATCGAACAAGAACTTCAGGCCTTCATGGAAACTTTATAGTCTTCAAGTACAGTGAATATGCTGTTTCTGAACTGGCAACCCCTCTACTAGCAATACTAATAATGTTTCAGACCAGGTGTAAACTAATATTAATCCAGCTAATGTTGTTAGCTCTAAAGCTTTTAAAAAAGAACTTTGAAAAAGCGTTCTAAGAAATTTGTTAAAAAAAAAAAAAAAAAAAAAAAAAAAAAAACATGAAGGTAGTTACTGAGATTTTCGTGGTATCCCCAGTAAAAGTTCAAAATTCTTTCGAGTAATTAAGCTTTACTCAGGAAGCAGAACAACCGCAGGTTATCGACCCAGTTCGAGGAGAAAATTCCTCCAGTTACTGTCACTTATGGCGAAAGCAATACGATTTTTCTAAAAATTTAAAAGAAAAATTAAATATTGAAATTAAGGCGTGAACGGTAGGTGAAAACCTGAAAATATTTGCAAAAAATAGTTATTCTCACAAAGCACTAACCTTTTAATCAAAAAGCGAAAAGTTTGTTATACGAGGACTCCCCATAAATACTAAGTGTGAGGAAATAGCCGAAGACTTAGTTAAATTTGGCTATAAAACCACTAGAGTCAAACGAATGACTAATTTTAAAAACGGGAAACCGATGCCCCTCTTTTTAATTTCCATTTTGTCATCACCAGATGGCGCCAATATTCTAAACATCAAAAAGCTATGTCATCTCTCTGGCATTAAGTTGGTGCACTACAAAGGGCCCAAGTCGGTCATTCAGTGCTTCAACTGCCAGAGATTTAATCACATGGCCGATATGTGCCATATGGCACTGAGATGTGTTATATGTGCGGGAATGCACAACAGCAGAGATTGCCCATTTAAAAAGATAGAACAACCCCATTGTTGTAACTGTTAGGGGATACATTCGGCTAGCTACAGAAGTTGCACTGCATTCCCAAAACCAAGGCCCAATAAAACTCCTTTTAACACACACACACACAAAATAAATAAACGGCAGAAAATAGTAACAACACTAAAAGATCGAATTATATTACAGCAGAGTGAACATACGCTCAAGCTACGACCTCTCCACCCCGATTTAAAGAACCAACTCAGCACGCTTCTACAAACGCTCATGAATTAAATGATTTAATTAAACTAATTAATGAAATTAATTTTTAAAGGGATCCCCTAAGGGATCTACTTAAGGAATTAAAAAAAATCGCATCTCCGATGGATAAGCTATTTAAACTAGCTTCATACTTTCAAACTTAAAATTAATCACACTACTTAACATAGCATAATTTATTTTAAATTAATCTTAAAATTCTATTCAAAACTGCGCAATTTAAATTAAAGTGACATAACTATAATAGCATAACTAACTTATTATAATAATAATTCATTTTTAAACTTAAAATACAGAGTGATCTTTTTTAAAGTGACAGTGTTTGGAGCGCCCTGTAGCGCGATCTATTATATATATTTATATATATATATATATATATATATATATATATATATATATATATATATATATATATATATATATATATATATATATATATATATATATATATATATATATATATATATATATATATATATATATATATATATAGCCGGAAGGGCACCAAATTTGGTATTCAGATTAATCAAGACACGGGAAAAAAATTCCGTGAAATAACTTTTAGTCCTAAAAATCGCCGCTAGGGCACTTTGTGGCGCTTTACAATGTATAAAATGTGAGAAAAGAAAAATACTAACACATACAATCGTACAGTTAAATTATTAATGTTTATTTATTACATTAACTTCCCAGGTGAGGAATTAGACCACATTCAATGTGAGCACCGTTCTCAGAATTAACACCGTGCATTCTGCGCACAACGTTCTCCACAGCCATGCGTAACATATCACGAGGAATATTCCGTGCTGTCTTTGTTATGTTGTCCTTTAGAATAGACGAATTTGATACTCCACCAACATAAACGCACGTTCCGGTAACGTGAGAGACATGGAAACTGGAGCTCGTTTACTGCAGCTCAGATTATTTGTCTGAGCCCTCTACTACTTGCTTTTATAGCCCTTATTATTGGCACTGTCGTCGCACAATAATTGCATTTTGCTTTGATACCCGTATTTTATGCTAATTCTCGTTATTATAAGCTACAGCAGCTCCACAAAATGCCCTAGCGGTGACTTTTGGAACTAAAACTTTTTTTCACGGAATCCTTTCTCTCATGTCTTGATTAGTCTAGATATCAAGTTTGGTGTCATTTCAGCCATTAGATCGCGTCTACAGGACGCTCCAAACACTGTCACTTTAAAAAAGATCACCCTGTATTAACTAAATATCTCATAGCTAATGGATTTTTATTTATTTAAAAAAATATCTTATAAAATAAACTTCAAAATTATCTGAAATTTTCAGAACTCTCAAACTCTTTCAAAATTCTTAAGGGAATGAACCGGGTTTTTTTCCATGAAATAAATCTATTGCTTTCTCTCCTTTACAACACTACATGCCAAGTCATCGGTCATGAAAACAGATATGGACACTGTAGGCCTTTGCGATTATATGGGTTTTCATCCCATTGAGTTTAGTATAACATAAATGATCCTGCAAATGGACAACGAGAGAAATTTTAAGAAATTGCAACAAACTCATTTTTTTTATTATTTATTAAAACAATCATACATATCCTATCTATTACAAGAGTGACAGTTTTACGGAATGGAATATGATGTTTTTCGATGCATTTACTTGACATATCTCTTCGCGTTTGACTTTTGAGTGACAATAATTCTAAAATGTCTTTGGGATTTGTGATAAAACAAATTGCGCAAGAAATGAAACTTGCGATTTATCCTTTATATCACATTACCCGTCAACATCTATTAGTAAAAGTGAAGCGAATTCAAGGTTTCCGACTTGCTTGTCAGTTATATTCGAAAAAATTAGATTTTTATATCTTTCACTGCTTCACTTAATTTTTTAAAGGTATACTCTTTGTTTAAAGATTTTATAATAGTTCTGTGAATCATTTATAAAATTCGTTTATGTATCAATCGGCTGACTGAATTTAGTTATTCTCTCTTAGCAATCCGTTGTTGATTAATCGATTAATCCTAAAATTTATATAATTCTAACATTAGAATATTTCATCCAGTAATTAAATGCAAAACTTAATTTTTCTTGACTTTTCTGAAGTTCTTCGATTGTTTTCTTCCTTGAATCATCAACAAAGTATCTAATACTAAATGACACACATTTAGCTGTGAAGTGTCTCTTCACTTTTAATTTCTTGTTATTAAATACCTTTTGATGACAAATAAGACAGAAAGCAATTAAGTTTTAAATGAACGCGGAAATCTTAGTACATTTAATTTAAAATTCACAGTGGGTTTCTTTTTTTGTCTTTCTTTGCATCTTCTTTGCAATCGTGTTATTATACCACTCATGCGCGATTTACAAATCCGATTAGCACCATCGTTTGCCTTACCTATTCCACAACAAACACTTTGATTGACTTTCTCTTAAAAGTAATAACACTAGCTCAACATAAAGATGAATTATACTTGCATCGCCGGAAGTGTGGAGCTCAATCTCAAAACGAGTGCGTTGTATCAAGATGAACGCAATCTATTGTGCACGAATGCAATCTTTAGAGGTGTAAATTCTATGAAAGAATCCTTTATTAAAACTTGTTCAAACATCGACAGCAAGAAAAAAAATTATAATAATAAAATCATCAACAATTTACCTCTGTTCATTTTTAAGTTGAGTAGAGGTTACCCTCTCTTTGTTTACCTTTGACAATCTTTTCGTTTCTAATACCTTGTCTGAACTAAGTGATGGTGCCGAATTCATGCAAGAACTGCTGTAGAATCTCAGCACAGAGACACATGACCGATTTTAAGAGATAATGAAGACATCACTTTCAAAGTAAGCTTTGACAAGAGTTCCGTTCCCTGCAGCAGAAGAAGCTGTATGTAAGTGTTAAAAAATTGGTTCTAAATTGAAAAAAAGCTAAACTCAATATCTCGATTGCCCATATATGTTTTTATGAATGAGGGCCTGAGGTGCGAAGAATATGTCCCGGTTAGCTTAACTCGAATTCCTCAGCACTTAGTTCCCAAGCATGATCGTGCGTAGTTTATCGACCCACTGAAGGGATGAAAGGTTAAAATGACCAAGCCCACCCCGAAGATCAAATTTGAAACTTGTGCTTTGGGAGCGCGAAATGTTATCACTATACCTAGGCTTTTTTCAATTCATCTTAATCTTAAAATGTTAGATTAACATCTTAATTAGTAAATCTTAAAATCAGTAGAATAGGCAATTTTAATTTAAAAGACAAACTTTTAATTAAATTTTTTTCTTGTTTCTTCAAATATTATAATTGCACTTTTATTGAACATTTTGAATTCAAGTTTGATTGTAATTATAGTTTAACTTCTGTTCTTAAAAATATTAAATTAATAATTTTGAGGTATAATCAGACTGAAATATTTCAATTTATTTCTCTTTAGCTTTTGTTTAATTATAATTGTTACATATTTCCCGAGAATTTTTAAGGCTAAATACCAGTATGAATTGGGAGCATGAATTCATTGATATATACTCTTGAAACATTTGATTGAAGATTAAATATGATGATGAGAATTCAATAATAGATTTCAAATTGTTGAACATTTATTTTTTGTAAACTTCAAATAAGTAGTAAAACGAACGATCCAGTTTCATTTATTCAATTTTCTTTTAAAAAATTTCAGTGATATCATAGTTTTGTAGAAATTTAAGTTCAATGAATTTTTCAATTCGCATATTTATGTCTCATTTGGAAATACATATCCTGTCATATATTTACTAAAGAAGACTTATCTTCGCCTAAGCGATATCGTTAAAATTTTCCAAAATCGTGTTCTAAATTTTTGAGGAGTTTTGTGAAAAAACTCAATCCTACTTAATGCGAGCTATAAGCCTACGAGCATAAAGCTCCAAAACTGTTTCTGTCATATTACTACTACTACTACGATATCGTTAAAATAGGAAAAAAAGTAAGAAATTTTTAATGTTGCCGTAAGCACAAAATTTTTTTACAAATATTGCAATTATTAATTTAGAATTCTATTAATTAATGAAATTTTTTAAAACTTAAATCACCCTTTCTGATTTAAACTAACCATAAAGTGGATGTTTTGTCGTGTCTTTTTCATTTTGTTTTCCTTCTGTTCTATTGTCAACGTATTAGTGACTTGAATCAAAGGAAAACGGTTTTTCAAACCGATGCTTTGGTCTTTATATAAAAAAATCATTTTATTAAAAAATGAACTTCAACAGTATTCTCAGTCATTCGATGATGAACTTCCTTTTGTTTTCTGCCACTCGAAGAATGCGATTTGAACGTAGGCAGGAAATTCATCGACAAGTTGGATTTACGACACTGTCTCAATTCGATGTCGTAACTAATTATAAGTGACGTAGAGGAAACATTTAACGGGCTCTAGAAACATTATCTAATGTCATGGATATTTTAAACCAATGAGAATTGTAATAAGGTAATCATGATCTCAAATAGAACAAAAGAAACAACCACTTTATAGTTAAAAAAATGACTAATTATGAACATTTGATTAATTTCTTACCTTCTGCTATTCAGCTTCTATTGAATTAAAATATTACACGTTTACAATTTTGAAATATTTACGAGATTTTTATAAAAAATTAAGTAATCCATCACATTTATTTAAATAAGGGTGGTGTACTGTATTGATAGTTTTTGTTATAGTTTTGCTGATCGAATGAATATATGAGCAGCATTTTAGAATTAACACAAATTTGTTATTGAAAAAATCTGGCATCAATGTTCATCATCAAAATCAACAAACAAAGCTGTTATGTTTTTGATACATCGTATCGTAGAGAAAATTATGTTTGATGATATTAAACATTTTATTTGATTTTAAATTTGAATCATAATGTTTAAGAATACATTTCAAAGTGGATTTTTATCTATACTTTATAGTGTCGGCAGTAAACCCTTACAAATTTGGGACAAAAAGGTACAAGACTTGATTTCTTAAGGAATCGCCGGAAGCAATTCAAATATTGTTTATAATAATGAGTTAAAATTGCTTTAATTACTTGAAACTTAATGATATTTCTCTTTCAGTACATTAAATATTATGTCCTCATAATGTTTTTTTTTGTCTATAAATAAGCATGCCTAATTTATAGAAAAATTTGAAAAAAGCTTTATGATTGGGTTATATAGAGTTCATGTGATATTTCTTTACTAATTAAAATTAGTATGATATGTTCTGGAAACATACTGTTTCTAATAGCTATAGCAAAAATGAATATCTTCAATTAAAATGTATTTTCATTTTAAATCCATTGTATTCTTTGAACTTTCTAACATTTAATTAGAAATTATATTTGTTTCAGATTTAATTTGTTCTAATCTGTAACAGTGTTTTAAGTAATTAATACTCTATTCTATGTCGTTTTTAATGAACTATCAGCTTTACCAAGTTCTTTTTAACTTGTTCAATAAAAATATTAATTATTTGTTTGCCATTACCATGAAATAGCAAAGTTAATGCACAACCACTTATTATACTCTTCACTTCTTTGAAAATTATTTAAACTGAATTATGTTAAATGCATTTGTTCAGTGATCAAAACAATAAATGTCAATTGTTATATTGTTTTAAAAAAGATTTGTCATTTTTTACAAAAAAAATAATTTCATTAATTTAAATTTTGCAACTTCGGTAAAAGTTAACAGACCCGTTCAGGATTGGCGCGATTTCAAATTTCACGCCAAGCACTCTCCAGCTGTGTCGCCAACCTAAATTACGTCACTACACGCGATAGCCGTCAACCAATAACGATCACGTTCGAACTTCAGCTTTGAAATCGCACGTTTCTCCGAATTCCAAATATTAAAAATTTGAATATTTCTTTATAATTAAATACTGTAGAAGTTTTAAAATTCTAATAAATAGACATGAAAATTTTAAAACTTGATTTTTAATATACTGAGCAATGGCGCCCACCTTAAAAAACATCAGTGTAGTGCTACCTATTGCAGTGTCAACCAGGCAATAAAGCTAAATTTTTGAACATTAACAAATTTCACTTTTTGTTTAAACTCGAATTTTAATATAACGAGCAGTTACGTCCACATTAAATAAATTTAAGTACGCGGCACATTCTAACACTAACATAAAAAACAGAATACACACAAGTTAAACATTCATTTACTTATGGAAACATTCATTTTTATAAAAACTTTAATTTCTAAATATGAATAAAATTGTAATGAAAAGCAAAATAACTCACCTAATCTTCATCGCTCTCTGCTGAATCATGATTTTTCGCAGAATATATGATTTTAATATCATCAAAAAATCTACGATTGCGTTTTTCCTAGGATTTCTTCCCCATACGTACTCCGCAATGTACAAATCAAATTGACTTGGTACGTGATTTGTACCCTGCAGAGGTCTTTTAATTGCAGACCATGTTCCTTCGATGGAATTTGTGTGTGCACCTGTAATCGGGTCTTTGTATGTCAAACAATGATTTACTGTTAAGTGTACGAAGCCCTCACCTGAGGGACAATCATATCTCTCCAGCAGTCTGATATTATAGTTGTACCCCGAGGAAAACATTCACGCAAAATTCCAAGCAAAACATCGTTACTCCTATTTTCAACAACACAAAAAAACATTTATTCGATCCTCTTTTAATTCCTCCAAACACCCACCTTCCTTTATTGTACTTCTATCAAACTTGCTTTCATCGATCTCAACTTCAACTCCCACCCCATCAAACATTTTACTTTCACAAACACACATTTCCGAGCACACTTCTCTACAAAAACTCATCCAATCAATCACTGCCTTTTTAGCCAATTGCAAATCTTTCACAGTGAAATCACACGTACATTCTATCACCCACATTACAGTCATAAATAAACACTCACATGCAACCTACTCTTAGAAAACCAAGAGCCATTTCGTACATATTTTTTAATATAATGAGCATTCTCACCTTCCTTTCGACACATCCACATACACCCATCACAAACATCATTAGTATCAGGCAAAATCATATTTTCACCACACTTAACGCACACATACTTATCAGCAATCAAACCTACTTTTATGCACCATTCAACAACTTTCTTATTACCATCACGCTCTAAATTAAAAAAACAATGTAAATTCAATATATTCTCATCCATACTTAATTTTCGCACACAACACACAAACTCCAAAACTCAATGATTAAAGATTATTCTTTAATAGTTTCCAGGGTTAAATACAAAGCGCGCATGTCACGCAATCTCGTTACCTCATAAAACAAAAAGCACGTCATACATATGTAATCCGAACCAGTCTGGCGCACTTTATCACATGCTTGGTGCATTATACCCTTCTGTACGCTTATCTACTCTTTAGCGGCAACTTCTATTACTTTAATACTGATTTAACAAATGATTAAGATTTAATTTGTATTCCTTTTTTAATTATTTTTTTTTATTATTCGAGGAAAATTATTTTTCAGTATTTTAATTGACAGTTGTAATTTTTTTTTTAAGTTTAAGTATTAATTTAATGTATAATTAAGTTTAACTATTTTAAATGTATTAAGTTATTTTAATATAAAAAAATTTAGTGTACAAGTAATCTTTTAAAATTTGATACCAGTTAAAGATAATTTCTTTTCTGTGTAGTAAAATTAATTTAAGAAAAAATGTAACATCATTGTTATTAAATTTTTATTCACTTTAATAAAATAAATGAAACATTTTTTATTAATATTTTGAAAATGAATCTAATAGTTGTTAGATTAATAGATTATGGGTTTGACTTTCTTTTTGAGCATTAGTACTGGTAGTGTTTCAAAAAGAGCTTTAATTTGTAGGTTCCAGTCAAATTATTTCTTATTTGCAAAAAATAAACTGTACAATGATAAAACAAATGATTCTGTGATTATGAACATAAATTTTCTGAAAGTGAAGGTTCAGTTTTATGATGCTAATGAAATAGATTACTTAGGTGAAAAAATTTATTTGAAGACTAATATATACATTTTATTTGCCAAGGCAATATAAAATTTTATTACTAATTCATTTAAGATGACACAAATTACTAGAGTAGTTCAAATGAGACTTAAAGGCTTTGTCTATGTCTGAAAATTTCTCCAGTAATTTTTCAGCCATTGTAATGTACCTGAAAATGAGAAGAAACAGTCCTTGTCAAATACAGTTGCAAATTGTAACAATCATTTCCCAATTGTCTCTTTGGCAATTTGGTTCTGAAGTGTAGACAAAAATAGAATTATATTTCAGATATAATTTTAAGCAAGCATCAATTAGCAAGAAATAGTGTATCTTGCTCATTCCTAATGGATTTACTTTGTTGTATCTTCATTTTAAATATGTTAAGCGTATATCAGGTCATGACTACCTTAATGAACCACATTGATATGACTAGTATTTTTGACTGTCTCATGTTTCTTGAACATACCTATGAACATTTTACATTTAATAAATTGCAATGTATGATGAAATGTATGACTTTACTCTAGGCTGTTTTTACAAAGCTAAATTTTATTGGTCTTTTTAAAATCATGGCCAATATTATCTCTAGCTAATGTAGGAAGAAATGTTTTTTAACTCTGATTTGAATCAACTAATATTATTTGCATGTTTAATAGTTATGGAAATAGTACTTTATGGAATGAAATATACCTTATGTTCATTACATTATTTTCTGTAATTCATTTTGCTTACATGATTTCTATATTTTTCCATAAAGCATCATTATAAATCAAAGTAAAATTAATCATGTAATTTTACTTATATAAATAATTTTACTTTAAAATTGTGTTTATATAATTTTACTAGAATTTATAATGCTTTATCGAACTAAAACGTTATTATATATCTATGTATATGGAGGGAATATTTTATTAATGGTTTATTAAAAAGGTATGTATGTTTGAAAATTTAACCAAGTAGTTAATTTGTTTCAATTAGGAAGTGTTTTGCCTTTATACTAATGGACTTTATTAATTTCATATATTGTTTTGTTTCTTATATTTATATAATTTTTCTTTTTTATGTTTTAAAAGGTCAGGAATGGTCATATCAAAAGAATCACTGATAATGATATACAATCATTGGTCTTAGAAATAGTTGGAAATAATGTGAGGTAAAAATGTTTGTTTTATTGCAATATTTTCTTATGCAATGTTTTGTTGTTAAAAACTATGAATATATTATATTTTATCTAGAGTTTTTATAATAAAATTCATTCATTAACTGTAATTTTTATCTAATGATTTGGAATTATTGACTGTTGATAATTTCCATTTTAAATGATTTGTATGTTTAATTATATAAAGAGTTTTCAAAATCATATTGAAAGTTAAATATTCAATTTGTTAATAATATAAACATTTATTATATCATAGGCATGTAAAAGTTAATTGAGAAATGTGTTTCATCTAAAGCTTAATATTGAGATTTGATCATGTCATAATACACTGCTATCTTACCTGTCAATGTAACTTAACATGAAAATAAGAATGCATGTAAACTTAACAAAACATAATTTAGTCATTTTTATTTAAAAAATATTAATTTGAACTATTTCTGATTAAAGATTACTTAAACTATTTTGACGCTGCACAGCAAATAGTCTATGCTTGCAAAGGCATTTAAACATCTACAGTATCTTGCCTTCATCAAAGACTTTTCATAGATTGTGGGTTGTATTTATGTGTTGCAAGAAAGAAAACCTGTGAAGGCTTTAAAATGTTACGTTGACTAATTTACAAAATTTCATTTCCCATTTTTCAACAGTAATTTAGCTTAATTCCTTGGATTAAGTTCAGTACTTTTATTTTGAAGTAAATGATCCAACCAATATATTACATTGAGCCTTCTACCCAGATTATGTGACATCATAGTGAAAAGTCTAAAAATCAATGATATTTTAATAGTCTCTGCTTAGTATAAATTTTCAGGAAAACTTTTCTACTTTTAAGATGGGGAGATATTGTAGATAATAGCAGACATATAGTAAAATAAAATACTCATTCTTTAATAGAATTACTTTCACCACATGAATAATAGCTATAAAATTACAGTTTGGAAATTTTACCTTAGATCATATTTGATGCAGTAAAAAAATTACCATGTTAATGTTGCCTTATAATAGGAAATAATAGATAATCACATTATGATCATAATTGAAAAATTCATGATTAAAGTTATAAGTATTTCCTAAAATTTGTTGATAAATATTCAAATATCCATCACTAAGATGCTCTTATACATTGTTAAAGGGTGTAAATATGTGTGTGTGTCCAAGTTATTTATTGCCAATTCTAGTGTCCTTTGTTTTGATTTTAGTGTTACCAATTTAAGTTTTCCTTACTTTACAGATTTTTTTTATCACCAGATTTGGATTTTCTAGTGTTTTACGTCATATATATGGTTCTTTTCAGTGGCAACAGCATTTGAATTTTTAAGTTTACTTTCAATTTGAACTTTTTGTTCTACATTTCAATTCGAAGCCATTTGACTGCTGTTTGCTGTTGTGTTTCATTGTCGCCAACCTCCAAATATCGTAAACTGTTCTTTTTTCAAATTTCTTTTTGTTTATTCATTATTTATATCTTTTTTATTTTGTTTATTATATGTTTTTTTAAATTTTATTATTATGTTTTTTTATATTTTAAATATTGTAAACTATTCTTTTTTTCCAATTTCTTTTTCTTTATTTATTATTATCTTTTTTTTATATTTTTGTTAATTTATTATTATATTTTTCCATAATATCATCAAGCATATTCGACATGTGAGCTTGATGTTATATCAAGTAAGTCCATTATTGTTATTTACTTATCTCTTTTACCGGTTGTTTAGAAGAGAAGACAAATCCACACAACAAAAACGTTTTTATTCATTTTCTAGTAACACTTTTTTAAATTTTTTATACTATTGTGTGATTAAAAATTTTCTAAAGTGTGTATTTTTAGAACTTTGGGAAAATTTCCGCATTAAAATACATGCACTTAACTTGGGGACGAAAAAAAGCCGCAATGGTCACGAATAGGTAGGGGGGATATCCTACAAGTTCCATGTTAAGTTAGTAAATATAAATAACATTTTTGAAAAATGTCAGTATTAAAATTTTCTGAAATAGTATCAATTCTGTTGAAAAATAAAAATATAATATTATAAAATATTTTTTATAATAAATAATTTTATCATTTTATGAATATTTTTATTCCTCAACAGAATTGATATTATTTGTTTAGTATAATATTAAGTGCATAATTCTGTATCATATTAAATATTGATTTGACAATTGTATATGTTTAAATTTGTACTTTTTTCCATTCTTTCAGCACAGCATATATTACTTGCCCAGCTGATCCTCGTAAAACATTGGGAATAAAATTACCATTTTTAGTTCTTATTGTTAAGAATTTGAAAAAGTATTTCACATTTGAAGTTCAGGTATGCATTAGTTAAGTTTTTTAAGAATGACATCGTTCTCAAATTTTTATATTTTAATTCCATTTGAAATTTAATATTTTACTATTTTACAATAATAAATAATTTACACACTTTGTTTTATTCTGATCCTGCATGATTATTTTTTGTAATTAATAAAAATATTTTTATGTTATACTTTTCATTGTTTCTTTTATTATTATACTTTGTATTTATATCATTTAAATTTTTCAAATTATAGTTGGAAAATATTTTTTAGAATTGAACTATTAATATTTTTAAAGTTTATTAAATAGAATATTCTTCTCTTATTTATGTGATAATTTTTCCTACAAATTTAGATCTCATTAATAAGTATGTTCATATATTAAATTATGCATCACATATGAATCATGATTTTCCTTCATTTCTTAATCAAAATAGTAACTTTTGTATATTCTGGGGGATTTTTTGAAATTTCTTTCAGCCAACAATTTTATCTTGTGTTTTAAATTCTAAACTTCATAACATCATCTATTCCATAAATTGGTTGAGGAAAAGAAATTCATTTAACATGACAACATTTTTCTCCACCTAAACATTTATGACAAATTTGTTATTGTTTACAGATTGCTGAGTTGCAAGCTCTTAGGATTGTATCCTCATAAATGGCTTAGTTTAATGCTGTGATTGGGTATGATATCAATACTGGATTGAATTAAAAACATGAAATTTCTATGATGAGTCTATTAAATAAGCAAATCAATCAAGCAGTTAGTTCATTGTAATTTGTAGTTTCTTTCTTTTAAACAGATATCTTTTACATAAATGAATAAATTTTTAAAGTATTAGAATTTGTAAAACATAAGTAGAAGTCAATTGTTATTCAGTATTATTACTTAAAATGGAAATATTTGAGTTTCAACAAACTGAATTAGTTTTTTACATTTTGGAATCCTTTTTGACCACCCTAAGTTTTGCGACTTTTGTTAGCCTATTACTGTTTTACTATCATTATAAAATGAAGGAAAAAATGATATAAATATTTCTTTCTTGTATACATATTTGAAAGATTTATGATTTACGAATGTACTTTAATTTATTTTATGAATTTTTGTTCTACAATTTGTTAGTTATTACTCTGAATATTGAAACAAATGATAATTCAACTGTTCTCACTTCTTTACATAATGGAATTTATAAGTACATATAAAGATTACATTAAATTACATTTTTTTTGTGTTTAAAGTTTTACACTTGCATTTGAAAAATTGTCATTTTATCCACAATGTACTGATTTTACTTGATAAGATTTATGCTTGCAATAAATGTATTCAGCAAACATAATAAGTGTTAACTGATGTTGCACATTGCAAGTAAAACAGCTATTATCTTAATATAGTAAATATCAATTAATAAAAGTAATGATTCTTTTATATTGGAATAATTTTTGAAGTTATCAGAGTTAAAGCAAATGTAATTGATCATAAAAATATTAGTTAAAAAATTTTTTTAAACACAGTACTTGTTACAGTAAAAAAGCATATTTAACGTAACATAAATATTTCCATTCAAAACTTTAAATTAGTTTATTTGAAATTATTTTTCAAATATAAATGTTTATTTTGCTCTTGAAATTTAGATCCCAAAAAGTTTATTTTGATCTTAATATTACTTTTAAAGCTTGACTTTAAGAATATGTTTTTCTGTGGAAGGAAATTGTTATTCTTTAGTTAAACATATTACATCTCTTTGGAAATACCATTAAGTTATGATTTGAAACTTTTATGGTATTTAGAAATTTTAAACATTTACTCAAAAAATGTAATTTTGTAAAGAACTTTATTTTTTTTAAAATATGAGGAGTTTTTGTAGGTTGTGGATGATAAAAATGTGAGACGACGCTTTCGAGCAAGTAATTATCAAAGCACTACTCGAGTGAAACCTTTTATCTGCACAATGCCTTTAAGACTAGATGATGGTTGGAATCAAATTCAGTTTAATTTAGCTGACTTCACAAGACGAGCCTATGGGACAAATTACGTGGAAACACTACGAGTGCAAGTAAGAAAATATTTTATTATTTGCACACACACACATGAAATAATTGTTTATTCATGATTGAAAAAACTCATAACCTTTTCCCCCTAATTGTTTACTATGAAACTTTCTTTTTTTTCTTAACGTTTTGGAAAAAAATGTGCTAAATTTTAATGACTATTTAACATTACCCACTTGAACATTGACAAAATTTATAACTCACAGATTTATTTGAAGTGTACAAAATTTATTTACATTGAAGTTTCAAATATATTTTGGCAGTATGGTACAATTTTATCATTATAGGAAATTAAACCATCATTGAAAACCTACATTGATTGAAGATGCTAATAATTTATTATAAAGTGTATCACAAATTGATGGTACAATTCCATTTATGTGTTTCATATGGATGCTAAAGAATGACCTCATAATTAATTGAGCATTTCTTTGAAAAATGCATATTTTTATCAATTGGTTAAAACAATGTTAAAAATTTTAAAGAAAGAACATTAAGAGTTATGTATTTTGTCAAGGCATTTTTGGCAGCATGTCACCATTTTCCTGCCATTGATGGATCATATATAGCCTTGAAGTTTTAATCATCTCATTATCATATATATCATTTTTCTATCCTGGAGGTGATATTTCTATCCCAAAGATCCTTTTAAAAAATTGCAAAGATCTTCAAAACCTTGCTTTTTGGGTTTTCAATGAAAATATTTTGGTAGTATTTCTTGAACTGTAGATATAAACTGCATTTCACATTTAAGCAGCCTTTGAACCTTCAAGCAAATTTAGTTTGCTAGACCTACTGAAAATAGATTTTTTTACAAATATTTATGTATGTAAAAAATTTCACAAATTAAATGATGTATGATAATTTACTATTTAAGTTTTTTATCACACGAAAAAAGAATTGAGAACATATTTAAATAATATTTTAAGAAAATTTCAAAGCTTGGACAGAGAAAGAAATCTTTTTAATCAATATAAGAAAATTTCTATTTTTATATTATTATTTGGTCAATAAGAAAATAACTTTCTTTTAAATTCACATCATTGTAATTTATTTAGTAATATTTTACCACATTTTAATAAATTAGTAATATTTCTTTGAAGGGGAAATTCTTTTCTTTTGCAGTACTACATGCTGGGTTATAAGATTTTGTTAAGTTTTTATTTATTTATATTTTGCATGTGTGAAACCTAAGAAATGCATAAGTTCTTGTCATTGTTATTTATTTATTTAATTCATAAATGTATCTTAAATATTTTGTAAATTGTGTAGGTGTAAATTTTTGCATGTTGGTACATTTTGTTTATCAAATGTCATAGATTGCAAGAAAAAAAAACTTATGCACGGATAAAATTACTATCAACACTGTTCCAAACATCTTATAAAGAAATTGAGTGTAATACGTGTTTAATTAATTTTTTTGCTTAGATACAAAATGCAAAAACATATATAAAAGATTATCAACTTTCATGAATTTTTCTTATTTCTTGCGATCAGTGATCACCGAAGTAAAAACAGACTAACTGTTTGAAAAAAATCACAAGTCAAGCAGTACATAAAAATAATAAATGATACACAAATTATAATAATGAAACAAAACAGCCCAAATTAATTTGAACTTATAGTCCTATATCTTTAAAATAATTCAAGATGGTATTCTAAATTGTAAATTTTTTCTTTTTTACTGAAAGTTATTATAACTGTATTTTTAAAACCTAAGGTTAAAGGTCTTTTTCATTATTTTGAATGTTCTTATTGCCCATGACAGAATTTTGTTAAACTTGGAAAATTCTGAAAGAGTCCAGTGTTATTTGGAGTGTCAAAACTTGAAAAGTACAAACATCATAATTAATTCAAAAATAACCAATCTTCTCTTGAAGAGAAAAACTGTCAAAATTTTAATGTGCAGAAAGGAAAGGTAACTAGTTTTTAATCATTTAGTTTAAACTAAATGATTCTTTAGCATTGCAACTTCTAATTACAAACCTTAAATTATCTTTGGACATGGGAAAAAAGTCATCTCAATTTTGATATTGATAATTTTAAAGTACATTCAAATGATACTAATTTATTTCAACAAAAATTATTTTTATTTAGAAAAATATACCAATTTATAATACAAATTATTGCAATTTTAATTAAAATGTTATTTATTTTTATTCAACTTGAAATAACTATGATATTTTAATTATTCAAAAAATTCATTTATTTCAGCATGATTTATAGCAAGCAATTAGCAATTCAAGAACATCTTAAAATTATTGAGTTATGACAAAATAAATGAATAATTTAAAATATTAAAAGTTATTTTCCTCATCCTACTGTTTTAATATATTAAAAAAAGATAGACTTTTAAAATAATAGTAAAAATTTTCTCCAATATTAATATTATGTGGTAAAGAATTATATAAATTGAACAGTTAAGTATGATTGTTTGCCAAATAGCTTCTTTTTCAAAAATTGTACATCATAATTAAAAACTGTTCATATATAAAGTATTAAAAACTAAAATGGTAACCTATAAAAATGAAACTGAATACTTAAAAAACATTCCATTGAGAAGGATTTATTATTTTTATATGAATTTTATGTTTTTTATTATATATTTTTTGCATTTGTATATATTCCACTGTGTTATTGGATTTTTCTATGATTTCAGATTCATGCAAATTGCAGAGTACGTAGAGTATATTTCTCAGACCGATTGTATTCTGAAGATGAATTGCCAGCTGAATTCAAGCTGTATATACCAGCTCATACCAAAGTCAAAGCCTCTGCATAATTTTTATATCATTCAATTCATAATTATATGAAAAATATTTGTATATGTATTTTTTTGTTCGAAAGTTTTGTCATTAAATGTTTTTCTATGTTCATTAGTGCTCATTTATATATTGACATACATTTTGCAGCATGCATTTATATCAGTTGTAATAAAAAATATGATAGGAAATAGCTATTGTAAAAATTAAAAAAATGATATATTACTTTATTGTAAATATAATGAAAGAAGTAAAATCTTTAAATACCAGCAAAGTTATGAATTCTAACATCAAAATTGCAATGTTTTTTATATATTTGTATCATTCATCTGTTTTTGTATACTTTTTAATTTCATGAAAAGTAATGCTCAAATGAAACTCTATTTTGAGAAAGGAAGCATGGGATGGGATTTAAAGTTGTTTTTTAAATTTCAGTTAAAGCATCAAACTTAAATTACTTTAAATTTTGCTTCCTTAAAAATTTCCTTAGGTTAAGTTAATTTGAAAATAACAAAAACAAATTACAAAAATATTCTTAATTTATTAAATTTATAACCATTGTTTATATTTTAAATAAGGAAATTTTTTTACTGGTTTCATAAAATGTTAGTTTAATATAATAGACTTCTATTTTGTTTTGCTCATGATAAATCATTTTATTGAGCTGTTTATTATTGTATGGGAATACATGCATACAGATAGTATTGAATCTATTAAATGGTAGTTGAACTATTAAAACTTGGGCTTTCAGTGTTTTTACTTCCATTTGTGGGAAGAATGCTTGTAGTGGTACAAATTTATATAATTTTTTTAAAACAAGAATTTTGATAAAATATGTCCTCTGTGAAAAGCTACCGTGGAATAATTAAGAAACCATTATATATATAGACCAGTGTTGTGTAAAATGTTATCTTTATTTTTTATGTTTAATATTTGTAAATTATTTATTATTACATTAGTATTTCTATGGCACTTATTGAGGCATC